>JACMZG010000002.1:42789169-42961658 GCA_018340805.1 Microvelia longipes
TCTTAAATGTGGTACTTGCGGGAGTACTTACGTAGGTCAGACAGGTAGGGCGTTCCGTACCAGGATTTCTGAGCACGAAGCCTTACAATCTAGCAATTTTTTATCGCCATTTAATTGAGGAAAACCATAGAGAACGCCCCATGAAGTAGCCTTCTTACATTACATTTCGAAAGGGGGGTCCTATGTCAGCTCTCGAAAATTTGGAGATACTTCGTAATGTTGAAGAGAATGGTGTAAAGCGCTGAACAAGAAAGGTGAAAGTGGGAGTACGTCTGTTGTTGTTAGGCCTCTGGTTTACGCGCCCGCCCGCCAGTCCGCTATATGACTTCTGCCTAAAAAGTCAGACTAGGATTCTCCTTCTTCAACTCTCCGGTAATTCATATTTTATTGTGATGTTTTATGTATTTAACTTTTAACTTTTAATTTTTGACACCTCTAATTTATTTTTTTTTATTATTTTTAAGTTTATCTTTATTATTACGTAGTTTTTTTTTTTTTTTTTTTTTTTTTTTTTTTTTTTTTATATTTTTACTATATTATTTTATGTATTTTAGTTCATTTCTTTAATATTTGTTGGATAGGCACTGATGATGATCGTGAGGTCGAAAGCCGGCTCTGGTTTTAATAAAGGTTTGTGGAGAGATTTTTGGTGTTTTATTTGTTAGCTGTGTTTACTCCACTGCTCAGTTTTCTGTTAATAGTATTTTACTATCTTTTTACTTGCCCACAATTAATAAATTGATTATCCACCATTGAATAAAGTTTTTTAGAAAACAATGACTATTTTGGATGGCTAGTCTAGATTGAGATTAACTTGCAGTAGTAGTGCGTTAGGGCTTAATAAGCCAAAAAAAAATCTGCGTTTTTAGGGGGGCTTATATCCTCTCAAACTACACTAACATACCAATCTACCCTAAAAAACATAACAACCTCCAACAAACACCCTACACACATGCCTAACCACCCCAACAAACACCTTACAAACATGTTTGCCTACCCTCACAACTCCACAACATGCCTTCCTACCCTAAATAATCACTCCACAAACATGTTTGCCTACCCTCAACAACTCACAAACATGACTTCCTACCACTCCACAAACAGTTGCCTACCTCAACAAACTCCACAAACATGACTTCCTACCCTAAATAATCACTCCACAAACATGTTTGCCTACCCTCAACAAACTCCACAAACATGCCTTCCTACCTAAATAATCACTCCACAAACTGTTTGCCTCCCTCACAAACTCCACAAACATGACAACCCTTCCACAAACATGACCTACCTAAATAATCACATCCACCAAACATGTTTGCCTACCCTCAAACAAACTCCACAAACATGCCTTCCTACCCTAAATAATCACTCCACAAACATGTTTGCCTACCCTCAACAAACTCCACAAACATGACTTCCTACCCTAAATAATCACTCCACAAACATGTTTGCCTACCCTCAACAAACTCCACAAAACATGCCTTCCTACCCTAAAAAAATCACTCACTCCACAAACACGTTTTCCTACCCTCAACAAACATGCCTGCCTATCCTTAACAACCCCCCCCCCCACACACACATGCCTCAATACCCCCAACAAACACCCCACAAACTTACCTACTCCCCAATAAACATGCTTGCCAACGTCATTTACAAAATTTGGACAACTGATAAAGAGAAAATTGGACAGCAATAATGTTATTAGAAGCTTGAATACACGTCTTCCTCGTCAGTATCATCTTAAATTAGAAATCAGTAGGATCCTGGACATTCATACCTGGTCTAGAAATTAAAAAATGCATAAATTAGATTTATTATTGATTTCTTTAATAATATAATTAAATTTTGTGAAAAATGACTTAGCGTATTTCCCAAAAACTTTATGTCATTGAGTGTCCAGCGATTCCATATGGCATGACTGAGATTCAAATGCATTTTTTGACTGATTGTTTCATAATTTTGCTATAGTACTTATTTCTTTTTATAAATTGAACATTCTAAATTCTATAAATAGCAAACATAAATATAAATACTTTTAATGCACTTACCCTCACAGAGTTTGTAGGTAGTCGAAATGAAAATGTTTGCTCATTTTTAGCAGGCTACTCACTAAAGATTAATTTTCCACGATCATATTTTGATAGTCAGGATTTAAAACTATCCTTCTCATTTTAAAAGTACTAAAAACAACTCATTATTATATTAATCGAGATATAGAGTAAAATATGAGTAAAGGTTTTCCAATGCCATATGGCACCGCTGGGCACTAATAGGTTAAACAATATAACGTATATCATATATTTAAAAATGGTCCCTCCATTCTTTTGAACATTATTGGAACTAATAAAAGCAGTGTTAATATTGTAATTTAAATTGTTTTTAAATATAAATTTGTACTAAACTTGTAAAACTATTGATTGTCTATTAATATTTATTGATTATTTAACTTTTCTTTCTTATAGTCAGAATATGGATTACTTGTTGCATTTACTGTTGATCATCTAAATTATTATTAGTATTTTTGCGTCAAATTTGATTAGTTTCTTAAAACTGCAATAATTGTGCAGCTTCATTTCATGACAGTTTTTATTCAGGTATGAGTTACAATGTTTTTTTTAATTCTTCCAGAGGAAAAAAAAACTTAATTTGGTTTAAGTTTTTATTTTAAGATATTTATGGGGTCATTATTCAATACCATTTCCACCAGCCACATTACTTATAGACCATTATTTAGTTGTCATTGTTTATTTTTTTGAGGAATGGCTGCTGATTACCCTGCTTATTAACAGGCCATATAGGGAAAGCCTACATGGCCAATGAAGCATCCTGATAATGCCCATGTATGTATATTAGAGTTTCTACCCTTACTTATGGCACAAGATAACTTTCACTGGCTTTCTCAAATATAAACGAAACTTGCCATAATTGGGAGTTGTTGAAGAGGTAACAAAGTTTGTTTTAAAGATCAATGGTGCCAAAGAGTAGGGAGGTAGTTGGGAAGGACATCCCCTACCTCAACCCTAGTTAGCCTATTATCCCAGTTAGATAGTAAAAATGGCCTCAGCCAGTCAAGCCATGAAAATGAGTAGGAGAAGGGGGCCTTACTGAAGTAATAACATCTGAAGTTATCACAAGTACAGAATTATCAATATTTACACTAGTAAAGCCAAAACTGGATTTTGGATATTCGTTTGCTAAATACATGGTAAAATGCCATGTAACAATAAATAATAATGAATAAACAATGTGGGCCTGAGTGTGGCCACAGGTAGAGAAAATTTGCTGAATACATGACAAAATGCTATGTATTAATAATAAAACAACAACAAAGTGGCCATTATGAAGCGATGAAAATCTCTTAGGGTGGTACATTTCAAATGCATCCCTTGATTACTCAGTTTTGTATGGAGCTAACAAGATAAAATTGGTACCTACCCCACTAAGTTGACCAATGGAAGTTCAAATACCCAATTATTTGTTTGGTTAATGTCTGACAGGTATGGTAATCTGATTTCCAAAGTGTGTTTTTCTATGGTAACTTTAAAAAGTTAAATTTGAGCATTACTTCATATTTTTTTAGAATCAGTCATATCTTGAAAAATTTGAATAATCAAATTCCAGCAATTTTTGTCCTGTGCTATTGTTTAGCATACATATGGAATATTGTCCATTTATAATTAAAAATAAGTTTACTGGTACACCTGAATTTATCACATCCAATGCATTGTATGGGAAAATTATCAGAATATATTGATATTAGCATCAAATTGTCCATTGTTGGATATGACACAGTTTCAGAAATGATCCATCCATATAATGGTATGCTCCAATTAACCTTTTTAAAGGTAAGTGTTTAAAAAAAACATTTTAGTAATCAGATTACCATATATGCCAGACGATAACAAAAACATAATTAGGTATTTAAACTTCCAGTGGTCTAAATAGTGGGAGGAAAGATCAATTTTATATCTATACCTCTGTACGGAGTTGAGTTACCAGGGTGATGTATTTGAAATGTACCATCCTGTATACAAATGGAAAAATGTTGTGTGACAACAAATGAAATGAAACAGATGTATTTAGGTATTTTCTAGCGATCAGCATTTGTTTTTTGATTTTTTAAGAACCCATGCTCCACTGTAGTAATACATGCGCTCCTCGCTTTAAAAACAAATTCTCAGCATGTAACAATGTCAGCAAGGGGCTTTATTGATAAGGTTGTGATTTTTAAAAAAATACATGGTAACAGTTGATAAGTTTACAAAACCAACAGACTGAAGTGGCGGTTATTAGGTTTAAGAAGTGATACTTCAGAATTTGCTTTTTAATATTTTAGGAGTTGTATAAAATAAGATTCCAGGTGACAACTCTTTCCATCAATACAATCTGAGGTAATTGTACAATTCATTAATTGTAGCAAAGCAATTAATGAATGAAAAGAAATTTAAATCTATTAAAGATTGAAATTTAAAAAAAAGATAAAAGTAAAAATATGGAGCAATATACAAAAGCAATTAGAAGAAGAGAAAAAAAATAAATAAACGTGTAATAATATAAAATAATTGAATAATAAAAAAGGGGGAAAACATTAACTATTTAATAAATAAATAAGAGAGAGAAGAAAGAAAAATGGAGAAAAAGAAAAAAAAAAGTATAATCAGAAGAACTAACAAAAAATAAACAAAATTCATTTTGAAAAGAAAAGAGAAAAAAACATAGTGGGCTTTAGTGTGACTTTTCTTTTACATTTACATCTTTAGAGTGAACATAAAATATAATATTTATAAGTTAAAGACATCTATAGATAATGTGAACTTTTGCAGAGATTCTCTGAATTCTTCTTCCTTAAGTCAGGTATATAGTGGAGGCCAGTTTTTTTTTTTATTATATTTTATTATAATGGAGGACCTTCTTGCTGGTTCATAGTTGGGAGAGTTAAGAAGGATGTGTTCCCAGCCCTGTGGATATGGTTGTTGCATGAACAATTTGGTGTATCTACAAGCTTAAAACGATACAGGTAAGATCTGTTTTTCCTGTGATTTAAAAAGAGCCATTGTCATCTTGGTTTAATATAATTTTCAATCGAGAAGAAACTGTAGGAAAGAACTAGTCCAAATGGCTTAAGGAGATGAAATCAAAATCAAATCCTACTTAACAACAACAGAAAGAATGTTCCTTATGGAAACTGTTGCATTAAGCAAGTAATAAAACAACAAGTACAGTTTTGCTACATTTTATTTCTTTTTATTATATTTTTTACTTAAATATAATTTAGATGTAATTTATTTGTATATATCTATATCATATATATTTACAAAACACATTATTTAATTATTTAGAGGGACTATTATATAATACAACACATTGCGTAATTTCGTTACATATTTATTTTTATTTAAAATTAAATACTATTAAGCTACAGAGCATTTGTTTGAGTTAAGTTATTAAAAAATCGCTTTTGAGCTGGTAAAATAAGAATAACATTCTATGTAGTAAAACTGAAAAAGAAGTTTTTAAAGAAAAAAATCAATCCTGTTACTAATTTCCCGATATTTATAACGTAGTTTAAATTTAAAATAGAGGTAGATTTGTCAGAAGTATTGAAAACAGGAAATATAATAATTGAAGTATAAAATAAGATATCTAAATCTAATAGTTAAGATTGAAGTTTTTGTAAAAAAAATGCAGTGTAACTAAAAGTATTTTTAAGGCGATAAAAAAAGGTTTGTAAATAGAAGACAGCAGGAGTTTTTCAAGCTCCGTAGTTGAAAAACAATTACCGAGCTAGCTCGTGATTGTTTTTCTTAACTATATTTGGATGCCATCTTTTTATAAACCTTTTTTCTCGTCTTAATTTTTTCACAGTTCATTAATATTTCATTATCCAAAGCATTTGATAAATATTTTTTGTTGTTGTTAATTTGAGTAGAAATTAAACTTGAATTAAAAGTTCGGTATTCATTGCCTTAATAAAACAAATAAATATGATATTTTCTATTTTTTCCTTAAATTAAAAATCAGGTACAGTGTACCTCTGGACTATTTCTACCCTTATCAGATTTGCTGTGCTAATCTTTTCCACTCTGGACTTGCTTTGCTCGTCCTTAAAATATGTAAAACGATTAATCTTTGATTCTTTATATATTTGGACTCGCTTCACTCTTTTTCAGACCTGGTAGATAGATAAGATAAGTTTTAATCCCAGAACTACCCATCCATCTACAAACACTCAATGCTATTAACAAAAGTATTGCAACAAAAATCATGGATATAATAAGATTGTAAAAATTAGACTTTGTATAATACTCATGCCAAATTTCAACTTGGATAATTTCCTGATTTTTAAAAAACATGTCATTTCATAAAAATTGAACTAATACCAGAGTACCAAATTTCAAATTGATCCGTTCTGATTTCCATGTTTTATGAATGTTTGCTAAGTTAAGTTGGTTAGAGGTGGTTAGGTGGTTAAATAGGTGATTAGGAGGTGGTTATTAATGAAGTCATAGAAAAATTATCTTCCTGATATCACAACTAAACTTAAAGATTTATATTTGCACCAAATTTCAACTTTAGCATAAACATTTTGGAGCTATGATGATAACAGACACACACATACAAGAACTACACACACAACTAGGTAAAAACACTAAGGAGGTCTTAGTGTTTAGCACCTCAAACAGATAATTCACAGGTAATAGACAGCTGTAGTAAATTATCGATGTTGGCTGCCATGATAAGGCCTTCATTTTCCAAACAAACTCTATAGAAGATTTGACAAAAAATTAAATCGTTTTAATTTGTTAAATATTAAAGGGAAAATTTGATGAGTTTTAGTTACATTTTATGTTCTTATATTTATTTAAAAAGAAATAAACTCTTAAATATTATTTTCCATTGATAAAAGTTAGTTTATATGAAAAATCCCATAGTAAAGGATGGGATAATTAGAAAATGATTTGTGAGGGAGCTCGAAAACCTCCCTAACAGGTGTCTACAGGTTACCTTTGTTCAGCTGTCTATATTTTGGTTTTGGATTTTTTGTAAACACAATACTTTTTGTATATACCTACAGTAGAAATGCGGAAAAGAAAAAATAAAAACTTTAATTTATTTAATTATGTTGTAGCTTGATTTAAGGCCTAAAAATCCTTTGAGGGAAATGATCCTGTTGGTCGTCTAAAGTATAAAATAATACAACAATATAATTGTTTCTCTCACAGGACAAAGCCATTAATAAAGCCATAACTTAATAATTATAGAAACATTAACAAGGTCTGTTCTATACATTTAATTTGATTTAAATTTGTTTTATTCAAAGTAATTTCTAAAATGACGTATTTTATACAAGACAATAGTAATAAAATACATTGAAGCAAGTCGTTTGTTAGTCTGGTGTTTTTATAACTTATATACATTATACAGATAAAGTGTATTGAGTGTGTGATTGTTTCTTTGTTATTATAAAAATAATATTGATTAATTTTATTATAAAAATAAATAAATAGAATGGTATTTACAAAGAAATTTATATATATATTTCAGTTATTTGTAAATATTATTTAATGAAATTATTTTCATATTATCTGACAGCAGGATAATAAATAAAGCTTATTTTCAGAAGACAATTTTGTAATGAGTTAAATTTTTCAGTTATTTAATTTCTATGAATAAGTTAAAAACTAAATATATTTAATATTTTTTAGGGTTTTTTCACAGACTACTTTGTTCCAGTTTATTGTTTATAAGTAATTTTTATTAATTAGACATTTAATAGCTTGAAAAAGGCTATAGAGTATGATTTACCAACATAACAATTTTATTAAGTATGGCTATTAGAACTAGAAGTTCATAGAAGTATTATGAGTCATAGAAGTAGACTTATGAACTAGCTCATAGAAGTATAAGTATAGAACTAGCTCATAGAAATATAAGTATAGAACTAGCTCAGAGAAGTGTAAGTATAGAACCAGTTCATAGAAGTTTAAGTATATAAGTCATAGAAGTATGACTTATAGAACTAGCTCATAGAAGTATAAGTATAGTACTAGTTCATAAAAGAATTATAAGTCATAGAAGTATGACTTATAGAACTAGTTCATAGAAGTATAAGAATAGAACTAGTTCATAGAAGTATGACTTATAGAATTAGTTTAAGAGAAGGTGTGACCTACAAGGTGATAATATAAATAACAATTACTGTCAGATTTTTTAATTTTCCTCAAATGCATCAAGCGTTTGTTTTCCTGATTTCCCTTTTTATCATTATATTGCTTGCAATAATTAATTCCCTGGGCTAGAATCAAATTGTTAGTACTCAATGTTAAAGATAAAATAAGTAATCACTTTAAAGTTTTGCTAAAAACCAGAATTAAAATTTATTTTTGTGAAGGAGATTTAGTTCTTATTTCTCAAATTCATCATTAGCTCGAATCATTAACAGTAACACCTGGGGCCCATTTCACAAAAGTAAGATAAAACTTGCAACCTACTAGTGTTTTTAATTAAAGTTTATGAAAACCACTAGTAATTACCAGTGTACAATTGTACATTAGTGAAACAAATGTCTTATAATTATTGGTAAACTTTTAGTTGTAGTATACAAGACTTATAATTATAAGATATTTGTTTCACTAATGTACAAGTGTAGACTGGGAATTACTAGTGGTTTTTATACAATTTTATTAAAAAGCAAGTTTTATCTTAGATCTCCGTAGAAAACGAGCATATTTGTCTCAAAATCCATTCAGATTTAATTATCTCCCCTACAAATCTTACAAACTATTGTACAAAACAACTTGTAACAAAAGTAGTAAAAAGTATAAAACTAAGTTTTATATTAATAAAATGAACTTGTAAAAGTCTACCTAGGTTCGGACTCGGGTAGAAATTTTACAATTGAATATTACAAATAATTATAGTAGAAAAGAAAATATTGTTTATTAAATAGAAAAATGCTACAAACGTACAAGTGCATCCTTGGTAACACTTGTACATTTGTCATTACAAGTTGTTTTTTACAATTTGACTTGTACTTTAGTGAAACAGGCCCCTAGTAACACCAACTGAAGACGAAGAAAAATAATTATTCATTATTATCAAAAAACTTATTCAAGGACTTATTAGTTTGTTGTCGGTTACTATAATACGACACACGGCTAAAATCAATTGACAGCCCGCCAAAATCTCAATGCTTTCAACCCTCTTTTTTTTTAAAAAAATCCCTTCTTTTATGTAACAAAAAAAATTCCCTACTCTGGCAACATTGAAAGTCAGGTTATGTTTTGAATTTTATTATTTGTTTTTATTTGATATCGTATTTTTTTATTTTTAAAAATTATTTATTTACTTTTTAAGATGGAATATCGTTGTATCTTATAAATTTCCAACTAAGTGCTGCTTTAAATTTGTTCGGAAAGTATGAATTAAGTGGAGTTAAAGTTGCTAATTACGTAATGCAATGGATCATAATAGTTCTTCGATAAAAGTTTGACGATTTAAATAAATTGTCAGCTATAATTACTTTTTTCCAAAACAAACTGCTTTTTGTGTCAAGTTTGTGTAATTGAATGCGTATTGTTTCATATTATAAAAATAATATGACACAATATGCATTCAAAACTTAAAAAAGTCAAGACTGTTATCTATTGAAAGACATGGCATTTTCAAAAAAATGCTGTCTTTTGGTTGACAGAGCACAGAACCTGTGCTGTACTCAAATAGCAAGAAATGCTTGAAGAATACGTTTATGTCCAAGCGTCAAATATAGGCACTCAGATCATATTACAACTTCGCAATAATTGGATGAATTGAACAGATTGGAATGAAACTAAACGAACTAAAACAGACTAATGAGCACAATAAAAGCGAAGCGAGGTTACAAATATTTACAACCTGTGTTGCCTTTTTATGATTTTATTTACGAAAAAGGTATTTTTTTATACCGAGGTTGGCATGAGGTGGAGGGGGAAAGAGCGGAGTGGGTATGAACCAATAGAATTCTTTCCCTCACAGATTTTTGGCGCGCTGTCAATTGATTTTAGCCGTGTGTCATACTATAAAACTCTTGTATATTAATACTATGTAGAAAAATATAACCAGTTAAAGTTTAAGCGGTATTTAAAATTATTACGAAAGATCGTAATTAAACACATCCCTACGTTAGAGTACTTTTCATGACCAACACCTGGTAACACTTTTAGCCTTTCAAAATTAAATAAGACAAAATTAGTAGATAATGTGACTTACTTTAAGACGACGACATTTTAGGTGCTTAAAAACTTTCTTGTTGGTTTTTAACACTTTCATATTTATCACTACTTTGATTTTGGGTATTAAGATTTAACTAAAGGATTTCTTTATAACAAGAGACCTTCATCTTTTTGACCGCTACTCGACATAGGCACTGGAGGCAGCTTTGCAGCCCCTGCACCTCTCTTACTACTAGTTTATATAAGGGGCATACTATCATTATACAAGCCAATTTTCAAATGTATTAATTGAGTTATATATGCCAATCTATAAAACCGGAACTAATACTTATAATGAGATGTAACTTCGTATTTTTTAACCATACATAATTGTACATGTGTAAACAATTACAGCCGATTTAAACACTTTGTGTTTAACAATGTTTGCTAAGTTATTATAGTGAGTTAATTACGTCACACATATTTCATAAACAATAGGGTCCAGGACAAAAACAAGGCTGCTTTTTATACCTAGTTTCATTTCATCCTAACAAAAGCCTTCGATAGTTATTGTGTTTTTTTATAAAATCGATTAGGAACAAAATCTCGTGCAATCATACATTTATATGTATTTACCCCATGACCTCAACCTTATTATTACATAATTTTTCTTTTGAAGATTTGCTAAAAAATGAACTCACTGATCAAGAATCATATATATATAATATATATATATATATAATATATATATATATTATATATATATATATATATATATATATATATAATATATATATATTATTATATATATATATATTATATATATTATATTATATATATATATATATATATATATATATATATGTATTAACAAAATATATATGTTCTTGATCAGTAAGTCCCCCTCTTCCATAAATCCTCACCACCCCAACCCCCCTCTATGACCTTAACCTCATAAGCTTTTTAAGAACCTTTCATAAATATCTCAAAGTAAAAAAAGTTAAAACATTTCGTACATGACTGGAAAAGTATTGTACTTGTCATTATATTTTATAAGTGACACATTATTATATTTATCTTATATATTATTAATTATAATTATGTGGCAAATATTGTTATTAGAAGATTTTAACTGAAATTAGTCAAATCAGTATCTTCTTTTGATAAATATTTTATAACAACCAAGGTTATTCAGGTGAAAATAGGGGTTACACTCTTATTTGGAAATATATAGATCATTTTAAGAAATATGACAAAAAACCAAAACAGAAGCAAAATTTAAAAAGTTGTGTTTGAAATAATTTTGACAGTGCTAAAAATATTTAGCCATTTGTTGGAAAATTTATTTTAATCATTGATAGAAAATGAATTATTTATTTATGCTAAAAAAAGATAAATTTTAGAAATTTTTCAATCTGCCCTAGACATTTTTAACTTCAGCATTGGGATTACCCTGTCACTGGTTAATGGGAATCACTAATTGTTAAAATTAAAAGAAACGTTTTGTCTGAAATTTCAAAAATATTATGCTTAATATTTTAAGCATATTTTATTTTATTTTTTAGCATATCTTATTTTGCTATATATATTTTTTTAATTCTTTAACTAAAAAGTCTTAAATAATGTACAAATATTGTTTGTTTAACTTGCAACTTACGTGCCCTCTATAATGTGTTTACAGTAAGATATATTTTTAGGCCACACCCTATTATAGTTTTAATTTTGTTCACTTATTAAACCATAAAGAATTAGTGATGTAGGAATGCAACAGTAAAATCCTGATTAACATCAAACTACAAATTCCGTCTTTTCCACAAGAATATCTATATTTAAATAGCAGAGCCGGCTTTCGGCTCTGCTATTTGTTGATTAGTTGATGGCAAAAGCCGAAAGCCGGCTCTTCTATTTAATATAGATATTCTTGTGGAAAAGACGGAATTTGTAGTTTGATGTTATGAGTAATCCACAGCGTAGTAACGTACAAATCCTGATTAAGATTTGTAATAAAGATAAACCAATAGAATCCCTTCTTTAACAGTCTCAAATAACTAAAACCAACAATATTACTTAATTAGTAATAGAAGTTAAACTATTCTAAAAGGGTCCAACTTGTCAATTTTATTAGAACTTTAACAACAGATTATTATTTATGCCCCTAGAGATACATCACTAGAGGGGGCATACCATATCTCAATGTATTGAAAGGCTTGAAACACATTTTTAAGGTTCTGTGACCTCTTTGTAACCTTCTTCAATGTAAGTAGAGGTTAAAAAAAATAAAAAGTAAAAAAGTAGTAGGTTTTACTATTTAAGTTACTGTGATTTGGTAGATTATATTAATAATCAAAGGTGTTTCACAAGGTTGCTTTTTACAGTTAAAAAAATCAAGCCACAGAACCTCTCTTAGTAAAAATATTTCCATCTTTGCCAATAAGAATCATAACTCCAAAAATAATCATAATGAGTAATCTGTTTAGCTGCATCTATCCAAGCCTTCGCTTTGTAAAAACAACTCATATTTAAATAATAGAAAACAATTAAATAAATAACAAAATTAAAACCTTAATAAATTAATGAGTATATTTTTTAAATATAATTTGATTTTTTTTTTTTAAAAAAAAGAGGACAAAAATAAATAAGAGTCAATTGTTAAACTAAATAAACTGACTTTTTATAAATTAAATAAGTAATAAGATAAGACAATTTTATGAGAAATGAGATCATAAAGGCTGCAAAGGTTTATCGAATAAAACATACTCCATATCCAGACCTTTTAGTAATAATATTCTATAATTATTGTTAAGTCATACTCTATCTTTTGAAATCCTTAAAATTTTTGAATTGTCATACAATTTAATAAAATTAGTTTTCTTTAGCTTATTAGGACTCAGTATTATTGCCCACAAGTTAAGTAAGTTATAAAATGTAGCAGTACAATTTAAGTTTATAAAAATATATATTTTGGTACATTGCAAACATGATTCTTTTAAGAGCTTAAAGGAAGAATTATAAAAAGTAAATAAAAAAAATACACTTAATTCACTTCTTAAAAATGAGTGTTAATTTTATTTCTGTTCTACTTGTTAGCATTCAGTCTTTCAAAATGAAATTTTGTTTATAAAAAAAACTCAATCCTAAACAAATTAAGTCCAATAGTCAGTATAAGAGATGTATAACAAATAATTAAAGAATTTATGTTGTTCATTTAAAAGCGTACTCAATGAAAGGAAATGTTTGTTTAATATCATTTCTTAAAAAGAAAAAATGAGTTAGCAAAACTAGAAAAAGTTTCTATAAGAAAAACAATTGAAAAACTGATCTTCCGTCTCTTAATGATAAAAAACTTAAGATCTTCTTTAAGAAAGGTCAGTCCAAATTCTAAAACTAAGTTGCACTGAGTTAAATACATTAAATAGTGCTTTTTAATTCTTAAAACGTTTATTTCATTTGGTTATTCATTTCAAAAATCCATCTAAGCCTGAACAATAAATCAAATCTCAAATTATCTTATCTTTATAATGATCATCACAATTTAGAAAGTAACATGAAAAAAAGTTCAAAAAACCTAAAATATAATATTTTAAAAATTAAATTAAAAGGAGGAAGTTTTTTTCTTAAATTAAATTTACATAATGTTACAATATGTTTGTTCATTTACAAACAAACAGTAAACTAATTGGTACAATTTATTACCATTTTAATATATTTAATTAATAATTCATATTTCATTTATTTTTTTATTTAAATTTACAAGCGTGCATTTTTTATGTTTTATACTATTTGTATAAATAAAAGCTGAGTTTTTTTATCAACCTTTGGTTGTCAGTTCGGCAGGTAATTTTTAATGTATACAAACAAGGGAGAGGCCGATAAAAAATATACTAAAGAAGTAAGATAAACATATTTTTTCTGACGATGGGATATGAAAAACACTGAGAGGTGATGGTTTTTCTCTGATATTTTTAAACTTCTTTGAGGATGAAATAAAGGTTTGAGAAGAGAGAAAGGAGAGAGAGGAGCAGCAAGAGTTTTCATGACTAAGATTGTTCTCGACTTCAGTCTTCAACAACTCTGGAAAAAAGTCACAAATTATAAAAATTATAACACTGAATTGTAAAATTTCTAAGATACCCTAAAAAAGCATTTGAGATACTCGGCATAGAAAGTCATAAAGTTGAATAAAAATAGAAGGTAGCAAATTGTTAAGACAAGAATGAGACAAGAAGTTCAGTGAGTAATTTTATGGGAATGATAAAGTTTAATAAGATTAACTGAAAAGAAGAATAATTGATAACATTTGGTAAAAAATGTCTATAAGAAAAAAACTTATTGTCTCATCTGAGAGAGTTTTAAGATCAATGATGATATTTTATTTGCTCTTGTCATAATAAACACATAATCTGCAGTAAGGCAGTATTACAGAGAGAAACGCAAGTCAAATTCTAATGGAACCAAGAAAACATTTCTAATGAATTGCTGTCAAACCTTTTACTTGAGAAATAAAAACATTGGACATTTATTGCATTTTAAGAAAAAATAAATGCATATTTTATTTAGCACACAATATAATTGAGCAATGCATTGTGTAAACTATTATTTTTTTGCACATAGGTAGATGGTGTGCATACATTTTATGTACTTAGCACATTTAAGAAAACATAAATAGACATTTATGAGTATTTTGAATCCATAATTCCAAGCTCTAGTAATTATTAATTAATTTGATGGTTTGATGAATGATATTTAAAAAAATAATAAGCAGTGGGTTCATTTGGATAAAAACTAACTGTGCGTAGAAATTATCGCAATTCTGATGTTTTGATAATAATAAAGTTAAGTAAATGAGTTGGTTAGTAAAATACACATTAAAAGTGTCTGTAAAAATAAAAGTAAAAATGTTTACCATGTAATCTGAAACCACTGCACTTGTAGTTCGAAATAGTGGTGACATCATGGTCCACAGAGGGGTTTAATTTAAACAAAGACCTTCGCCAGGGCATCAGCGCCTGCTGATGCTATGAAAGGTTTAGTCGGATGAAAAGCCACATCCAAAATGGATTCATCAAATTTTTTCCTATGAGCCGTTATTTCTTGAACGCATGTTTTATTATCTAGATTCCATAATCTAATCGAACAATCATGTGAACCGGAGAGTAGGTATAATGCGTTTGGATCGACAGCTAGACAAGTCACAGCGTCTAGATGAGCAACCATTGAATGGACAAGTTTTCCTAAAACAAGTCAAACAAACAATAAATCAAAACAATGTCAACATTTGAAAAAAATTGACAATCATTAAGTCAAATAAATAAATTATTTATGAAGGGACTAAATCGGATGCAAAATATAAATAAGGAAATGGAGTAAGGTATAAACATATTCAAACCTAGAAAATTTGTTAATAAAGACTTTACAAAGGTATAAATAAACAGAAGTATAATTGCGCGAGAGACACCAAGGAAATGTAACAAGCAAAACACAATGCTACATCTTGGAACCATTCCATCATTCGACTTTTGTCATCATTGATGGCTCAACATATTGTCAAGTCCCACTCTGTTTCGTCACGTCTACCTAATCAGGGCGCTGACAGAGCCTGAACTCACTCTGACCATCAATTAAAATTCTGAAGAATATAATGAGAAGTATTTACCAGAGTCAAGCGGTGCTGCTCACTTACTGCCATCATGCTTGGCAACAAAACTTGTATCATTTGATACTACCCAGTTCTGCAAAACATGAATAGTTGACACAATATAATTGTGCGAGAGACACCTAGGAAATGTAACAAGCAAAAATGCAATGCTACATCTGGGAACTGTTCCATCATTTGTCAGAGCACCGCTCGTCTCAGGTAAATACTTCACATTATATTCTTAGGAATTTTAATTGAAGGAGAGTTAAAACTTCATTTGAGATTTAGCACGCATGTAGTCATACATAAGACCAACATATGTGCCAAGTTTTAACACATTACTTTATCATCAATTGACTTAACTTTTTTTTAAAAACTGAAAAAAAATTAAAAAAATAATCTAATTTGGGACAAGTTATCTCTTAGTGTTATACATAAGTATACAGAGTTTTTTTTAAACACGGCAAATAATCTACAATTATTGTTGGATCATAAAAGTTAAGCAGGATCGAGTGAGGTCAGTGACAAATCAGGGGTTTTTTTAACTTGAAACAGACTATTGCGGCTTTTTAATGGATTGATTTCAATTGTTAACAAATATTAAGTGACAAATAACAAAAGTACTACCTGAAGTATGATCAAGGAATCGAATAGTTCTATCTTCATGCGCAGTCACAGAAACACCAAGTAAAGGATGACAGACAACCCTGTATACGCCTCCATTATTTGAACCACTACCAACCTTCAAAAACAAATTAAGAATAAACAAATCAGCAAAAATGTGCACAATTATAACAGAGGTGAAAACAATCAAAATTTTACAGATGATAATCTTGACATTGTAATAAGAAAAGGGATTGGAGTTGATATCAAGTAACAATGAACAAAAAGATAATAAATATCATAAATTACATATTAAACTAATTATTTTTTAAAAGTAGTAATGTTTATTAAAGAAAGAGATAGAGACAAAACAGTAAAAAATTAAGGTATCTTAATTTTAATCAAAGAGACTAATACTTAGTCATGCATAAGCAGAATAACACAATGATAAGGGGTCTGGAAGGAAGACAGAATAAGAATAAGAATAAGAATAAGAATAAGAATGTTTTATTAAAACATAAAAATTTACAGAACTTGTAAAAGAAAGAATATGTAATAAAGCCTCTACTCCAGGGTCAAGGAGACCGTTAGGAGGAGGGTTACATTATCGTTTTAATTGGCTTTCTAGTTATTTATTATAATTAATATCTGCATATATATATACACATACACATATATACATATATATATATATACATACACATACATATACTATACATATATATATATATATATATATATATATATATATATATATATATATACAGGGTGTACAAAATAAAACCCCTTCCCGAAAGGAGGTGGTACTACAGCTAATTTCCAACAAAAAACTTCATATTAACTAGAGTCCGATTTTCAACCGTTCTCCCACAAGGTCAAATTTTATGATTTTAAAAAACGCGTTGACTTAACTTCATAAAATGACCAATTGTGGCTAAACTATAACTGCTAGCTTCAAAATATTGGTTTCGTTGGAAAGCTGAGAAAATTTGCTATAAGACCACTCACTTGTATTTTCAAAAACAATTTAACATAACAGCCAAAAATTGCATGAAATCAAAATTAGTAAAATTTTTGATTTTCCAAAAATTTTGAAGTTACTTTGATGAGAAACTAGCAAACTTGAGAACCTCTTGGTTTCAGGAAAACTACCTTGTTTACTCCTCTTTAAGTCAATACCCATATCATTATACGTTGATACGGTGATTTTTTCAGAAAAAGCAAAAAATAGGCTCAAAAAACACGCTAAAAATGACTCTTACAGAAGTGATTTCTGTATAATAGTCCAAGATTAAAAGATAGGTTAAAACTTGAATTTTAGAAAAATACACTTTTTTCAGCATTATATGTCGGTCATTAAGTCATCACATATTAGAGCTGTGCTGACTTATTTCTCTAGAACAACTCTAATTACCTGCAGTTTAACAGAATATGCATGATTTTTAAGTCTGCCTAATTCTTAAACATGTTAATACGGAAAAACATGACATTTTAAGGTATTTGTGCGTTTATGGACAAAAATGTATGCTTTTTAGATGTATTTTTCGGTAATCTTTCAATATTTGTATCTCCGGTTTTACTGGACCGATTTTGATGGTTAAAAAATGGATTTATCACAAATTTAATAAACTTTAAAAAACAACCCTTTAACTTTTTAGATAAAATCAATAGGAACACCGTTATTGGGCGAAAACAGAATTTGGGGTCATTTTTCGGATTTTAAAGAGGCCCCGGGGCTAAAATCCCCTTATCTGAAACGGCAGACCACCTGATTCATATCAGGGAGCCAGAATAAGTCGATCTAGTGGGTTAAACCTTTGGGCTAGACGGTCACGTTTTTGCGTCTGGCTCTTGGACTATTATACAGAAATCACTTCTGTAAGAGTCATTTTTAGCGTGTTTTTTGAGCCTATTTTTGCTTTTTATGAAAAAATCACCGTATCAACGTATAATGATATGGGTATTGACTTAAAGAGGAGACAAGGTAGTTTTCCTGAAACCAAGAGGTTCTCAAGTTTGCTAGTTTCTCATCAAAGTAACTTCAAAATTTTTAGAAAATCATAAAATTTTACTAATTTTTGATTTCATGCAAATTTTTGGCTGTTATGTTAAATTGTTTTTGAAAATACAAGTGAGTGGTCTTATAGCAAATTTTCTCAGCTTTCCAACGAAACCAATATTTTGAAGCTAGCAGTTATAGTTTAGCCACAATTGGTCATTTTATGAAGTTAAGTCAACGCGTTTTTTAAAATCATAAAATTTGACCTTGTGGGAGAACGGTTGAAAATCGGACTATAGTTAATATGAAGTTTTTGTTGGAAATTAGCTGTAGTACCACCTCCTTTCGGGAAGGGAGTTTTATTTTGTACACCCTTTATATATATACTCATACACACTAATACATACATACACACATACATTCATTCATACTAATACATATATATATATATGCACACATGAATACTTTTGAGTGCATTTTCATGTCTCACTTTTTTGTGAAGCTGAACATTAGCTTAATTATTTTATATTAAGTCGTTAAAAGATAGTTTATTTTTATTATTAAGAAACTAAAAAAGAAGGTTTAGATTTTTATTGAAAGTTAAATTTTTAATAAGGTAGGATCTGTATTTACAGATTGTTTTTATATATGAGGACAAGGTAAAACAGATCTCCAAACAGGGGTTATCCAACAGTTTTAGACATTCACTTTCAGTGAGTATTTTTTTCCCTAGTGAAGCCAGTCTGAATTCAGATTGGAAGGAAGACAGTTTCCACTAGGTGCCATAACAGGACTTACTCTTATTATAGTTTCCCCAGAGAGTGACTAGATACTCCCCACCCCTCTACAACTCTTATCGTAGCACCTACTTAACAAACGGCAGACATTTTTCAGTGACAACTACAACTACTTACAAAAACTTATTCTATAACAAAAACTTTTTATAGAATAAGAAAATTTCACCTTCACAATTATTTTTTGCTTGTGACGCCGAGAGGGTAACAATGAAAGAGTTTTTTTTGAGAGTTTACATTTGAAAGAAATTTTGGCCTTTTAATTGGGTAAATGAGTTTGCTTTTAATTAGGTGAATGAATATACACTCATTTACCTAATTAAAAGCACAAAAACCTCTTTTAATGTAAACATTACCCTCTCGACATCAAAGTAAAATTATAACAGTCTAAATAATATTTACCTCAGCTCCAGATTCAAGCCTGGTTATGGCTCGACCAGTTTCTAAATCATATAGTACGACTTGACCAGAACTAAAAGCACAAACCATTTTATCTGATTCATCCCTGGCAAAATCCACCGACGTTGGAAAACCGTCTGTAAACCAAAAAAAAATCATTAATAGGTAATAATTGATCAAAAATATTATAAAATAAAACATACACTTAAGTTTAAAACAAATATATTGAGAAAACAACTAGTGGTATAATAATTGATTGTAATAAGATATTATTATATCTAGATATCAGAAATATACATATATGTATATATCTAGATATACAGATACTATTCTATAAGAGCAATTTAATGCTATGAATATAATGTTGTTCAAATTAGATTCTTTTCAATGGTCCAGGCACATTTTTGACAACTGTTCAAATAACCTTTTTTGTCTAAAAATATTCCTTAAATAACGAAGAAATGAAATTTCGTATCATTACTCAATAACTAAGAAAACTTATCTATTTCTTATCCAATTTTTTGTTTCCTGCTAACATCTTAATTTTGGTTGATGTTATGCTATTTTGACAAGTAAACACTCGTATTTTCAGATATTTGATCAGCAATATAAAATTTTATCTTCAATTTTGGCATTAAGACTTAAGAACAGCAAACCACTTGTTTAAATAAAACTTCAATTTTTAGAATTTTTTAAAACTTAGAGAATGCAAAATTATATAATATTCCCCTCTGGATAGGCAGACTATATTTTTCTTTATTATTTGAAGTATATATTTTTTAAAGAAATTTTGTTATAAACATAACAAATTGTTCAATGTTTTTCAGGTCTGGATCTTGATAAATATCCCCAAAAAATGGGACACATTTTGTACTGTTCAAAACTAAATCGTGAGGAGATAAAGTAGAAGATGGACTACTTAGTAGGAGCTCAACTACTCCTTAAAAAGTGACAACCAAGTTAAAAGCAATGAATAATCTTGAATCATAAGGAGAAGCCAGTAGTCTCAATTCCCTAGTTTAGATACTTGTTTGGTGATTTTAAACCCCAGGTCATATCAAGGATAAAATAGAAAGAAAAATAGCAAAACCTAATAGGTATTTTACTAACACATTTCTTTGTTAGAATATAGTGAGTTAAAGAAAAATCAAGAATCGTCAATTTGCTAAAATAACCTGTATAAAAAAATTAGCTTTGAACATTGATTACGAAGCTTTACATCCGCAAGGTTTCTTTTACAATAAAAAAAATTGAGTACAGAGTACCACAGAACTTTCTCTCACCACATAGGATTCGCAATAAGGCGAGGTCGAATATCCACGGCCTTCTAGAACATTGGATCACCAACAAATTTTTTTTTCAAAAATTTCAGTAATTAGCCGGATTTGTGATAAATGAAGGCTATTTCCGTAATCTACACGCTCTTTTGGTTAATCTCAAAGAGTATTTACATTCACTCAACGATTTATTTTTAATCTAACTTGGTACATACATAACTACTGTTAGACGTCAATGTTATCTACCTGATTTGTGTTATATTTTGACCTGTCATATTTGTTGACATTGACGTCTAACAGTAGTTATGTATGTACCAAGTTAGATTAAAAATTAATCGTTGAGTGAATGTAAATACTCTTTGAGATTAATCAAAAGAGCGTGCAGATTACGGAAATAGGCTTTATTTATCACAAATCCGGCTAATTACTGAAAATTTTGAAAAAAAAGTTATAAAAAAAGTTTGTTGGTGATCCAATGTTCTAGAAGGCCGTGGATATTCGACCGCGCCTTATAATCACTTGACTAATCCTCAGAATATAAAAATCACCAAATTTATACAGCAGCACATCTTTAAATTTGCTTTTCTTATTTTTTAACAGAAATAACACTAGTTTTATTCCCAAAGGTCACCCATCCAGGAACTTAAGTTTAAACTCTTTAGCATAAACACCATGGGAGGGAGCTACGATAATAACAGACACAAAACATACAGACAGCCAAATTTATAAAAACTATTCAGGGGGTCTTAAAAACACCTGAAATGGATAATTCTTTTTAAGGAAAAAGTTTAGGATTTTTAGAGCAAACACAATGCTTTTCCTATATACCTTAGGTATAAATAAGGAAAAGTAAAAATCAAGGTATTTAATCACACCCTTTATTTAGGGCTTTTAGTTTAGGAATGTAATCAATAACTTACCAGGTTCTGATGAGTAAGTATTTAAAAGGTGGTTAGGTTTAGACGTAGACCATAGTTTAACTGTCCCATCGGCAGATGCGGATAATAAATGCGGCCTAACAGGATGAGCAACAAGCCTCCAAACAGCATCAGTATGACCAGATAGTTTTGCATCGAGTACGGATGGCTCGTAAGAGTCGTAAGGATCCATAGATGAAGACGGAAGAGACCAGCAGTGAACGTAGCCATCCAGCCCCCCGCTGTAACAGGTATCTCCTTGTGGATCCACAGCTAGAGTCAGAACAGGTCCTGAATGACCCCTTTAAACAGAAGAACAGTAAAATTAGTTGACAATTAAGAAAAATAAGAGAACAATGATACAATTTATGGTAAATTTATTAAGTTTGTCCTGCCAGCAGAAATAAATAATTTATTAAAACAATCATGGCTTTCCTATGCTTAAAAAAATAGGACAATATTTTATAAGCTTTGTTGCTAACGTACAAGAAAAGTACACATCCATTCATGTATTCCGTGATTCATATTTATATAAACATAAAATAAAGTATAACACATAAAATACATGGGAGATTAAACAAACAGGTATATAATTACAATTAAAAGGAAAAATAAATAAATAAATAATAACAAAATAAAATTATTAATAAGAAATTACCATTAAGATGTTAAAGAAAAAGAGAAGTGCCCTTCAATACTACCGAGTTTTGCAAACCATAACAAGAGAGAATGATACAATTATTTCTCACACAATAATATTGTGTCAAGAAGAGAAGTGATTCTATGTTTTCTTACTAGGTATTAGGGTCAGACTGACAGCAGGAGGCAACGGCGCTAGTAGAATTGATTTTTTAAGATTTTTGATGAAGTTACATTAAAATTGGATCAACTGTTAAAGCTCCAGCCTGTTTATGAGAAATAAGCACATCCATACACATGTACAAATTATTGTGATTTTTAGAAACTAAAATGAAACTAAAATTTAGTCATCTGATGAAAAAAGGGGGATTTACATTTTCTGCAAAACTAGACAATTGAAAATTTCTTAAAAGTTATACTTTCTAAAACAGTAAACTCATTCCTACTTCAATTATTTGTCCATTTTAAGTGTAATTGGAATCAAATCATTAAATCAAAATCTAAAATCTGAATAATTTTAAACTAAGATTTATTACAAACCTATTTTTTAAGCATTATAATACATAAATATCTGTCTGCAAAAGATAAAGAACTAATGATTTATACAAGCTATATATTAAATTTGGTAGGTACAAAAAAACTTCTTTTACTAACCTGAAGGTATAAAGTGGTTCTACATCAAGACTAGCAGATTTTTTAGCAGGCAGTGTTTTAGCTAAATTCCACAATTTAAGTGTGTGATCCTCACTAGCCGTAACCAAAACGGACTCAGTGGGATGAAAAGCCAATGCTCGCACTCCATCAAAATGCGACCTCAATGTGTATTTGGCATTCCATGTTTTACGAAATGCTTCTTTACTGCTTGACATCTAAGGATAAAAACATTAAAAAATCATTGATTCAATAGCAAAAAAAAAAAAAATAAGTGATAGTAACAAGGCAGATAAATATGGCTGTCATATATTAAGAGTTATTTTCAGAAATGGATAAGATTTTAGCCAATTTCCAAAGGAAAAATGATAATGAGATTAGTGCGATGGAGATGGAAAATAATTGGGTGACAGGCAAAGAAAATCTATGGCACATTGGACCCACTTAAAGAGGTCCAAGTGTCATGAAATTTTCCACCAAAGTATTAAATAAAATAGGTATTAATTAAAACATAGGCTGGATTTGTTGGCTTTGAATTCAAGAACTCATAAGAGGACAGTGCAAAAAGGGCTTTAAACGAGGATAACCTTATAAAAAAAGTCTACTCCTAGCTAAGTTTAAATCTTAAGAAAGACAAAAAATTAAGGATTGCTCTTAAATATGATGTTTAAATTGTAATAAATAAAGTTCATACATTATTTTCCTTAATTACTTTCCCACTTTTAAACCACCACAAATATTCTTAGTTTTAGAAATAATAGAACAGTAATTACATCATTAACGTCGTATGATGAGTCAGCATCATTATTAACAGTTAGTTGGGCAAGTTCACCCAGGCCTAGTGAGGAGTCGTCTCCTTCTCTCTTCATTCCATCTCCTCCTAATCCTCCTGCAATTCAAATACCATAAATAAAGAAGAGCAAAATATTAGTATAGTTGGAAGGAGAGATCCAGTTCTAATTCTTAGGAAGGGCAATTACTCTGGGCTTTAAGTATACATCTATTAATTTTGCATGTGGATGCAGGAACCTTATTGAGGGTGAGCATAACTTAAGACACTTTCTCTTTAAAGTAGTATTGAATAAATTACTGAAAATCCAAGTTAAGCCAACTGAAAAAAATATGTTTTAGACTTTTTCTTGACATGGATGGCAAGATAAAAAACTCCTCGACTCAGAAGATTTAAAGTTGCTCTGTACCATACTGAAGAAAAATAAAATAGCATCATATTTATGCCAAGATAATTTACATCAGGAGTTTCAAAACTTTGTGTATCATAGGTCACTTAATATCCAACTTAATTTTGGCCTACCACCTTGTGACATGAAAATATTATAGTTCTTTTTGTCAGTTATAATCATATGAAAGAACAGATTTTTAATTTATTAACAACAAAACATATGAGGGAAGTAAGAAAAACTTGGAATATTTAATTTGAATATTTATCTAAATTTTATCATTTTTGTTAAAATGAAGGAACCTAGCAAAAAAATTTAATAGGTACCACCTAAGCTTCTTTCTTTTTTAAAAAATTTCCCTTTTTTGGATCTAAGAAGGGAGCATCACCCCCTTTGCTCCCCAAGTTAGTTAGTGGGTTTACTGTGAACTACTGCGAACTTTATTTAGCGAGACAGAGGATGTAGGTAATAAACTGATGGAGGATAATGACTATATCTTCGAGGAAGGCTCCCATATGTAACAGTTTAAGAACCATTGCTACAGAAAACCACCATCTCTATAAGTACACTTATAGAGACTATTACCCCACTACTATTATTGAACAATTGTAATCACAACAAATTATTATTTAGGAAAAAGGGGTTTAATCCTGATGCAATAAGACCGGGGATATTTAGTACAATAGCCGTAACTTAAACTTGTTCAGTGACCTCATCAAATAACCAACATTATTCTTTGGAGTGTTTGTGTTACTGTATGTTCTATATTTTAATGCTAGACATAATAATCTTTAGTTTAGGGAGACACAATTTACATCCAGGCAACTCTAAGCAGTTAAACTATTTTTAAAGCTTAAGATGTAGAGAGTGAGAAATGTCTTGTTTTTCATTAAATAATAGTCAAAGAAACTTTTAATTTTGATTAAGAGCTAAGAAAAATATTGTACATTTGATTGTATTTTAACAATTTGGAATATCAGAGCAATATTATTTGTCTTTTCCATTTTTTTTTAACTTCTAGGCAGGCCAGTAAATTTTATCTAGAAGAAACTATACTTATATTAATAATTAAAGAGACAAAAACTAAAAAGAAAATTCAAAAACTCACCCCAATCACCACATTTCTGGTCTAATATAACATCATTTATAACATTTGTAGATTCTGATTGTGTTAGGAGATTCAATTCATTTAATACTTCTTCAGCCTCAGCGTCCAAGTCTTCCCCCTCGCCAAACATCTTAACATAACAACAATTTATTATTTAGATAAACATTCAGGGTGTGCATGAAATACAAACTAGTGTAGGAAAGATCCAGAGATTCCTGTCCCTGATTTTATAGATATGGTCTATAATTTGTGTTACAGAAAATTTTCAAATAAGTAATAAAACTAATTGTTTTTTTATAATGACAAACTTAGCAGCTTATGAAAACACAATTTTGTATTTGACTTTTCCACCATCAACTTAAAGCAATTTGAGGTCTTAGAGATGAAAATTCAAAAAATTAGATTTATGGTTGTGTCTGATTTTTGAACGGTTTTCTCATTCCTCTTCTTTTTTTGGAGCTTTTGCAAATAAGAAAAACTTCCCTATACCCAACTATAAAAACAAAAGAAGTTAGTCTTAACAAGTGGGTAAAACCCACAACAAACCCCCAAAATCGGGTTTTTCCTGAAAAGTGTTTTTTGACCAAAAACCATTCCAAAGACTGCATCTTGATATCTTTGTTAGTTTCCGAGAAAAATATAGAGGGACTTTTTAGTGAAACACTCTGTATATGTAATATTATTTTTAAATATAAATATTTATTAATAAATATGTATAAATATTTATTATAGTAAGAGTGGTAAATCCACTGAGTTATCTTAGTTATGATGGTCTGAAAGCTTATTTGAAATATTCATCTCGTAGTTTAAACTTTTTAATGTATATATCACACCGATTCTAGACTTATCAAACAACCCAAATATAAAAATATTACCTTTTTCTTATTATATATCCTGGTTTGCCTCTGTTTATCTTGTCCAGACATTATTCCTTCAGAATGAAACAATATTTCTTCTTCCATGTCTTCTTCTTGATCATCGTCGTCAAGATCAGTTCTTGTAACTCCCCCACCTGAACCAGCTAAGAATTCAAAGTTGGCCATCACTGCATCTTCGGTGTCCACCACCATTGCTTCCGTTAGAGTCTGAGGCGGCCTTCTGCAAAAAGTAAACAAAAAATTAACCTAAATGACACCTAATTAACCTAAAAACAAACTGAAAGCAATTAAATTGAGAGAATCCACAACTTTGAAGTTTATGGGGGATAAATAAAATTTTCAGTTGGTTTTAATAAATTATGGTTTTTATAGGTTAAATGCATAAATATAGAAGAGGTTATTGATAGATGAATAAGTTAAATTAACTACCTAGCAGGAGTACTCCTCCGTTCCTGTGAGGCAGATGTGGTCCTTCCAGCTTCTCCATTAACTCCTTCCTCATTATTATTAAGACCCAGTAAAGATCTAACTCTATTGGATCTAACATCTATTATTGCATCCGCATATCCAATCTCTTGAAGATATCTAATTTAAAAATAAAAGAAAAATATGATTAACAAATAAACATTATAGAATGCAGGTAAAAATTTAAGTTTCAACTTAATTCTAAAAACTTTGATGTAAGTCCAGCAAACTGGTGGGTGGAACCAAAAAAGTCAAGTTTTAAAACCCACTTTGCCTAGTGCCTAGTTGATTTTTTTAGATTCTTCCCATAGTGATCTCTTTCAAAGTTTTGAGTCTACTTAACTAATTAATTTTACATTATAACTTTCTTAAAAAACTTAAGAATTTAGTTTAATTACCTTCATTCATACCACAGGTATATAGGAAAATTATTGTGTTTGGATTAAAAATTTGAAAGTGATTTCATTTAAATTAACAGTTTCATTCATTTTGTTGACTCCACAAGTAAATATTGAATTTACTACACTAGAACTTGATAAGTAAACAAACTACCCCAAATAAAATGTCAATGGTAAACTAGGTAATTAGTACACTCACTGCCTGAGCATTTGTCGACCTTGTTTCCACGTTATATTTGACATGGATGAGAATGGAGCGTCCCCATCAGGAGCGACTTCCGGAGGTATTTCATCCATACTAGGAGCCTTCATATCACCTTGCACTAAATCTGTACCATATTTTAGTTTATGATACTTTGCTCTCTCTTGCTTAAGAGCATATTCGAGCATTTTAATCCTCCTAACTAGATCATTTTTTAAATTCTCCTGTCCCTTCCTTTCACCTTGTAGGAATGCTATCCTGGCCTACAAAACAACAAATATAATAAAATTAGTCATTATTACAACCAAACTCACTAAAAACAATAAAGTTACTGTACATAAAATGCTAAGAGAACATTTTTTGGACTGATATTCATAATATAATTAAGATTTATGAAGATTGCAGTCCTAAAATAAATACTAATTTATTTTATAATCACAACATTTGCTGACTGAGCTGACACTTGCTGAGCTGACTGAAGCTCAGAATCTTCGGGTAATAGTATTAAACACACTAAATAAAATCTAAAATTGACATTCGATCATTATTTTCATGGCAACTCTAAAACATTGTTAAAAAAGTATAACAATTATTAAAATTTTAAATTTAGTTTCTAATAGGCTAATTTTTTCATTGGAAATTAACTAAAAAAAATTATCAACAAAATAGTTACTACAAACAACGGAAATTCATTAAACCAATGGCTCAGCTAGTTTAAAAAAAAATAAAACTCTTAAGCTTTAGAACTATAAAAAACAATAAAAACGGGTAGGAAAAAAAATTGTAAATCAAAAATATGAAAATGTATTTTAATAATATTAAATATAGTAAAGTCAGACCTTTAAGCAATTAGCGATAGCAAACTTGAAGGTTACAGAAAAGATTTTGAATTTTGTTCAATAAAATATAAAACGTATCCTAATATTTTTATTCAATGTAAGACTGATTTATTCATGTCTTTGTACTTATAGTCAACTCATTTTTCCAATAAAACAGTTTACTTATGGATGCTGTTTTTTTAGAATTGTAGAAATGGAACTACATTAAACATTTAGTTCTTAAAAATTACAAAGGACCAAAAATAAATCTTTTTAAAATACTCATGAAGGTTGTAGATTGACTTACCTAATAATTTTATATTTAAAAATTAATGAGTAATATAAATCCTTTTCTGTTGTATTAAAACAATAATTGTAAATAAATATACACACACACATACATACATACACACACACACACACACACACACACACATATATATATATATATATAATATATATATATATATATATATATATATATGTGTGTGTGTGTGTGTGTGTGTGTTTATATTACATTAAAATATATGGTATTTGTTTGCAAATAAAATGTTTAGACATCATTATGAAAAAGGAGTTGAAGTTAATAAATTTTTATATTAGACAGTTTTAAAGGTCATGGTTGGTTTAAAAATTAAAACAATCTATCTCCAAGCAATGATACTTTTCTCCTTTAGTTAAATTTCTAAGGGTTAAATCACATCTGCCATAATTTTTTGTGAAGCCTACACAATGTTTTAACATTTAAAACATAAATAGAACAAGGCTATGAAAAAGTTTTAGAAAAATATACAAGGGTAAATCATGTTGTCATGACCTATCCCTATCCCTCTCTGTGAGGGATTCAAAGTATAGGCAATATAAAGAGGGGAAATTCCCAACTACTACCTCAGCCTAAATCCTTTAAATAAAGTTATTTTTAAAAATACATCAAGTAATTTTTACTTTGTCTTTATTATTGGATGAATTATATTTTAACATACATATTATGTACAATGTTATTTATTTTATACATGTATAATATAATTATAATCAATGTCAATGTAATATAATCAAATAACTATTATTTGACTGATGTTTATTAATAACTTTAGAGCATTTGGACTGTTATATATTGTAATAACAATTAAATTGATGAAGACTTTAGTCCTTTTTTTAAAAATGTATTTAAAATAAATTTATGAAGAGAAGAGGTTTTGTCTTCGTAATTTTTCCTTTACCCTCCCGTTTTTGTAATTTAATTCTAAATTTATTAATTTACTTAAACACGTGACATAAAAAAAAACATTCATAATTTTATTTATTTTCAAACTTTTTCATTTTTGTCAATTTCAAGAACTGACGAAGCTCAGGATCCCTAAGTGAAAGCTAAAAGCTGTAAAGATATATAGACTCTTATTGGTTCTACATGTAATAAACAGGCTATCATCTATGCCAAAATTAATAGCATAAGTTGAAGCGACGTCATTCCTAATAAACTTCCAAAAACTTTCTACTGATAAAGTTAGTTATACCAACATTTTTAAGAAATTAAATTTACTTTATTTACATAAAAGAGTATATTTTAGCAGGGGTATGCTAACTGTCCAGTGGCCACCATTGTAGATAAATAATACTTGGCAGATCTCTATCCTTATAAATTTAGGCTCACGAAGCAGCTCAAGAATTTACTACACAAAAGAGCTTGGAAAATGATAGTATTTTTTATGAGTTTACAAGTTTGATCTATCAACCTTAATAAGATTTATTAGTTTATAATCAAACCACTAAAAAAAATCGTAATAATTTACAGTAAACCCTAATAATTTTATAGTTCCTTGATAAAAGAATAGTTCCTTGTTATTGGGATCACTTGCACAAAAACCAATTACTTATAATCTTCATTTTGTCTTAACACATTAAATATAAAAGTAGAACGTCCTAAATCGTATTGCCATTCCAAATAGAATATCAGTAATTAATTTTGGGATGAAAAACGTTTTGGCCTTCTTAGTAACAACAGTCTTATAAGCTTATTTTTTCTTTAGAAATTGGCTAAATATATTAAAACTGATAACTGTTATAATAATTATTAAAGTTAATTAATTAATGTATTTACATGTTTGTTATGATAGTTTGCCTATTAGCTTGCAGACCCCCTAAAATTTTTGCTTAACACCCGCAGACCACACTTTGTGTAACACTGTATTATATTATATACTTATATTATATAATACTAGGAACTTATATTGCTATCTTGGTATAGCAATATAAGTTAACCTTTCTGAATAGCAGAGTTCAAAATTAGGAAAATTTTTGTCTTTAAAAAGGTATCCTAACATATTGTCTATATAGAGCTGGATGTTGGAAACTACGTACTTAGATTATTTATATATTATTATTATTACTATTAAGATATTGTATAATGGTGGGTACGCAGCAACTGTTTTATGGATTGCCGTGAAACAAAATGAATTATTAAGATATTAATAGACATTTGTACAAATGGGTTCCTTTAAAGGTGATCATCTCAAGCCCAAATGCTTTAGATTTACTATAGTAGCTTTTTTAAGCTAGTTATTATCATTATCATATCAAATGTTTCGGGGAAAAATTGAAAAAATAATTGCAATGAATTAGGATAGAAGATATAATATAAATAAATATTGAAGCCTTTAAAAGAGAAAGCAATAAAAATTTAAATACATATCCGTGTTAAGAAAAGATAACATAAATGTAATTCAATAAGTTAAGGAGAGGAAGCTTGACGACTATTTCTGCATATGTTAATAGACTAAAGATTATTTACTTTAGCATTTATTGCAAATCAACAGTTTACACATTAATTAGTTAATTAGCAACAAACTAATCTAGAGTGAGCTAATAGAGCATTTAGCACATCAACAAACAGGAAAGGATCAATACTTGGATAGGTCACGAGTTTAATTCTATTTCAATCCTGTCATGTTCTTTAGCAGTGTGTTTTCCAAATTTTGCCAAACGATTAGTACATGACATCAAATAATTAAAGATAAAAATTAGATTTATGAAGAATTGTTAAGGGCGGTCCCAGAGAGATTGGTAAGGGTTAGGAAGGATCAGGTGATAAAAACAGTGACATTTAAGATTTTAAATAAATAAAGATATTTATTAACTAGTGCTAAAAGGCCATTATTTTAATTTAAAAAACTAAGAATAAAATTTACCATAAGCTCAGCTTTGTCAACTTCCCACTGAGATCGTTCCATCTCGAATCTTGCCCATTCGTGCTGTATGTAATGGAGAATGCCAGGTATTGAGTATTGTACTTTCTGATTTCCCTCTTCATTTTGTTTCGATCCAGATATTATTCCGCCACTTGAACTTTTAAATACGTTCAAATTTTGAGACGGAGAATTTTCTTCCATGGTAAAATCGGAACTGGAAAGAAACCTCATGACAGAGTCGCCATATTAACTTACTAAGAGCAACTAGAGAGAGGGATCGGCCGCCACAGCACCCTTTTTAACAGGGCAATATTTTATCAAATCACAACCGAAATTAATTCAATTAGCTACTATTTTCACAATAATCAATCACTTAACACATAGAACAGATAGCTTAAAACTACGAATAAAATATAAACACCCAAAACTAATGAAATTCAAAGCACTTTCCTACTCAAAACTACACTTTTTTGCCACTGGAGAAAAAAATAATCAGTCAATGTCAAAGCTTTCGAAAAGCAACTCGTTTCATCCCTACCATCTCGGGCCTCCGTCGGGTCGGCTAGCCAGATTCACACCTTCAAAAATCCAAACAATGCCCACTATTTTTTCTTAAACTTATCATATCAGTATTTAATAATTATTGAAATCGTTTTAATTATTTCCTAATGAACAATTGCCAATATTTTTAAGTTTTTTGCAAGTAAAGTTGACCCCAACAGAGTAGCTTACAATGTCTACATTGCGTTAAAGCTAAAATTGATTGATTTTGTAAGCGCTAATCATTGCAATGTATAAACTCAAAAATAAGATAAATAAACTAATTTGCGCAGACATTTGTTCCTTGTTTTTGATTTTATTCATTATCTATTTTACTGTATAAAATAAAATCGTTAATCGTTTTATATTAAAACGTAAATATGGTCCATTTTGTTTCTCATATTTAACGCCAAAAGACAACACCAAGGAAAGGACTTCAACACAACCACTTGTGTGCGATTTTTAGGCACCAAATTTGAAATTTTAATTGAGTAAAATAAATTTCTACTTTCTAATTAGTTGAAAAATTAATTAGCCAAACTCGGTAGTATCAAATGTTATAAATTTATTCTATGTTTACTGTCGTGTAGCAGGATTTGAAGGATTTAATTTATAAAAGGTTGAATGTTGCTATAATGTTTAAGATAAGACTTATCAAAAATAGCATATCCAACTCTGGGTATGGTATATCCTGTCACTGTTCAACCAGAGGTGTATCTTCTGCGAAAATGTTAAGTATGTTTGGTTTTTAAATTCACTTGTATTTCTTTTAATTTGATTATTAAAAACTTACCACTACTATCTGTGCATAGATACTAAAGTGATGTAGAAATTCATTTAGTAGGGGTGAGGGCGGGGGACACAGTGGTCTAACTCCCTGGTTTTAGGTGGTCCTAAAAAAACAGAGATTAGTTGCATCAACTACCGCACCGAGCACTAGTTTTCACCTTGTACGCTTATCACTATTGTTATCAGTTTTAAATCAAGACTTCTATTTATGTTTATAAAAAATGTAAACGAGACAATTTTTATCTTATTCATTAACTTTTTTTTCTTTTTTAGTTGTTTATAAGATAGTTTTTTAGAAAATAGGATAGTGTGTGTTATAATAAGACAACGAAAACGTAAATTAAATTTATAATTTCCCGGTTTGATGCTTGTTTACAAACATTTTGATGTTTGTCTACAAATCATGATTATCACGGTATCAGGTCTACTTAAAATTAACACAGCGTTTATATTTTTATGAAAATTATACCTTTAAAATAATTAATACAATTTTTAACATTGTTAAAGACCCTTTTAAATGATTTTAATCTTGGAATTGAAGAAATAATTAATTTATATATGGGGTACAAGGTGAACCGACCTGCCACTAGTGGAGAAAGGGTGAACTTATGGCAGGTCCATCTAAACCTGCTTATTCAGGGGGAGTCAGACCACTGTTTCCCACGCCCCCACCCCTACTGTATGAATTTCTACATCACTTTAATAGATACATTACAATTGTAGATAGATATTGTCATTCGCTGATAGATCTAACTTTCTATAGCTGTTATAATATCATTTGAAATTTAGAGAGAGTAAAGTTTTATTTTATACATGGACGTCAACTTTTTTAGCAAATTTTCTGAAAAAAAAACGCCAATGAGATGGTTTCTGTGGTGGAGAGGGGGGTCAGGAGTGTGTCCAAAATTCGTTTCAGAGGTCCTTGATCACAAAAAAAATACATTTGAAACTTTAGTATTTTTAGCCCATTTTTGTAAACACTATTTCTCAAACGGAATTATATTTTATTTAAATTCATTTAATATTTTATTAAATTCAACTTGGAAAGGACTCATTACTGCTTGGCGTCCTCAGACTATGATGTCGTTAAATCGGTGCTGGGAAAAAAGTCTGTACTTATATTTTTTGGGGGCTCTAAATCAAATAAAACTGATCCAAAGTTGATACAACTACTCAAATAAGTAAGTTGACAAAAATATTTTTAAAAAAAATGGAAAACTTAAGGTTGTAAAAAGGAGGAAAAATAAATAAATAATATTTATCTATATTAACAATCTAGTAAAATCAGTTTGTGCCATCATGAAACCCTAAATAACCTGGTAAAATAACCAGAAAACATTTAATTTACCAGAAAGAGTTTTTTTATGTAAAAATTTAAAACTTAGTACAGAATGTAATAGAGAGTGAAGAACACATTAAGGGTGCATTCGCGACGATCGAGCGCTCAGAGCGTTCTGAACAAGAGGTGTATTCCAGTTACCACGATGTGCTCAGAGGCGTGGCCAGGGGAGTAGCCAAAAGAAGCGGGAAGCCAGGATAGTAGTGGTGGGACTGATCCTACTAATCGTGCTTTCGGCAGGTCAGTTCGATCACTTCTCCCACTCCTATTCAATTGAAACCTTCTTAGCGGGAAATACAAAATTTTATGTCACCTTCATATTCACATGTAGTGTGCTGTGCTGTTCTGTGTTGTGTTTCTGCTGTTTTGCTGTTTCTCTTAATTTATACGTTTTACTTTTAATTAAATGATTAAATTTTTGAAAATATGACAACAACAGTAACATAACCTAACAACTGTACACACAAGCCTGAATAAAACGCGTTCGCGAGACCAAGTGTGGTCAGTACGATGGTGGGGGAATTTTTGTCCCCACCATCCCCCTCCACCACTGAACACACTGACCCGAGCGCTCGAGCGTCGCGAATGCACCCTAAGTATTGCAAATGGTTTCTACATCAACACATGTCTGAGTGGCCGTGTGGTTAAGGTATTCGACTACAAATCAGGAGACCCCTTGTTTGAGTTTTTTTGGGAGTGATTCCTTTTTAAGGATTAAGAGATTTATTAAAACAAATGTTGGTTAAGTAAAATAATGTTATGGGTATGTTAAGTAACCAAATAATTCTGGCATTGAAGTCGGCAAGCTGGGTGAATTTTCTTTGTGTGTGCGAAATGCGTGCTTTCTTGCTTACCAATCCAATTTTTGCTTAAGATTTCGGTATTTGTTTACAGGCTGAGCAGTAGCATCACAACTTATTTAATTTTTTCAAAATGTTCAAAGAAAATGTGCTAAAACTTAGCATAAACTGAGCTTGAAGTAAGAGCAAATAATGCTGTGCTCTATAACAGCCCTTCCCAACCCTTGGGTCGCGACCCAGATTGGGTCACGAACGAAATGTTTTGGGTCGCCAAATTTTTTTATTATTAAAAATCCAAAAAAATGACAAAGATTTATGTGAAAACATTATTATAAGCAAATAACAGATTTGCTTAAACATATATTATTTTAGAAATTGATAATACTTTAAACATGCGATAACAATAGAAGCCGCGGCCAAAATATTCTTAGAAGTCCTTTACCGACAGAGCACCCTTTATCTAATTCTTGCTAACTTTTGATGCATTGTTATACCAATGATAATACTGTGTTTAACAGTTTCTTATCACTTCTTTTAAAGGTTCGAGTTATTAAATAATGTTCAATTATATGTGAATTTGGTTCTAACAAACATCAACGTAGTAACGTAGTGTAATATCGCATACAAGTTTTTTAATAATTATTGTTTTACCAGTTTATTTATTTGATAGATTTACGTTTTAATTAAATTAGTGAAATGAATAAACAAACTTGATTAGTGGAAAACCAAAAGCAACAAAATAGTCATTGATGTCATACATATTTTATTTTTTTATTCTTTTCAGCAAATTTCTTTTTGGAATAAAATTCTCTAATAGGATAGGCTTCATGGCAGAAATCGAACCTCGAACCACGACACAAATCCGTTTCGCGAGACTTTATATATATATATATATATATATATATATATAATATATAATATATATATATATATATATATATATATATATATATATATATATATATATATATATATATATATTTTATATATATATATATATATATATATATATTATATATATATATATATATATATATATATATATATGCATGTATGTATGAATGTATATATGCACTCTATCTTCTGCGCTAAAATCTTTAAAGATAAGTTACTAAGCTTTAAACTAGGCAAATAATAGTGCATACTTCTAATTTAGAGGCATAGTTTTATATAAACCAACTGGATAATTATGCGCATTTCCTTTGAAAAATACAGACAAAATGAATTACTCACTGTCAAGTGCTTGACAGTTGAGTAACTGCTTAGGTTTAAGTATAAAAAACCTTATGAAATTATGATTTAACGATGTCAGTAGGGTCATAACTAGTTCGGCAATAAATAAAAACGCCTGCAATTTTCAGGTTATGCAAAATAAATGCATTTGGGTCGCCAAATTTTAGAAAAGCAAATTATAGGGTCGCGGTACTAAAAAGGTTGGGAAATGCTGCTCTATAATGTATAATTTATAAGATAAATATGCATGTTTTCTTTGAAAAAAAAAATTATAAGTTGTGACGCTACTGCTCAGGTTACAAACATATACTGAAAACAAGAAAAAAATTGTATTTAGAACAAAGAAAATTGCTGACCTCCGCGCCAGAATAATCAAATATTATATAGCGTAGTATATGTTTTTCTTATTTCAGAGAGTTATGATGTAGTGATTGTTGGCGGAGGTATTGTTGGAGTGGCATCTGCTTTAGAAATAATCTCTAGAAAACCAAGTTTATCTGTTGCTGTTGTTGAAAAAGAAAATGCTCTTGCAATGCATCAATCTGGTCATAACTCTGGAGTGGTGAGTTATTCTAAATGGTCATCAAAGAGCCATTTATTAAAATTAGAGAACCAATAGGTGCTTGACAAACTGTTGGTACTGCTGTATGTGGGGACAGCTAGGAAACTTTTGAATAGTTAGCATTTTTATATACATTTTTGCTTATAAAATTATTAAATGTGGTTAAAAATATATTAAGCTGTACACAAAATGTTTTAATAAATTTTGATTAGTGCAAATAAGCATTAAAAGTTTTGTGGAGGAAATGGGTTTGAGAGTAGCAAAGAAAATAATACTTAAAGGGAAGACTTTAAGTAGAATAACACATTGATAAGGGGTGTGGAAGTGAGACAGCTTTCACTAGGTGCTATAACAGGACTTACCCCAACTTGAGTCTTTCTAGAGGGATACTGAAGATTCTCAATCGCTCTACCACCTCTATCGGAGACATATTTATACTTCACCCTACAAACGGTGGGCATTTTTCAATGATTTCACTTTAAATCACTTTATACTACACAGATAATTAAAGAATATATGCGATAGATAATAATTACAACTTATTTAAAATTCATTTTACATAACTGAAGACAAAATATTTGGAAATAATGTAATATTTATGTGAAATTGTAATTATTGTGTTAAATCAAAACAAGAGGCCTTCAGTCTCTTTGCTGCCTTGGCACTTGGTGCCTTAGCCTCTGCACAAAGCGGGGGCCGTTAAACGACCCCCGTGTCTCCCTGTGGCCGCTTTGTGGTTGCATGGTTGTTGTACTTTATCAGTTCATCAAATTACTGATTGATGTAAGTGCCACAGTATTAGCAAATTTTCATTTTTTTTTATTTTTTATTATTATTACGCTCTAACCCATAGGGTCATTTAGCGTTTTCCCCTCACTCAAATCTCACTCAACATTAGCCCCTGAATTTGTGCACATCCAATCATCTAGGAAGCACCCCCTCCGTACATGGTAGCACATATAACCTGTTCACAATGTGTCTAGTTCATCCAGCCCAACCAGACTCTATCCAAACTCACTGCTCTGGCTAGTGTCTGCGACTAGTTCACTGTGTGCTTGTTTCATCTAGTCTTACTAGCTCCTCTGATCACATTAGTCTCACTTGACCTCGTCCTTCCAGTCTCACCAATCTCATCAGTTCCACTAACATCACCAGACTCTAAACTAGGCTCACTGCCAGTGCCACCCGACAAAGAACCCAGCACCCAGATGTCAGCATGCACAAACTCATTCTATAGCCCTGATCTGAAAGTCAAAGCTCCGCAGTGCTATTAGGAGACGTCTCTTCAAGAACCGAGCACTTTGTTCCTAGTCACTTACGTTACTCGTGTCGCTGCCATCACTTTCACTGACTAAGTTTTCGGACATACAAAGGCTCAGTATATCTTTCCTACCTTCATTTCCCCCAGCCCGCAGAACATTAATTTTTCGGGAGCTGGAGACAACGGAAACGTGGATCCAGACTTGTCTCAGATGAAACTAGATCCAACCCCGCATTTGCGTATTAGTAGCCAAGGAAACCACGTAAAACTCTGGCTGGGTTGGCTGGCCTTGAATTCAAGACCTCCCGAGTGTACGGTGGTACAAGGGATAACATCATATTGAGGAGAAAATTTAACTTTGTAAAGCTTTAAAAAAATGTTTTTGGCCTGTGTTCTTTTCTTTTGTAAAGATGTTCAACACTAATAATAAAGAAGTCCTACCCCGGCTGGATTTGAACCCTCGACCTCCAGGTCGAAAGGCGAGCGCTCTACCACTGAGCTACCGGACTAGGTTAAATTTATTATAGTTTATAATTGTAGTATAGTTATTATAGTTTATGTATTAAGTTTCATTTTATTATCAGCATTCATTCCGATTTTATTGATTGACATAAATAACATAATTTAAACAAATCAAGTTTTTTTACTAATACATTTAAAAATTTACTTATATTGTGTCAGTATGTCGCTTATTAGTATATGACTAGTATAAATAGTATCTATATTTACTAGTCATACACATTATATACTAGTATGACTATTTATAAATAGTAATATGACAAACTGATTTAGGACAATAACCATGTGGCCTCAAAGCAGCCACAGGAAGGAGTGGGGCCACCAAGTGGCCCCCAGCACCAATGCTGCGAAGCAGCCAAGAGGCTGACAGCCTATTGTTTTCAATTTTCCTACCAGGAAGGTTTCATTAATAATAGATTGGGGGGAAGTTAACAAACTAATTTGCTCTGGACACATACAACAAACTAATTGTGCTCTCGACACATTACAACAAACCAATCATGCTCTGGACACATAACAACAAACTAATCGTGCTCTGGACACATTGCAACAAACTAATCATGCTCTGGACACATTACAACAAACTAATGTGCTCTGGACACATTACAACAAACTAATCGTGCTCTGGACACATTACAACAAACTAATTGTGCTCTGGACACATTTACAACAAAACTAATGTGCTCTGGACACATTACAAACAAACTAATCGTGCTCTGACACACGAAACACATTAAAACAAACTAATCGTGCTCGGACTAACTAATCTCTGGACACATTACAACAAACTAATCGTGCTCCTGGAAAATTACAACAAACTAATTGTGCTCTGGACACATTAAAACAAACTAATTGTGCTCTGGACACATTACAACAAACTAATTGTGCTCTGAACACATTAAAACAAACTAATTGTGCTCTGGACACATTACAACAAACTAATCGTGCTCTGGACCACATTACAACAAATTAATTGTGCTCTGGACATATTAAAACAAACTAATGTGCTGACATATTAAAACAAACTAATTGTCTCTGGACAATTGCTCTGGACATATTAAAACAAACTAATTGTGCTCTGGACACATTAAACAAAATAATCATGCTCTGAACACATTACTTTTGTTCAGCTCTTCCACTAAGTTTTTCCCTTGAAGGGCTTAAAAGGCTTCACCCTTGGATATGCTCTCTGAACATATCCATAATGTAAGAAACACCTTCTACTCAGAGCACTCTGAACAGCTAGGCCTCACAAACACACCCTCAGTAAAATGTAGTGCACTAATACCTAACTGTTCAATGATAGCATGACAATAATACACATTATAGCATTCACGTTTTTACTCCAATTGATTGAAAGTTAACTAGTTTGTGTAATTAATCAACAAAAATTCCTATGTATTTTTGGCTTGTTTACATTGTGATATATTATTTTTTTTTTTTTTAATGCTCAGGTGGAAAATTCCAGGGCACTTAGACCTCTTAGGTGGGTCCATTGTGCCATCCTGAATGAAAAAAAAAATTAGATAAATAAATAATAGAAATATATAGTGAAATAGAAAATAAATATTACTAAATAAAATAGAGATAAAAAGAAGATAAAAGATATTACTGTAACTGAAATAATAATTTAGAAAGAGAGGACTCAAGTGTAAACTGGTATCTCAGTTATGGAGCTCTAAACTAATATCGTCTACATAAATTCTTTATACATATTCTCTGACCTGCAAGCTAATTATAAGTAGATACTTATGCTAGGTTCGGTTTAGTAGCAACTTCCTGCACATTAGTGCATTCTGGAACTCTAAACAATTCGGATCTAGTATAGAATGATTATGTTTTCTTCTTTTATCTCTACAAGAGCCACACACTGGCTGCTCTTTGATTATTGGGCAGTTTGCTCTTAAATGGTGGGTTCAGAAGCAGTGAGAGCACAACTTTTTCTTTGTCACACTGATTTTTTTATGACCGTTCTCAGACAGGTAAAACATCTGGTAACCCAATCATAGTGTTTCACTGGTAGCTGGCTAGAAAGACCATTCAATATTTACGGTACCAACTTTTAGCAATCATGCTTCAGAGCATAAGGCATTTCTACTATCCACCGAATAGCATTGTCCCCTTTAATCCAGGACATGTCTAGTGAATCGAGGGATCACTTGATTTCCATAATCGTTTCTATAAATCCTAATTAGAAAGATTTAGGTTCCAGAGGCTATTTAGAAACTCATTCTTTTTTAGGTTTTATCAACACCAACTATAACAACAGCCTCCTTAGGAAAACTAGGGATTGTTGCTACTAAACCAAATTCTTAAATCTTCAAAAGATAATAAAGTATCTCTGTCCTAACAGATTCACATTCAATAAGACAAGCCACTTCATTATTTTATTAATAACTCTTAAGACTTTAAGGTCTTGAGGTAATTCAGGCTTCAACTTATTAAAAATAGTATTTCTTAAAAGTTCTCTATCTTTTATTTGACCAAAAGACAAAGGCTTGATCACCACACAGTTAATTAATCTAGGTATTCTACTAACTAACCTACTACTTTGAGCTGTTTGCTTCCTTGTGATTTACTGGGTTCAATATTCTGAGCACTGCTTTCAAAACAAGCCTTACTTACAGTATTATTACATTTATCAAAAACTACCTCAGCATATGTACTAGTTTTTCTGTTCACATGACTTTTATTAGTTTTAGTTTCTTCCATAGTGACTTGGTTTATAGAATCATATGAGACAGAGATACTTTTTACAGATGTTAAAGTATCGCTAGTTACAATACTACTAGTAGGGGGTCTATCGTTTACAATCTTATTACTCTGAGCAGATAGTCTAACAAGTTTAAGAGAAAGATCATAGGATACTTGCTTCGCTATTGATATTAAACCGAGTATTTTTATTACATCAGGATTTTTAATCTGATTCTTCTCTTCTCCTAAGACATGTATTACAGACTCTTCCAGTGCATTGAATGCTACTGTAGCCCTATCTATATCATTAAAGCTAAAGGGACTCACTATGCTCCAATGAGCTGTCTGAGTTCTGCAAAGGTAAACGTCCAAAACTAATTTCTTCTCGTTGAGATGAAGTTTCAGCATCTTTTCTTCCTTCAACCTCAAGTTCGATACCAACAGATCCGTCGATGCTATCTTTAGCAGTTGTTTCTTCTATAATATTCTTATTTTCTTCAATATCCCTTTGAGCTATTCTAATCAATATTTTGCCACTAGCAATTACATTAATGGTTTCAATATCTTCATTCATATCTATTTCTAATTTAGTCTTGATCTCATCTGCTATAGCAGAAATTGTACTTCTAGCATCAGTACTAGAAAACTCCATAAATAAATTATTTTTCTTGTCTTCTAGTAAAACATGCATTTTCTCGTATTCTTGTCTCACAGTTTCTCTCCACTGTTTACAAGTTTTCTTAATAACTTTGGGTCTTTGGGAAGCCAAGCCTGATACTAATTTCCCAATGTCAGTATTAACATTTACTTTAATCTCAATTATATTATTTTCGCTAACTAGCGATGGTAAAGGGTTCTGTTTTCTGGCATTCATAACAAGACCACACCTGTAAGCTAAATAACTTGAAAAATAGTCCTGTTCCTCAGATGATTTCATTTTAAGAATATTGGCCACATTTAGTTTAAAACAGTCCATCTCATTAGTTTTTAAATTCTTCATTGTTGATGTAGTCATTATTAAAAATTTAATTTAAGCTTTAAAATTGACATTAAAAGCTTTTAATAATGAGAGGAAAGTACTCTTGTGTAAGTTTAGTAGCTCAAAACTTAGAAAAATACCACCAAACAAAAAAAAAGATAAATGATAATTAGGAAAGAATAAAAGAAACTGCTGTTTGGCCCTCTTTGCTAAATAAAGGTGTTAATGTAACTTTTCTTTAGCTTCAGTGCAAATATAATTAAATATTTACGGAAGGTAAAATGCCAATTCAGTTTAAATTAAATACAAATGAAAGATATGTCCCATTGAATAAAGTCTATATTAAAAAAATGTTTAAAATTCACTCACTCTATAGGTTCTGCTAATTCAGCTAAAAATAGTTCACAAAACATTATTGACACGAGTCAGTAAAAAATAAAATAAATGCTGACACTTTCAATTTTAAGGTCACGTAATATTGAATTCTCAACTTTAACTACACATAATTTCTCTAAAAAAAAGTTAAAAAAGGACTTGATAAAGTTATGTTATCATGTTAAAATTACACATCCTAGTAGAGGATTACATTACTAAATCTCTCTGCTAAATTTCATAACTTACACGAAAGGGTTCACTAAGTAAAATGATTTCTTCAGGAGCTACTATTAAAACATGTTGCCTTCAAGGCTGCCTAATAGCGACTCCTGTTTACATTGTGATAAAATTTGATTTATTGTTTGAACACACTAATATCATATTATATATAATATTATTATATCATATTACTTGTATATTATTATATGACTTATATTATTTAATGCCAAAATTTCAATTTGTTGGAAAAGTAATAGTTGTAATACTTTTTTTGTGTGAAAATCTAAACATTAGGATACACTATCTAAAAACAACTTTCCTCTGTGATGTTAGATCTAACTCATTCAATAAGTTAGAGTATACTTATACTCTAACTTATATCTTAACTCTAACCTGTTTGAGTCAAAGATTATGTAGTATACCTAGTATGTAGTATTACTAGTATTTAGTATAGGTATACTAAAAAATCTTTGGTTAGAGTATAAATACAGTTCCTACTGTGTTTGGTCAGATATTATTCTAATCATCAGCACAGTGGCTATTGTTATGTTATTTATATTTTTTAAGTATTGGAATTATTAATCTCCAAAATTTTGATGGCTATTGAGAGTTTAATGGGCTAAGCGTAGATATTATATATTTTAATTTTTAGATATCTTGCTTTTTGTGTCTTCTTTTTTGGATTTTTTGCTAACACAATTATTTTCAACATAGTATAAATGAGGAAAAGTATAAATTTGGATAAGTTATTATCCTATTTTAAATTTAATTATTGTTACAGGTACATGCAGGCATTTATTACAAACCTGGAAGTCTAAGAGCTCAATTGTGTACTCAAGGAATGAAACTGTCATACGATTATTTTGATAAACATTCTGTTCCCTATAAAAAAGTAGGGAAACTTATAGTTGCTACTGATCGAAGCCAAATTCCAGCATTAGATGAACTTTATAGAAGAGGCGTCGAGAATAAAGTGCCTGACCTTAAAATGATCGAGTCTAGTCTAATATCATCAATTGAACCTCACTGCATCGTAGGTAATATTTACTAACTAATAGATAACTATTTTTAGAATTATCAAGGCTAAGGGAAAAGTTAAAAATGTTAACACTTACTTCATGATTTTAGATGAAAACTGAATTGACAGAATTTATTTTATAAAAAATATTATATATATATATAATATATATATATATATATATAATATATATATATATATATATATATATATATATATATATGTATGTATATATATATATATATATATATATATATATATATATATATATATATATATATAATATATATATATATATATATATATATTATATATATATATATAATATATATATATTATATATATATGTATATTGTATATTGTATAATTATATATATATATATTTAATACAATATATATATATATATATATAATATATATATACATATTATACATATACATATATACATATATATATATATATATACGGTGGGCTCAACCGAAATCACCACATGTTAGCAAATGAGTACCTGCTTTTAACTGCAGGCAGTTAAAATATGTTAAATTTTATATATATGTCATCTAATATTTAAAAAAAAATTATCGTGTTTGAAATACCAATGCTTAGTATAATATTATAAATTGCAAGAAACTATGGAAAGAGGAAATTTATGAGGAAGCAGTATAAGTCAACTTGGTCTCCTACTAACATCACGCCAAAGAACAAGCCTAATGAGCGGAAATAATTGTAATATATATAAATCTGGCCCTGGGTATCTCAGAACTTTTCCTTACCACATAGGTGTTATGCTCATCCTCCCTACTTTGGACTTGCTCTGCTCGTTATTAGAATATACAATTTGCCAACACTTGTCCTTAGACAGTAAATACATTTGTTTTATTGTTGTCATTATTTATCAATTAAATAATTAAAATAATAAATGGATCAACAGAGTTGTTTGTGAAGTAATAACATGATTTCAAACTAAAAAAGAATTGTAAAGTACAGACATTACGAATGAACTCGATTAGGTATTAAACTTTGAACTTTAATGGATATTAGGTGTTTTTGAATTATTTCTTTTTTATATATATGTTTGTACCTCTTACTTGTATACTTTCTTGTTATTTTATATTTCAAGTTTATACAGGCTTCCAGCCTACTACTTGTTGATTGTAAAAAATAAATTTGCCTGCAATGGAGGCAAATTTTTTTTGGAATGCTTATGGATGTATAGGGGTTACCTTAACGCCCCTCTTCTTACCTCTTATAACCATGATTTAAAGTACTTTAGAGATCTACCTTATAATCAGTTCTGTTCAGAAGTTAAAAGAATTCTAATAGAATACATGCTTTAGCCTACAGTGTTTTCTTAAAAGATTGAGTAGTTGTCAAACCTAAAATTTACCAATAAAATTTTGTAGATGTTTTGTGACGTTGCTGTAAAGTGATTTTGACACTGGAGTTTGATTTCAGGGAGTTAAAGCTATCCATTCACCACACACTGGGATTGTAGATTGGGGTCACGTCACTCAAATATTTGCGCAAGATTTTCAATCAAGAGGAGGTCAAGTTCACCTCAACTTTAAACTTGACAATTTTTGTAGCTCCGAGGAATCAAATGGAACTATTGATGCTGTTAAATACCCAGTCAAACTTGTTTCCGATTGTGGAGAAACGGTCCATTGCTCTTATGTTCTGTGCTGTGGAGGATTACACTCGGACAGATTAGCAGCTCTGTCTGGAGGTTCACCTAATCCTCCTATTGTTCCAGTAAGAGGAGAGTATTTACTTCTCAGCCAAGAAAAACAACATCTAGTCAAAGGAAACATTTATCCAGTTAGTACAAATTTCATTTATTTATTAATTTTCATTAGGTAATCTTCCCTCATCAGCACAGTTACAATATTTTGATTATAAAAAACCCTATAAATATGCTTGATCTCAATTTTAAATCTTAATAATTAATTTTGTATTTTAATTGAAAATATTAATAATTAAAATTTTCTATTTTTGTAATTAGTAATTATTTTTGCCATCATCATAGTAAATTCAGCAAATTTTTATCATGAAAATGAAGCTTTATAGTGACAGCAACTGTAGGGACTGGAAATATTTATTTTTTAATATTTTTACACTGGCAGGATTCTATGTTGTATTGACACTTGAATGTCTCAATATGACGTTAGATCGACACATGCTTCAGTTAGAAGTGTCGATACAACGTAGAATCCTACCACGGAAAGTGTTGCCGTTATATAGTGTCAAAACTACATGGGGAGCCGGCTGTCTGTGATAACTTTACTTTATTTTTTTAGGTACCTGATGCCAGGTTTCCTTTCTTGGGTGTCCATTTTACCCCCAGGATGGATGGTTCAATATGGCTTGGACCAAATGCAATTCTGGCTGCTTCAAGGGAAGGCTATAGGTAATTGAATTTTAAAAACTGCATTTAAAAAAAAATATTTTGTCACTGCCATAAGACATCATATCAACTATTTATTACACGATATTGTGTTACATAGATGTACATGCTTGTTATTGTTCCAAAAAAAACTCTCTCATGGGCCAAACCTTATGAAACTTCACTGTGACCCTGTTAAAATGTTAACTTTTTTTATGTATTGTATTGTATAAAAAAGTATGCATTACTTTAATGTTTTTTTTTTAAATTTGGTTGCTTCAACCAGCTTCATCCATTGAGAATTATGATATTCATTTCTTAGTGGTTTCTACAAAAAAATTTGTGGTAGTTGTCATTTAGATTTGATATAATTCCCACATTACAAAAAAAAAATTATAAAAACAAATGAAACACTTTTTTTTGGTGGTCAAGTACTATGTATTTTTTCTCTAATATGTGGTAGAAACCACATATTAGAGAACATAACAGTATTTATGTAGGTACATGATAAAATAAGGAAAACGTATGGATTTTTCTTGAAATATATTGTAAACCCTTATAGAAATGATGGGTAACTATTACAATATTTTAACTATTAAATTTTTGTTATGAATCTGCTTTATTTTGGTAATGCTTTTCTGATAACAATGAGGTGACATTTTAATTTCTCGGTTGTTTTGTTCATTATTCCTATTACTTTATTTTTTGTATTTTTACCTCTTACAATACATTAAGCTCTTAAAAGAGCTTAGTGTTAAATTTTAATGAAATTTACTACTCTGTTTTTTGGTGGTCAGAAAAGAAACTAACGCAAAAAGTAAGTAACTTAGCATAACTTATATATTTCACATTTTCTTAGTTCATTTTTCTACCACTTGATGCTGTTCAAGCTAACTTAATATACCGTCGTTTTTAAATTGTTCAAACTTTAAAAATTAATTAAAAATTCAAACTAGCATAAAATTTATTTTAATCATATAAACACTTTATGAAGGCATAAAACCTCATATTATAAACAAATTAAAAAACATGCTTGTTGTTTATTGAGTGGAGGGATTATTTAATAATTGTTATATTTTATAGGAATATACTGAGATTAGATATTTAAAGAATGTGCTAATGAGATAGGTAGATTAATTTGAGTTGAAAGTACATTAGATATGACAAGTATTAAAAGATGTTGATGGAAATAAATAGATTGTTTTAGATTTTGTTGTCAAAATTAAGTTCTACCATTTAATATATCTTCATTTTTTCTCAATTATATTTTAGTACATATTTTAATAATTACTCTAATGAAGATAACCTGGTTTTGATCACAATCCTGCTTCTTAAATTTTTTCTTCTTAATATAAAATGGCCCAAAAATGTGTGCCATTATTTTGAGAAATATTATTGTTAATAATCTTTAAAATTATTGTAATTTCAGGTATAGGGATGTTAGTATAAATGACCTTGCGGAAACTTTAAAATATAAGGGAGTTCAGAAATTGGCTCTGAAGTATTACGATTTTGCTTTTAAAGAATTGGTTAGATCAGCTATACCTAGTCTAGTGGCCAAGGAACTTCAGAAATATATTCCTTCTATAGAATCTAAGGATATCCTGAGGTATGCACTGTTCACTTGCTAACAAACCAATATTAACATGTTTTCATCCCTCGACATCCTGCCAATCAATGTTAATATTGTAAACTAGGGTTTCAATTGTTTTTTTTTTATACCATTAAGTTAAGAACAAAAGTACCTGTCATTTTTTAATTTTCCTCATATATTGGAAAAGTTTAGGTATATTAGAAATGTTTTGTGTTTACGGAGAAATGCAAAACTGGGATTTACCTGAATTGCATGTTTTAGGTGTTTTAAATCCCTCCTGAGTGATTTCACAAAGTTGTTTGTTTGTGTGTGTGTCCCAGAATATATGAATGCTAAAGAGTTGAAACTTAGTACAAAAATTAATCTTTAGATCTAGTTTTGCTGTATAGAAAATATTTATGTCGTCAATAACCTGGATCAATGACTCAGCAAACATTTTGAATTTGTTAATCGAATTGAGATTTAGTCTCATTTAGTCATGTATTTGACCAATATATGGGCCAAGTTTCATCTTATTATTAGCATTAGTTCAATTTTTATTGAATGTTGTATACCCTTGTTTAAAAAAAATGGTAAAAAATTGAAAAATAATATAATTGACTTGAAATTGGGTACAAGTGTATCCCTTTACATAGAAAATAAGTATACTAAGTTTTGTTTTAAAATGGTAAGTTTATCTATGGTTATTGTTGAATCATAATAGTTATGCAGAATCGAGTGAGGTCAATGCCTGGATGGGTGACCTCTGGAAATAAAACAAATTCTGAGGATGATCGACGCAAGTCTGAAGTAGTGAGGATGAGCGTAGCAAATCCAATGTCGCAAGGAAAAGTTTTAATGTACCCAGTACCAATTTTTATCGAATTTCCTTTGGGAATAAAATTCGCTAATGAGATAGGCGTCATGGCGGAAGTTTTTTAATCCATGAGATGTAATCCAACTTGTCCAGAGATATTTATTTTCATTCATATGATATCAACTCAGGCTGATTCTTCAATTATATTTGTTAAGGCTTACTAATCTTTAGCTCATTGAAAAATCCTACTTATAATTTTTCCCCATTTATATTATAGGTATGTACAGTCGAACCTTCTTTTTACGAACTTTCCCTCGAATGTACTATCTAAAAGCGTTTCTATATAACCAAAATAATTTCTCTAGAACAAATAAATATTTAAAGAATTGAAAATAAAGATCTGTTGTGCCACAAGTTTTCTATGTGTGAATATAGTGTATTTGTTCTAGATAAATTTAGTGTATTTGTTGTTTTATAAATTCTTGGTTTTATTTGTATTGATTATTTATGTATCTGAGTTAATTTTTCCATATTCTTCCTCCATAATTTTGTATAAAAATGGAATCAAAATTACATGGAAGTAAGAATGATCTTTCAGCTTTAATTTAGAATTTGGTCTGTCCAGTTTGTAGGCAAAACTTTTTTTAAGTAAAAGCACTGTTCTTATCAGAAAAAAACATGCTTCTGAAAGATGCAGATGATGCAGGAAAAAACAAAGAATTGTCTCGGTCACAAGTATACAATCGGTCTTACTTCCATTTCAACAGTGTTGTCTTAAGTTAAACTTTATAAAAGTAGAGATAATTTAAGTTCTGTAGTGGGTAAAAATAGTTGTGGGACAAGAGTATGCCTTTGCTACAACAAGAGGTGGCTTTTAAAAATAAGTGGGTTAATCTTCGGTATACGGTGCACCCTGTTATCAATACTATATATCGATATATTTTTAGTTACGCGACACGTAAACGAAAACTGAGCACTTAAAAGATAAGCAGCGTCGTTAAATTATTAATTATAATTAAAACATTAAAAAAAACATACAACAAATAAATGAAAACATTAACAAACAAAAATATAATAAAAAACCTGAAAATAACAAGAACAAAAATACGTAAAAAATACGCGTAACATAAAATTAGATGTGGTGTATCATCGATTATTCTTATGAAAACATAGTTAAAACATTAAAAAAATATGAAAATAGTTATAAACCATTTTACAACAAATAAAAAAACAACAAACAACAAAAAAATATTTTAAAAAAATAATAAAATATGTTCATAAACGTAAAAGGCATATATCGATTATTCCTACGTCACATCTCTAAACTAAAAATATATCGATATATAGTATTGATAACAGGGTGCACCGTATACCGAAGTTCAGCCAATAAGTGTTTACTGCAATTTTTATTGTAAGTTTTTTCCATTAATTTTATATTTTATTATTTTTTTTATTTTATATTATTAAACTATTTTTTGTACATAATTATATGATAAAAGTATTTACTGTTAAACTAAACAATTACAATGTTTATTCCTTTTACCATAAAACATAAATACAATATTTATTTTTTTGTAGTTGAATAGAGCAATTATTCTACATAGCAAATTTTTGTGTGGAACCCTCAAGTTTGTTGTATGGAGGTTCTACTGTAGTATGAGATGATATTCTTAGCATGTGAGATTTTTCTCTCTTAGCGGATCACTTACTAACTAATTTAAATTAGTTAAACTAAGTTTTAAATCTACACTATGTTATTTTATATGTTTGTGTTTTTAAGAGGACCTAGTGGTGTAAGAGCTCAAGCGGTTAGTGAAGGAGGTGATTTGATTGAAGATTTTGTTTTTGATGAACCTTCTGCTGACAAGGAATCATCAGTGGCAAACAGAGTTCTACACTGCAGGAACGCACCTTCCCCTGCAGCCACCTCATCCTTAGCCATATCTAAAATACTTTGTGATAAAATGTTTCATCTAATGCAAATATCCTGACCATATTTAAGGGGTAATATCATGTTAGGAAGTAATATTCTAATTAGTACATTAATATGCTGTGGATTACATATAACGTCAAACAACAAATTCCGTCTTTTCCACAAGAATATCTATATTTAAATAGCTAGCTTAAATATTTTGTTGTTTGATGTTAATATTCTAATATCCTGACCATAGTTAAGGGGTAATATCATGTTAGGAAGTAATATTCTAATATCCTGACCATAGTTAAGGGGTAATATCATGTTAGGAAGTAATATTCTAATATCCTGACCATAGTTAAGGGGTAATATCATGTTAGGAAGTAATATTCTAATATCCTGACCATAGTTAAGGGGTAATATCATGTTAGGAAGTAATATTCTAATATCCTGACCATAGTTAAGGGGTAATATCATGTAGGAAGTAATATTCTAATATCCTGACCATATTAAGGTAATATCATGTTAGGAAGTAATATTCTAATATGACCATAGTTAAGGGTAATAATGTTAGGAAGTAATATATCCTGACCATAGTTAAGGAGTAATATCATTTAAGGGCGTTATATGCCAATATCCTGACCATAGTTAAGGGGTAATATCATGTTAGGAAGGTAATATTCTAATATCCTGACCATAGTTAAGGGTAATATCATGTTAGGAAGTAATATTCTAATATCCTGACCATAGTTAAGGAGAATATCATTAAGGTGTTATATGCCAATATCCTGACCATAGATAAGGGGTAATATCATGTTAGGAAGTAATATTCTAATATCCTGACCATAGTTAAGGGGTAATATCATGTTAGGAAGTAATATTCTAATATCCTGACCATAGTTAAGGAGTAATATCATTTAAGGGTGTTATATGCCAATATCCTGACCATAGATAAGGGGTAATATGCAAATATCCTGATCATAAACATCCATACTTAGCTAGAGGATATACTTCATAATTTAATTTTTTGAGTTAGGAATAATTAAGAGTGGGGACACTGAGCTTGATAAACTAGGTTAAAACTTTATAATATAACTTAAGGTTCAGCATCAGTTTAAAATTAAAATTATTAAAAGATAAAAGTTTTTGAAATTGTAAAGAAAAGATAGGTTAAAGCCCAGGTTTAGTTGAGAAAAGTAAACTTTGTTGCAAGTAGTTGGATTAGAAGTAAATAATAAACCCTTATTTATTGGAAATAAATAAAATAATAACCCTTAGGTTTTAAATGCTTAAATAGCAGTATAAGATGGTGTATATATTGTTGATGTAGCTATAAAATGTCGGAACTAGTGAAAGAAATGTAGTCGTTGGTAGTGGTATTGACATGCTGGTGCTTTTAGTTGCACTTAGTCCTGACAGAGATGATGTATTTAATTTTAAAAGAGGTAAGGATAATGTGAACTTATAAATTAATTTGGTTTCGGTGTTGAATGATATAAGGAAACTCTTTTGTTAACTCATGTATTTGCAGGCTGTGACTCTATCAAGACTATGTAGATTCGGTAAAGTCAAAACCGTAGAAATTATAAGAGCATCCTCTAGGCACATACATTTTTAATAACAGGGTGTAGTTATTGTTTAGTAGTAGTACTTTTTTAAGCTCAGTGCCCCCAAAAAATATTGTAATAGTTCAAGAGCCAGATGCAAGAACCTGGCTGTAGGGCCCCTACATTGAGTTATTTTGGATCCTTGATAAAAGATTAGGTGGTTTTCCAGTTCAGATCAGGGAATTTTGGCCCCTTCAAAGTCCGGAAAGTGACCCTGAAATGGTACCCATTTATTTAAGTTCATTAAAGTTGTGACAAATCGATGTTCTGACCATCAAAATTGGTTACCTTAAAATATTTATTGTATTTTAGATAAAATAGGAAATATTACCTAAAATAAAACAGAAATCACTATTTTACACCCTAAAATACACAAAAACCTTGAAGTTGTATTTTTTTTCTATGTTATCACGTTAAGGATACAGGGAGACTTAAAAATCGAGCATTTCTATCAAATCACTAGAAATAGAGTTATTCTAGAGAGAGTAGCTTACCTCTCATTGAGGTGAAAACATGATGATTTAATGTTTGACATGTAATGCTAAAAAAAATTTAAATTTTGCTAAAATACGTATTTCACATTTTATACATCTGGTTCTTGGACTATAAATAATACTCCACTCAAAAAATTTAATGATGAAGTGCACCCTTTAACCTCCCCTCCGACCACCTCTTACCCACCACATTTGTTTTTTTGAGTTTTAGATCTATAAAAATAAATTAAGTAAACTGGTATTACATTTTAATACTTGAGTATCTAAAATATAAAATAATATGGAAGGTATAATATGCAATATAATTCTAGCATAGTAGTTGGGGGGGGGGTTAAGGTACTGCATACTGGTGAAGGTGTATTATTTATTGTAATATTGTATTGTTGTATTATTATGTAATATTTATTGTTGGTTAAGATATAATAAATTCTATATCTGAAGGATGCTGAAAAGAGAAAACATATTTTTTTCACCCTACAATCACTGAACTAAATTGATGCTTTATTTAAATATTTAAGGCTAAAATCGATTCCCAACCATGAAATCAATCATGAAGAGTCTAGGGGTTTAATGCTACAACATACTACATTCTAGCTACGTCAAGAAAGAGTATCAATGCGATTGGTCGTTTTCGCTAAAGGTCATCTCAGCAACTGTACACCTAAACTACAATATTACGTAGCTAAGATGTCCAGTCGCGAAGACACTAGAAATACTCTTTCACGTTTACCCATTAGCATAGACGTCCAACTCTTTAAATACAATATAAGTTTATTTAAGGGAAGATCAAGAATGGATGTTTCTGCTACTCCTTTATGGACCTGTACATACACAATATATATGTATTCAACATAGAGGAATATATACTACATAGAGTGCTACCTTAGAGATATTATTACTAGAGAGGCGCTACAGGTTATTATTTATTTATTTATTTTTTATATTTATAGTGTATACTGGTCCACCAGTCGCACAAAACGAATCCTACCAATTATGAATTAGATTTTGGTACCCATGAATGAAAAATTGTATGCTCTATCAATTTTATTTCGAGGGCAGACTTGATAAGATCATTGGTTAACAAGACATTTAAGTTAAAAGAATGTTTTTAAGATAATCTAGCATTGAGTCATTTTTGAAGGTAAATTTGACCTCTGACCTTGTCCAATTTTGACGGAAACTTATGGAATTTTATTGCCTAAAAATTGTATAGCCACAAAGTTATCCATAAAACTAGCAGTTTTTTTTAGTAATTGTTTAAAAACCGAAAAAGTCAAAATTTGGGACACTTTTTTGGCCCTCTCCCTACAAAAATACCTCCAGGAGGAGAAGCAGTGACTTTTTGGAGAAACTTCTATAGGGGTGCTATAACATCTGGTAAAAGCTCAGCTTATCTCTAATTTTCTCAACAAAAATCCTGTGGGAGTTACCCTGTGACTACTGTAGAAGTTACATCAAGTGCTAATGGCTCATAATTGTTACGCTCAAAATAATTTGTATAATATATTTTATATACAGTCGGACCTCCATATAACGAACTTCTATACAACGAAAGTCTCTATGTTACGAATTTTTTTACGTTCCCTTGAATTTTGTGTTTAAAAGTGTTTCTATTAACGAACAAAATTTCTATATAACGAACAAAAATTTCCAGAAATAAAGATAAAGACAGGACCCGCAAACTTTCAAGGAATTGACCGAAACGGCACTTCTGTTTTTCTGTAATTTCCCAAACAATTATTTATTGATTCTCGCCCTGCCTTACTTAATTTTGCGAACTCTTTTTTACAATTTTCTATGAATTAGGATTAACACAGCATAGAACTAAAAATCTTTCAGTTTTAATTTGGTATTCGGTCTGACCAGTTCGTTTGTGAAACTTTTTAGGTTTGTAAATCTAGTTTATTAACATGTCAATACGGAAATCACTGTCCCTTTCTGAAAAAATCAATTTATTAAAAGATTCTGACGATGGAGTCAAAAACAAAGACTTGTCTCTGAAGCATAAAATCGCTCCTAGTTCTATATCAACAACACTGTACTATATATGTACTATATATATACTATATATATGTACTATATAGTACTATATATTCCTCTATGATCAACAATTTTAAAAAATCGGGAATCTATACTTAGGTTATACGAAACGAGTGGAGATTTAAAAAAAAGTTTTCGAGTATGCAAGTATGAAGACATTGATGACGCAATTTTACAGTGGGTGACAATGTTAAGGACAAAAATATGCTTGTGACAGGACCGCTAATAAAAAAAGCTGCTGAATATGCAACTGCGAGGTTATTATTTATCCTATATATCCATTAAAATATCATAAAATAGTACAGAATTGTCTATTTTTTTCAATTTCTATACAACGAAATTTCTATATAACGAAATTTTTTCTTTTGAACCTTTAAGTTCGTTATATGTATAGAGGTCCGACTGTATTATTATTACATATTTTATTTGACAAAAATCTGTAAACCTAAATATATATATATATTATATATATATATATATATATATATATTTAGGCACTTCTTTAGATAGTTACTCCCTTTTAGGGGAGTACTATACTGATTTTTTTATCTATGTGACCTTCTTTAGATTGTTACTCCCCTTGACAGATCAGACTGGTTACTCCCTTTTTGGTTACTCCCCTTAGTTTATGATTTATTACTAATCTTCATATATTTTACCTTATTATACGCTCTTACCCGGGACGTAGAAAAGCATTGGGGCTTTTGTTGGGGTTTAGAATAGGGGGAAAGACAAAGATATGGCATCTTAACTAAGGGGAGTAACCATTTAAAGAAGGTCTCTGAGTAACCTTCTTCAGATGGTTACTCCCTATCAACTCTATGGGGGGAGTAACTATCTAAAAAAGGTCTTTGAGTAACCTTCTTTAGATGGTTACTCCCTATCCACTCTATGGGGGGGGGGAGTAACCATTTAAAGAAGGTCTTTGAGTAACCTTCTTTAGATGGTTACTCCCCACCTCGCTATGAAGAGAGTAACCTTTTCTGATAGTTGCTCCCGTACAACGCTATCTTTTATTACATAACTTCATGCTCCATAGTTTTATTTGTACCAAGTTTTGTATTTTTTCCATATTTACAATTATTTAATGAATTTGTCAGTTTTGTTTGACATTTTCATTTAATTTTAACAAATTCCCTAAATCTGTTAACATCTTTAATCTTTTTGTAAAAAAATCACTGTTCATTATTAATTGACCGTGGAAATCTTATAGTGAACGTTTTATCTCAAGTAAAATTGAATTGATATTATAATTATGTAAGTGTTTTCAAAGTAAATAAAACATTTCAATGTCTTTACTTTCATGTTTCTGTAGCTCTGTTATGTATTTTACTTGTATCAAATTTGCTTCTCTGTTGTCTATGAATCTTAGTTTTAGGTTTTGGCGTTTTATATTTTTACTTCAACTCTTTATAATGAGTTTATCACATATTAATGTTTTCTTTCTTTATAATATTTATTTTATTTCTTATACGTTTATTCTATATTCCTTTTCTGTACTTTTATAGAAATTGGGTCCCTCATTGGTCCATGTATTTTCACATCCTGCCCGATTAGAGGTTAAATATGTCCAGTTTATTTTTAATAAATTCATTATATTCAATACTTTGTCTCATAAGTCGCCTCATGGGAACTTATATAGAAAAGTACTGCTGTTTGAGGTCCCTTTTTCTTCTTCTTTGTTTTTCACATACATTTTGACCTTACACTTTCTTTTCTTACTTTGTTATTAGGGAGTAACTGCATCAAATCCTTGGTTACTCCCTTTTGGGAGTACCATCTGGGAGTAACTATCTAAAGAAGTACTATATATATATTATATATATATATATATATATATTATATATATATATATATATATATATATATATATATGGGGCACGGCAGTGCCCCAGCCAAGTCTTGCTTTATACGGTACAAGTTTCATATTGAAGGCTGGCACTGATAAACACCCTTTTCTCAGATTTTCTACCCCTTTGTATCTTTTGACTGGATTAACCTACAATCTTTTAATTCGGCTGACCCAAGGATCATATCAGAACAAGATTACTTTTGAAATTACAATTCTTTACCTATTATAGAAAACGAGAAATTTTGCTTTGAAAATGACTAATTTCGACCCTGACTGACTCACTCATCTTAATTCTAAGGCACTTCTATTAATCTTAGAAATTTGAAATGAGGGTAGGATTTGTTTGATAAAGCAAGGAAAAATTGTCAAGTTTGCAATATTTTAATTTGATCTCCTAAATATTGCCTCTAATATGAAAAAATTAGTGTTGAAAAAGACTATGATTCATAATTTGTAACATGAAAATATATATGTCTAACAATAATATAATGACTGTATTATGTAAGTGATATATTTTTCTAAAATCTTTATCAAGTATGTTGAGAAATTTAAATAATTTATACTTTAAAGTATATTGTTGATTTCAATATAATTATAATTATTTCAGATGCAAAATGAGTTATTTTACAAATTGGGTTGTAAGAAGGGCGCAACCGAAATACCACATGTTAGCAATGAGTACCTGCTTTTAACTGCAGGCAGCTTAAAATATGTTAAATTTATATATATGTCACTAATATTTAAGAAAAATTATCGTTTTGAAAGCAATACCAAATGCTAGTATAAATTATAAATTGCAAGAAAACTATGGAAAGAGGAAATTTATGAGGAAGCAGTATAAGTCAACTTGGTCTCCTACTAACATCACGCCAAAGAACAAGCCTAATGAGCGGAAATAATTGTAAATCCTGACTAAGAGATACTGATAGTGGCGAGTGCTTCAATGAAACTTGGAACCCCCCTATAACAAAGAGTCACATCCTAAACCACAATACACCACTGTATAACAGAACAAGCCACGTGCCAAAATCTAAGGAGGTGTCTTGTTACTCCAAATAAATTTGAAGTTATATCTGCCAAAGTAGTGATAAGTTCTTAAGCGTTCAATCGGTGTGATTGAAAACCATCATCACACACATAAGCATGTATTTACATATGTGTGTGCATTTGTATGGTACTAAATGTTTCGTACCTTTTTCAGATAAATACGAAATTTGGCTCATAAATAAGCTAATGGAAATCTATTACAGGTGCACCTTAGTAGGAATCTATTGCTTATGAAAAGTGAATAACGTCATCATTCCTCTTAAATAATATAGGGAGTGTGGAGGAAGGAATATAAAAAGAACTATTATTGGCAGTATATTTTGTGTTATTTTTGAGTCTCTTAAATCTATTACGACCGATTTCAGCTTAATAATTCAATCTATTCAGCTGAAAGAGACTATAACATCTGGCGAAACGACCCTTAAGATAAAGAAGTGACTTTTTTTATTTATTGAGTTGCTAAATTGTATTGAAGAGGTCAAACTGTTGCTATGATTAATCACTTATAGATTTTGAGACCGATTTAACTCAATTTCGTTTGAATATATTTTGTTTTAAACAAGTCACCATAAATTCAAAGTTTATTTATTCAATTTGAATTCGCAGATAAAATTCCGATGGTTTGGGGTTTGTTGACAATAGAAATGTCCACATGTTTAGTTTAAGACAAAATTGATCATAATGATATCCATGGCCATCTAGATTTTATATATATAACCTACCGGCACATGCCCCCTCCATTACAATTTTAGTGCTAGAAAATTCGAGAAAATATCTGAATTTCCTGATTATTTTATTAATTTCTTCATTTACTTTTGTTTTTTATTATAGTGTTGTTACTCAGGCATGGCTGGCGAGGTAAGTTTTTACGTTTTGTACTTATTTAATTAGTTTATAATGTCTCTGAAGTCGAACGTTTAAAGGTGCATTGTCATTATATCTCACTTCTGTTTTTTCTTTAAGTTCTTTGAAGACGCAATATTTCTAATGACCAATCATTTCAATCTATCTACGTATTTTAAAAAGCGTTAATAACATGAGGTGATAAATATTACTTGTTTGTAATACTTGATGCTAAAGGTGGCTCAAGGTTCATGTTTACAAAGCAGGAAGTCCCAGGTGTTCTTTTGGAAGCTGTACTCGGTGTGTAGCAGGATTAAAGCAAGTTTTAATAGCTGTTGCCACATAAACTATGTAGGCAACATACATTTTTTAGACTTAGATACAATTTTAGAATCTATTTTTATTAGATTAAGGTGAAGTCATTTTGAGGAGGGGGGAGGAAGAAGCCTAAGTATACTCACTCTTGTAAAAACACGGGCCAAGCAAAGAACTTCCGAGAAAATAAGCTATTGTGCACCTGCACACATCATTTATTGCTTATTCGCGATTCAAAGAGATAGTTGTAAGGTTGGCAATACCAATGGCGGTAAAACAAAAGGGTGATCAATTTTATGCTAATCATAGGATTAGCATGGGAGCCGTTGAAAATTCTTCTTTTATTCCTTTATTGTTCGTTAATTTGTGATAAACGAGGTAAAAATTAATAGAACAACCATCGGTGCTGAAAAAATGGCTAATATTTCATAGATAAATACTTTGATTATTCCAGGATTTTAAATATAGAATCAGGCTCTTATCACTACAGACTAGGATTTGTCCCATTTAACCCAGAAATAATGAAATCTAAACAGATGATTTAAAGAAACATTTCACAAAAACGTGAATTTATTGAGTTATTTATTTTTTTAGTGTGTAAATAAAATTGATTGATACATTAAAACACCATTACTGTGAAAATCGGCTTGTTGTCAGTTAATTTATTTACCTGTAACAACTAATTTAAACAATTTAATGCAATTAATAGGTTATTTTGTCTGTTTGTGTAAACTAAAATTATTTAAAAGTAACGTTAATTAACAATAACTAAAATAGAACACTATATTGTGATTTTCACCATCTTATCACTCAATTTAAATACTTGTGACAACCCATTAAAACCCTATTTTCAACAAAATAGTGATTCTACTAAGTTCATACGCCCTAAAATTAATAAAATTAAAGCACTTTGATAAGAACTTTAAAGAAATAATCCTCACAAATAAGAAAAGCCAAAAAACTCCCATAAGGACTTTAAAGACGATCACCCTTCCGTTATCAATTTCTTATCAGCAACGGTGGTGCTGCTACGGACTTTGAATCGCGAATATCACTCTGTCAAACAACACACGCATTAGACATTCTATGCTATTAGAGAAAAACTTTGATCTGAGAAACTGGTAAAATCGGCCTTCTCCATAAAGTAAATTTTTAACTCACACCACACAAACTCATATGCCTGCAGTAATATAAGTTGAATTATTAAGTGTGATTAAAATGGTAGCCTCAAGCTGGGATTTGAACCCAGAAAAGAAATCAAATCCTGAACACAGGCAGGCTCTAACCAACTTTTTTTTGTTTGCCAAATTATTCGTTCATTTGTGTATAATATAAATAACAATTGTTGGTAAAAAGAACCAATATATTTTTGTAAACTTGTACTATAATTGTATTATTGTATTTTATATATAATATTGTATTTTATAATATTGTAAAATTTGGTAAAATAAAGCTTGATTTAAAAAAAAAAAAAAAAAAAAAAACTGAGCTATTCTGAGGATGAAGTTTGCACTGCACAAATAAAATATTAACCTTATCTTCCGACACCCACAATAGACATTCTATGCTAATAGAGAGAAATTTTGATCAGAAAAACTGGTGAAAACGTTAACCTATATATATATATATAATATATATATATATATATATATATATATATATATATATATATATATATATATATATATATATATATATATATATATATATATATATATATATATATATATATATATATATATATCCATCTATAATTATTGATATAATTGATAATATGACGTGAGGTTATATTACAGGAGGGTATATGATGTAAGGTTACTTACATACTAAGCAGCACTCAATAAAGAATAACTCATTTCATTTAAAGTTTATGAGATCAAAATCATATTGCTAACTTCTATGATGGGATTTTATATACAAGAATATTAATTTTGATTAATAACAAGTTCATGATAAAAAGAGAAGGTGTTCACTACCTGGTTACAGATCATAACCACTGTTAAGAAGGTTAAATATATTTTTCTATTGCAACATATGAAGGTGACATAAAAAGTGAAATTCATACCTTGGGTTTAAATAAAGCTATGTGGTAATTAAAACTAACTTAAATTAAAACATAGAATGTGTTTAAGAGGTTGAGGAGGATGGTGTTGAGGAGAGGGGATGAACGGTTGACTAAAATCTTTTGTATCATGCTTTTTCAATAAAGTACCATGTCTAGACCTGGCATCTTATCCAATCCTAGAACCCTGTAAAATAAATTGAGAATGGAACCATTAGAAAAAATGAAATGCGAGCTACGGCAATGTCATGGTGCATAACATAGACTTAAAAGTATAAAATGACGAATCTTACTTTCATTTGAAGGGTGACTATATAACTTTTACAGACTATCCTGAACAACATAATTTAACCAAACTAAATTCTTACACCAAAACCAAACGAAAAACACTTTCAAATTAACAAAGTCCCTCATTTTACAAGCACTCGGCAACGTCAAGGCCACCAGCTGACAACCTAAATTTCCTAACCTCAAGTGCGAGTGAAAAATCAACGCCTTCTCAATACTATACTGCAAAATAAAAGTAAGATATTATTTAGCCGAAATGAAATATGCATCAATATCAAATTAAACAAGACTATCAAATTAATATCAAATTAAAAAAGACTCAAAATAAAACTATCCAAAATTAAAATAAAATAAATTTTCAAGGAATTTCCATAAAAATCTTGCAGATTTTTAAATTTAAAAAATTAAATTGGTTAGTGGTATATTATAAGCACCTATCCTTAAGACGGGAAGGATAGGATTTGGAACTGTACTATAAGATATAAAAAAATAATCATATTTTTATTTTAGGTAATAAAGCAGAGTTAAATAATGCATGTATGTTGTTTAAAAGAACTAATTGCTATATAATTTATCTCCCTACCACATCTCTACCCTAATTTATTAAGCATTTTGTTTTTTTATCTGAATTTGTGCTTCTCTAATGAAGCCTCCAGTTTTTAATATTTCAAAATTATTTTTTTAAACTTTTCATTTGCACATAATTTTTAAAAAAGATTTATCTAGGTTTTTCAATTGTCATTCTTTTTTTATTTTTAAACTTAGAGGCTCATTTGGAGCTAAACCAAATTTCGAAATATATAGGTTTTATTTCCAAACATAATGTCAAAACATTAGCTCTCTATTTTAAAAAGCTCTTCAAAATATCTTACTAAACGTTTTTTTATTACTTTTTTTTAGGTAAACTCTTTAAAAGAAAAGGGAAATGCTGCACTTGGTCAAAATAATTTTGAAGAGGCAATATCTTGCTACACTCAAGCCATTAATTTAGATGGAAACAATCATGTTCTTTACAGTAACAGATCAGCAGCCTATGCCAAAGCTGGTGAATTTTTAAAAGCTCTAGAAGATGCTGAAAAAACTATTCAAATTAAACCAGATTGGCCTAAGGTATTAATTATAACTGTAAACTTCAAATGTTTGCTACTCTACCTCACTATTTTTTATTCACACTCTTTATTTAACTTCTCATCTAAACGATTTAATTATCAATATTGTATTTCAGACTACATATTTTTTTCACATTAATGTAGTTTGCTGTTGTTTGAGCGGAAATGTGATTAGATTTTGAGGTTAATCCAACACAGAGTTTCAGAACAGTGTCACCAGGTGTCACTTCAATTTTTTTTTAAAAAATCATTAATAAATATTTCTTGAAGTCTTTTTAAGAATGTTTTGAAGTTTTCTGTGGATTGCACTGTTCTTGAGATATTTAAATTAATGAATGTGCTTGTTTCTTGTAAACACGCTAGCTTGAATAGTAAAATTATATGCTTCTATAATTTTAAGCTAAAGGATAGGGAAGCATTGTTTCATAATTGACGGCAGCTTGTTTCTTTCATTTTTACTATGTGAGGCTATCTAGAAATATTTTGATAATTTAGTTATATGTGATTACCATTGGGTATATGAATTTGTCAGTGAAATATGTTGTATAAGTTTTGGATTGCTATAAATATTGAGATAAAATTCAATTGCTTCAGATGTTTTCTCCCAGTTGACCTGAACCTGGTGTTAGCTTGACTAATTAGTATGGTTAATTTAATGTATCTCATTAGAAAAATTCTGAATATAACTCTTAATTCCATCAATTAATTATTTTTGCAGGGTTACTCTCGAAAAGGAAGTGCGCTTGCATATTTAGGTAGAAGAGGTGAAGCCATAGCTACTTATGAAGAAGGCTTGAAGCATGATCCTACTAATGCTCAGCTTAAAGAGGGACTGGCTGAAGTTAAGAGTCAGCAGGACCCTATGGGTAATAACTCTTTAATCACAATATTTAGCCTTTTAACCATTTTTTATTATTATTTGTAAGTGTAACTTCCTTACAGTGAGCCTTACTCAGTAAGCCACTGTGTAGGATTACTGAGTAATTGTCATAAATGTTTTAAAGTTATGAGTGTTAAGCTGAAACCCATTTTGTTTAAAAAGAGGTGGAGTTCTAACTTCTGAAGTTCAACCTATTGAATAAATTCTAGTCAAGAGCATTATGTAGCCAACTTTATGCAATGTTATGAGGTGACACCAAATGATTTTGGGCATGAAAAATACTGATTCTTAGTTCGTGTTTTTTTTTATTCCAAGACATAACCATTGAATATTTATTGTAGGAGGTGGTCCAGACATGTCTAATTTGTTCTCGGGTGCGGATGTTTTTGCTAAGTTGAGAGCTGATCCAAGAACTAGAGAGTACTTAAATGATCCATCTTTCTTAGCTTTGTTACAACAATTAAGAGAAAATCCTAAAAATATTGGGTGAGTATTTTTTTTGTTTTAATTTTTATTAAAGAAATTTAATGTTTCATTTTTTCACCAAAGATCTTAAATAAAAGTGAGAACTCATTATGGTGCATAATTTACCTAAATTGTGCATTTACCTAAAGTCGGCGCTAAGCCGTGGTGCTTATGTAATATAATCACCTGATTATATTACATAAGCACCACGGCTTAGCGCCGACTTTGCACAAAATTTAAATTATCTTTGTATGATTAATTCTGTTATTATGTATTAGTGCAAATAAATGGTTTATTTATGTTACATAGTTTTAATATAACTATACCAAAAGGATGGTTGTATTAAAAGGCTTAAATTTCAGTTTATGTTATTACATAAATGCAACTATTTGTAATTAATATAGTTAATAATTTAACTAGGGAGAAAAGTGAGTTTTGGCTCCCTGTGCTGTAGAGTTGGTTCCTATGGTCAAATCCAAAGGAACTAAAATATTTATATCCTTTGAAACGTCAAGGAATTTATTTAATTTATTCTAAAAGGGGAGCAGGAGTTATTTACTCCTTAGCCTGGTTTCTCCTGTGGTCTCCAGAAAAAAGAAGATAATTTAAAACCAACTCCAAGTTTTAAAATCTAAAACATAACCACATATGTTAGCACCTATGCTTGGTGCTTCCTTAAATTCAAAAACTTGTCAATATCTATGACATCATCCATATAAATGTTAACTTTAAGAAATAAAACTTTAAACTTTATTTCAACTTTAGATATGTAAATGCTAAAAAATAAGCTAACATCTGTTTGCTTATTCACACTACATATCAGTGAAGTTGGTAGTTTTTATTTTTATCAAAACCACAATTTTGATAACTACACCAAATGTTAACTCTGAGACTTGGTTTCATCAAATAAATATTTTATAATTTTATTTTAATAATAAAAGTTGTTGATTTTTGTTAATTATTTCAATTGTTATTTTAACTCTAATACTGCAAATTATTTATCTTAAACTCATTAAATGTATGCTTAGTTTATATTACTTTGTTTATTAAAGCCACATATGCACCTTTAAATGTATATTATTTTTTAATTACAAATTAGTCTTTTAAATTTTGTTACTGCTTTTGCAGACAATAAATGTAATTTTAAGAGTTATTTTGTTATTTAAAATTGTTTTTATCATTTTGTAAACTTATGTGCCAAAAACTTTTAAAAAATTAAGTGTGCATCCTATATGAGGATTAAACTAGTAACCTTCAAATTAAGTGCCTTAAACGCTACCAACTGTATTAAAAAGAAAATGTGGGTCCAAGCTGATAAAATTTATAAGGTAATTCAATTGGAGGGTTTTTATGAATGAAATCAATTTTCATTTTCATGAATTGACGTCATTGCAGGAATAAATAGTAAATTTTTAATGTTAACCGCCTATACCGATTCCTGCTATGATGTCACACGTCTTTCATAAAAAAAGTAAGGTTATAACCTCCTATTGCGTTGTTTTTTATATCGAATTGAATCACCTTATAATTTCTAACATATTGATGTGGGTCGGGAGTTAATTACTCCCCGTGACCACCACAGCCATATAATCCCACTAGTTGCTTTTCTCTCTGTAGTATCAGACTTGGAGTTAAGTATCACTTGAAAGAGGGAGAAAAGTACTATTTTTTCTTTCTGAAAGAGTGAAAATTACATTTTTCCCCTAAAAATTGTTTAAGAGTTAATTTTCACTTTATTTCCTCTGGAAGGGAGAGAAAAACTTCCTTCTGAAGGGGGGGGGGGGGGGTTAGTGTTTCTGAGATCAAATTAAATTAATTTTAAACAAAAATATTTCAAAATATAGGGGAAATGACTGCAATATTAATATTAATAGCATTTTAGTCCAAATCCCAGACCTGAAAAAAAAACATTTGTTTTTAAATATACCTTAAAATATAGTCTGCCTATCTAAAAGGGAGTTCTTCATAAGATTGCACGCACTTAAAATTTTAGAAAATCGAATAAATTTTTAGATTACTTGAAATAAGTGGTTCCCTCTGGGTCGGTCGCAAAACTTGAAAAGAATATGTTTAAAGCTGACAAAATTGTTTATAAATTTAGTGTTTATTCATCAAAATCAAATTACTTCAATCAAAGTTATGGCATTGGCAAAACTACAAAAAAAAGTTAATTAATGTTAAGTCAGCAAATTTCTTTCAAAAAATATTTTGTGTATAAGTCTTTTTCAAAAGGCTTACTTGGATAGTAGTTATCCAATTTTGTTAAATAAACAATTGATTTATTGGAAACTTTATCAGCTTTAAAGAATGTCCTTTTTTAGTGTTAATCACGTCTAACATGGATCCCCTTATTTCAAGAAACATAAAATGTTTTTTTTTTTGAAGAAACTGTTAAGAGATCAGTGAGCTTTCGCTAGCACTGACATCTCGAGGGAGAGCTGGTTCCAGAGGGAGAGGTAGGACTGTATTTGGATAGAGAGGTGGTATGATCTAGAACCCATGATAGGGATAAAACCGAAACAAATAAGTTAACATAAGATATATTGTGTAAATAATTAAACTCAAAAGAGACTATCATAAATAAACAGTAGTTGTGTATGCTCTTTTATTCTGTACAGAGAGTACCTGGTATAAATAGCTGGGTCTGAGTCTTGCCCCAGCACGTAGGAAGTAAATAAACATAATTAAGAGAGAGATTTCTAGGTTTGCCCTAGCACGTAGGAAAGATGTGTAGCCGGTGTACCTGACGAGATGGTGATGAGTTGGGTGAGTGCTACCAGCGGGCCTGACAACTCACCTGTAGGAACTCGCAAGGAGGATGAACCTAATAGATATTAGGCCATAAAAGAGGAAGAGATGAGGTGATTGGCTTAAATTAAGCCCTGTACAGGAGCAACCCCATGCGGTGCTCATGACTCAAGAGAGTTTTGAGCCTCAAGTTCACTTATATAATAGTTGTACTCACACGAGTAGAGAAGGCTTCGATGCCACTTAATTAGAGATGAAAACTTAAAGAATGCTGAGTTCATTACTTAAATGAGTCAAACGGTACACCGGAAACTTTACAAATTACGCCAATGTTCAAAGGGGTAACAAAACCTAGAAGCAACAGGTAAATTTACAGAGTTCAGTGTTGCCAACTACCTATAGAAAAAAGGGAAAATCTACACAGAGATCTAAAGAGGGGCGCTAAAATATGAATTTAAAAATACACTAAGTAAATATGTAGGACTAATATTCAACATACCGCCAACCTAGATATGGTAACATATCTACATAAAAGTAAGGCAAGTCAGGTACTAAGAGTACTAGAATAAGTCATTGAGCAATACATAAAAAATTAGAATTATGCTGCACATAGAGTTAATTTGGGCACACTTTGATAATTAAGAAAGATATAAGAGTACATAAACAAAAGAAATGCTTAGAAAAAATAATATCAAATTAAAGGAAAAGTTACTTCAGAATACACAAATTCACAACTATTATACTAAGAATTTAAACTCAATTAAGAGGGCAATTGAGTGCATTCAAAATATTTTAATTAATAGAATCACTAACAAAAATAATAAGACATAGCTACTTGCATATAAAAGATATTTTGAAAAGAAAACAATATTAAGACAGAGTAAGTGTGCAGTACACACATGCTATGCTAATAGTATAACCAACCCTAATTAAGGGGTTAAGGTCTTAATTGAAATCAAACAATCATTGACAGTGGAGATCAAATAACAAGTAGAATTAAATATAACTATTAAATAATTAAAAATTGCAGTGGTCTTGAGAGAATGAAGAAAAACTTCAATTTAAGGCTAAGAGATAAGCAATATATCAAGAGAACATATATTAAGTAGGGAGAGAAAATTAAAATAATTTTCATTTAATCCATTGGAAAAATTAAAAAAAAAAAAAAAAATATAATGCAAAGTTAATAAACTTTTATGAATTAACTGCAACGATTTAAATCAATATGATTGAGAGATATATTATATTTGGTGTCTTATCAGGATAATTCAAAAGAAAATAAGAATAAAGTTTACCACAAATAAAGAAATAGAAATATTCTACCAACTCATACTAATGAGTATAAGAATTATAATCAGTAATTAACAGAGATAATTATTAGAAATCTACCTCAAACCATAATTGAAATATTTGTCACAGATAAGCACCAACTTTCAAAGTACAATAAGAAAGAAAGATTAACCTAAGAAAATAATATTTTTAAAGAAAAGCAGTTATTGATACATTAACATCTAAATGATCTAAAGTGAAGTTATAAGTTTCTCAGCCAAAGAAATTTACAATTATAAACTTGTTTAAAATATGAGAAGTAGAAAAACAAATAAGACTATTCACTGAACTGCCACTAAAATAAATTGATTTAATACACGAGTAAGTGGCTGTAGAATAAGAGGTACCATGACAGTCTAAGTACTGACAACAACACTGTCTTCATAGAAAAGAGAGTAATATATACATCATAAACAATACATGTATAATTAAGGTAAGATAGTTATATCTACAAATGCTTAACGACTTGAAATTATCAAATTAAAGAGATCTAAAGCAAACTGGTACATAAGATTTAAAATTAGAGAGGGAGAGAACAAAACCAGTTTAGAAAATAAAATAAAAAATTATCATTAAGAATATTAGAATGTAAATAAAGAGAATGTCAGTATAGAAAATAATAAGTCCTCAAGCACATCTTTAATTAAGATTTACAATTTAAAATTTTATCAACAGCTAAGAGGTATCATTTAACATAATGAACAATACTACATGGCAATCAAGAATAATGTTACATAAATCAATGACGAATAAATTTTACATTATTTTCTCCTAATGAATACATATTAAAGAGGCTATCAGTCAAAATTAACACCTAGAAAAAGAGGTATATACGAATTGACTTGGAAGTAAGGATTAATTTTAGTTTACATAACAATTTAGAGTCAAGCTTATACTTGTATAATAAAGAGAGATTTAGAGAGTTATCAGACCTTAAGTAAAGCAATACACAAATGAATTACATTAAAATAAAGAAAAATGTTTTACCCATAAGGGAACAATAAGAAAATCAGGTTGATTAACCAATTATAAAACCAAAGAGTTTTAAATATAACCCGCAAGAGATAGGGTTTCAAGGGAAGTTAAATAAATTCTTCACATTTTTAGAAAAGAGCCCAGTAAAGAGCTATCACAAGAAAGAGACTAATTCAACTCATAGATTTAATTAATTGAATTAAATTTTTACTATAAATTATATTTTATGTGTGAAAGTGATTACAGAAAAAATATGAATTAAGAAATTCTAAATTATAAAAGCTCCTACAGCAGTAAGACTGCAACAACAGTCTGCAAACAATAATTAAAGTTAAAAATATATCTATGAGTTGAAATAGGAAAAAAATGTCTATCTTATTTCACAAGCCTTAGAAGTAGAGAAAATAAATTTTATAACATTTTAAGAGATAAATAACCTAATTGGATGCGTAAAATAATAAGAAAATCTGCACAAAAAAACACTTTTATGAAAATAAAATTCAAAATAAACTCCATGTTCTAAAAAATAATATTATATATAGAATCTAAAAAAAATATTTAAAGTAATAGTAGCACATCCAATACAGTTATTTTGAGATTTACATATGCATAACATAGACAGAGTAAATTAATACATCATGTATTTATTAAAATAAAATAATAATAAGTAATTTAAAAGTAGAAAACTTACTTCATAGAGTCAGAGTAACCTTAAGAGGTTTTCAACAAGTTAAATAAGTTTGAAAGACTTAATATGAATATAAATTATAGAAAGTAAGCAAATTAATTTACTTAAATTTGCAAGCTAACCCTAGTGGTATCATCAAAGAGGTATATTGACTTGAGAGCTAAGAGTTTATACTTCAATAACTCACAGCTGTGACTAAAAGTTAATTAGAGGGAGAAAAACTTAAAATAAGTAATTGTCAATAATTACATATATAGCATGACTTAGCATGACTAGAACAATAAGAATCTAGAGTGGTTGTTTATAAAATTAAGCTTAAAGTTATATCACAAATTCAGTACCAAAACCTGAACCAGTCCTGGAGAAATTAGAAGTAAAATGTAAATCGCCAACCGAGAAGAGAATAGGCTATAGAGCCAACGAAGAAGTAAATAGAGCTCCTGCAAGATGTCAATTTGAGAGAACACCGCCAACCATGAGAGAAGGTGGCACTACATAGAGATGAAGAGAAGAGAGGGATATAGTTAAGATATAGTTCTTAATTAACTAAACAAAAAATATCACCTACGTGATAAAGAGTACTTTCAGGCAATGATAGAATAACTTAAGCTATCTGAGCTGTAAGTTAATGAGTTCACCAAACCAATAGAGAGAAAATTATTCATATAAGGATGAATAAAGAAGAGAGTGTCACTAAATGAACCATTCCAGAGAGAGAAGTAGTTCTAAGACTATTCTGATGTAAGAATCAGTCCTGCTGGTCTCCTGGCCAGCTAACAATTAACTATAGGTTGTAAGTCTATAGACAATCCTTGTATAAGTGAGAAATGAAAACTGTAGGTTGTAAGGCTACAGACTTCCATGATGAAAGGAGAAGGCAACGAGTCATAGCTAATTATACTATGCAAGTCTAGAGTACTAGTGACGTCGACACCATACGAGGTAGAGAAGAAATAGATGTACGTTGTGCACCATCATACATCTAGAGATCTGTCACTGAGCAAGGCAGATGAACAGATGAGAGAGAAAAGGGCTGCAGTCCCTTTGTCATCATTGCGATGAGCATAGTGAACTCAGAGAGAGAGAGAGTTGGGGCTAGCACCCACAAAGTGTCCATAAGACAGCAAATGCCTGAAAAACAATGAGTAAAGAGTCTAATACATAGAGAAGTCCCAGCTAGAGACGAGATGTGTGGAGTCCCAGAGAAGCTTGTTGACGTTACATAAAAAGAGAAAAGAAAAAATAAACAACCACTAAAATATTTTAATTTACTTAATAAATGAGAAGTTATAATAAGTAGACGTATGTTTATAATTTGCAAAATGACTTTAAATAAGGAATAACTTAATTAAAATAAATAAGGATATAACTAATATAATTGACAACATTTAATTTACAATTTGTAAGTTCAATAATACATTAGCAGTTGGCCACCTGCAATGCATTAAGACTTACAGCGAGAGAGAGTAAGAAGTTAACCAAACCTGGGTTAATAGAACATCATACCAAAAGTAGGTAAAAGGAGGAGATAAGTTATCTACAAGCCAGATAACACAAAAAATAATAAGAGAGGGAGAGAGAATATATAAACATACGTCAAATGATAAGAAATACACAAAAGAGAAGAGTTACAAGTATTTTTTAAAAAATCTTTGATTGAACCATCAAACCTAAGAGAGAAAAGAAAACTTAACAAAATCACTTCATAACTTTACAGAACAATAAGAAGTTCTGAATCTCAAACAGGAGACTAAGTTGGTCATAATATAGATAGAGAATATAATATTATTGAGAGTAATTGAGGAATATACTTTATGCGGTATCAATCAAAGATGTACATCGAGATCAGCATATTATCCAGGTACACTAATAAGATTAACAAAAGAGATAAGAGAATACAAAGAGCATACACAGATAATCAAGTAATCACCGATAAACTAAATACAAATAAATACAGGATTCTAATCATACCACAGAAGATAGTTTCCACAGTACCAGTGATTTAACCAAGGAACTGACAGGAAACAAAAAAGAGAGAAAACAAAATAAAAGCCATCCCAGGCTCAGAAGGACCAAAATGTTAAGAGATCAGTGAGCTTTCGCTAGCACTGACATCTCGAGGGAGAGCTGGTTCCAGAGGGAGAGGTAGGACTGTATTTGGATAGAGAAGTGGTATGATCTAGAACCCATGATAGGGATAAAACCGAAACAAATAAGTTAACATAAGATATATTGTGTAAATAATTAAACTCAAAAGAGACTATCATAAATAAACAGTAGTTGTGTATGCTCTTTTATTCTGTACAGAGAGTACCTGGTATAAATAGCTGGGTCTGAGTCTTGCCCCAGCACGTAGGAAGTAAATAAACATAATTAAGAGAGATAATTTCTAGGTTTGCCCTAGCACGTAGGAAAGATGTGTAGCCGGTGTACCTGACGAGATGGTGATGAGTTGGGTGAGTGTCTACCAGCGGGCCTGACAACTCACCTGTAGGAACTCGCAAGGAGGATGAACCTAATAGATATTAGGCCATAAAAGAGGAAGAGATGAGGTGATTGGCTTAAATTAAGCCCTGTACAGGAGCAACCCCATGCGGTGCTCATGACTCAAGAGAGTTTTGAGCCTCAAGTTCACTTATATAATAGTGTGTACTCACACGAGTAGAGAAGGCTTCGATGCCACTTAATTAGAGATGAAAACTTAAAGAATGCTGAGTTCATTACTTAAATGAGTCAAACGGTACACCGGAAAAACTTTACAAATTACGCCAATGTTCAAGAGGGGTAACAAAACCTAGAAGCAACAGGTAAATTTACAGAGTTCAGTGTTGCCAACTACCTATAGAAAAAAGGGGAAATCTACACAGAGATCTAAAGAGGGGCGCTAAAATATGAATTTAAAAATACACTAAGTAAATATGTAGGACTAATATTCAACAGAAACCTATGAAGTTTTTTTTCAGGTCTGGCTCCTGGACTATTTGTTTACAATTTATTAGGGAAATCTGTTTCTTTGTTATGGGGAACATAGGGGTTGCAGCTCCTGTGTCATCCTGTGGAGGCTTCACAGCCCTTTTGTTTTTGTCCTGTATCATGATATTATATTACAATTATTAGCAAATATAAATATATTAATCAAAATCTGTGATTGTTTCCTTAAAATTTCATGTCAAACAATAAAATACTAAAAATATAAATTTTACTTCATCCTTTTTTAAGTGTAAAAAGTTTCAGTTTCATGCAATAAGTTTACAATTTCAGTGCCTACCATGTTTGTTTTTTTACTCTGCTTGGTTCTCAATATATTATGAAAGTTCAGTAAATATTTGCAGTGAATCACTTAATTATAATTTGTTTGTTTTCAGGCTTATGATGTCAGACCCTAGATTAATGACCACTCTTGGTGTACTCCTCGGTGTAAATATAGATGGAGCTGGTGGGCCAATGGATGACTCAATGGATGTAGATCCACCAAAACCAGCCGAAACACCTAGACCTCCAAGTCCAAAGAAACAGCCTCAGTCTGAATCAGACATGTCTCTTACACCAGAACAAAAACAGGTTACAATTTTGTTTTGATTCACTATTAAATTATTTATTAAACCTCCTATTTTTCACCTGTCTTGCAGGTTTGGGGTTCCAAGGCCATATTACAGTTAAAAATTGCAGGCTTGTTTTTAAGACAAAAAAATAATTCCGAATTCAGCCTAACCTTACATCAATGTTAGCTTATATTACTATCATCCAAGTTATGTTAGATCTTATGTTTTAAAACAAATTTTTGTTTAGAAAAAGTTTTGAGATAACTGTATGCTTTGATTTAGTTTTTGATACCTACTGAGTCACGTTTAGTGGCTCAGGTGTGCTTCTCTTTTGCTGTTGTCATGATTGTGCTCTTGGACACACCATGAATAGCACATAGTTACAGTATGTACTACTGGATACTTCATCTACAGCTTATAGTTCTAGTATGTTGCTGCTATTGTATCAATAGCACATAGTTATGGTATGTGCTTTTGTGCACAACATGACAGCACATAGTTACATTTATTACTATTTGTTACTATTTATTACTTATTAGTTGCATTATGTACTGTTGGATAAGAATACCTTTAGACTGGTTTGAGCTTAACACCTTCATCTGCAAGTGATACAACTCCTGAGCTCTCAACTAATTAACTCTCACCAGTGCAAACTCATATATATTTGATGTAAAAAGATTTCGCCAACTTTTGCTTTACTTTGAGCATATTAGATGTGACCCACCCAAGGTGGTTCCCGCAGGGCGAATACCCTGAAGGGCTGAAAGGCCCTAAAACGGGCATTATTATTATTATATATTATCAAGAATTAAAGTGTTAGATCACCTGCTGATACTAGTGTTAAGCTAAAATCCATGCAGGTATATTCACATCCAAGAGCAAGTATCCATAATAGCTGATTTTTCTACTTTTATTAGCCATAGTAATTATTTTTTTACTATCCCGTTTTTACTAAAACCTCTAAAATTATTTTTGTTTTTATTTAGGCTAAAGAAGAAAAGGAAAAAGGGAATGAATATTACAAGAAGAAAGAATTTGATAAAGCCTTAGAACATTACAAAAAAGCAATAGAAATAGTTCCTACTGATATCACTTTTTATACCAATGTAGCTGGTAAGTAAATTACAAACATATTTTTCCAAAATATGTCTGAACCTTTTTCAAGGTTCAATAGTGTCAAGTGAGTTTTGTGTCTTTTTAATTTATTTATTGTTACCTCTTAATCGAGATGGAGCAAAGTAGCAAAGTAAAACCTGTCGTGATTGTGTGTAATTATGTATATAATTAATTAATTACAACTGATTACAGAATTGTGTGTAAATTTGTTAAAATATTTTCCATCATAATTAGAAATGCTCCCCAGTTACAACTAGCAAAATAGGGTAATGGAGCTTATGGCTAAGTAGGACTCAATTATTTATTTGTTGAGTCTTCTCTTGCATTTTTCATTTTTTGGTAACACTTTTCTTGCGGGTAAAATGTTACCAAAAAAGAGAGGGAAATGCATTTACGCACGAAGACAGCAGTCTGTCAATAGTGTTGGACTCAGGGTCTGCCTCATACCAACTAAAAGCCTCGAATTGTTATTCACTTTACTTCAGGCTAGGTCTTATCTTGAGCATTCTGGCGCCCTCCCATTGTACCTCTTGCATGCCTGATTTGTACACATCCCTAATTATGGCGATGAACGAAGTAAGAAATGATTTTAAAATCATTAAAGACTCGTTCAGTTATCAGCTGAACTCTATACTTGCAAACCAATTAAAAATGCTCAAAATTATCAAGAAAACGAACAATATCAGTTGGTAATAAAACAACCAATTTAAACAAATTGGAAGAGTCTCAATCAAGATCCTATTCAAAGTTCTTAAAAAATACCTTGATAAGGCTTCAAACAATAACAAGGATTCCAAGAAGAATGAAACCTCAATTAATGGTTTTTGTGGAGCTAAAAAAAACCTGGCTCTATATAAGGCGCGGTCGAATATCCACGGCCTTCTAGAACATTGGATCACCAACAAACTTTTTTTTTTCAAAATTTTCAGTAATTAGCCGGATTTGTGATAAATGAAGCCTATTTCCGTAATCTGCACGCTCTTTTGGTTAATCTCAAAGAGTATTTACATTCACTCAACAATTTATTTTTTATCTAACTTGGTACATAAATAACTACTGTTAGACGTCAATGTTAACAAATATGACATGTCAAAATATAACACAAATCAGGTAGATAACATTGACGTCTAACAGTAGTTATGTATGTACCAAGTTAGATTAAAAATAAATCGTTGAGTGAATGTAAATACTCTTTGAGATTAACCAAAAGAGCGTGCAGATTACGGAATTAGGCTTCATTTATCACAAATCTAAAGATAAAAAATTTGAATGGAACAACTTTCTAGTAATGGGTCAAGCTCTAGATTTAAATTAAGAGGCTCAGAATACTTTCTGACCCTCATCTCCATCAGCCTGCAGAACCTCAACTTTTCGTGAGCTGGAAATGTGGATTCAGACTTGTCTCAGATTAATCAGGAACTAAGCCCGCATTTTCGTATTAGCAGCCTAGAAAACCATGTAAACCCTGGCTGGGTTGGCCAGCCTTGAATTCAAGACCTTGCATTTGTACGGTTCAAGGGATAATCTCATATTAAGTTTCTCCTAGCTGGATTTGAACCCTCAACCTCTAGGTTGTTAGGCAAGCGCTCTGAGTATTTTACTGATATTAGTATTGGTATTAAGTATTTTACTGATATTGTTAGTAAAATTTGTTTATTTAACTTCCTTTTAGATTGTTTGATATTTTTGTGAATTATAAAAAATCAAAATTTCTATATTATTTGTTTCAGCTGTTTATTTTGAGCAAAAGGAATTTGAAAAATGTATAGCCGAATGTGAAAAGGCAATAGATATAGGAAGAGAAAATAGAGCTGATTTTAAATTAATTGCTAAAGCTTTTACTAGAATTGGAAATGCTCACAAGAAAATGGGAGTAAGTGTTAAATATTATTACTACTTCATTTGTTTGTCATAAACTAGTTAGCAATTTAATTAAAAGACCAATCTTAGGCCATTTTGTAAGATCTATGAAAATTTTTTGTATTATTAAAATTGTAATAAAAGATCCAAAAAGTAAATATGGATGGTATTTTTTTTATTATCATTTGTTCTTAAAAAGACATACAAATGGTAGCAAATGTTGTGAATAAAAAAAATAGTTAATTGAAGTTAAAACATGCTTTTTAGTATTGAATATTAACTTGGAGAACAAGATAAAAATTATATAAAAGTTAAAAATTAACAATGTAAACATGTGAATAAAGCTAAAAATAATGGAGATAGCAATTGCTTGGAACAGTATTTTTACTAAGTATTTGAATTTGTATTTTTTATGAGTTTAATTTATTACTTAATGTTGCTAATGATTTTAGTTGACACAATTGTAAATAAATTATAATTTAAATTGAATTTCATAATAACTTAAATAGCAATGTATTAGTTATTGATTTAGAAAACAAACATGCTACCACAACATCTAGTTCGTAGCATTTGAGTAGTATAATTTTAAGTATTAAAAGCTTGAGTAGAATTAGATGGGTTTAATACATCAAGAAACTCTGTATTAATATCTATATAAAGTATTTGAGAGAAAGTTGAATACTATAGTTAAAATTATCCTCATCAGTATTTATCACAAGTTAATGAATCAGCTACTTTCAATACTTCTGTTGGATATGAATATCCCAGGACCTATTTCAGTTTATCTGGTTAATCCATGTATAAACTTAGAAACTAACCAGATACAATATTAAACTCAATGACACTGACAAAACAATCAAAAAGGACCTAAACTTGACGTACTCGAAAGACTAGAAAATATACAAACAACAAATTACTGACTAGACAATTATTAATGGACCACTTACTTTCAATTCAGACAGTACTGCAAGTATCGTTGGTAGCTGATACTTCAAATAAGTATGCATTTATCTCTAAAAGATTTATACTGAGAAAAACACTATAATTAGTGAATAATATTTTTTGCTTATGAGTATAGTACATTATTATAAAGTAATCCAGTTTGTTCACTTAAACCGTTTCTAATTTATAATCCAAGAGGTTTGCAATAAAATACGTCTCGCCACCAATTATTTTATATATTAAAGAGCTAGCTTTCGGCTGCATCCAGCCATCATCAGACTAACAAAAGAAATACAAATCAAAAAATAAAATAAAATACACAAAGATCAAAATTTAAACTAAGGAGAGAAACAGAAAACAGAAAAACTTAGTTTAAGTTTTGATCTTTGTGTATTTTATTTTATTTTTTGATTTGTATTTCTTTTGTTAGACTGATGATGGCTGGATGCAGCCGAAAGCTAGCTCTTTAATATATAAAATAATTGGTGGAGAGACGTATTTTATTGCAAACCTCTTGGATTATAAGATGGACTCCACAATGCAGCCAACTTTACGGGTTTCTAATTTACATATTTTTAGGATTTTCAAAAGGCGAAAATGTTCTATGAAAAATCAATGTCGGAACACAGAACACCTGAAGTCAAAGCACTACTATCAGATGTTGAAAAGAAAATTAAAGAACAGGAAAAGAAAGCATATATAGATCCTGTTAAGGCTGAAGAAGCTAATATTCAAGGAAATGAATTCTTTAAAAATGGTAATCTTTATTTGGTTTATTTAGCTGTCACTTATAATTAAAGTAATATTAAATATAATATAAAATGTCTCTCAAAATAACTTTGTTGCTTTTAATTTCATGGGGGGGGGGGAGGTATCAAATTATTTAATTTTCCAAAAATGATTTTATTTTATATTTTTTAAAGTTAGCTTTTGGTAAATCCTGAAAATGTTTACTTTGGTAAACACTGCCTTTTTGCTTTCCTATAACTTCAAAAGATGGAGACTTATTTTAATAGTTCTAATTTAGAGACCTACATGTTAGATTAATTGCCTATGTTACAGTCAAAGAGACTTAAACTTAATGAGAGGACTTAAGTATAATAACACAGTGATAGGGGGGTCTGAAAGTGTGACAGTATCCATTAGGTGCCATTACTGTATTTAATCCTACTCTAGTTTAACACATGCTTCCATACTTGACAACGTGGGAAAATAGCGTTGAGGAACCAATGTGGTTTGTCCGATTTGAAATGGTGGGCGTGGTTTAACATCCTGGAATGACCTCATTGGCTCTCTGGCAATATTTTCCCACTGTCAACTGATTTTAGCCATGTGTTACACTATAGAGAAAGAATAGAGACTCCCCACTCTTCCACATGTTTAGTGACGTCACTTTATACAACTCTGATAATTGAAGAATATAGATATAATTGCAACTTAAATTTATTTTACTTAATTCTTAAGACAAAATGATAAAAAAAATAATGTAATATTTACATTTTATTGTAAATATTATAAAAAAAAACTTAAAATGACAGTCACTCACACACAGTTATACTGCTAGACTACCCAGGTAAAAAGTTGTTGTATCCTCTCTCAGAATTAATCTCTCTGGTCGTTTTACGTATAGATTCTACAAACCAAAATAAGTTGGTGTCATACATATATTTTTTATATTATTTTCTTCTTACCACATTAGCATCCAGTTAGTCAAACTGATTAAGTCTGAACTTTAAATAAATATCAAGTTTTTATGAGACTGTAAAACTAATTTGGGGGGGGGGTATGTAATGGGGTATTGAAATAGAAGTTATTTTAAATAAAAAAATATTGTTAAATTATTTTCCTACTAAAAATTCACTTGAATTTTAGCATTTTTTTACCAAATGTTTTCTAACACTTACTTGAAGTGGTTTCAGTCTAACTATATCAACTACGTTGGTGGCTAGTATAGTTTCTCAATACATTTTAGTTTCAAACGCTAACTTTGTGGCAGGCCGTGGTTTTTAAAATTTTTGAAGTATGAGACGTGGAAACTTATTCATTTTACTTGTTTAGGCAACTATGCTGAAGCTGCTAAACACTATGGTGAAGCTATTTTAAGAAATCCAGAAGAAGCAAAATATTATTCAAATAGGGCTGCATGTTATACCAAATTGGCTGCTTTTGATATTGGACTTAAAGACTGTGAATCTTGTTTACAAATCGACCCTAAATTTAGTAAGTATATTTTTTGCTGTTTATTGTTCCCTATTTTGCTGTAATTGGTTGAATAATTTATCTATTAAAATTAGTGTTAATTTTAATAAATAGTTCAAAATAGTCTTTGTTTTTATCATTTATAACATAGGTATAGAATGTTATATATCAGGTCTGGGCAAACTTTTTCTAGCAAAGGGCCGCTTAGTCTTTATACAGCCAGTCACGGGCCGCATTCCTTAAATTTTAAAGTATGCTAAATCCGCAACAAATTGCAGTTACACTTGTGTTTTACTAAAGTCAAATTTATTCTCAAAGAATAGGAATTGGGGATCTTTTGCACTAAACGGAGTATCTTTGTCAGATCTTGAAATATAACAGAACACAAATTTTGCTAGGATACTAGGTGTAAAAGTAATTTTAAAAAGTATTCCTATGAAATAAAAGATCAAAGGGATTGTATTTTATCAACTCCTTATCGGAATTTCACAGAAGGCAAAATAGTTTTTTATCCAATTATTGTGAAAATAAAAATTCACAAATATAATTAAAATTCGCCTAATACGACAATGAGAATTGATATGAAAGACGGCCGCTCTTTATTTAATTGTTTCTGATCTTACTAGTTTTTGTTTCTCCAAAGTTAAAGTAAGTAAGTAAGTTAGTTAGTTAGTAAGTTAAAGTAGCTATCTATTATTCCTTATCTTTGTATCTAACTTTTCATAATAATTTTGAATTAAATAATTTATTTGCTTATATACCTCATATTTTTTTATTTTTTATTTATTTTATCTTTTTTCCAAACATTTTAATTTTACCCTCGGGCCACATATTGCTTGTTGCAAATCCACCTGTTGCTTGTTTGCCCTAACCTGAGCTGTAGCTTCACAACGTGTTATTGACTTTTTCTGATTTTTTTTTTTTAAAGAATGAGTTAAAAATTAGCAAACACTGAGCTTCAAATGAGTGCGAATAATGCTGTGCTGTGCATTGCATAATCTATGGGATTAATATATGCTTTTTGTTTGAATGCACAAGATGTGACACTATTGCTCAGGTCATAAAGCATTTGTTGAAAGCATAAGCAATAAAAAAGATTGACGAGCAAGAAAGAAAAAAAACTTTGCCCATCTTCTAGACAACCGACCCAAATTTTTATTTTAAATCCTAGAATCCTTGCATGAAAAATGAAAAAACAAAAGATAAACTTCCTCAAGGCAAATGCCAGAGGGAGGAGGCTGCCTGTAAACCTTTGCATAGGCTTTATTTGCAACTCACTTTTTGCTACTCACTTTAAGATGTAACTAACATTTATTTATGTCAATATTAAGCTTTACTATTAATAGTTTTTTAATGATTTTTTGAAACATTTAGGTAAAGTTAAATAACATACAGAAAAATTGATATTAAATTATAGAAATGTTAGAGCTTATTAAAGTAAGCTAATCTTGGATATATATAATTGCCAAGAGTCATCTTAGTTATAATTATGATCATTTTTTAAAACTTTTTAGAAGATGAAATAAGTATTATTTTTTTTTTCTATTTAAATAATGTATTATTATAAAAGTACTTAAAATTGTACAGTCACCAGCATAAAGTAGGAGTTTAAGCCTTGTTGCACCATGGCCTGACACCTATACTTATGTAATACTTGTTATTAATCTGACTGATATTAACATAACTTTTTGATTTGTTTTAGTTAAAGGATGGGTTCGTAAAGGTAAAATTTTGCAAGGTATGCAACAACCTAGTAAAGCATTGAGTGCTTATACAAAAGCTTTAGATATTGATCCAACAAATGCTGTAAGTTTTCCTTTATTATTTCTAGTACAAATATTAGTTATTATTTATATATTGATATAATAGTTATTTATACACCAAGAGAGTGAAGAATGCGATTACTTCCCTAACCAGTTAGTTGGTTTCTATAGTGAAAGCCAAGCTAAAGAAGAAACCAAAGCATTTAACTCCTGAGACGAAGCCGAGAGGAGTAATTGTTGTGGGGAGAATAGCATTTTACTCCCGAGGTGCATTTCAAGATTTTATTTCCAGATGTTGACATCATTTATTTATTTTCATATGTTTTTTTTTGTATTTTATTCTTATTTCTTTGCGTTAGACCCTCCTAATAAATTTTGGGGGTGCTGCCCCCACAAAAAAAATTATCAAACTTTTTTTATTGCTTTAAACAACTTATTTTGGCCTGAAATAAATTTTGAGCCAATAATTTTTTTTCCATGTCCTCATAAATTTTGGGGGGGTGCTGCCCCCCGATAAGAAATCATTTGTCATTGCTCCAAATAACTTATTTTGACCTGAAACATATTTATAGCCAATTCAAATAAAAAAGAATTATAACAAATTTTTTGGTAGGATCCCCTTTACCCATTTTGGGGGTTCCAACCCCATCCGTGAAAGTGTTACAATTAATTCCCCAAAAGACAAAAGATGGATGTAATTAGCTCTAACCCTAATAATAGGAAACACTTGTTATTACCAAGGGAGTTAAAAATGCTTCTTTACTCCCAAAAAACAAGTCAATAAACTTTACATTATTGTGTGTTTGGAGATAAAATATATGAATATTGTAAAAGAAATAAACTGTATGTAATAAAATTGTATGTATCCACAGCATACATAGTGGTTAAAAAATTTTCCCACACACGGGTCAATCCTTGTAGGATTTCACTATATTTTTTGTAAAAATATTTCTGTTTCTTTTTGTAAAAGGTTGGTATGTGAAATATATTTTTGGATCAAAAAAATAAACTTAAAAGTGTGATCACTTGTTTACTGGACTAGTACTAGTCTTCTTCAATATAATAAAATTATTAATTATTATACACTCTTCATAGATGTATTCTGGTTTTAGGAAGCTCTAGATGGTTATAAACAATGTAGTGTTGCTCTAAATAGTAATCCTGAAGAGGTTAGAAAGAGAGCTATGAATGATCCTGAAATTCAGAGTATTCTCGGTGACCCTGCTATGAGGCTTATTCTTGAACAGATGCAAAATGACCCTAAAGCACTTCATGAGTAAGTATTTGTAGTCGATTTCCTTTGGAAGAATTTCTTTTTACTATGAGATGGCAGAATCGAACTAAAGGGTTTGTCCAAAACTCCATTTTAGAAGTCTCTTGTAGCATAACCAATTAGAGTTTTTCTTTTGAAATTTAATAAAATGGTTGGGATAAGCCATTGAATCCAAGCGAAGCTAGCAAAAGATAAATTGTTTATCTCTATTTTTATATATGTTATCTATGAGTGTTTTAATTTTGAAGTATATTGCTATTATTATTCAATTAAAGAATTGAAATAAATAAAAAAACTAGGACATCTAATATGACTGCCAGTATTTTACATGATTAAATGTCTGCTTAGTCTCATACTTTTCTTAGGTATAACACCCTTAAAATTAGATTATTTATTCAGAGGTTGAGCATAGCTAGACCAATATCATATCACCTTGAGCTTTAGATAATCATGACATTTTGAGGATAGGCATAGCAAGTCTTAAAGGAGAGAGGAAAAGTACCTAGGCACTCCGTTCCTGATTTTCAACTATTTTTTTAACTTCTTATTTAAAAAACTATTTAATTATCAATATTTTTTTCAGACATCATACATTTTGCATAACTTCGTATATATATTATATATATATATATATATATATATATTATATATGTATGTATATGCATACATATGCATGTATACCTATAAAATATATATGCATAAAATGTGCTTAAAACCTTTATAAATAAACACTAACAGGGCTTTAAACTAGTGCAAACAATGGTGTGCTCTGTTAATTTTAGAGGCACTGTATTGGCAAAAACTGGATAATTTTCTGCATTTCCTTTTAAAAATACAGAAAAAATTAGTTACCAGTAGTGCTTGATAATTTAATAATCGCTCAAGTTATAAAGCATCGACTGGAACCTTACATCAAATGAATTGTTAAAAATGGAAACACGCATTCCAAAGGTGTGTGTTTCCACCTTTGGAATTCCAAAGGAAATTCGGTGGCATGCGTACAACCATGCCAGAATTGTTATCACATTAATATAGTTTGAGTGGAAAACTGATTCGATTTTGAGGTTAATCAAAATTATTAATGTGTTATAAGAACGTCTTTACTTTAAACTTTTTAAAAATCATTAATATTTTTATAAAAAGTTTTTCTATCATATTTTGAAGTTTACTGTAGATAGCACAGCGCTTTTGATGTATTAATATTCATGAATGTGCTTATTTCTTGTAAGCGCGCTACCTTGAATAGTAAAATTATATGCTTCTATAATTTTTAGCTAATAGGTAGAGAAGCATTGTTCTATAATTTACAGCTTGTCTCAGATGTATTTATTTCATGATGTATTATTTTCAGTCATCTGAAGAACCCACAAATTGCAGCTAAAATACAAAAACTTCTCGAATCTGGACTGATAGCTATTCATTAACTGTATCAGGTTTTTACCACCGATTTGAATATATAAGGATTCCCAGCCGAATAATTTAAATTAAGTATATATGCTTTTTTTAAACAAAGGTAAAGGAATATAGATATACTTAACTGCTAAATCTAATTTTAATAATTTCTCATTATCGCTATTAAGATGAAATTTATTAAACATGGTTAATATTTAATACACTTTAGTAAAAAAAAATATATTTTATTGTCAAACCACAATACATAAAAAAAACTGACCAGATTTCAACTATTAATTAGTCATCTACAGAGTACATTTATAAAGTTTATAAATGTACTCTGAAGATGACTAAGTAATAGTCGAAACCGGTCAGTTTATCTTTTTTATGTATTGTGGTTTGACAATTAAATATATATTTTTTTTAACTCAAGTGTATTAAATATTTATTTATTTATTATATATTAATATTTATTTATTATACCATGTTTAACATATACCACAAAATCTCTGTCAAAACAACTAATGATGGAAATTATCTTTGTGAAATCAACTTTAAATGGGTATATTAATGACAATTGATTGATTGATAAGTGATGTTTCTGGTTGACCCTTCTTTAGGGTATATACAATAGTGTGTCATCTAAAAGATTACTTATGAGGCATCGCTATTATTATGCTGTGTACTTTATCAATCTTTTATAGAAGGGCAGCTTCTCTCTATATTGTAATTTTATAAATTAAGTTTTTTTTTCTCTTATCGAATTGTATCTTATATGCCATTATTCCATCACCCATCTTTTTTTCTAAATTCGCCACTCGTAAATTCTTCATGCTTTTTCCTATTTGAAATCTACTTATTTTTAATAGAACGAAAGAATAAAAAGTCTCTCCACAGTTTATGATATTTATTTACAATAAAGCAGAGCGCTTTCGACCTAACAAGAGGTCATCTTCAGTGCCTATTAAACAAATAAGACAAAAATAAATTTAAAAACCTTACTTAGAAAGAAAGAAAAAAAAAATAAATAAATAAAAATACAAAGTATACAAATAAGAACAGAAATGCAGTTAAACATAATAAATAAAATAAATTTACCGTTGAGCAGAGAATAAAAGATAGAATGAATTATTAATTAAACAAAATTAAGATAGAGGTTTGAGCAGGCTTGTAACAAGACACATACTGGTTGGTTTAGGGTGCGGTGCTCGCAGTAACGCATTGATAAGCGGCGTCCTCTCCCCTCTCTCGTTTAAGTTTAAATCACCAACAGTGTCTTGACTTCTGAATATCTCCAAGTTTTCTAAAAAGTTTAACTTACGACCTTTATCTCCGTAATGCAATATGCAAGTTTTATGCGGAGCATTCACGTGGTTGTCAGTGATGAGGTGTAAGTAGAACTTGCTGGAAGCACGTTTAAGATGTTCAGAAAGTCTGGTGCTTAGTTTCCTACCAGTCTGGCCTAAGTACTCAGCTTGGCACTCCCCACATTGGACTTTATACACCCCACTACGCGATTCCAAAGGATGTTTTAAATGTAGATGTTTTAAAACATCTACTTATTTTTGTTGTCTAATTTGCTTAGATTTATTAATATTTGAAATTGCACTAATTTTTTATCCGAAAATTATTGAGATGTGGAATATTCTAATAAAAGTAAACAGCATTTGTCTTTCCACAACGATATAATTGAATATACAAAGCCAGCTTTCGACCATAACGATCATCATCAGCGCCGGTGAATTAGACTCATCTCACCGGCGCTGATGATGATCGTTATGGTCGAAAGCTGGCTTTGTATATTCAATTATATCGTTGTGGAAAGACAAATGCTGTTTACTTCTAATTTTTTGGTTATGGTGCTGCCATTTTACATATCTAAAATAAAACCATATGCCCAAGTAAAAGGTATTATTTTGATCTAAATCCCAGTTTTAATATTTCTTATCATTACTTTGCTTACAAACCTGGAATCAATATGATGCAGTTGAGTATAATTTTTATCTGTAAAAATAAAATAGCTTTATTAAAAAGAAAACTGTAGAATACAATTTAATTCCCACATCATTCTTACCTTGCTTAATCTTCACAATGATTTATATTTTGTTATGATTATTTCTTAGAATAAAAAGAGCATAATTATACAATATTTATTTTTAATAAATAATAATTTGTGTGTAACCATTTTTTGAATTAAATATAGTTTATAATAAACCATTTAGTTGCCTTAGATTTTTTGTGTAATTTTTATAAGTATTTCTATTACCTAAATGAGTTAACTGATTTTGTATATTTATAATAAATTATAAATAGTTATAAAAAGTTTTTCCTTATTTTACTTGATAATATAAATTAACCTTTAGTTAACTGAAGTTTCATCTTTAGATTAAAAATCATGTTTCTGTTGAAGAAGCCAGTTTGATTTGTAATTTACCTTATTTAATGTTAAAAATAATGATTTTCTCCATGTTTCAGTTACTCATTCTAAGTATTTATTGTAGCATTTTCCAAGTTTTATGATAAATCGTCAACTGCTTATTACGTACTTTGTGAATGTTAGAATTTTGTACTTAATTCAGATAGCCTTCTCTATATGACGTGTGAGTAAATAAAAGTTAAAGTAAATTATGAGTTCTAACTTATCAACTGTAGTTTAAAATTAATGCTTTCCAAAAAGAAGCTGCTTTATTACTTTGATATCTGTAATCAGGCTATAAAGTGATTATAATAGTGTAGAGAGTGTCTAAACTTAAAACAACATTAAAAAGATAATAGAATTCCAAAACAATTAGTTGATAATGATAAAAGAAACATGATAAGAATGCATAAATCTGCTAGATCTTGCAGCGTTTTTACTGTACAACAGCTTTATTTTGGAAAGTTTTGATTGATGACTTAATAATGACAAAGCATTTGCACTATTCTAATTTAATTTTTTTGTTTGTTTTTGGTCGATCTCCAGTATTAAAGACAATTCTTGAAGGTTTAACCAAAATAATAATCACTGTTATGATTTCACTGTTAAGTCATCCTTATATCAAAGTACTGTAGTGAATTTGTGTACCTTATTCTCTGGAAGACAGTCGTTGATAATCAAAATTTTACTTTTTTTTATTATTTCTCCTTAAATTATTTTTCACTCTGTAAATGTCTTTGTTCCTAAATAGACTTATGATAGTTATTTGAGTAAAACCCCTTTTAGTCCAAGAGCCAGGCCTAAAAAAGTGACTCATTTTGTACTACTTCAAACTAAATTTTCTGAAAATATACCTTGAATTATATTCAGAAAATATAGTTTCTTAATTTATATTGAAATTAAATTATATTCCAAGGGAAAGCATAATCTGCCTATTCAGAGTGGGGCCCTTCATATGAATGGGGTCATTAGAAAATTTTACAAATTCCAGTTTTCTTGCAATAAGAAGGTTCTCTGTGGGTCATGTGCAAAACATGAAGAGAATATTTTTAAAACTTGATGAAATTTTCTTTAAAACAAGTGTTTTTTTGTCAAAATCGAATGACTACAACTTTACTTGTTAAATGGCCAAAAAAAAATGCTCAAAACCTCAATCTTTTTTTAAGAAATTCACTGTCTTTGCATAAATTAACCATTTTTTTGGTATTTTTGAAAAAGGCATAACTTTGGTTGTAGTCATACGATTTTGACAATTAAGCATTCTTTTTATAGGAAATTGTATCACCTTTAAAAAATGTCCTCTTCGTGTTTTGCACACGACCCACAGGGAACCACTTATTTCAAGAAAACTGAAATTTGTGTGATATGATACAATTTTGAGCATGCGCTGTCATATGAAGGGCTCCACTCTGGATAGGCAGATTCGGTTTTTCTTAATAATTTAAGGTATATTTTCAGAAAAAATTGATTTGAAGTAGTACAAAATGAGTCACACTTTTTTCAGGTCAGGCTCCTATGGAAAAAGCTCCAGGACTATTTACAATGAGAAAGGAATCTCCTCAATCTTAAATAGTATCTCTAAACTATAATTAAATTAAATATTTACTTTTAATCCCGACATGCTTATTTTAATTTTGACTGTTCAAATTATTTGATTGTATTATTTTTTTAAGTTGTAATTATTTTATTTTTATTCCAAACAGGCAGGTAATATTAATTCAAACTTATCCATAAAATAAAATTTTATAGATATAATACTAATTATGAAATCTGGATAATAATTTAGGGTTAAAAATTAAAATAAATTATAATATAGCTCTCATTCCATGGAAAAAAATAATTACTAAGAGAGAAGTAAACTGAAAGTTGACTGTAATGTTATTTTTAGTTATGAGTTTTAATAATTAAAGTAATTTAATAAAGATTTTTTTATTCCTTTTTTTCCTTTCCTTTTTTTAATAAATAGCTGGATAAGAGATGAACCACAGAAAGAAAAGGTTTCCTTTATGGGAACAGTTGAATAAATTTCGACGGAACTTGTCACAATAAATTTCAAACACCTTATATTTTTAATGAGGCTTTTAATATTAATTATTTTTGTATTCCTATCTTTTATAATAGTTATATTAATAGAGTTTACAAAATATAAGTAAAATAAAATTACAAATTTAGTATCTTCAAATCAGCGGACACTGTTAACGGATTGGGACTCTTATTTAAAGCATTAAGTATTGCAGTCACCTATTCTGAACCTTCCTCATTTAAACTATTAGAAAAATAATTTGCCCTAAAAATCTAAAACCAATTATTATCCAAATAATCAGTTTTGAAGACCTTCTGAGTGATTTTTACCTCTTCAAACAGTGGCTTACTGTTTGAAGAGGCTAGACCTGCGGAAAGCTTGGACATGAAGCACAATTGGTAAGTTTAGTGTAGGTACAAGTTGTACGTAATCTATAAGCAACACCTTAGGACTTATTTTGTTCACAATATTCTGTCCTAGAGACCTATCCTTGCTATTTCACTGGACTCGTGGAGATTCTCTTGTAATTACTAGAGGGGGCAAATACTATCTTAATACATTTTAAGGCTTTGAACATCTTTCTCGGCTCAGTGTAACCTCATTTAATAGTCTATTTTCTTATTACTTGCAAAATTTTTTTTTAAAATTATAGTATTGCAGATCGTTATAATCAGTTGACAGCGTGAGGTGTTGAGGAACCAATGAAGTGTGGTTTAACATACAGGACTAACCTCATTGGCTCCCTCACATTATTTTCCAACTCTGTCAACTAATTATAACCATGTGTTATAGTTATTTGGCATCTCTTTTCATTAAATTTAAGTGTCAGATTTTCAAGTTCACCAGGGGGATGGGGGTAAACTCCCTGCCAAACCCTGCATATAAATGAAGTATATAGTAAGTTACTGTTAGTTCGATATTATATTAGTAATGAAGGTGTTTAGGCTAGCTTTTTGATGTTTCATGATTGAACTGACGGGTTCTCTCTTGTAAAATTATCTGTATTCTATGCTCAGAATAATGTGGCTTTAGAACAATGTTACATAACATTAATGATAAAAAAAATATTGTTGAGGGCTTTTTACTTTTTGTATGGATTCACTAATTTGGGCTTAGACTGTTTACATTGGCTTACTGTGAAATCACTCAGGTAGCATCAGGGGCGGACTGGTCATTGAGGGCGAGAGCGGCAGCCCTCCTTGGCCCCCTCAGCCAAAAATAAACTTAAAGAAAAAATAACAAAAATGATTCAATGATTAACATATTTGTTATTTTCATAGCACAAGTCACAGGGGCCCAATACTCCAAGGTAGGGCCTTAAAAGCTCCTTGAGACAAATGTTTTTTAAGTGCACTTATGTTTTTAAAAATATTCTCAATTTGTTACCTAAAGTTTGGTCCTTTAAGGCCCCCATTCTTTATACATTGGGCTTTAAGGGTCTCATACGGAAGACTAAGTCCTCAAGGAGCACTTAACTTACATGATCAGGGCCCTAGAGCAGTATGAATGGGTCCTTAAGATAAAACATAAAATAGTTTAGTTAAAAAATTTAATTTAAATGAATAAACTTAACTATACTAGTAGAATGAGCGTGAATGGAGTCCATCATAAATAATAAAAGAAAGGAAGTCTCTCCACAAAACAAAACTTTATTGGCAAAGCGCTTTCAACTAAACTAGAGGCCATCATCAGTGCAAAACCTAACAAACAAGTTACAATAGAATAAATAAAGCGAAAAAATAAAAATACAATAAATAAAACTAAATAAATAAATATAAGCAGAAATAAAGCATAATGAATAAAATACATTGGAGATAAAATATGTACGTAAACATAAATAAAAAATAAATAATAACGAAATCAAATAATGAATAAAATAAAATGAAAAATTACCGTTGAGATTTAAAGAAGTAGAGAAGTGAGTCTATGTTTTCTTATTAGGTATTAGGTTGAAAGCGCTTTGCCATAAAGTTTTGTTTTGTGGAGAGACTTCCTTTCTTTTATTATATTAATTATGAATAAACTTAAGTTTATTTAAATAAAATAATATCATTTTAATAAATAAATTAAATTAAGCTTGCTATAATCATTAATACTACTCTAGTTAAAAGTAGACCCCTGTAAGAAGCAAAGTAGGACCCCCCCCCTCATTGGTCCCCTGAGATGTAGGTTTTGGCCCTTCTAGGCTGAACCCATTTTGGGCCTTTATAGCTCAGTCGGCGCAAGAAACATTGATGCTAGTTTTTAGGGATAAAATAAAGAACAGGCGTGGTATTGCTTTTTAAAATATAAAATCAGAGAAATAATTTTTGAATATTGAGTGGATAGGATTCATAGAAAGATTATGAAGCTAAAATATAATGAGCGGATTAGATAGGAGTGTGGACCTGCAATATAGCGCAACGTTATAATCGGTTGACTGTGTGGCAAAATAGTGTGAGAGAAACCAATGAAATTGATCCATTTGAAATTGTGGGTGTGGTTTAACATCCAGCACTAACCTCATTGGCTTCCTTGCATCGTGTTCTCTCGTTGTCAACTGATTATAACCGTGGGTATATTATTTTGATAAGTTTATGTGACTGGGCAGAGGCCACCAAATAGATATTTAAATATTTTGTCTCTTAAAAGAGAGACAGCTTTTTGTAGATTCTTTTATTATTATAAGTAGAACGACTTCAATCCTACAATGTATTTTAAATAAAGAATAAAAAATGTATACTAACTAACAAAATGGAATAAAGTAAGAATTTAAATCCACCATTAAATGCGTCGTCATCTACAGTAGGGCATTCGTAGAACTAAAATGCTTGTTGTTGTTGTTTACTTCTAAGCTTTTTAGAGCCTTAAACTTAATATGTCAGGCTTGAATTGTTTTTGTTTGTAGTTAATTCTTTGGAAGTAAATGTAATATATGACTTTGAGATTGTTTTGCGGTTGATATCACTTGCAGTTTCGGTCAGTCTGTGGCTTTTAAAAATTAATCTTCCTTCCTTGATTTTCGGTTCCACCTATAGCTACAACCACTATCCACTTATATCCAATAATGAATTTTATTTATTATTTTGTTTGTAAAGAAATATTTTTTTTTAAATAATGATATGTGTTGAAAGCGTTTAATTTGTTTGTTATTTTTTTTTTTGTTGTGTAGCTCTTTATTTAATTGTAGTGTATTCACTTTATCTTGATGTATTTATTAGTCCTTTTTTATATTTTGTTTAAGTTAGGATGATTTTCCAGTCCTTTTTATTTAATCTTTTGGTTAATAACTAAAAACTACCGCACTGCACTTGTTCAATAAGTTCACTTTCACAAATTAATGATTCACTTTTGTGACTTAATTTATGTTACTACAATATTCTTGCCACAAAACTAAAAAAAAAAAAAAAAAAAAAAAAAAAATAAGATAATTCTATATTTTTTAAAATGATTGTAATTTTTTAATAATCTTAAATGCTCATAAATGTCTTTCCTTTTAATTATATTTATATGATTTTTTTTTTTTTTAATTTAAAACATTAAAAAGTTTTCTATTTGTAAATGTCTTATTTATAAAAAAAATTATATATTAATAGAACAATGTTATCTAATTTATTTAAAACCTGGGAGGTTTGAGTCAATCAGCCAGCAGAATAATTACTTTTGTCAAATGCTGGAAAAGAAGCAAATTTATACATATTTACAAGGGCAATTAAAATTGCTGAATCACTGAAAAAGAGAGCAAGGGTTTGATTTTTGTTTTCTTGGAGACTATAGAAGATATTAGATAGAAATAAGACTGGCTATATAAAATGTTTTATGTCAATACAGACTAGTGAAGTGCCAAAAAGCATGAGAGCAAAACAGAAGTTTTTGAGAAAAAAAAACACAAAATAAAAAAAACAGTTAAATAGTATGATTATCATACTGAGAAATCCTTAAATAAGTCTATTAGATCCAAGAAGAAGGGTACATTAAAATTTCTTCTTATTGCCTCAGCAGGGGCAGTTTGCAGTTGAACTTTATTTTTTCGTTAATTTTTTCCTGGTTAGACTATTAACAGTGCAGTGAGAGAGTATATGCTGCATATCCTGGATTCTCTTTTAGTGCACTTATCGCAAAGAGGATTTTGCGTAAAACCCATAATGTATCTAAACTTAGCTGTATAGCCATGACCTGATAAAATTCTATTAATTAAAGTAATTTGCTTATTGCTCAGCCTTGTGTTCCTATACCATGCTGGCTGGTTTGATTGTCATGGAGAGATGCTGTAAAACCATAAACCCTTTCCTTGATTTGTAACTTCCTCATATATTTCTTGCCACTTTTTGCACCATTTGAGTGCATCTTCCAATGGTAGCTTGCTGTAACACGCTTCTCCTTCATTTGTGGCCCTTTTGGCTGTTAAATCTACTATATCATTGCTTACAATGCTTATGTGTCCTGGTATCCATTGTAGGTACACTATGACTCCTGCATCATAGAGATCATGCATTTCCTGGAGTATTCCAGACAGAAGTGAGTTGCTAGTAAAACCTCCTGTTGATACTACCTTTTTTAGAGCGTTGATAGCTGCCTGTGAGTCAGTTAAGATTACCCAGGATTTGTTTTGCGGGTTTCTCCTTATTGCGGATAAGGCTTGTAAAATGGCAGTTAGTTCAGCTGAGTGTATAGAGGCTTTGCGGTTTAGTTTAAATAGGGCTGATTCTTGTGTTGGGAAGTAATATGCACAGCCTATACCCTCTTTGCTTTTAGCCCCATCAGTGTACACGGGCTAAATTGATTGCAATGATAGTGCAGTTGATGTGCTCTAGAGTTAGGAGCCTCATTTCATCCTTGTCCTGTTCTTTTCTTTATTTCAGGAATGGAACTTTGAAATCGTTCTGCTTTTTCCTTGGAGAGGGGAGATAAGTAAAATTGCTGGTAGTTGCTCTCAACACTATCTCCATTTTCCTGAATTATTCTTGTAGTAGACTATTTAGAGTTTCAATCAGTTTTTTATTTCCGTTAGGAAGATTGAATTTTTCAATTAAATTATTCATCTTGTCATGAATAAGTATGTCCGTTTTGAAGCTTTTAATTAAAATTTTGCTGGCTGTAAGCTGCAGTCTTGCATCTACCGGCATAATATTAGTTATAGCATGCATCGTGCTGATTGGTGTGGTTTTGACAAATCCTCCGATTATTCTTATAGCCTTGTTTTGAATGATTTGCAACTTATATATGTATATTCCTTTTCTCAGTGAAAAGGAAGAGTGAAGCGTAATCCATTCTACTCGGCACAGTCCCATGAAATATGGCTTTGGCTGTGTCTGGGTGTATGCCCCATTTGCTATGTTTAATATGGCTTAATGCACCAAGCTCTTTTTGGGTTACTTGAGTTATATATTCGAGGTGAGAGTCCATTCTTAGCCTATCGTCTATGATGAGGCCTAAAACTCTGTGAGTGGAGACTACTGGTATGAGGTGGTTGTCGACTTCTAAATATTGATTTATTTTTTCATTAATGCTCATGCGATTGCTGAAAACCATTATAACTGTTTTGGAGATGTTGAGGTGCAGGTTTAACTCTGCTGCTTCTGCTTTGAATTTTAAGAGCGTAGTTAAGCCTAATTTTAGCCTCTAGCGGACTACTTTCCATAACCTGGATTGAAAAATCATCACAAAACTGAGTGGTTTCGGCAAAATGCTTATACAGAGTTGCTATCTTGCAAGTGTACAAGTTGAAGGCCACGGAACTAATTAAGTCACCCTGGCAAAAGCCAAGCCTCCTTTCTTTTTTGTAACTTCCTAGATGGTAAATTTTAATAAACAGAAAATTGCATATATACCTGATGTAAATTCTTGGCAATTTGAGCTGCAACATTATTTGTTGTAGTTTTGAGATAACCACTGAGTCGTAAGCTCCTTTGATATCAATAAATACAACTTGTGTGTATTTATCCTCCAACATGCTATTTCTAACATTTAATAGCAGATTTAGTAAACTATTCTGAGTGCTTTTGCCTCTTCTGAAACCAGTTTGTGATTCAGGTAGAATGTTATTGGTGTATATAAATTTTTCTAGCCTCAATTTTAAAATTACGTGTAGAAGCTTGGTGGCACACGATAAGAGGGCTATAGGTCTGTAGCTAGCCTTGTCCTTCTTTGGTATTGGAAAAATTTCTATATGCCTCCATTTTTGCGGTATTTTACCAGAAATTAGTATTTGATTATATATACTTACGAGGAATCCTAGGCCGCTGTGAGGCAAATTTTTGTAAAAATCATAAGTTACACCGTCTTCGCCAGGTGAAGTCTCTTGTGTTGACTCCAATGCAATCAGAACCTCATGAATGGTTATTGGATGGATTTTATCATCGTTCGTTATCTGATGTTCGGCAGGATGTCATTCCTATCAGGCGTGATGCTAGTGAGAAAGTCCTCAAATTTATCCGCTGAAAGAGGGGATGAATTTCCCTTGGCTTTTAATGCTTTTAATATGTTCCACACCGATGATGTTCTCGAGTTGGCGGAGAGCTTATTACAGAGCTCATTCCATGCCTTGCTTTTTTCTGATTTTAGTAATAGCTTGCATTCAGCAGATAAAGCTTTGTATTCATTTAAGGCAGCGGAGGTCCCCTGTCGATAAAACTTTTTCAATGCTGCTTTCTTCCTTTCAACTACCTCCCTGCATTTGTTTGACCACCAAGGCTGACTTTTTTGGTGAATGGTTTTTGTTCCTGAATATTTAGGTATTGCTGCGTCGCTGGCTAGCTCAATGATGCTCATGAAATAATTAAAATCCTGCTCGGGATCGTCACTAGTTTCTTTTGCTAGATTCTTCTCAATAAACTGTTTGAAAACTGTCCAATTTGCTTGCTTTAATTTGTATTTTTTTTTATTATTTTGATTACTACTGGTATTTCCTATCTGAATTAGCAAGGGAAAGTGATCGCTTGCCATAGAATCTTGAATTACATTCCAATCAGGGATGATAGTTAAAGAGCTAAAGGTAAGGTCAATTGATGTTAATGTGCCGCATGGATCCAAGCGGGTAGGAGTGCCGTCATTTAGCAATGTTATTTTGTTTGAGCTCAGCAGTGATGCTTCTATATCCTTTCCTCGGGTGTCGGCGGTTGAGCCCCATAGCTTGCTCTTGGCGTTGAAATCCCCTGCTATTATTCCTTTATTTTGCTGTATTGTATTGAATAGCTGATTCCAATGCGCGACATGTATTGGCTCGAGTGGAGGAACATACACATTAACAAAAGCTAACCATTCCCCGTTAATGAAAGCTTTGATTGCTTGGACGTATATTGAAGAATTGACAATATTGATGTGATGCTCTTTAACTGGAATACTTTTGTGTACTAGGATTGCCAGTCCTCTATAGCCTGATGACTCATCCTGCCTATAAACATTATAGCCTGCCATATTTAAATCAATGTGCTCTCCTAATTTAGTCTCCTGAATTAAGCATATTGCTATATTTTTCGAGCTTAGTGTTTGAGATAAATGTTGAGTTTTATCTCGTATACCTCTTGCGTTCCATGATAGAATCCTAGTTGACATTGCTACTGCTGATATAGTCTGAAACAGCCTTTAGGAATGCTTCATGTATCTTACACAGCGCTTGTTCTTTTTCAGTGATGCATGTTTTGTTTTGTTAGCGTCCTTGAAGTCGCTCCAAGCTGTAAGGATGCTAATTACACTATCTTTGATTTGATTTGAGAATTTGTCTTTGCTCTGTGGTTCCTTGCCATTAGCCGCAACTTTAGAATATGAAGCGTTGGCTTCTTTGTTTGAGTATTGCTTTTCTAATGCTGATCTTTTTTCCTGCACTACTCTGCAGTACCTGTAACCTGCTAAATGCTGCGCTGAATTGCAATGTAAACATTTAGGATTCTTTTCCTGACAGTCGGCTGTTATGTGCTTAGTGCTTGCACATTTTCTGCACCTAGGGGCTAGATGGCAGTATTTGGCTAGGTGGTAGAATCTGTTGCATGAATAACAAATTTTAAGCTTTGGTATGTAAGCTACAACAGTGTAGCTCATATATCCAATTCTGATAGTCTGAGGTCTCTCTGTTACTTGCCAAGTTATTATTACTTTGTTCAGAGGCAATGGTTCTCCCATGCCTTTCCTCCACATTCGTTCGAGCCTCAATATTGGTGCTCCATGATTGTATTCTTCATACATATTGTCAAGTGTGATTGTTTTGTCGATAGTAATAACACCTTTGCTGGTGATATTTCTTTCTGAAAGTCTTATAGAGAACTTATCTGTTACTTCTTGACAGGACTCGAGATTCTTTATCTGCGCACTGTCGGGTATTCGAAGCACATATTTAGTTTTATTAATGCGCTTAATTTGAAACTCAGATTCTCCCATAGCTTTCTTAATAGCTTCTCCACAAACTAGCTCGTTGATGCTATGGTTTGGAATTTTACCTTCTAATATGAGATCAACTGGCTGGTTATTGTCTACTATATGGGGGTATTGTTTATAAAAACCTTTCTCATTGGCTTTTCTAATGTAGTCACCTAATCTAACTTTGTTAGCATCCCCCTTGCTTTGCTCTTTATTACTAACACGGTTTTCCTTTTGACCTTCCTGCCTTTGGTTGATGCTGCTGTTATCCTTTTTGGAGTTAAAAGATACTTCCTGGCTTCCATTACCTGATGATATTGGTGTCATAAAGCCAGGAAAATCCCCCTCTTCACCACTGTTATCAGTTACCTGCTCCAGGTGTGTGTTACATTGCTTAAGCATGGTTTTCGCGGAAACTTTTGTAGGGGAATTGGCTCCCTTTGAATTGGAACCAGGCGATGCTTTGGTTGGAGTTAATTTCCTAACAGATGCAGGCTTCTTTGTAGTTTGTGAGCCTCCTCTACGGCTGCTGCGTCCACGATATCCATTCATGTTGATCCTTTGGTGGTGGTTAATTGATAAATATATAATAAAGGAAAGCAAGTGTGAGTTAAAAGGATAGCTAGAATGAGTTTTAAAAGTTAATAGTACAAAATATTTGTATTGCTAGCGCTTGTCCTAAAAATAACAAGAGCTAGAATCCTATTATTTGATAAAGAAAAGAATTAAAAGGTAATTAAAGCAGGTCTTAATTGGCTGGCTGATTTGGACCTCCCCTAACTGATTCTATTTATCTATTCATATTATAATTAATATTATTTATAAGATAAATGTTTATTATTAATTTGATTTTTTTTTTTTAAAAAAAAAAAACGAAATGAATGCTTTAAAGTGGATATTATGTAACAAAGTGGTTTTTAGTAGCTTACGTGACCTCTGATATTAGAGGTTAGCTGCCCGGTGTCGCATGGCTTCATTTCTCTTCCTTAATTTTTTGTTAATTTATTTTGAACGGTTATGAAAAAATTCGTTTTTTGTAGTGAAAATGCGATGTAAGCATTAATTAGGCACTAATTTATAACTTTTAATTTGGACCGAAACTTAATAATTTTAAATGAAAGCACAATTATGGTTACACGCAAGGCGACGCCATCCAAAAGAATGTTGAAATGCTAAAATGCTTATAGTTGCGTGCTCCAAAAGTTGAATTCAAAAACAAAATAGCGGGAAATTTTCCCTACAACCGTATTGGTCTGATTTAGAATAAAATGAACCAATCAAATTCACCCTTATGTCCTAAAAATCTGTCATTGTCAGCCATCTTGTTATTGTGTTCAAAAACATTAGATACGGATAGTTTTGTACGTTTTTCTAATTTTCTGTGTTTCTTTCTGGTTTTAATATTTGTTTTTTGTAAGTATTTATTAATTAAATGGATAATGAAGATTAATATTAGTTGACTGTGCAAAAATCATTGTTATTTTTAGTTATATATTGTATGATTGACCTCGTGCTGTTAGCGATCATCCCATAGCGCGGGAACAAAAATTTTCATAGTTATTTCTTTGTTATAATATTTGATATTTTTTACATTAATTTGTCATTTTTAGTAAATTTTAAGTAGCATCTACATCTTAAGTGTTTAGTGCTCTATTTTATTTTGGTAATTATTAAAAAATATCTTAAAATATTTATCGAAAAAGAGACCGATATAACCTAAAAGGAGTTGTTTTTGTTGTTTGTGAAACCTCAGTTTTCATCATCTTTTTCAGTATTTTTAACATTTTTTAATGAATAATTCTCTATTTTGAATAATACGGTTTAACTATCCTCAACTCTATTTGATGTTTTAATTTTTCCCGAGACTTACCGTATAAATTGGCTTAAAAACATTGAGCTGGCTAATCTCTGATCGCTCAGTTTTTTCTTGACTTGAAAATTACGCTCTATTTCCGTCCTTGCAGAATATGCGAAGTTATTTACAAGTAATCAACATACATACCTACTTATTTGATCTCAAGTTAAATGAAGTTAATCTTTTATATGATTTGAATCAATCCTTTAAGTTTTGTAAGTTTAAGTTGATTCTTGTCTTTCCCTTACCTTGTATAATTATTGTGATTGTTCATTTAACTGTTTATTTAAGTTTTTCGTTTGTTTTGCAGATAGTAAACATTGCAAAGTAAAGTTTTTGTCTGTTGTATATTTTACCTACTCCATGAAGTAATTCAAGATTTTTATTTGTTCATTATATTGATGAGTAGTTTTCATTCTCCCTACATGGAAAACAAACAAATACATTGATATGTAAGTTAATATTTTCTATAGTTCATTACAATCTTAAATTTTACAATAAACACTTCATTGTTGCTGCCTAAGTTATCCTTTTATCATATCATATCTGTTAGCTAAAGTTGGTGTGAGAACAATGTGGAGATAATTTTATTCTGTCTTCTAGAATAAGAAAGATGAGATCTAATTCACTTAGGGACGCCTTTAACCTTTTCAGGACCGAGAGCTCTAGAGTAAGTGTCAGCCAGGTCCGGGTACCTGTGACCAAACTCACACCCTTAGCTCAATTTATTTTAAACCTATGAACACCCTCGCCCCCCATTAATTTCAGCTTAATGAACACACTGTTCTTGATCTCTTTATTCATTTTATATTGTATGCATTTAAACATAATATTGTAAAAAACTTTTACACTTTATAAATCTGCATACTTCAAAGTTTAAATCTGTGTATTTTTTACTTAATTATATATTTATTGCACGATTAATTTAAAAAATAAAACGAAATCTCTTATTTTTATTGTAAACCTTAAGTAATAAATTCTATTTACATAGCCTATATAATGAATTGACTGGAAGATCGATTCAGGAAACTTTATTAGTCATTTACTATCATAATAAAGCAAAATGGAAGAGTTTTACTTGAAAAAAATAGAGTCAAACACTGGGGAAAAATTTGTAAAAACTCATCGAAATCAACATTATATATTTGTGGTATGTTGTGAAAATGGATCCAGAAAATCTTTATTCTGATTTATGATAATAAATTTATTATCATTGGACAATAAAATTAAAGTTTTAATTGAAAAAAAAATAGAGGAAAAGGCAGTAGGAACGGAAAAAAATTCTCTTCCGGAATACTTGCCGTTTGACCATAAAGGAAACAAAATGTGGCGACAATACTTGTCGTTGGTCCTGACTGCAAAAACAATTTTGGTGAGAATATTCCTTGTTGGTCCTGAAAGGTATTCAATAGACAGCTTGACAATGGTACCTCATAAGAAGGTTTTCCAGTTCCAGCCACAAATCATTTTCTGAACATCCCATCCTTTACTAGGGATTTTTCATATAAATTCCCTAAATTTATATGAACTACATTACTAAAAGAATTTAGTACTGCTGTATATTAATTAGGTCCAGTTTTGGGAAAATGCTTAGTATTTGCTTGTAGTGTCTAATTTATTTTACTCTTTGCACGTTTTACTAATTATTTTAAACTTGGCTAATTGTTGTCTTTACCACCGTAGATAAGTTCCTCAGGGGTGGCTCATTCCTGATAAGCAATAAGGTTCTAATGGGGGCATTATTATTATTTATAATTCAAATTTTTATGATTTGGTTTATGTACCTAAATATAGGTTTTGCTTTAATCTTACTTACTAGCCTTGTTAATAATTTATTTTAGTAAATATCATCTATTAAGGTATTAATTTGTAAGTAAGAAATTAATGCAAACAAATGTTAGGTAATATTAAAAAATTTTCTTCCTTTCAACTTATGTTTAAAATGTATGCTGCATTAGGGTCACGTGTTAGTAGTAAAGTGACTTATCATTAATCAGTCATTAAATTGCTAGCTTAGTGCACTATCAATGTTATGTTGTGACGAATAAGTGATTCTCATTGCCCGTGTTATCCTAATTGCAAATCCTGCTGGGCTATTTTCTAGAGATAAAAGACTACTATCTAGTACACCACTGAGTGGAGTATCAAACAAATATTTTAATATATCATTTGATACTACCGAGTTTTGGAAAACATGAATAGTTGACACAATATATGTGTCTCTCGCACAATTATATTGTGTCAAATATTTTAATCTAGTGTTTCGATTTAGTGTACATTTAAAATGCATCACATTTCTTTAGTTATTTGTTACTGTACATTTAATTATATGTTTAAAAATTTGATGATAATGATACTAGTATCAATAGTTATGAATGAAACTTGACTTATACTTTGTGCCAAGTTTCAAACAATAGGTAAATAAAGTTGGCAAGATTTTAAAGGATCTATCTCATTTTACTTTTACCTTTAAATTGTCTAGTTGTTTTGTCCTTTTATACTAAATTAATGTTTTATTGCCTTGTGATTAGTAGTGCTGTATTAAGGCATTGTTTAGAGTGATTATTATAAATATATATTCTTAATATCGAATAAAAACTGTGTTTTAAAAAAATGAGAAAATGCGTCAGGTTTTATTTCAATGCCTTGAAACTCCCTCTTCTATATGAGATATTCTACTATAAGCCTACACTGGTTATTAGGTACAATATATTTTCTTTATTATTAATTTAAATTTACTCAGCCGTTTTGTATAATTATTGTGTACAACGATTATTATTTTTATTTTTCCTCACATTAATGTATCATGTATAATATGACATTTGTTTCCTCTTCTGGTAAGTATTAATAGAAGAAATATAAGAGGTGCCAAATGGAGTAAACATAAACAATTGGTTTGTCTATTAGTTTAACTCCGTTACCTCTGAGGCTCTTTCCCTACAAAATTAGTGGAAACTATAGACTTTACTAATTCTATGCACCTCTCCGTTATAGTGTAGAGACATCAATTTTGTAACCTCACTTACCATTTTATAACCCTGCTTTTTACCAGATTCTCTTCTTTCCTCCTCCCATTTTATCAACCGCAGACCTATCTAAGGACATCCAACCAGTGAATTATCAGATAAATTAAAAGACAGGCCAAATGTCTTTAATATACTCAACCTGCATATGAAGTAGTTATTTATTTTCTTGTTTTCCTTTAAATGTTCACACTCTTGTTTTCATTTTTATTTATTTATGTAAATGTTTTTTCTCTAATATTTATTTTTATTATTTTTTGCAGGTGACATTTGCTTTTTAGCAGACAGGGTGTGTTGTATACGTGAAATGAACATATTGTGTTTTTGAAATATATTTTGACTTGTCATTTTTTGCGTGTTTGTCTTTGAGTAAGTATCATTTTTTTAATTTTTAGTTTACTTTTACTGTAGCTATTACACTTATATATTGTTATGAGAAGTGAACTTATTTATTATTTATGAAAAATCGGGTACTTCAGAACTTTTCCTCAACACATCGGATGCTACGTTTGTTCTCAGAATATAAAAAACCCCTAATTTATACTGCAACACACCTTTGGACCCGCTTTGATACTATATACATTCATTTTATTTCCAGCGGTCTCCCATCCAGGCACTGACCTCACTCAATTGTACTCAACTTTTATGATTCAACAATTACTGTAGATATATTAGTTGTATTAAACTTAGTATACTTATTACACAAAAAGTATTGATTTCGTCAATTTGATAAAAATTAAACTAATGCTGATATTGACATGAAACTTAGTAATCATAACCATGGAACTATGGACAAGTATGAATAACTATTTAAAAGTATTAGGATGATTATTATTGTTACAAAATGTACATTGATTGATGATTATTATGTTACAAAATGTGCTTAATAGTATAAGAAATAGAATAAGAAACATGCTTAGTTTGTATTTCAAGTTTAATGCTTTTCCTCCTGCTTTTCAGGTGAATATTGTGTATTTATTTTGTGAATGAAAATGGCTACATTATCGGAAGCTTCGAAGTTGCTTGATTTTAACCAGAAGTTGGATATAAATCTTTTGGATAATATTGTGGGATGCATGTACACGGGTATTGGAGAACAGGTAATTAATAAATAATTTTACTTTCATTTTTAAATGTGATAAAGTAAGGGTGATAAAGTAAAATATATTTTCTTTTCTTAATTTTAAAACTGGCTTTGATAAAAATAATTAGAGTCGGTCTAGGTTGGGACAGGAAAACTGCAGTCTCCATCAGAAGGAAACTGTCCAATATTTAATAATTCTGATACCAGGTTTAATTTTTTTATGTACCTAGAATTTATTACAATGTCTCGGAACCAAAAAGATAAGTTAATTTACTTCAGTTATTATTTTTATTCTTTTGAAAGTCAGTTTTTAATAAAATATAAATGTTTCAAGTTTAGTTGAAATGTTGGTTAAAAAGAAAAAATAGCAAAAATGTAACTTTAGGAACATGGTTTGACTAGTTACCATCCCAACTTCTTTGTTAATTAATATTCTCCGTTGTTTAATATTCTCCTTCTAGATACAGTATTATGCTAGAATATACTGATATATAAAGATCACAGGACCGTAAACACAATGTAAGTCTACTCTTAAAATGAAAGCTAGGTCTTATGTATTGGTGCACTAGCTGAACAAAGAAAGAATATTTATTAATAAGTCATATATTTCTTTTTAATATATATATTTTAAACTTAATAAATCAGGCTGTTTGGACCTGTTGTAAACTAATAAAGAAATAAAAACGTTTAAAAAAAACTAGTTAGTAAAATTAATCCCAAAAAATTTAGAAAGCAGGAAGTTTAACAGAGTACTAGAAACTACACCCTGTAAGTTTATAAAGGGGATCCGACCCAAAAGATTACAAATAAAATACAACAGTATGTAAGAAAATGAGAATATAACAATATCAGAATTGTTGTTTTGGTTAAGCTTAGTTAGGACCACTAGATAACACGCTTTCATGTCATCAGTATTGATTTTTATCTAAATTGAATTATCCTTAGAGTATTATTTTAATATATGTATTATTTATTATATATTTGTAATTTTATTCCATATGTTGTATATTAGCTAAGTTTTTAGTCAACACTTTCCAAAATGATGCTGCTTTATTTGCTTTTTTGCTCAATTCTGCTACCGCTGCAATAATCTCACTAACCTCTTTTTGAAGCGGAAGTTAAAGTAAAATGTTAGGTTATCCCACGTTTATTTTAAATAAATATCCATAAAAGTGATCCATAAAATGTGACTAAAAGACAATAAAATAAAACCTACAATAAATTATATAAAATAAATAAGAGGTCACTGATTAGTATGCTGCAATATGAGACTTATCGACAATATGCTCGATATGGCTGTGTTTTTTGCTCGAGTGTAAGGATTCCAGCCTTAACTCTAACTGGGAGCCATCTTGTTTCGCAGCAGCTTCATTTTGGAAAGCATTGAGTAAATTTTACTGATATTGGCAATACTCTGAATTTCAAATTTGCACATGAGTACCAAGCGTTAACATTTTTCTTGTAACCTGTGAAAAGATATCTTTTTACACTTCTAATAATATAACTTTTTTTTAGCAAAGAGTTGCTCAGGAAGTTTTGACACATTTGAAAGAACATCCAGATGCTTGGACAAGGGTTGATGCCATTCTAGAATTCTCTAACAACCAACAAACCAAATATTTTGCCCTTCAAATCTTAGAGCAGGTTATTAAAACAAGATGGAAGGTGTTACCAAGGAATCAGTGCGAAGGTAATATTAAACTTCACTTCATATGAGTTTTATGTCTGTTGAGTTGTGTGTGTGAGAGTGAGATGAATGTAGAGTGGGTAGTTATAGCGCCTACCCCCCTTTTACACCACCAAGGTGCACTTGTACCAAGCCCATAGTCAGTCAGTGCGACACCAACCATCCTTCCAGAGTAATTTACGTCTCTGCCTGTGTTGCCATTTTTAGTAAACTCGTTAAAGTTAATTATTTTGTATTACTTAAAACTATTACAGTGTTAAACCTTTTATAACCGTCTTTTATTATCCATCCAATTGCCAACAATGTCAATTTTAAGAGTTCTCCACTCTGTAAAATAAACAAAGAATCACTTAAGTACAAATCTTAGTTCTAAGGTAAATATTCCATATTTAAGATGGCAACATCTTATAACGAATTTCCTAAGTAAAATGAACTTATTAGGTTGTAATTTTATGCAGCACATTTTAATGCCTGTGGACGGACTGCAAGCACAAACATAGTTGGACATACAGGGTGTCCCCGGCTGGACCTAATGATATGTGTTAATGACAAAAAAATTCATTCTTGATAAAAGCTCTGCATGTTTTCAAACTAATATTTATCATATTTTTATTTTTTAATGGTTGACTCAAAAACTGAAATTTTTTAAAAATGAACAAAAAGTAAAGTAGGCTTAATATTGATTTTCCGAAGAAAAAAAATGTTTTCCATCTCTTTAAATGTCTTGAATAGTGGAAGAAAAATAGTGGTTTTGTAAACTTTGATTTAAGTAACACTAACTGAGATATTTTAATTACAATTTTGGATGTGAAGGAGGAGAAGGTAAATTTTGAAAATTTTAATGTAATGTTTTTTATGGAAAAATTGTTTCAGCGCAACAATTTTAAGAAGAAAACATTTTTTTCAAAAAGTCTTAAGTTAAGCCTACTTTGTTTTTGTTCATTTGTCAAAAAATGCATTTTTTTGCAGTTATTTCTACTGTTAAAAATAAAATAAAATGTGATAAACTTAGTTTAAAAACATACAGGAGCCTTTATCAAGAATGACTTTTTTTAAAAAATAAATATTTTTGTCATTTACACATATCTGGGGTAACCCTGTATAGTATAGGTACCATTTAAGTAGTTCCATTTTTAATGTACTTCTTACATTGTGCCTCTATTTTAACCTACTGCTGAGAAATGCCTCTATGTATTACTGGGAACTGCTGTTTTAAATGTTTTGCTTGGAACAGATTTTTTTGCATTTACTTATTTATTAATCCACTTTGTAGGAGTATACCGTGGCTAGCTGTAAAAAATAAAAGAAATAAAAGTCGGAACACAATTAATTTGTTTTCATGCTCTATAATGTGGAAAATAAGAAATACAAAAAAATATGTAAATTCTTGAGTGTTTTTCAAATTATAATATATCTTAAAAATATGACCACCAATACTTAAATTTTTTTTTATGAACAAATAGTGCTTCACAGCTGGGAGTTTAAACCCGTAAAGAAATTTTATTTTGTTGCTTCTTAAGCAACAAAACGCTTTATATATGGCGAGGACGCTGGGGTCGGTTTTAGCCATAAACCGACCACAGACTACCGGGCTAGAAGCAATATCTTTCGATAAAATCAAATTGTAATATTAAGAGTAAAGTATATGTAATAATAGTTCTGTCTTTGTCGTATAAAGTAGTGATAAGTACTAAAGAATAGTAAATTAAAGTCTTTATAAAACAAACGTAAAATAAACTCTAGATACATAAATTATAAAATAATTTCGACATAGTCGACTAAAACTTTGACGAAAAAGCATGGAATAAAGAAAAATGCCGACGCCGTTACCTTCTTGATCTTCTTCATCTTAAGATGTGCTTTTTAACCGCAACCCAGAATAAAAGCCAAGGACATAAGCGCGACACTCCGGTACAGGAGAACGGCCTTGATTTGTTGTAAGCCTATGTGGATAGCGAATCTGATGTAGAGAGGAATAATTCCTGAGGTATCCCGTATCTAATTAAATAGTAAAAATAGTACAATTAAATTGATTCATTATACAATACTATATGATGCTATAATTTTTAAGCCTATAAGCTAAGGTTGGCAGTTTGTTTTATACTTTATTATTTCTAGGTATCAAAAAATACATAGTGAGTTTGATTATCAAAACCTCCTCAGACCCAGAGATCATGGAAAGAGAAAAGATGTACCTCAATAAGTTAAATATGATTCTTGTCCAGGTTTGTATATATACAATCTCATATATTTAAATTTTGAATGTAATGCTTTTTATTTGGAATTAAGATAAATCAATCAATGTTAAAAAAATTAATATAATTCCTTACACATTTATATATATAAAAAAAAACTTTTTAGTAGTAATCAGCTTCTGAAATATTTCCTTGATGACCTAGTTAAGTAGCAAGTAATTTTATATCTTTTGGTCGATCTCTGGAACTATTCAATTTCATAGTTTTTTTCATAGCGACTTTAAAACAAGACATGTAAAAAAATATCCCTCTAACATGAAAAAAAAATCTCACGAGGTGGTCTGCATGATTTACACACACACTTATGTTTACATATGTTTTACAAAACTAATTTTTTGTGATCCGGGACCTTTGAAACGGATTTTGGTCATGGTCTGAGGGTTGACTTCTGCCATTACACTTATCCTATTTGCAAATTTTCTTATGCTACTGAACTTTCTTAAAAAATATTTTTGTACTGTTTATATGTTGTAATATATTAAAGTAATAATAATAATCTTATTAGTATTATTAATTTGTTATTTATTTTCTACTAGGTGCTAAAAAGAGAATGGCCTAAAAACTGGGAGACTTTCATACCTGACATAGTTGGAGCAAGTAAAACTAATGAGTCACTTTGTCGTAATAACATGGTTATATTGAAGTTATTATCTGAGGAAGTGTTTGATTTCGCTTCTGGGCAGATCACACAGACCAAGGCTAAACATTTAAAGGACTCAATGTGTCAGGAATTCTCTCAGATATTTCAACTTTGTCAGTTTGTACTGGTAAGTTCATTTATTAGTGTTTTTCTGAAACCCTGTTTTCAAATAGCAGAAAATTATAATGTTGGCTCCCTTAAATAAGCAATATAGCCGCATCCTCTGGATGTCTTTAACTTATTTTAACTTGCCATCTCATTTTATTTAATTCTTCAAATAGAGTATATTTCTTATACTTTACTAGTTTCCAGTTTATTTTTCTACAAATATTTTCTATTGTTAATTTTGCAGGATAATTCTCAAAATGCACCTCTGGTTGGAGCAACTCTCGAAACGTTATTAAGATTTTTGAATTGATTCCCTTAGGATATATTTTTGAAACCAAACTTATTAATACGCTTATATATAAGGTAACTTTGCATAACTTAATCATTTTTTGGTGTTTTTAAAAGAGCCATAACTTTAGTTGTAGATATCATCATTCTATTGAAAATTGTATCAGGTTTAAAAATGTGCATGTTATGTACTCGATCTTCAGGGAACCACTTATTTCAAGAAAACTGATATTAGTGTGATTTTCTAAATTTTTAAGCATACGCAATCGTATGAAGGGCTCCACTTTGGATAGGTAGAGTAAGTTTTTTCTTTATTTAGAAAAATTTAATTTGGAGCAGTACTAAATAAGACACAGTTTTTCAGGATCGGCTCCTGAATGCGGGTTCACTAGTGGTCTTAAGTAATGCAGCCACCCTAACAATATACAATTTTCTTAATTGTTGTTGAATTATTATGTTCTATTATTAATTAATGTTCAATTATTCACAAAATACTAATATAAATACTGGTGCATGATGATTTTTAAGCATTTTAAAGTCTTTAATTCAAAACATGTTAAAATTAGTCCTTGTCAATTAAATGTAGATTCTTGTCTTCCGCTATCCTTTTGGTATCTAAGACCAATTTTACTAAATACACTTAGCAGGTATTTAATATTAGTTTATAAGTTAATATTATATCTGTTCCTATGATCTTTTTTCATTAGTGGATATTTATGACACATTTATAATTTAATGTATTGTTGTTTAGGTGGCACCCCTACTTAAGACCACCAGTAAACCGACTTTCGTGTTATCAATAGAATCCTATTTTGTTTACTTCTAGTCCTATGCTCTTATCAGTATTATTCTAAGGTTGGAATCATGTAATGTTGCAAATCATCTAAATCACAACTTTTTTATTTTTATGATACATATCTGCAACTTAATTAATTAATATTAATTCTTATATTGGGTTGAGGAATAATTCATGAGCGTTTTTTTCAAATTTAAAATGCACGCAGAAAAAAATGCATCAGCAAATGTTTTATCTTGTTTGAAAGAGAATGTTTTGCTCTACAAGATAGTGCGTTTTGATTTGTATTTTTTTTTATTTTTGTGTATTTTCAGATCATTAAAATGGAATGTCAAGTGGACAAAACTGAGCATTTTCGACACCATTTGCTTTTTGCATTTAATCGAGGTGTTAAGGCCGCCGAAGCTGTTCGTGAGATTTGTGCTTTGTATGGAGAAGGACCAATGCCTGAAAGTATTGCCCGCCGTTGGTTTTCACGCTTCAAAAATGATAATTTTGAACTCAAGGACGGATCACACACCGGTCGACTAATTGAGTTCGACGAAGAGCGATTGAATCATCTTCTTCCCGAAAATCCACGTTAAACGACCAGAGAATTGGCGGAGCAGATGGATTGTAATAAAAAAAAACTGTGTTGAACCACTTTCACTCAATGGGCAAGGTTCAGAAACTCGGCGCTTGTCGTTTGACGTGGATTGGTCGACCGGTGTGTGATCCGTCCTTGAGGTCAAAATTCCCATTTTTGAAACACGAAAACCTACGGCGGGCAATACTTTCAGGCATTGGTCCTTCTCCATACAAAGCACAAATCTCACGAACAGCTTCGGCGGCCTTAACACCTCGATTAAATGCAAAAAGCAAATGGTGTCGAAAATGTTCAGTTTTGTCCACTTGACATTCCATTTTAATGATCTGAAAAACGCACTATCTTGTAGAGCAAAACATTCTCTTTCAAACAACATAAAACATTTTGCTGATGCATTTTATTTCTGCGTTTATTTTTAAATTTGAAAAAAACGCTCATGAATTATTCCTCAACCCAATATATAAGCAAATTTTGCGGCTAGCAAAATTCTAAAAAAATAACATTTTGCAATGTGGAAATATTTATCATAAGATTAATTATTATTTTGCTAGCCTTTGTTTATTAATGTTTAGTACCCTTTGAGCATGTTAATTTTTAATCTTGTTTTACCTAAATTGAGTAGAATACATTTTCTTTAAATAATTGATGAATAAATCATGATTATTTATGAGATTCACTTATAACAACAAAAATAATTTACATGCTCAATACAGTGTCTTTTTAAACTTTAGACTACTTCTTTAGCCACCAAAAAATTAGTAATAACCTAATGACAGGTACCTTGAAAGGATAAATAATAAGATATTATAAGTATACTTTTGATTCATCTTTGTCCTTATTAACTAGAGGCTTTATACTCTCTTTTTGCATTTTTTAATTAGCAATAATAGTCCAAGAGACAGGCCTAAAAAATTTGACTCATTTTTTACTACAAACCAATTTAAAAAAATAATTTCCTTAAATTATAAAGGAAAAGCAGGTATATTTTCAGGAAATTTGGTTTGAAGTAGTATAAAATGAATCACATTTTTTCAGGTCTGGGTCTTGGACTATAATGATAGCTAAAAATTTCTTAATGGAAAGAGTCATAGAGATATATTCTAGAGAGGGCATAGCCTATCTCAATTAATTAAGAAGCCTGAAACTGTGTAACCTCATTAAAACCTCCTTCAAGAATTAATTAAGGTTTTAATTAATCAACTGTTATCGGCTTTTAACACATTGCTTGTATTTTTAATATTCTACTGTTTAATTTACTGAAATTTAGTACTGATTTTATTTATAAGCGTAAGTGGTCAAGTTACTTTTCCGAAGTTTTACAATTTAACTAATAAAGCCTCTGTAGTAATAATACCTCTATGGAAAGAGTGTTTATACAACATGAATCTCTTTTATTTAATCCCAAATGTCTATAGTTTATTTGTGTTTTAATATTTTTCATTTCATTCTTGTTTATTTTTTTTTAGTTCCTGAATGTACCAATGTTTCGTAATGTAACATTAAGTTGTTTAACTGAAATTGCTGGAGTGACTGTGTCTGAATATAAGGAAACTTTTATTAACATGTTTGTCAATACTATCACTCAACTTGAAAATGTAGGTTTTTTTATTGATTTTGTTATAATTTATTTTCTGTTTAAAGTCAATGATTTTTAAAACCTATCTGTGGTAATGCTATTCATAATGTCTTATCTATAAATTATTCTAGAAAAAATAACTATAGTTGAGATCCTTATCTATTAAAAAAATGTTCCTTATAATATTTAGGCATTAGTTGAATTTTATGTAGTTCAGTTTAGGCTTAAGCGTCAAATGACCTGCATATGTTGACTTAAAGTGTCTTTTTACTTTTTCATCATTTATACCGTTGATATATAGGAAAAGTATTGTGTTTTCAAAAAAATCCAAAACTGGAATGTCACCAGAATTATTTGTTTTAGGTGTTTGTGAGGCCTCCTGAGTGGTTTTTACAAAGTTGTGTGTGTGTTTATGTGTCTGTTATCGTCATAGGTACAGTGTATTTATGATAGGGAGTTGAAACTTTGCATAAAAATCAGTCTATAGGTGTAGTTCTGCCATCTGGAAAGTATTTTTGTTTTATAATGTCATTAACCTGCAATAATGACTCAGCAAAAATTTGGAAAAAATCATTAAACTCAGAAAAATGTTGCGACTCGAGTTTAGCATGCATTTAGTCATGTATAACACTAACATATTATCTAAGTTTCATCTATCAGCAATAGTTCAATTTTTATACTCGATTAATTGTGTAAGTTTTTTAAAAAATTGGAAAATAATTTAATTGAGATAAAATTTGGTAAAAGTGTATACCTTTATGTAATAAATAAGTACACTAAGTTTTCTTTCAATACGACAAGTACATCCTTGATTTTTTGTTGAATCATAAAAATTAAGCTGCATCGAGCGTAGTCAGTGCCTGAATGGGTTTTCCGCTGGGAATGAAAATTTGCAAATTTTAAAATGTAAATTTAATGACTTGTATATTCTGAAAACGAGTGAAACAAGTTCGAAGCAGGGAGGATGAGCGTAGCAAATGCAATGTTAATATGAAAAATTCCAAGGTACCCCGTACCCGATTTTTTTCTACTATTAGGTAATACAGGATAAGTATTGTTTTTGCATTTATAAACTAAAACCAAGATGTTTTAAGGCATCCTAAGTGGTTCTTAACTAGTCCTTAGTGTGTGTGTGAGTCACACACAGATACCAGCTGCTTTATACTATAGAGTTAAAATTTGGAAAAATTAAATCAGTCATTAGGTCTAGTTGTGCTTTCTAATTTGTCATTTTTGACAAAGCAAATATTTATAAAACAATGTTAAAAAATATGATTGATTTGAAATTCAGCAGTCTGATATGAGACCAACAAAAATTGTTTTTTTTTTCCACCATGCATTTTTTTTTATTTATTTTATAAATTCAATATGTTTTACAGGATTTTCTGTAGGTATCTATGTTGTTTCTTTAGCTCAAAACTATATTATAGGTTTTAATATTATATTATTATTGAAACTAAAACTATTTTTATGTAAAAATTGTATACATAATTTTGAGAGAGTCATTATTTATTTTGTCAACCGTTAGAGCTAGTTGTTTACATTGACACACTGTTGGAAACGTTAACCTTAATTCAGATAAAAACAATCTACTTACAAGGTACAAATAGTGCTATCAGGTACCTGGTGGCATCCAATTAAACACTATTAGAACTAAAACGGTGACTAGGTATACAACGTACTCTTTGGTTATTGTATTAAAATTATATATTTTATTCTAGATGTTACCTACTAATACAAATATCAGAGAAGCTTACGCTGCTGGACAAGATCAAGAACAGAATTTCATTCAAAACCTAGCTATGTTCCTTTGTACTTTCCTTAAAGAAAGAGGATCTCTTGTAGAAAAGAAAGAATCATCTAATTATTTATTCACTGTAAGTTTTTTTATCGAATTGTTATTTTTTCTGTTTTATTCTCTATTTCTTTCTGATTCTTATCCATTAAGGGAATAAGCATTTTACAAATGTTAAAAAGAAATATGAATATGATTAATTTAGAATAAAATATGATTCAAGAAGAAATATAATTAAATTATTATGTATTTTAATGATTTTATTAATAGTCTAGTCAACAAATGGGTTTTTTTGTGAAGTTTTCAATAGTTAAAATTTTATTTTCGGAATCTGTTTAGGACATGTTTAGGAATACCCTCTGATTATAAATGTTTCATCTTCCTTTTTCTTCTAATGCTGCAAATGAAAACTTGTCAAAAAAAGAAACAAACAAAAATTACATTTACATAGAAAAACCATTGTATTTAATACAAAATTTGACAGCTTGTGTGTTTTTTGGACAAGTTTTCATTTTCATTCCCCGGGAACTTTTTTTCTATTAGTGTTAGAAGAAAATGGAAGATAAATCATTTATAGAGCAGATTGTTTTCTCTCTTTTTGATCTCTTCATCTGTTTCAAAGATACTGTTGAAATTCTATTTCCTGTCTTAAGAAAAATTCACCAAGCCAGTGAATTTTATTTCTGGACTGATTTCTTGAATCTTTATTTTATCTCTGCGGCTAATATAAACTAAAAAGCTGTGATTTGGGGTAATAACTTGTTCTGTAGTTGACTACATCACGTCCAAAAATCATTACATTTAATCCATTTGCCATTGAGTTATTGTACTAAACGCAGAATAATTTTGCATAAAAATTATAGATTTTACTTTGTTAAATTTTTGGGATATTCCAATATGACGTATCAAAATTATAGCTCTGTGGTCGAATTTCCTTTGGAATGCGTGTTTCCTTGCTTAACAACCCATTTCTTGCCTAAGTTACTCAATTATCACACACTGCTTGTAACTTATTTTGTCAGTATTTTTTAAAGGAAATGCGCATAATTATCCAGTTGGTTATATAAAACTATGCCTTTAAATTTGGCAGTGCTCACAATGATTTCCACCAGTTTAAAGCTCAGTTAGTGTTTCCCTTTAAAGGTATATAAAATAATAATAAATCTAAGGTATCTTTAAAGGTATCTCTCCTAAAATTGTTAAACCTATGGGTTCATAATTAGCAGCTTGATTTTAACCTAACTTTTATTTATTATATTATTTGAATCTTCTTGATTTACTTTTTGTTATTTCTTGTTTACATTTGGTTTCAGGCCCTTCATTATCTTGTTTTAATCAGTGAAGTGGAAGAAGTAGAAATATTCAAGATCTGTTTAGAATACTGGAATGCTTTAGCTGCAGATTTATACAAAGAGAGTCCGTACACAACTCAGAGTAGTGTTGTTTACTGTAAAGTTAGTTCACCTCTTCTACCTTTACGAAGGCAGTTCTATGCTCCTATTTTGTCCAAGGTGTGTTGTCAATTGGAATTTATCCTTTTACCTTATTGTATTGCATTCTATGTTATTTTATTGCTAATTGCTGTTAGCATGAACTTGTTATTTTATTATATTTCCACTCTATCTAAATTATGTAGATAAAGGTGAGTGTAAAGCAGGAAAGCATATTAACTGGGAAAAAAACAAGAGGCCTCTTGGCTGTTCCACAACATATGTGCTTGGGGATTAGCCTGAGAGATGGGGTGGTAAAGCTACTCTTCTGTGTATGAATGAAAAAATTTGGAAACCTCAGCCATTATTACCTTAAAACAGCAATTTTTCACCAAGCTTTTGAAAACTATAAGACGTCTTATGGTTTTCAAAAAGGGAGGGCATCTCCCCCTAATTTTTAAGAAGGCCTAAAATTTTAAGTAGTCTGTTGAAATAATTTGTTTACCAAAATGTTTTTAGGTCATAAAAAGGTTCGTTAAAAAAAATGATTTGGGGGGGGGGGGGTGTTCCTAATATATAGAAGGAAGGCCATAAATATTTTTTTTTGGGGGGCAGTAAAGTAATCTCTTTTCATCCTCAAGAAAGTAAGTGAAATGCGATTTTTACTGTCTGCAGCAGTATCATAGTTTTTATAGTCGGTGACTATATAAAACTACTAAATTGTCACTGGTGAAGTTCCTCAAATTTTTACTAGGTGGGTTCTGGTAGTTTGCAACAAGGTTATAATATAATCTTCCTTGTTGTTCTTTTGTTTATTAAATAAATAATCAATCGTTTTTGTTAGTTTTATTTTCGGAAAGTGAGTTATTAATTATTTATTATTATCAAATAATCATGGATAGTGATTCAGACTTAGAAAATACGCCACTAGAATTGAAACTTTTGGCCAATATTGGCACAATCGTAAAAAGTGTACAGGCAAATTTTTATACATTATACTAATTTTCTTCTTACTCGTTTACTATTACTACACCCGAATAAAATTACATGTGCTGCATGACTGAGAATGGCTCTTTTTTACCTCAGCTCCTTTTACTGTCTCGGTTTGCTCATCAGTAAATATATTTGCCAAAAAAATACCTTCTTCACAGTCTTGTAACATAATATACTATATATTTGCTGGATTCCTTTTTGGTCCAAAGAAGTTTAAAGCAAAAAATGTTTACAATTTGTTGGGGGTCTTTTATTAGGTAATGACAATGAAGAAATCTGGCTCTAGATGTTAAGATAGATACCTGGCACCTCTAAGCCTGGTCTGAACTCTAACCTCTTTAGGCCACCAAAGCCCCTTTGTTTGGATACTTGTGATACAGGAATTCAGTTGTCATTGTGTATTTTTTGAAACTTTTCATTTCTTGGGTTTTCTTGTCCTGGTTTCTTTTAATAATCAACTATGATTGTTTATGCATACTCTTTTTTTAGGTAAGGTATATAATGATCAGTCGTATGGCCAAACCAGAGGAGGTTCTTGTTGTTGAGAATGAAAATGGAGAGATTGTCAGAGAATTCATGAAGGACACTGATGCTATTAATCTTTATAAGAATATGAGAGAAACTTTGGTCTATCTCACGCATTTAGACTACCAGGACACAGAGAGGGTTATGACAGAGAAGTTACAGAACCAGGTTAACGGTACCGAGTGGTCATGGAAGAATTTAAATACGGTAAGTGTTAATCACTATGACGAGGAAACTTATTTGTTCCGTTTATTATTTACAAATGTTAACAAAAATTGTTAGACATTTACAAACTTTTGCCATATTCTATGTTATAATATTCTAGACTTTCATTTACCCCTCCCTTGTAAATTTTGTCCCTCCCTTGCTTGTTTTGTCAGCTACAAGCCTCTAGACAAAACTGTAACTGCTGTCTCCTAACTCTTTTCTTCGCTGCTCGCCGGCACTGATGATGATCTGTTAAGATTGAAAGCTGGCTATGTCAAATATATATCATTAGTGGAGAGACTCTGTTTTATTTCATTTCACCTCCCTTGTAAGTTTCTTCTCATTATCAGCATTAGTTCAATTTTTATCAAATGACTTGAAACCATTTTTTAAATAATTGTGAAAAATCTGAAAATCATCCAATTTAGTTGCAATTTAGTAAAAGTTAATCCCTTCATGTACTGAATAAGTAGACTAAGTTTCGTTTGACTTCGTTAACTATATCTACGATTTTTGTAGGATTTTAAAAGTTACACAGCTTTGAGTCAGTGCCTGGTTGGATGACGGCACGGAATAAAACTAATGTATCCACTTTTTTAGGCGAGTGAAGCAAGATTGAAGACGAGCTACAGAACATTTTGTGATTTTTTTATTGTAAGGACGAGCGAAGCGAGTCCATATTTGCGAGCATGAGCATAGAATCCGATGTGATGAAGAAAGGCACCCAGTACCGGATTCTTTTATTTTTATTTATAATGATTTCTATTTTTTATTTTTCCCTTTTATTTTGAATACAGTTATGCTGGGCCATCGGTAGTATATCGGGAGCTATGTATGAAGAAGACGAGAAAAGGTTTCTAGTTACTGTTATCAAGGATTTACTTGGTTTATGTGAACAGAAGAAAGGAAAGGATAATAAAGCTATTATTGCTTCCAATATTATGTACGTAGTAGGACAGTATCCAAGATTTCTCAGGGCGCATTGGAAATTTCTAAAGACTGTTGTTAATAAATTATTTGAATTTATGCATGGTGAGTAAATTTACTTTTTTGCAATTATTTTCATAAATTTAATTATATGATTTGTTCTAAATATAAAGATTTATTTAATTACTATTAGTTAAATTATTTTATACAATAGTAAATATTTTAGTAGTGTGAAATTGGGTAGTGATAACAATTGTAAAAATAAACTACTAACGACATTCAAAGAAACAAATCAGTAATAAACTTAAAACACATTAAGTAGACGTAATAAATTACAGGACTATGACTCTATTTTATATTCTGTTTGCTCAAAAATAAATTTCATAGATGTAAAACCATGTTAGGTGAAAACTTACTAAAACTGTGGAAAAAATCTCCAAAAAGAGAGATAGCAATCTTATGACTCACACCTACCATTTTCCAATAATTCAAACTTTAAAAATGGTTTAGCATCTTAAACCAAATCTTAAAGCGTATGATATAGTCCAGCTGTAGATGGTGACAAGTGATTGTAACCGCATTTTTTCTAATATAAGATTATACCCTCATTTTTCTAATCTAAAGATTATACCCTCATTTTTCTAATCTAAAGATTATACCCTCATTTTTTCCTATTTTTGTTTTAGATGTTTATACTTAACCTGACTAAACATGATTATATTGTTTTAACAAATGTTTAGGATTTTCACTATCTTTTATGTTAGAAATCACTGTGCCAATTGCTAGTTTGAAATTATTTTTGTTCAAATAATAATAAGTATATACATATATCAGCTTTATGTTGAGACTAGTGAATCTTATTTAAGGCTATATATGTTGTTGTGTTCACTACAACAAAAGATATATGATTCTTTCTTTTATTAAAGATAACAATAACTATTTGCTCAAATTCCAAGTGATAATTTCATAATTTTAATGGAAAGTATGGAAAACAAGCACTTGACAATTTATCACTCATAAATATTAAAATTAATATTTTGTTTTATTAATTTAAAATAGCTTAAATAGAGCTATATATTATTTTATTTTGGTAAAATACACCGATAACTCATAAATTATTGTTATCACATGTTGGAATAAGAGTGATTTCCTGCCTGAACTTTATCTCTTACTTTACTACTTTTGTTTCTTGTACTTTACTTGTCTTAAAGAAGGGCTAAAAAGTGCAGTTTAGATTAAGATTTTCTTGCCCGAGTTTTGTCACAAAACGCAGTGTAGTGCAGTTCGGAAAACGACCTTTCCGAACATAGTTCTTACCTAGGAGTAACATGCTGAACTAACGTAACATAACATTAAAGGGGAAAAAATAAATCCTGGAAAACCTCATAATAGGATAAAATCATATACATTTTAATTGTAATTTAATCATTAATAAAAGTTAATACTAATACCATAGCCACCTGAGCGCATGGAATACACAGTGAAACATGCGCTTAAAAAAAAACATATTAAAATTAATTTTTATTATACATAAAAAAATTAGAAAATAAAATTAATATAAAATATCTTGATTAAATTAAAATAAAATAATCTATTAAATTAAATTAACATTAAAAATAATTATTTAATAAATAATAATAAATAGCCTAATTTATAACAATATATAACATAGATGATATAAATAGAAATTATAAGGTATAAATTGAAATATAGAATAATAACAGTCTTCAGCTTCAAGCTGTACAGCTTCTTGAAGACTGCAAAAAAATTATATATAAGTAAATATAAAGCCAATAAAAATAAGCATAAGTGTAAATAAAAATAAAATAATATAAGCAACATGATGTATAATTATTGTAAAATTGTAAGAAATACTGTGTAAGAATTAAATAAAGATATTTTATTTATTTATTTATTTATAATATAACTTTATTTGCTAAAAATACATAGCAAAATAATATATGTTAATTCTTTTATGTTTTTGTCTCTCAATCAGGCAATGTTTGTTTTGCAATTGTATGTGTAAATATTTTTTCTAGTATTATATGCCTGTACCAGATCTATTATTACATTCTATTTTTTTTTTATTTTAGAAACACATGAAGGTGTTCAGGACATGGCTTGTGATACATTTATAAAGATAGCTATGAAATGTAGGAGGCATTTTGTTGTGGTGCAAGTTGGTGAATTGCAACCTTTTATTGAAGAAATTTTAGCCACCATATCTACCATTATCTGTGATCTTCAAACTCAGCAGGTATGTTAAGTCATTTACAGTCTATCGTTTAGTTTAAAAAAATCCCCAAGGTCATAAGTATTTTTGGGGATTGACCAATCAGAGAAGCCGCTGCCAACCTCTCACTTATAAGCAAAAAAACCCTTACCACCAAACCGCTGTAGGGAAAAAACCTTTTTCCTGGCAATCGTTCACTTTGTTTGTGGTCTCTTTTGATTACATCGTTTGAAAACTACTTTTAAAGTAATCTTAAAAAATGATATTTTAAAATAAAACTACACAAAAGAAATGAAAAAAAATTTTCGCCAAGAAAATACGGGTAAAATAACCTGATTTGTTTACATAGTTTTTTCCCGCTCCCTTCTTGCAGGGATTTTTTTAAATTTTTTTTAAACGATAGACTGTAATATGGGTTTTCAAAAATATTTTAATATGGTGTGGCACAAAACATTAGGGGATCAAATCCCTAAATCTGTATTCTATATTTAGTACTCAGTTTCATTGTATTTATCATTAAGTTTTTTCCTGAAATATTTGGCTAATTAACTCATAAAATACAAAATATAGAAAGAATGTGATCATATCTCACAGATTTTATTTTCTTGTTTGAAATTTATTTATATGACGTTAGTTTTGGCTCAAATTAATTAACTTATACTGTGCATGAAATAAATCTGCTGATAAGCCTATAATAAACTCTTTATTTTTTGCTTAATTTTAAATAATAGCAATTTTATTTTGAGTCCTGGGAGGATAGAATTTGATTTTTCATCATTGACTAACAAAGATGAATTATAATTTTGTACTGCACTTGTCAAACTTCGTCTCGTTTAAATTCTTAATTAGTTGTTTTTGTTTTTATTTGATGTCGTTTGACGTTCTTATCTCTTTTCTGTGTTCAGGGTGTTATAAGCTTTGTTGTTTTGTTTCAGGTACACACGTTCTATGAAGCTGTTGGCTGTATGATCAGTGCTCAGACAGATCAAGTTATACAGGAAACACTTATAGAAAAATATATGAGTCTTCCTAATCAAGTCTGGGACGACATCATATCACAAGCTTCAAAGGTATTTAATTGTTGTTTTTTTTTGTTCCCTGTTCTTCCTCCCAGTTAAAATAAATGAACAGTTTTATCAATTTTTTTTATTCATCGCATGTGATAAATTTTACAAAAAATGGAGAAATGGATTTACTCGTACAGACTTGAAATTTGATTTAAATTTGAAGATTTAAAATTTTCACACCAAAAGAGAAATGGAATTACTTACAAAGACAGTAATCAGTCAAGTATGTTGGGCTCAGGTTCTTCCTTGTAAATAAAATAAAATTCACTACAAAACGTCCAGAACCTAGTGTGGAACTGTTATTCACATTTCTTCAGGCTTGCTTTTATCTTAAACCACTTGGCTCCCCCTGTCTTACCTCCCCCTTCTGATTTGCTGTGTCTGATCTGAAGATGTTCACTGCAGTTCTAGGCAACAAAATGTTCAGAAATACCTCAAACCCCTGACACAACAAAAATTACTAAAAGTATTACCATAAAAATCTTTCTATATCTTTTTGTATTTATTTTGAAAATCTATAATTTTTTTTGTTTGCTGTTATTTTAAAATGTTGGATTGTATTTTGTTGACAGAATGTAGAAGTGCTAACAGACCCGGTGGTTGTCAAACAACTTGTTAGTATACTTAAAACTAATGTAAGGGCTTGTAAAGCTCTTGGACATCCTTACGTATTACAGGTAAGCATTTTAGCAAATTTTTATTAGAGAATTATGTATAGCAGAAAATAAGTGGTGTTTTAAAAAAAAATACCCGGTGCAATTAAAGTTGGCTTGTTTAAACAGCAACTGTAAGCTGAAATTGGGTTTGTCAAATTAACTAAGATAATATAAACAAAACACAGAGTAGGTTCAGTTTGCTGAGATGAGTAGAATGACATCTATGCCCATTACATAAAAGAAATTAACCTATAAAGTTCTTTTTGACAGTTGGTTCTGTTGTTAACTCTCTAGCTATCTATATACGATTTGTTTTATAGATATCAGCCAATATATTGTCTGAAGATAAAGAAATATCCTAAGATTGTTGGAGTTTGTCTTTTAAATGTACTTCCTGCTAATTTAAAAAATTAAATTCTACAGTATTTGAAAAACATTGAAAATTTGACTATCAAAGACTTTTTAGATGATCTCTGAAATTTATTTTAGTAGTTATCTTATTAAATATTGTAAAATCTTTACCAATGGTATACAATCTATATTGGGAGAAAATAAAGTTGTCTCTCCAGTTAATTTATACTGTCAGACACCAGCCTTGCAACAAATCTATTTTATCTGTCTCCTAGCTTCTTCATTTCTCTTTTACCGCCACTGATTTTAGAGCACTCAAGTCGGCTCTGTTGATAAATATATATTAAGTGGAGTGACATCTTTTTCTTCTCTCCACTTGGGAACTTCACAGCTCATTTTACTATCATAATCTATATTGTTACTCCACAATTCCTTTTACTATCACAATCTATATTGTCACTCCTCAGCTCCTTTTACTTTCACAATCTATATTGTTACTCCACAATTCCTTTTACTATCACAATCTATATTGTTACTCCACAATTCCTTTTACTATCACAATCTATATTGTTACTCCACAATCCTTTTACTATCACAAATCTATATTGTTACTATTACTTCACTCTACTCCTCACTTTTACTATCACAATCTATATTGTTCTCCACAATTCCTTTTACTATCACAATCTATATTGTTACTCCACATCTCATTTTACTATCTTAATGAATGTTATTACTCCACAGTTGTTTTATATGTTTCAGTTGGGTAGGATATATTTGGATATGTTAAACGTGTACAAAGTAATGTCGAGTAATATAACAGAATCAATAACTTTGCATGGTGAGGGTGTTACAAAACAACTTCTAATTAAAAGTATGAGGGTCGTTAAAAAAGAAACGCTTAAGCTTATCTCCGATTGGATCAGTCGTACAACTGACCATGTTATGGTATGTATTATTTGAAATTATTAAAAATTGAAGTCTTATTTAATTATATAAGATATATATTTGAGAAATAAACTGTATTCATTGTATCAATACTGGTGTAGTTTGGTAAAAATCTGTTCTTCCTTTCTATAATTGTACTTATAATTGTTCTTTTTTGTAATTCCTTTCTTGTTCTTCCCTTGTATTGCTTAGTTAATAAATTGTATTGGTTCCTAAGTAATATTGAGATTTTAAGGTTATAGAAGAATAGACAGTCAATGATACATTTAGAATAGTTTAATGAAGTTTTTATTAATTATTCTTTTATTTTTCAAATATACTATAAAAAACAATGAAAAATCCCACGAATAATCCAACAAATCTTTAGATTGTGTGGGGAAAACAATTAAAATTTAAAAATTAAAATAAATAAATAAAACTATTGTACAATTATTATTATTTTTTTTTTACTGAACAAATTATTATTATTTGTTTGTTTCAAGAGTTTGTTTAAACAGTTTGCTAGGTTACTGTTGTTCAAGAGGCTAAGTTTGCTGTTATTCATTTGTGTATTTCCTCATTTATAGCATTGGAAAATATTTTGTTTGCTATAAAATCCTAACTGGGATTCCACCTGGTTTATCTGTTTTAAATTCTTTATTTTAACAGATACAATATATGCAAATTATCCGTTTTTTAAGACCTAAATAAATTTTACAGTGTTTTCTGTCTGTATGTATGTGTGTTTCTGTTATCATGGTAGCTCCTAGTGTGTTTGTACTAGAGAGTTAAAACTTGGCACATTAATCAATCGTTAGGTTTAATTATACTATTCATAAAATATTCGTTTATGATGTATTTGTTAAAGAGTATCCCATTATTTAATTCAAAAGTGTACTAAGTTTCATTTCAATAGTTACGGGTTTTATAAGATCCCTAATGTTCAGAAGCATCGATCGAGGTCACTGCCTGGGTCGGATATAAAGACAGCCTAAATTGACAGACAAGTTATAAGACAGCAGACAGAATTCACGGAAAAAAAATATTCGAAGAATCAGCTACCGTCGATACTTGCTGTTGGATATAAATATCCCTGGACCGGTTTCGGCATAACGCCATCATCAGCAGGCGGGGCAACACTCGAGCTCTCAACTAATAAAGTTAAATCAGTGATTAACTTCTAGTCTCAATGAGCACGACTAGCCCTCTGAAGATAAGGGAGGAAGTAGGAAAGGGTTTATAAAGGGAATGTGTTCTGAGTCAAGGCCGTGACCCTGACTACTCAGGGTCACGGCCTTGACTCAGTAGATTTAACTTTATTAGTTGAGAGCTCGAGTGTTGCCCCGCCTGTTGATGATGGCGTTATGCCGAAACCGGTCCAGGGATATTCATATCCAACAGCAAGTATCGACGGTACCTGATTTTTCTTTCGATTGCTTCTTCAACTTGCGGTAAATACAACCTTTTTAAAAAAAATATTATTTCAAATATATATTAATAAATCAGTGTTCAATTAGAGATTAAAATTAAACTCTTGTGTTTATTAAATATTAGTAGTTATTTAACAGTGGCAGCAGAGTGCTGTAATACAGTGGTATGAGTGAACACTGGGAATAAAACTAATGTTTTTACTGACTTTGGACAAAAAAAATGAGTATATTGGATTGTAAAATTTGGTTTTTTCTGTGTTCTGAGGATTGAACAAGTTTTATGATTTTATTTAGTTTTATGATTTTTATTGGATCACTTAATGTAATAAACCAGTATTAAAGCTTTATATCAATAAAGCTAGCATACCTATGGGTTTTGTTAGGTTACTTGTTATAAACAGCATTGAGTATGGTCAGTATATGGAAGGGTGACTACTGGGAATAAAACATTTTTATCTGTCAGAGTACAAGCAATAGTACATTATATTACTAGGCTTTAAAGAGTGTCAATAAAAAGGAGCCAAGGTTAAAAAAGTTATTTACAGCCATGTAGTGTATGGCTACACTACATGGTCGTAGAAGTGGTAAAACACTTTTTACCACTTCAATCACCATGTAGTGTATGGCTTATTTTAATTGTAAAGAAACAAGAATTAAATAACAGAGAAAAGGTTACACTGTTAAAACAGTGTTACCATCTAGAAGGCTGTAACTATAACTACTACAAGAATGTGGTCTTTACTGCTCCTTGATAAAAATAGAGAAATTCCCAGCTATACAAAAAAGTTTTTTTTGTACACTGTTAAAAAAGAGTTATTTTTTACAATGGATACAAATTTTGCATTTCACGTTCTGTACAACAGAGAATAAAGTGAACCTAAACTCCCTAGCTCAGAGAAAGTGAGTTTAAAAATTGAAAAGAGTAAATTAGGAGATATGCAAATAATGGGGACAAGCGAGTTGAGTTTTGAGATGGTGAAGATGTGCGTTGTAGATCTGATAAAGTAAGGGAAAGTTTCACATTATGCTGTACTGTGGATGCAAAATTTTTTTTTTTTTTTTTATTTAAAGACTTCCTTTTCTATATATATAGTAAGCATGTTTTTTAACGTTAGTAAAAAATGTTTAACGTTTTCGCTATTTAACTTTTTTTAAAGTTAATATGAATTTTTTTTTGAGGTAGTTCGTAATTGAGCACTTTATTGGACCGTTTTTAGGATGAGAAGCCAATCATTATTGTTATAGGAGGTTATTTAGTACTTTTCACCTCCGAGGACAATAATGAATGTAAAAAAACTCCTAGGACGTAAAAGTAATTCATATATTGCCGCCATTACTGTAATGTAGTGTGTTCAAAAAACAATCTGTATAAAACCCTCATGAGGTTTCTTTAAAAACATTCATTTTGTTTCTGTTTTTGTTCGTAGACTAACTTTTTTTAATTTTTAATAGGTGTTCTAATTGACAATTTTTGTGTGTTTATTTGTAAAGCTTTTACATTTTTGAGTAAAAGTGTGAAGCTATGGATGAATTCAATGACGACGATAATATGGAGTTAATTCGACGTTTTTTTTTTCAATTAAGTATATAGCGCAGTTTATTTAATGAGGGCTACCTCAAAAAAAATAGTGTATGCCATCCGGCTGAGAATGTCTTTATGTCTTGGCAATTTTTCCCGACTCGCTTTGATAGTCGGTAAATCTAATTGCCGTGACATGAAGACACACTTCTCAGCCTTATGGCATAAATAACTATTCTTTCTAACAAAGAATATTTTTGTCCTATTTCAGGTGCTGGATAATTTTATTCCTCCTCTGCTTGATGCAGTGCTATTAGATTACAACCATTGTTCTGTGCCGGCTGCAAGGGAACCCGAGGTACTCTCAGCTATGGCAACCATAGTCAATCAACTCCAGGCTCATATCACTCAAGAAGTACCTAAAATATTTAATGCTGTTTTTGAGTGTACGTTAGATATGATAAAAAATTTTGAAGAATATCCAGAACATAGGACCAATTTTTTCCTTTTACTACAGGTATTTTTAATTTTCATTTATTATAACTAATATCCATAATTAAATATTTTAATCAAATGTGTACTCTAGATCAGGTTTAGAAATATATTCAAATTTTATTTTCGAATGATGTAGGACTGTAAAATAAAATAAAATTAAGTCTCTCGTCTGCTATCAACAACTTAATAAAGTTAACAATAAGGTTTGCCAATGAGCTAAGTCCTTCTACTTTTCTATAAGCCATAATCAGTGCTAGAGATCGAAGAAAGAGTTGAGTGTTAATTAAATATAAAGACAACATTAAATAAGACAAACATTAAATATAAACATTATAACTAATGTTAATTTTACATAAACAATTATTGTAGTATGTATTTAATTTATTATTTTTTGAAAGATTTAAATTATTTAAGATTTAAATTTAAGATTTAAATTATTTAAGATTTAAATTATTATTTGAGTGCTTTTAATTTATTTATAAGTTATATTTTATTATCTAATTTATTCTATTGTTTAAGTTAATGTTTATTTATTTATAATATGTTGAATTAAATTTATATTATGATTTATGCTTTATTATTTAATATATTATAATTTCACAGCATTAAATGCTCTTCACTAATATAAAGAGTAAAAAACATCACCTCTTTGCAGAGCAAGGCTAATGCCTTAAAGTGAAGAGTACATTTCCACTACAAGCACACATACTTCTTTAAAAAAACACACATACAGTTAAAAAAAAAGGCTTCTATATATTTATATTTCTATAAAATTTATTTTACTTATATTTTATCTATTAAGCCTGTATATTTTATCTTTTCCACTAATTATTGCATCTATTTATTATTTTTTTATCTTGAATTTAAAATATAGGTTTATATTTTAGTTTTAAGGAAGTTTTGTTTCCATTATAATTTTTATATTAAATAAAAGAAATATTGTTTAAAAAAAAATTATCTAATGATATTTGAGTGTTCTTATGTACTGTAAATCTAATAGGTTTGGACCCATTAGCTCTATAGTCATTAGATTTATTATACTTATAGTTATTTTGTTGAATGAACCAACAAATCTGATCAGTGATGAGAAATATACTTCGTCCACATGAGGTGTTAAATACTGGGTTGAACACCAGGTTGAATTCTCAACATCGATTTTATTCCTTAGGGGGTTCAATCCAGTTTTAAACACCAATATCGACACTGATCATTTGTAAGTTGAATCCTGATTATGTGTCATGTAGACACTTATTTGGGTTGAACCAGTGTCCAAAGTCAGGTTATTTCATAATTATTATTGCTTTAAATTTCTTTGGTTCTTTATTAAACCATGAATGAAATGGTATTTCAATATGAATTTATTTACCTTTTCTTTATGATATTTCATCAAAATATTGATTTAGCACAGCATTATGCTGTCTGCTGTTGAAAGTTTATTAGTAAATTAAATTTAAAATTCATTTGCAGTTTGCCATAATAAACGCTGCGTATGATATTGATTCTTCGCCTTCTCATAAGAGCAGATTATTTTCTTGTTCTGTTGTTCCTTACCGCATTTGCCTTGTTTAATGAATACATTAATTGGTTGGTTAAAGCAGTTATAATTAAATAATTACCGCACACAAAATAAGAAAAGAAAAATTATACAGAAATAAAAAACAGAAATAAATAATTGCAAATCATGTTATGATCTTGATGAATGGCCAACCTAACAAAAAAATATCCCCTAAGAAAGAAACTATTAACCTTTATTTAGACTCAAGTTTTTATTTAAAATTATTTTACTGATAAACATCTTCATTAGTTCTATTTTTTAGATACTCTACAGTTTTTACTGTTCAGTTTTGTTTGTATTTTATTACAATTTTTGGTTTATTTACTTAGTGCTATTATTTATTATTATATTATATTATCATGAGAAATGTCTGCCAATACTAATAAAGTAAAAAACGTGTATAATGATTTTTCAAGAACAGGCTACATTTAAATAAAAGAAGAAAAAACTTAAAGATGCAATAAGATAACTAGTGAGAAAAGGTTGTAACTTTAAATTACAGTATAGGTGTTGAATCCCAGGTTGAACCCCTACCGTGTAGACGTTAGCAGGGTTTAACCCTTATAGGTGTTCAACACCTCGTGTAGACAAGGTAATAGTTAATACCTGTAATTCAGACCTGGAGCCAGTTTCACAAAAGTACAAATCTTGTAGTTACAAAAATAGTAAACTTGTAATGACAAACGTACAAGTGTTACCAAGGATACACTTGTACGTTTTTAGCATTTTCCTATTTGATAAACTTTCTTGTCTATTGCAAGGACTCGTAAAATTTCTACCCAAGTCCGAATCTAGGTATACTGAAATAATAGCATTCAAATAATTTACTCATATGAATGAAACTGGGTTTTAAATAATAATTTGACACATTGTTTATAAAAACTCTTGTAGATTACAATAAATTGTAATAATATTCGTGAAACGCTTAATTTTGACACTTGTAGTTACAAGTTGTTTTGTACAATAGTTTGTTGGATTTGTAGGGGAGATAATCAAATTTGATTGGAGTTTAACACAAATATGCTCGTTTCCTAAGATAAAATTTCTAACCTACTAGTTATTTTTAATAAAATTGTATAAAAACTGCTGGTAATTACCGGTTTACACTTGTACATTGATGAAACAAATTTCTTACAATTATTAGTAAACTTGTAGCTTTTTAATTGTAGTATAAATGACTTACTTTGTGAAACGGGGCCCTGATTGATAAAAAATAATTTCAAATTATTTAAAAATTATTTTTGTAATTATGTTTTTGCCTTAATTATTTTATTGTATTACTCTATCTTCTTTGAGAGTTGTAGGGATGTTTCTGATTCAACTAATATATTGACTATAGTAATATTATATCTGTGTTTTTATTTTTGCTTTACGTTAGTATTAGTTATGTTTTTGATTTGACTGTTTGGCTCAGGCGGTGAATACATATTGCTTCCCAGCGTTCCTTAACATCCCTCCGGCCCAGTTTAAACTAGTCCTAGACTCGATAATATGGGCTTTCAAGCACACTATGAGAAATGTTGCCGACACAGGTCTTCTTGTAAGTTTTACTTTATTTTAGCAAATAATTATGGAGAATTTTATTTTAAATTGTTCCCCAACACTTGAAATTACTTAGCTTTATTATTTTAAAAGGAGTCTTTATAAGAAATACTTTTGTTTAAATTGTTTATGTGGATAATTAATAAGAATTTTGCTTGTAGTTTGATGTTTGCAGCTCCCTCTGTAGCAATTCCTGTTCTGGTTAGAAAACCTCTATCAAAACGGGATATCTGTTTCTCTTGGTTTGGTGGTACACCCTGTATTTAAAGTGTTAAACAAAATCTCTTTTTTTTAAGTAACAAAAAAAAATTCCCTACTCTGGCAACACTGTAAGTCAGGTTAAGTTTTGAATTGTATCATTTGATTTGATTATATATCGTATTTCTTATTTTAAAAAACTATTTATTTAATTTTTAAGAAAACACAATGTTGTATCTTTTAAAGTTACCTATTAAGTGTTGCTTTAACTTTATTCAAAAATATGAATTAATTGGACTTAAAGTTGTTTATAACGTAATGAACAACAAAACCACCCTCCCTGAACCATGAGGGAAAAAAGTGATGTGAGGTTATAAATTTTTAAAACCAGTGTTGCCTTTTTATGATTTTACCAAGAAAGTAAATTTTTGTACTGAGGTTGGTATGAGGTGGAGGGGGAAGGGGCGTAGTCGGTCTGAACCAATAGAATTTATTCCCTCTCAGATTTTTGGCAGGCTCTCAACTAATTTTAGCCGTGTGTTGTTCTATAAAAGATTGTTTTTATTAAAACATTTAAATACAATGTCAACTTATGTTTATTTTTGATATACTTACTAATATGTTTTGTCTGATCAAGCATTAATTGAAAATTTAATATTTTAAACTTAATATTTTAACAAGTAGAAGTTTTACCAATTTCTTTTAAAGAAACTTTTTTGTTTTAATGGTGGCAGCCTTAGTTGAGACCACTAGAAAACAGGCTTTCTTTTCATAACTAGAAAGCCATTTTTTGTTATTACTCATAAGTAATGCTCCTTATATAATGTGTTTCCTTCTTATATTTTAACAACTGTTTCCAAAATGAAGCAGCATCTTGCTAATGCTCCAAGAATCTTGCTTACCTTTTTTGGATCTTAGACATCTTATCTTTGCTCATGAGGATGTTAAAAACCTTTAATCTCAAAAAATATCTTAAAATTTGTACAAAAAACACTGTAATAAATTTAACCTGTGTTGACTACTATCCTCTTGACAGCCTAACTTTTAAAATATGTTTGTTTTTATTTTATAGATTCTTCATCAATTATTAATGAATGTAGAGATGCATGAGCAGGCTGCCAGAAGTTTTTATTTGACGTATTTTACAGATATATTACAACACATATTATCTGTCGTTACGGATACATCACATACAGCCAGTTAGTATTAAATTAACTTTGTTAAATCCTATTTATTAAATTATTTATTAACTCTGTGTTTTTTATTGTTGAGCTAAGAGATGTTACACTGATTAAAATTATAATTGGTTTTACATTTTTGACAACAACGAATTTTGTATCACTGCTTGGACCTGTCTTAACATTATTGTTGAGACAGGTAATAATAATAACTTATGCTTTTATAAGAATATGTTATTCTGTTGTGAAAATGTGATTTCTCTTTTTTTGGCCTCTTCCTTTATTTAATAAATTAAATAAGTATTTATTAAATTTTTGCCAATATACTTGAAAACATTGGTTTCTGCATTTGAAACAACGATGTGTTGTTCAGTGCATGGCATGTTTAGCAGGGTGTAGCCTTGTTCAGGCAACAAACTATGGGAAATAGTTTTTTTCCTTTGAAATTCACTATACTCTAGGTCATGCATAAACATGACGTAGTGGCTAAGGGTTTGAAAACCCTGTGTTAATGTGTGAAGTAACGCGTCCCTTTGTATTTGTTTCAGGTTTATTACTGCATGCACAGATTCTAGCGTATATGTTCAAACTTGTCGAAACAAGTCCTCTTGGTGTACCACTTGGTACACCTGGACCACAGAATGTAACATATGTTCAAGAATATGTTGCAAGTGTTCTGAAGGCTGCCTTCTCTCATTTAACTGATAATCAAATTAAAATAACTGTACAGGGTATGTTTAATCTCAATCACGATGTGGCTGCTTTTAAAGAACATCTAAGGGATTTCCTCGTCCAAATCAGGGTAAGAGATAAATAATTAATTTTTGTATCATTTAATTTTTTTTATCTACTTAGGGTTGCGAAATTAATCCTTACTGAACTGTTTTTAAGCTGCAAAGTGTCATTTTACCTATGGTGTAAATGAGGAATAGTAAAACGGTTTGTTGATGCTTAGTATGAGATTGATCAAGAAATAAATTTATTGTGTACTTTATAGGAATATTCTGGGGAAGATGATTCTGATCTGTTCCTTGAAGAAAGAGAAGCGGCTTTAAGAGCTGCTCAGGATGAAAAGAGACGCATTCAGCTTTCAGTACCTGGTATCATTAATCCTCACGACATACCAGAGGAAATGCAAGACTAGGACATGCCTTACACTCCGACTAGACGAATAAGAACATTAACAGTCTGAGACTACCTAGCATCAACTCACAGCAAACAAATAATTAGGTAAATTTTTATATTAATTAAACTATAAAATATGATGTATATTATTTTATTAGTATAACATTATTTTTCAAATATGATATTTCCTTTTTCATTTTACTCATTGGCCAAGAAATATCAAGTACTTGTAACATTAGCTAAATAAGTTCATTTGTTAAATAAACTTTTTTTTAAAGGAATATCAATTACTTTTAATATTATATAACAGAATTGCCTATGTCCAATAAACTTATTGTCAAAGGAATATTACACAATTGAGAAGTACCTTTGTCAAATATTCTTGGTTACATAGTATTTTGGAGAAATCTATAGTTTATTACTAATAAAAGAATTTTAGCTATGTTCAATTATAGGTATGTTATAGTATAGCACACGATTATAATCAGTTAACATGAAATCATGGGTGTTGTCTAACTTCCAGGACCAGCATCATTGGCTCCCTTAAATTATTTTCCCACACTGCCAACTGATTATAACTATGTGTTACACTATAATCTGAAATGTCTTTTAAGCCTAAATTGTCCATGGTATTAAGTTTTTGGACATTTAATATAGAGACAATGATGAAACATCAGATGAATAAAAGAACAGTTTATCACGCCTCTCTTAACCTTGTATAGGTTACTTCAAGGAGTTATCACTTAAAAATATAAGTATATGAACAGATGAATTATAATACAGTTTATCACATCTCACTTAGACTTGTTCAGGTTACTTCAAGAAGTTATCATTTATGAATACTAAAGTGATGTAGAAATTCATACAGTTTGGGTCGGGGCGGGGGGACACAGTGGCCTAACTCCCTGGTTTTAGGTGGTTCCGAAAAAAACAGGGATTAGTTGCATCAACTACCGCACCGAGCGCTAGTTTTCACCTTGTAACGCTTATCACTATTGTTATCAGTTTTAAATCAAGACTTCTATTTATGTTTATAAAAAATGTAAACAAGACAATTTTTATCTTATTCATTAACTTTTTTCTTTTTTTAGTTGTAATAAGATATTTTTTTTTAGAAAATAGGATAACGTGTGTTACGAAAGTTGTGTTATAATGAGACAACGAAGACGTAAATTAAATTTATAATTTCCCAGTTTGATGTTTGTTTACAAACATTTTTGATGTTTTGTTTACAAACATTTTGATGTTTGTCTACAAATCATGGTTATCACGATATCAGATCTACTTAAAATTAACACAGCGTTTATATTTTTATAATATTTTATGAAAATTATACCTATAAAATAATTAATACAATTTTTAACATTGTTAAAGACCCTTTGAAAGAATTTTAATTTTGGAATTGAAGAAATAATTATTTTATATATGGGGTACAAGGTGAACCAACCTGCCACTAGTGGAGAAAGGGTGAACTTAGGGCAGGTCCATCTAAACCAGCTTATTCCGGGGTAGTTAGACCACTGTGTCCCACGCCCCCACCCCTACTGTATGAATTTCTACATCACTTTAATGAATACAAATCTTTAAACAGTACTGATTACAGAATTGATATTAAACTTAAAAAAAGAAAATATAGAAGGTTCTGTATTTTTACTTATGATCAATTGACCCCAACTGCAAGACAGCGAAACATGTAGCGTGATAAATAAACTAAAAAAGAGTGCACTTATTCGGTATCATATTTGCTTGATTTTAATCTAGATCAGATATTTTCAACCCTTGGGTCACAACCCTAGTATAAAGGTAATTTAAAAAATATTCACTGCTATTTCTTTATTTTATGGGTGGTTGTTTCAAATTAAACACACAGAGTATTATAAAGAACTATCAAATTTATGATGAGGTTATCCTTATCATAAATAAATAAATTTACGCAATTTTAAGTAGATAGAAACATAGTTATAATACGACACACGGCTAAAATCAATTGACAGCGCGCCACAAAATCTGTGAGGGAAAGAATTCTATTGGTTCAGACCGACCACGCTTCTTCCCCCGCCACCTAATGCCAACCTCGGTATAAAAAAATACCTTTTTCGTAAATAAAATTATAAAAAGGCAACACTGGTTGTAAATATTTGTAACCTCGCGTCGCTTTTATTTCCCTCATTGTGCATATTGATGTGTTTGAGTTGGTTTCGTTTCATTCCAATCTGTTCAATTCATCCAATTTTGCGGAGTTGTAATATGATCTGAGTGTCTATATTTGACGCATGGACATTGACGTATTCTTCAAGCATTTCTTGCTATTTGAGTACAGCGCAGAGTCTGTGGTCTGTCAACCAAAAGACACATTTTTTTGGAAAATGCCATGTCTTTCAATAGAGGACATTCTTGACTTTTTTAAGTTATGAATGCATATTGTGTCATATTATTTTTATAATATGAAACAATACGCATTCAATTATACAAACTTGACACAAAAAAGCAGTTTGTTTTGGAAAAAAGTAATTATAGCTGACGATTTATTTAAATCGTCAAACTTTTATCATAGAACTAATATGATCCATTGCATTACGTAATTAACAACTTTAACTCCACTTAATTCATACTTTCCGAACAAATTTAAAGCAACACTTGGTTGATAAATTTATATGATACAACAATATTCCTAGTTAAAAAGTAAATAAATATTTTTTTAAAAATAAAAAATACGATATCAAATATAAACAAATAATAAAATTCAAAACATAACCTGACTTTCAGTGTTGCCAGAGTAGGGATTTTTTTTGTTACTTAAAAGAAGGGATTTTTTTGTTAAAAAAAAGAGGGTTGAAAGCATTGAGATTTTGGCGCGCTGTCAATTGATTTTAGCCGTGTGTCGTATTATAATAGTAGATAGATACAGTTAATTGATAAGGTTCTGGGTAGATGGATGTAGATATTTCCCTTGTTAAGTATAATGTTATGTTTATGTCAGATTATTATTGTTTAGTTATCATTATACCTTTTAGTTTATTTATTGATTTATATGTTAATTTATATACTTATTTATTTATTTTTGAGGTTATATTTGGTTTATAAAGTCATTTTCGATAAGGTAATTAAACATATTTTTGATACGTCGTTCTTCATCTCCAAGAATTTCAATCATGGTTTCTGGTATGGAGTTTAGCTCGAGTGATTGTTAAAGTCTGGTGCAATCCATCAGTATATGCTTCACAGATGTCAAGTCATTACATAGTTGGCATTTTGGAAGTTCTTTGTCTCTTGAAAATAAGTAACTGTGTGTAAGTTTTGTATGTCCGAGTCGTCTGCACATTACTGTTTCTTCATGTCTGTTTTCTCTACAAGATGTTTTCCACTCGCCTATTCTAGGTTTAATTCCCTGAAGCTTGTTATTATTACAGTTGTCCCATATGCATTGCCACTCATCGTAAATTCTTCTCTGAATTGCTTTTTTGATATCTCTAAATGAAATTAAAGTTCTGGTTTCTATACCATTTTGTACAGGATGCTTTTGCTAACCGGTCTGCTACTTCATTTTCTTTAATACCAGCATGTCCTGGAATCCAGCAGAATTTGACTTTCAGTTCATGCTTCGTAATGGTTTCTCGAATTTCTATAACTGTTCTGTGTTGAACAAAACAACTTTTCCAGTAAGAAGGCAACGAACTTGTAGAGTCAGTGAAGATGACGACTTTTTTTTCCATGGGTTTGGGCATGGTTTATGGCTTGTTTTATAGCTTATAACTCAATGTTTGTAATTGAGCTACTAGGGCAGCCTTTAAACTGACCTTCTCTTCCTGAACTAGTGTAAGCAAATCCAGTTCCCTGGATATCTTTAGACCCATCTGTATAAATGAATTCTGTTCGATTAAATTTTCTTTTTATTTTCATATGTTCTTGAGTTATTTCTGCTGTTTGGTGTTTAAATCTGTAGGGATGAAGTTGCTGGGGTCTGTTTGTTAGCCAAGTCTTGTTGGGTCATAGTGGATGGCAAGAGACACGTTAGGCAGTTGTTCTAATTGATATTTTTGCTTTAATTCCCTAAAGCGCTCTCCTAGAGGTTTCCTAAGCATCTACTATTTTATGGTGGGTCTTATTGTCCCTAATTTCTCCATTTTAACTTCATCTACTATTTTATGGTGGGTCTTATTGTCCTTAATTCTCCATTTTGAACTTCCATCTACTATTTTATGGTGGGTCTTATTGTCCTTAATTTCTCCATTTTAACTTCATCTACTATTTTATGGTGGGTCTTATTGTCCTTAAATTTTCTCCATTTTAACTTCATTCTACTATTTTATGGTGGTCTTATTGGGTCCTTAATTTCTCCATTTTAACTTCATCTACTATTTTATGGTGGGTCTTATTGTCCTTAAGCTTCATCTACTATTTTATGGTGGGTCTTATTAATTTCTCCTTAATTTCTACCTTAATTTCTCCATTTTAACTTCATCTACTATTTTATGGTGGGTCTTATTGTCCTTAATTTCTCCATTTTAACTTCATCTACTATGTTATGGGGGGTATTATTATCCTTAATTTCTCCATTTTATCTTCATCTACTATTTTATGGTGGGTCTTATTGTCCTTAATTTCTCCATTTTAACTTCATCTACTATTTTATGGTGGGTCTTATTGTCCTTAATTTCTCCATTTTAACTTCATCTACTTTTTTATGGTGGGTCTTATTGTCCTTAATTTCTCCATTTTAACTTCATCTACTTTTTTATGGTGGGTCTTATTGTCCTTAAATTTCTCCATTTTAACTTCATCTACTTTTTTATGGTGGGTCCTTAATTTCTCCATTTAACTTCATCTACTATTTTATGGTGGGTCTTATTATCCTTAATTTCTCCATTTTAACTTCTTCTACTAATTTGCTAATGCCAATTTACTTCTATTCCACAGGTGTTAATAATATAAATAAAGAAAAAATATTTTGACAAGAGGATCTCTTCTCACTCCCTAATTTTCATCCTCTCCCTAAACTAGAAGGAAGTAAACTCGTCACAACATCCATTCAGCAGTCATTTATTTATTTTTTTTTTAATTTTTATTTTTGTAATTAATTTTTGACAGCCAATAAATAAAACATATAAAAAGAATAATAAATAAAACAGGCCTAGGATTACAAAAATGTTAGTTTTCCCAACCCATATATTTATTTTTATTATTGCTCTCTTCTTGTATCCTTCTCCTTTGTGTCACAACTTTATCCTTGCTATTTGGCACTCCCTCTTCTGTGCGACACATCCCTATCACCCCCATTTATGTAATAGTTAAAAAAATGATGAAATCATCATAGTTACAAAAAACCAATAATTATTCTAATGTGTATATTTGTTACTACTTTTTTTAATTTATTAGTTTATAGGAATCAAATTATTTAATTACATAAATATAATAAAGAAAAGAAAGTGTTTAGTTTACGATATAAAAGTTTGGAAAAAATGAAATAGTTTCTTTGTGTATAATTTATCTGCTTTGTTCATTTTTTTCTTTTTTAGTTTTTGTTGTCTTTTAGATAGGAATTAAAAGTACCTTCCCGGTAAGGAAATATTTTCTATATATTTACAAATTGAGAACTGATAAAAAAAGAAGAAATAAAAAAAATCATGTGAAAAATAATAAAATAAATGTGTTAATTTTTTATTTATATTTATTTATTTTTTCCTATATTTTTAATACCATTCCTATGTAAGTTGTTTGATGAAGAAGAAATTATTCATGGATTTATTTAAAAAACAACACCATTTTATCTTATTTATTTAAGACACATCCATTTTCTAGTTTTTTCATACTTTTTTTGACTTCTGATAATAAAAAGGATAGTTCAATAACTTGGTTTGTTTATGTAAGTCATTCTCTTCTGTGGAAGAAATTGGTCTTCTAATATGCTGTAAAAGTTTTCATAGATAGATTACTCAATTATGATTTTTAAATTTTGGATTTTTCTTGACTAATTTTTGTCCTTTCAATGCCAAAATTTGGTGTTGGTAATGTCAGCCTCTTTAGTAGATGTGTGTTTAGTTGGTTAAAGGAGGAGTGGGGCTAATATGAACAAATTCTTATAGTTGTAATTATATGTTTCACAATTACATAGATCTATATGGAGACATGCTGTATATATTTAATTTTTCAATGTCCAAATAAACAACTTGCATAATCAAGGAGAAATTTATAACATGGCATACAGCAGGGGTTCTCTAAGTGTACCATTCGTGATTTATTGCGTGGGGCTGGTGGTCAAAGATGGATCCCATGTGCAAAGCGACTAAAGGTCTATTGTACAGTTACCTCTACTTTCAAATATAGATAAATTAATGAATGTGATTTTTTTGAACCTAAATGGCAAAATTTTAAGCTAGTAAATTGGGGAGCTTTGTGCCATGATTAGCAGGTTGTTTTTATTTTGAAAGAAAAATCTTTTTGGATACTTTTATTATTTATAAATGTGCAATAACATTGTAAATTTTTAACACACAATGTGTTCAACTTTCCAAATGGATGGAGGTAATAATAATAATTACCTACCTACACTCTGAAAAATGTTAAAAGAAGGAAGGGAAGTCTTGTGGAAAAATAAGTACAGACTTTAAAACAAAATTAGTATTTATTGTAATAATAGTACACATTTGAGTCTTTTAGTCAAGGGAAATTGAAAGAACAGGCTCCTTTTAGGAAATGTAAGCTTCTTTTATAATATTTGATCTTGGTGTTTATTTTTGCAAATCAAGTATTGTTATTTTTATAAATAGTTGAATAGAACTGACAAGTAAATTAACTCTCCTACAAATTTTCAAAGGATTTGAATTCATTATCCATAAAATTAGATTTTAAGATGGCTGCTGGCTTGATAAATTACAAGTGTATTACAATGCTAAAATTTTGGATCTTAGTTGCTCATATATCTGTTTTGGCCACCCAGCATTTTCCTGTTTACTCCACATTATTTACGTTGGTTATATGATAGTGGATGTAGCCATAGGGCAGAGACTATAGATACTTAAACAGTAAGACTGTCGACTCAATGGTGGAAAAATTTGGATTCCGGTCGACACTAGCGCGGCGGGGGACCTACCTTTCAATTGAGTGGGCGTGTCTTGTTTTCCCGCTTTTTGCCCACAGTCAGTTTGAAATATAATTTTTATACTTTGTATAGTTATACTTCTCACTAACCCTACCACTTTAATCTTACACAGAACGCTTCTGATTATTTTTAAGTTTTTCATTCGAGTAATTTATTAATATAATTGATTCAATCAGGTAATAATGAAATGGTGGCTAAAGTTTACACGTGGTAAAAGATAGATTTTGGCATTTAATGCAGCCTGTATTTTAATTACATCGGCAAGATGCCAACATGTAATTTAATGTAATTACCTGATAAAATCGACTAAATTAATAAATTAATTAAATGAAATTTACTTATCTGCCATCAGTAAGGTTCTCAGGAAGTTTAAAAAAGGTTTCTATTTATTTTTAGTTTCTGATTTTTTAAAATACAGAACATGCAACGGCGAACCGTTTTTGTGAAAAATACATACAGAAAACAATCATTTTATAATAATAATAAATGTAGCTGTCATAACCAAGAATTGCCATGGTATTTATAAATTTTAATATAAAAATATAATCAGTCGTTTTTGGAAAGCTATTGGGGTTAGTTCATGAGTAGTCCGCACCGGTCCGCCGCAGCGCTATTTTTAGTAGCTTGCGATAATCGAATCCAAACTTTTCCTCATTTAAGTTAACCCCCCCTGCCATAGGGGCTAAACAATCCTTTTGTTTTTGACATGGCCAAACATTTTGACAGCTAGAAATTTGACAAAAAACTCACTTGTTGATTCTATTCCACTATATTTGTACATTAAATTTGAGAGAGAATTTTTAGTTAAAAATTTATTGATAAAATTCCAGTGATACTAAAAAAACTATCAGAAAGGATTCTTCTTTTCAATTTTCCCCTCTCCAAAAGACTTAACAAATATTTAAAATATCTTGATATTTTTATCAAAGAATAGAAATTATTGAGAAAAAGAGATAAAATTTTATTTATCATTAACAATCCTTATTTATATTTAATGGTTAGTTTACTTTTGTGATATAAACATACAGCTCACTTTGTCCAAGGTTAGCTTAAAGACAGGTGTCCCAACACGAATGAAGTCATTTACACTACAACCATAATATTTTCTTAGTTTTTATAGTGATAGTAATCAGTATAAAAATAATTCAAGCTAATTGTTGACAACATGGCTGTCAGCTGTTTTACTTTCCTCGTTCAACCAGAGGTGTGTATGAAGTATTGTTTGCATTAAAATTTTAAAATTGAGATTTCTCCTGAATTACCCAATTATTAAAGAGTTTTCTAAACTTCTAGGGAGGTTTTTATCAAATATTCTGTCTGTAATCATCTTAACTCCCAGAGCTTTAATACCAGGCCCCTTTTTAGCAAAAAGGGGCCTGGTATTAAAGCTCTGGGAGTTAAGATGATCACAGACAGAATATTTGATAAAAACCACCCTAGAAGTTTAGAAAACTCTTTAATTGGGTAATTCAGGAGAAATCTCAATTTTAGCACTCTCAAGTTATTTTAGTCATTTTAGCAATCTCAAGTTAGCACTCCCTTAGATAGAAGATAGTGTTCTACCTCATGAATGCTGCCTAGTGCGCAGGCATTTGGCATCTAATCCACAGAGGAGTCGTGACTTTACTTTAAGTTTCTATAGCTTTAACTAGAAGCAACAAGTGCCTTACTGCCAGACTTAGCTTCCTTGTTCTCGAAACCATAAGGCAGAAACATGTTTGTATTTTTTATGAGCTACTACTATTAAATATAGGGTGCTAAATTTTGCCTAAACCCAGGTTCATTTAGGGTTAGGGAATTTTTTACATTACCTGACATTGCAAAGGCTCGGAACTTTGCTTAATGTCCCTTTTGAAGGACCACACGTGAAAGGATTTCCATCCCTCGCATGAAAATCCTAGAGGCCATGACTGGGATTGAACACGGATTATTTGAGTGGGAGGCACACGTGCTAACCATGACACCACTGGAACCCCCAACTAGGGAGTTCGAGTGCTAATAAAATCAACATTTCTTGAGCTAATCTAGTTGAAGTATCCGGAGAATATTTTTGTGTTTACATAATTAACTATTATTAATGAGAGCAAAAATTAATAAAATACCAAAAACTGTTTTGAAATCTACCATGTTTGTAGTCTTATATAAGACTAACAAACATGACAAGTTTCATCTCATTATTAGCATTAGTTCAATTTTTATGAAATGAAATGTATAAGTTTTTAAAAAATCAGAAAACCATTCAATGGAATCAAATTTTAAATTTCGATGGCACAAGTTTATCCTTATATGTAATAACCAAGTATACAAAATTTTATTTGAACCCGGCATTATCCATGGCTTCAGTCAGATCACTTTTGACTCACTTTCCGTGTGCGGTCAATAGGTGGATGGGTTAGCACTGGGAATAAAATGGTTCTTTACAGTCAAAGGACGAGTGAAGCAAGTCTGGGGATAGAGTAAAATATAAATTAATTAAATTTCAGAGGAAATAGTTTCAAAGTAAGTAGTGATGTGGGTCAGAGAATATTCTCCGAGCACGCGAATATTCTCCTGAAAAATTGGAGCATTTTTTGAGCATTTTCTATTTTGATATTTGATACATTTATTTCCTTAAAAGAGAGAGAAAATGTTATTATTACTTTTTAGTTTATCTCTATGATATTTTATGACAAAATTTATTAAATACAACTCAAATAGCAGCTAATCTTATAGTTAAACATTTTTAACGCTATTTTTAAAATTGTAGCTCCAAAAGAAAATGCTCGAATATGCTCGCCTTAAGAGAATATTCTCTAAAAGATTATGCTCGAGCATTCTACATCACTAAAAGTAAGTAAACAACACTAATTTTGCCAGCAAAGTTAATGTTTTTAAAAATAAGCGGTAATTCTATTTCTAGAATAAAAATTATAAAAAATAGTACAAGTGAAAGGAGTCTGATTTGCTTTGATATGCAAAGCAAATATAATAAGGTGAGGATAAGTTCTGAGGTACCTTGGACCCGAGTTTTTCTAGTTAATAAAACTTAAAACAACAAAAATAGATTTGAAAAAGATAGCTTACTTGTTTTAAAGCAATAAGACAAACATTTTGATAAACTTCTAATTCTTCTTTTAAATTTTGATTAATTTTACTTATATAACTATATTTCAATTTTTATATTTCTTAATAATATTTAAAAATTTAGTGTAAAAGCATTCTAATAGAACTAATACAAGCGTAAAATACAGAAAAGAATTTTTTTTAAAAAAAATCAGGTACAGAACGAATACTTACAGATAATAAATAAAAAAAGTCAAACAGTGATGCTAATTTGCAGAAATGACATTGAGTATTAAACAATTAATTTGAGCAATCGTGATTTTGTGTAAATTATATTGAGATGGTGCATTAATTAAGACATTTGACAACCCAGATATATTAGAAAGAGTATGTACCCTGTTTCTCAATATATAAGGGGGCATACATTTTTTTATTGTTTGCAGGGCTATTTACAATCTTATTTTAACCTCCTCCAAGATTGGGTAATAATTAAAGAAACTAGAGGGAGGACTTAGGTGAAAAAATACTGTGATAAAGAGTCTCAAAGTAAGACAGTTTCTATTGGGTGCCATAACAGTACTTACTCCTACAAGGTCTCCTTAGAGGGAGACTGAATACTCCTCACCCCTCTACAATCCCTATCGAAGGGGTAACCTACGAAACGACGGGCATATTTCAGTGGCGTTACACTAAATCGCTTTATACAACACAGATAATAAAATAATATGTGCGATAGATAATAATTAAATATTATTTTAAATTCGTTACACTTACTTAAAGACAAATAGTTAAAAAATAGTGTAATATTTACATGAAATTGTAATCATTATGAAAAATCAAAAAATGATGTCACCAATGTACAGTACATGGGATAAAAGCTGTTGTATCCTCCCTTTAAGTATTAGACTATTTGCTTACACTTCTAGAGCGAGGATACAAGGGCTCTTATCATTGCCAAGCTGGTTTGGCACCACAACAGTATATTGATAAGGTATTTTTTTTATTTTTCATATATATTAAAAATCAAAAAATTAATATTACAGTCTATAGTTTAGTTTAAAAATCCCCAAGGTCATAAACATTTTGAGGATTGATCAATCAGAAAAGCCGCTGTCAACCCCTCGTTTGAAAAGAGAAAAAAATCCTTACCACTATAACCACTGTAGGGAAATAACCTTTCCCACGGCAATTGTTCTCTTTCTTTGTGGTTCTTTTTGTGTTTACATTGTTTTGAAAACTACTTTCTTATCAATTATGAAAATTATATTATAAAATAAAACTACACAAAATAAATGTAAAAAAACATCGCCAAAAAAATATGGGTAAAATAACCTGATTTGTTTACAAAGTTTTTTTCCACTCCCTTCTTGCAGTGATTTTTTTCTTTAGAATTGGCGGTGCCTAAACTGACCTGTCAAGATTTTTAAAGTAGTTGATAGACTGTAATCATTATTTTACAATATTTGTAGTAAATTAGCAAATAAGGTAACACTTAACACAGTTTATTAACTTTTAAACTTATATTTGACCATAAAATGACACACAAAAGTACACTTGATAAATCTTGTTAGGCCGCTTACACACTCACACGCGCAGACACACACCAGTTTTACCAACTACATCATAAATAACATCTAGATTAAGATTTAAATTAAATTATAATATTACAACATATTATAATTTTGTCTAATGTGTCTTAAATTAAGTAAAATTAATTTAAACTAAGTTTAAATTATCATCTATCGCATATAATTTTTAATTATCTGTATAAAGTGATATAATGTAACATTACTGAAAAATGCCTGCAGTTGGTAGGATTTGTTATAAATTTGTGCCCTCTACAACCAATTTGGGTTTTAGATGGGTGGGAAGTCTAATATCTCTGTCGTGTAGGGTTATATCTCTCTTATGGTACCTAATATATACAATTTTTGAATATGGCCACACTACCTGACCTTTTATCTCTGTATTATTCAAACCTTGTCCTCCCTCTTATAGTATAAATCTCTTCGTTGATAATATATAAGTTTATAACAATTTAAAATTTAATAAATAAATCATGACCAGCTGTTGCACATTGCTTGTGTTTTATTTTTTATAATAAATGTTTTATATAAGTTCATGTAATTTTGTACTGTTTATTTGATTATATTAATAATCGAAGGTGATCAGGTTACTTTTTTTAATGTTTCACAATTCAGCTAATATGCCCCTTTCGAGTAATACCAGTTAATATTACATTATTTAATACTAATATTACATTAATATCAAGGGCCCGTTCCATAGAAGTACAAGTCTACAAAAATTGTAAAAAACAACTTGTAATGACAAATGTACAAGTGTTACCAATGATACACTTGTAAATTTGTATCATTTTTCTAATTAATAAAAACATTTTCTTGTCTACTACAATTACTTGTAACATTCACTTGTTAAATTTCTACCTATGTCCGAACCTAGGTAGACTGAGTTACAAGTTTATTTTATTAATATAAAACTTAGTTTTTATTGCCAACTTTAAGTTTATTAGTAATCTAGTACTCAATATAAGTTTGTAAAACGGTTTTATAAATATTGTTTCTCATATTTTAGAAATAATCGCATTCAAAATAATTTAATAATAAACTGGATTTAAATAATTTTTTGACACATTGTTTACAAAAACTCTTGTACGTTACAATAAATTCCAACGATATTCATAAATCGCTTGATTTTGACACTTTTAGTTACAAGTTGTTTTTGTACAATAGTTTGATAGATTCAAGATCAGATCAAGATTTGTTGGGAGATAATTAAATTTTAATTCAAATATACTCGTTTTCTAGATCTAAGATAAAATTTTTTACATTTTTAGTTTTTTTAATAAAATTATATAAAAACAGCAAGTAATTAGTCTAGCACTAATCAAAATCTAATCAGTCTACTCTTGTACATTAGTGAAACAAATTTCTTACAATTATTAGTAAACTTGTAGCTTTTTACTTGAATTATACAAGAATTGTACTTCCGTGAAATGGGGCCCAGATATCAGTGCTATAATAAACGCAATAAAACATAAGTAGCAAAGTCTGAACACATTTTTGTATTTTAGATCTCCCTTCATGAAGAATTTAATTTGAAGTTTTACATAATTTAGTTAGATTTTTTTTTGTTTATTTACAACTAAACATATATTTCTATTGTTCTTTATTTATAATCACTTAAAGGTTATTATTTATGCTTTCTTTTGGCAGGTTTCTTCTTTTCTTTAGGCTCCTTCAACGGTCCAAAATTATACTGCTTTTCTAGACGTTCTCTAATTATAAGACCTTTGATTAATTTTCTCCAATTTCCATACACTCTTGTTTCTATCTTCTCTCTTTCTCTTTTGGCTGATTCGTCAATTGACTAAAAAATTAAATAAACATTCAGTAAAATCAATAAATGATTAAAAAAAGGAGAAAAGGTTTATCAAAAAGGAAACCAGATAAAATATAATATAACTCTGTACACTCTACTAAAGCATACAAGCTTCAGTATCTACTTAGTAAACACTTTTAAAATTGTATGGTTTCATGGAACTCTTCATTTATTTGAGTAAAAATCTATCTAATTTTAAAATTAGTATTAATACTGTGATAAATTTATACATGTAATTATTAAATTTATGTATTTTCTTAATATCTATAAAAACATATAAAAAGATTGTTCAGATATATGCAGGGTGTTGCATATAAAATGTTCACCAAAGAAGGAGGTAATAGCACTCCCCAAAGGAAATGAAATATGTCTTTTGACATCATCAAATAGAATATTTTTAAAAATTATTTGACCTCGCATCATAAAATTGTTAATAAACCTTAAACTGATGGGAGAGACAGGTAGGAAATCAAACAAGCAAAAAGCAATGTTGCATTATATTCTTTGAAATTTTAATTGAAGGTCAGAGTGAGTTCAGGCTCTGTCAGCACCCTACTAAGTTAGATGTAACAAAACAGAGTGGGACATGCTGTAATGCCAAGCCATCAATGATGGAATGTTCCCAGATGTAGCATTGCTTTTTGCTTGTTACATTTCCAAGGTCTCTTGTACATTTATATTGTGTCAGCTATTCATATTTTGCAAAACTCAGTATTGATATAACTCTTAAATTGTACAAACTAGAAAGATGAAATTGGTCTCAAAGCTGAGTAAATTTCTTAAAGAATAAACTATTAACTATGTAAAATATTTGGCACTTCTTTAGATAGTTACTCCCTTTTTTGGGGAGTACTATACTGCTTTTTTATTTATGTGACCTTCTTTAGATTGTTACTCCCCTTTGACAGATCAGACTGGTTACTCCCCTTAGTTTTTTTATTTTATTACTAATCTTCATATATTTTACCTTATTATACGCTCTTACCCGGGATGTAGAAAAGCATTGGGGCTTTTGTTGGGGTTAGAATAGGGAAAGACAAAGATATGGCATCTTAACTAAGGGGAGTAACCATTTAAAGAAGGTCTCTGAGTAACCTTCTTCAGATGGTTACTCCCCAAACGCTATGAGGGGAGTAACCATTTAAAGAAGGTCTCTGAGTAACCTTCTTCATATGGTTACTCCCCAACAACGCTATGAGGGGAGTAACCATTTAAAGAAGGTCTCTGAGTAACTTCTTCAGATGTTACTCCCCAACAACGCTGAGGGGAGTAACCATTTAAAAAAGGTCTCTGAGTAACCCTTCTTCAGATGGTACTCCCCAACACGCTAAAAGAGTAATCTTTTCAGATAGTTACTTCTGTACATCGCTGGCTTATACTATATAACTCATGCTCATCTCACGCTCTATAGTTAGATTTGTACCAAGTAATGTATTTTTCCATATTTACAATTATTTAATGACATTTGTTATTTTAGTTTGACATTTAATTTCACTTTTAACAAATACCTTATCTTTAATCTATTAGTAAAATAACCACAGTTCATTTTTATTTGACCGTGGAAATCTCATTGTGTACGTTTTATCTCAAGTAAAATCGAATTGATATTGATATTATAACTATACAAGTGTTTTCAAAGTAAGTAAAACATTAGAATGCCTTTACTTTTATGTTTCTGTAATTCTTTTATTTGTTGTGCTTTTATCAAATATGCTTCTCTGTTGTCTATGTATATTGCTCTTAGTTTTAGGTTTTAGTGTTTATATTTTTACTTAAACTCTTCATATATACTTACACATTATTTATTTATAATTATTTATTACTTTATTATTAATTTAAGTACTTTATTATTCTATAATTATTATTTCTATTTTCTATAAATATTTACCTATTTATTTATGATTTTATTACTTATTTATTTTATTTGTGGTACTTTTATAGAAAAGGTGTCCCTCATGTGTCCATGTATTATCACATACTGCCTCATTAAAGGTTGAATATCTCCAATTTATTTATATTCAATACTTTGTCTATACTGTCGCCCCATGAGTATTTATATGGAAAATGGACCGCTGTTAGAGGATCCCTTTCCTATTAATTTCCCCTTTTCTTTGTTTTTAATAAACATTTTTGCCCTTCAACCTTTCCTTTTCTTACTTTGTTTTAAGGGAGCAAATATCTATATCAAATCCTTGGTTACTCCCTTTTGGGGAGTAACCATCTAGGGGAGTAACTATCTAAAGAAGTACCAAATATTTTGGAACTACTATCCAAACATTTGTATGAAAATGATATTTTCAAGCCAAGAACAGGAAAAAACTTCTATCGTTGCCCTTTAAGAAAACCCAAATATTTTTATACATTTAATTGTCTAAATTTTAAGCTATTGTTGCTTGAAGTTGGAAAAACTGATAATTTTTGGGCATTTTATCAAATCACAAAATTCATTTTTTGCAAAAAATCATTTTTCATACAAATTTTTGGATAGTAGTTCTAAAACTTGAACAGTTTAAGATAATTTTAAAAAATATTAAATTTGACCTTAGGTTGGAGATCGGGGTTTATATTATAGGACATTTATTAAGAGTTATTAACAATTTTATGATGTGAGGTCAAATAATTTTTAAAAATATTCAATTTGATGATGTTAAAGGACATATTTTGTTTCCCTTGAGGAGTACCATCACCTCCTTCTTTGGAGGACACTTTATATGAAACACCCTGGGTATAAAAAGTTAAGTAACAAAAACGTGTCGAACATGAGAATGACTTCTTCTTTATCCCCCCTCACAAGCCCTACACATCTTAATATCTTCGAACATTCTCCACACATCATTCTTTACAATACTCCTACTAAATGAAAGACAAGACATTGCAAAGATAAAGAGAAACTCCTACCTTATTCCATTCATCAAGAAGCTGATCTTTAAATTCTTCACAAACTATGAAACCGTCCATCACGGGGAACTGCATCCTGGTTATACTCCAACCAACAAGTGCGGGAGCACAGTCAATCTTTAACTTCCTGGCGACTCTTAATAATCCAGGGACTGAAACATATGATTAAATTTTGTAAAAATGTAGTTTAAAGTAAGTCTGTTGCCAGCCTTAATTTTTATTTAATTTTTCCTATTAAATCAGTTTACTTTTAAACCCCTAAACTAGCACATAAATAGCAAGCTAACATTTTGTGTGCAAGGTTTAAAGTTATATTATTATGTATTTTATAAAACAAAATCAGACAACACAAAAAATAAATTTAATATTGCTAAACTCTTACATTTTTAGAGTTGATCTTAAAAAGCACTACATTTAGGACATTCTTTCTACAAAAAATACACATTAAAATCTTTACCTAAAATATAAAAAAAAATTAAACACACAAAATGTTTTAAAATTAATTAATCCAGATTAAAAAAATAGCACAGAACATACTCTGTAAGTGTACAGTTCCAATTGGAAGCATACTAGGTTTGTACAGTTCAACGTTGCCATAATCATTTCTAGGGATGACTCCATTCACAACAACAGGTGGTTGGTAATCTTCTACCTGCCAGTGACCAAATATCTCCAGTGGTAAATCACTAATCACTTGCTTTGTTAACTGCAGACAAAAATGAAATAAACAAAGTAAATACAATTAATAATACTAACTATGATAATAATTATTTCTATAATTTTTATTTCATTGAAATATTGAAACAAAAGTCCAATTCTGAGTAATACGAGGACAAAACATTTATTTGTAATGTTAATGTATAATAGCAATTTAATAGGGTACCAAAATGTTACAAAATAGGGTACCTTTTTGAAGGTATTCAATAATATACGAAATAGAAATTGACTCAAATTAAAAGTTATGAAAAATACGTATATAGCGAAAAATATAGCAATATTACAAAAATTTCTTAAAGCAACAAGGGTTCTAAAATGGTTAAAAAATTGTAGATAGGACTATAGGTTTTTATCCTCTCAGCTAAACAATGATGAATGCCTTAGCCAGGGTTTGAATCTTGGTGTAGTTTTTAATGTTCTACCACAGTGAGTTATTATCCATTGTTGTCTATAAAATTGAGCTAAGATTATTGTAGTAAACAATCTTAGGGTTTCTTTAACACAGTAGTTTTCCGCTTTCTCTGCAATCAATAGGGGTTTTAAGATATAATAATAATAATAAACCATTTATTAATATTTAAACATACATAATTAACAACATGCAATACATTTTAAAATACAAAAATAAATATCAATCCAGCCAAAGCTGTGGTTACTGGCAAGCCAGTTGAGTCTGTTAAAGTTGTTTACTTAAACAATTTTATAATTTATACATTTTTTATGAATTCAACTAATTTTTATTTAAATTATAATATAATCAAGTTTACATAATACTCACTCTATCCCATTTTGGACGACTTTTGACTATTTTGTAAGGCTTTTCATTGACTCTAATACTCTTTGCTTGTCTGAGCCAGGTTTCTCTGGAATGAAGTTCCGCAACACATAACCTTGAGTACACTGGTTCCCCTTTGACATAACCAAGCGGAGGAGCGTCAGGAGGGTATATGGCTTCAAATTTTAACAAATGCCTCTTTAGAACATAGAGAGGATGGTTTTTATACCTAAAAATTAATTTATAAACTTGGTTTAATGCAAAGGATATATAGATAAAGAAAGATAATCCTGAGGTTTATTATTTCAAACAAGAAAAGGTAAGTTTCCGTAGCCAGTTAACAGGAGTGCCAGTATGAAATTGTGGGAGTTTCACTCGGCCAACCACAAGAACTTGGCCAAACATTTTTTTTTTTTTTGAAATATTAATTTTGTTAATGATAATTTCATAAGTTAGATTTCTTTAAATGAAAATTGTGTTACAGTAAGTACAATACTGTACTTACAACAACATAAAAACAAGACAAAAATATATAGCAACATAATAGAGAAGGGGGCCCTTCCTCTCTTTATAGGCCCCCATGACTATTTAGGAGGGCCCCCATAGCCCAAAGGCAAAGAGACTAAAACTATTAGAGGGAGTACAGGACCTGTTTAACACAGTGATAAGGGGTCTGGAAGTGAGACAGTTTCCATAGGTGCCCTAACTGTACTTACCCCCACTATAGTCTCCCTAGAGAGAGACGAACTACTCCCCACTCCCCTACAACTTCTATCGGTGCACATATTTATACACCCAAAGGGCTAAAACATGACGTCACCAATTTCCGTTAGGGCACCTAGCTACCAAGGAATGATAAGAGCTGTTGTATCCTCCCTCTAATAGTTTTAGTCTCTTTGCCCAAAGGTAAAGAACAACTGCCACAGATCACATATGTCTAAATGCCAATTATTGCTAATAAGTTTATAATCCATGAGCCATACTTCAAGCCAATTTTTTTAAAAAAATATACTGACATAAACAAAAACACCACTTATTGCAAGAAAAATTAAAATGGAGCTCAATTATAAAAAAGGGCTCATATACTTATGACTCAGCTTTTCCTTCATAATTTAAGGTATATTGTCAGGAAAATTTTGGTTTGAAGTAGTACAAAATAAGTCACATTTTTTAGGCCTGGCTCTTTGACTATTATATTTTTTGCAGTAATGTTGATCAAGATGCAACATTTTTAAAACTAGCATACTATCAGTTTAATGGACATGAAATCTTACTCAGCTATAGATCCAGGCAATGGTTTATCTTCAAGTAATTTATCCAACTCATAGTCTTCTTCTTTTTCCTTAGCTGTTCTCTTTGGTTTCCAAGGTTTGATAGTCTCGTCCCACCAGTCGAGTTCAACTCTTTGTTTCCTGGTAGTTGTCATCCACTGAGGTGCGTAACGTTTTGTTAAATCTTTAAATGTTCTATTGCCATTCCAACCAATTACATAACAGATTGGACTACTGCACAGTGACTAAAATTAAAAGTAAGAAATTTGAATGCAATACATTGCGCAAAGAAGCCATAATTGAATGCATTGAACGCAATGCATGCTTTTTTCTTTGTTAAATTCAACTTATATACCAAGACTATTTATGCTATAGTCTGTATAACATAGTTCAAACACACAAAAAATGTTAAACTATATTGAAAGACAAGGGTTCTCCTAGCCAGCTTTGTGGGGTGGCATCTTCGAGCCAACCTGGCATGTTATCACATCAAAATAGAATTTTCTTGCAACAAATTGTTGCAAACATAACTTTTTTAAAAAAATCAAATAATACAACAACAATATAGAAGTTGTAATACATTATTTAGCTTTGTCATCACCAAAAAAGGCTGGTAGCTATCACTACTTGGTGATACCAGGTATTTTTTGTATGCCTCTTTGGGCACTTCTCTTGTAATAATGATACAGACCAACACTAATCAACCAATTTTTAATTCACCTTTATAAAAGAGAAAATTATCAGAGACTTAAATGCTGATATAATCCTCATACAATAACATTCGACTTTTCAATAGAAGCAGCAAGTGTCCAACTTCAGAAAGAAAAAAATACCTACAGGTACTTGGGTGACGTCACAGGATAACCATAGTACTACACCCTAGTGGGCATGCTTTAAATGCTTTGGGCTCCTGATCCATTTAATCTTCCATGTTCCCACAAAGCTAGGATAAACTAAGGGTAGGATGTTTAGAAAATAATTTTTGGCGGGAACTTAAAAACCTCTCCATGAGGTAGCCCACAGGTTACCTTTATTCAGCTGTCTATTTAGAATTGATTATTTTTTATATTTACCTGTATTTGATCGATGCAATGTATTTTCCCTCTCTGTAAGTCAACACTGATCCATTTTTCTTCTGATTCTAAAAATACTTCAGACCAAACATCATTTCCTCCTTTCTTCTTTTTCTTTTTCTCTTCGCTACTCTTTTCAACTGGCTTCTTTTTCTTCTTTTTAATTATGAGATCATCATCCTCACTTTCAGTTGACAAAACACGTCTATCTTTAACTTTCTTTGAAGACTTTGAAGTACTTGCTTTAGATGTGCTTGGCTTTGACTTTGAACTTTTAGGTGTATCATTTTTAGATTTCCCATCAAAATATTCTGAATTAGACTTTTTATTTTTAGGTGTTTTAGACTTAGCATCAACAACTTCTGTGAATTCATCGTCACTCGATGATTCACTTTCTTCATTCTCATCTTTGTCTTTTTTCTCAAATTTAAATAAATTATCCCGATGTGGTTTCAAAGGAACAGGTTGCAAATTAACTAAAATTCTACATTTAAGACCTAATACTCTAGCTACACATACGAACATCAACACTTTATCTTTAATGCTGTTAGCTCTGCATTCTGAAAATTGAACTAATAAAGATTCTATTAAAGTTGTATTTTTTTGTTCTTTCTCAAGTACTTCTACTTTTTTTGTGAACCATGCCACTAATTTTTCCAGGTATTCAAGTGTAGCTAACTTAGGAGGGTAAAATTTTTCATTTGGAACAATAGACAGAGCAGATCCTAGAATTGTTTCGCTATTTAAAACATCATCAACCATATTCCAGTGAGCCAAGAGACATAATAAATGAACTTTATGAATTAAAACTTGGTTTTCTCTCATTTTTGCATTCAACCTCCGTTTCAAAGCTGCATCAACATCAAACTTTTTCTTTTTCTTATCTAAACCAAGAAAGGTCGGTAAATCAATTTTAACTTCTATTTCCTTTTGTTGGTTTTCTTGAGATGTTATTTCCTCGTCAGAATCTTTACTATCTACAATGTTAGTTTCCCCCATTTTAAGTAGTTCAGAAACTTCTTCATTTTTATTATCTTTCTTTTGAACTTTTGGCGTAGCTAGTTTCTTTTCTTTTTTACTCCGGCTTCTTCTTGTTTCACTCAAACAGAAACTTTGCAAATTTTTCTCATCGTCATTCTGTTTATTATCAAGGACTTTGTTCTCCTCTAATTCTTTAATTTTTTGCTGTGTACTAATGATATCGGAAAAGTCAAAGTATTCCGATACTTGTTCATTGTCGGAGCTCTCTTCTGATTCACCCCCTATTCCTGAGCTGGATGCATTTAAATTTGGTTGTCTCTTAGCTGGAGGCTCCTCGTCGCTTTCCGAACTTGAACTTTCAGATAAGTTTTGTATTCCCCTTGAAACATATTCACGGGATACAGTGGAAGTCGACTGGGAGCTCTCTGAACTTATCCTCGACTTTCTGTTCCCAACTTTCCTTGGTTCGTCATCACTTTCTTCCTCTTCATCATCGAAAATACTTTTGCTAGCTCTTCTTTTATCAGCTACCGCTTTCCTTCTGGTTTCCATCAATTTAAAATAAAATTTTGTAATGTATTGACGGTATACAAACCTTTTTTGCTGCAAGAAAAGATGAAAACATCCAAACAGGAAATTTAAGCCTACTCACAAACGATATAAATACGTTTTATTGATTTGAAAAGTTTAGCAATAAAAAGAAACACTATAAAAGCAATAAATGTTCATTGTTATTATTATTACAATTTTTATGTTGTTGTTGTTGTTTATTTCGAATTTAATTACAATTTTTAAAACAACTTCATTAAAAACAATTTTGAGTTTCGCGGGCATTGTTGTTGTCTTTCATTATCATTATATATTTTGTCCAAAAACTGAATATAAGGGATACTTTTGTTAATTTTGAATGCCTTAATGGTTCTTGCTAGATGGTATAGTGTGATAATAATTAAACTTAACGTGATATTTTTATTTTTGAGAATATTGCCAAAAACATTTGATGTTATATTAATATTATACACCTTTGTACTTAGAATATACTATACAGGTGTTTCATATAAAGTGTCCACCAGAAAAGGAGTGATAGTATCCCTCAAAAGGAACAAAAAGTGTCCTATAATAATAAACCCCGATCTCCAACCGTTTTCCTCCCACAAGGTCAAATTTAATTTTTAAAAAAGTATTTGCACCTCACATCATAAAATTGTTAATAGGGACTTAACTATTAAGCTAGAAATGTGAAATTGGTAAATCATTAGAAAGCTGAGTAAATTTCATAAAGGACAAAGTACTAACTATGTCAAATATTTTGGAACTACTGCCCAAAATTTTGCATGAAACATGATTTTTTTAAAATGGTATTTATGGAATTTTGTAGTAGGGCAATTAAGGAAGTAAGAGATGAGCAAAAGTTCAGCCAAGAACGGAAAAAACTTCTGCTTATGATTGCCCTTTAAGAAAAGTTAAATAATTTTTAATACATTCAATAGTCAAAATTTTAAGCAACTTCCTTCCTAAAGTTGGAAAACTGATATTTTTTTTGCATTTTTTGCATATTCCTACAATGTTAATGTACATGGTTACATAAAATAATTACAAATCTCTAAAGCAAGGGAAAAGAGTTGGTTTAGAGAAAATGTGTAAGAATAAAATAGTTTATTTACCTTCTAGAGGTCCCTAAAAATCGTATTATTAAAATTATTTTCGAAAATAAAATATTTTGTTAAAATAACACATAATTTTTCACTTTAACGACAAAAATGATCAGTTTTTTGCACTTCTAGGCAACAATAGCTTACATTTTTGACTATTGAAATGTATGAAAATTTTACATTTTCTTAAAGGGCAGTCATAAGAGAAGTTTTTTTCCCATCTTGGCTGAACTTTTGTCATCTCTTACTTCCTCTAATGCCCTACTACAAAAATTCCATATAAATTCATTTTTTTAAAAATCATGTTTCATGCAAAATTTTGGCAGTTTCCAAAATATTTGACATATTAGTACTTTGTCCTTTGAAATTTACTCAGCTTCTAAACTGAGACCATTTGGCCTTTCTAGCTTGAATAGTTAAGATCCCTATAACAATTTATGATGTGAGGTCAAATATTTTTTTGAAATAATTAAATTTGACCTTGTGGGAAAACGATTGGAGATCGGGGGTTATATTATAGGACATTTTTTGTTTCCTTTGAGGATACTATCACCTCCTTTTCTGGTGACTTTATATGAAACACCCTGTATAGAAGACTAGACGTTACAGCGGAAGCATTTGGTAACACTTCTCGTATGTATACTTACTTTATAGGTAGGTAATTTGAGTATAGCTAGTGAGAGAGGTGGGAGTAATATTCTTGAGTCCTCCTGCAACCAATACTCGAGAGAGGCTCGTCTCTATACGATATTATTTCATATCAAATAACTATCAATATCAAAGTCAATCAAAACATCAAATTATTGTTTTGAAAAATACTTTAACCAACCTACACTTACTTTTTCCAAATATTTTTGATTTTGCTATTATTTATTAATTATGTAGTTTTTATAATTGCCGCAAAAAAGATTTTTTAAAAAATCTTCCGCAAAAAAAGAAATATCACAATTCAAAGCCTAACAAGGAGAAAAATAAATTTGCGTTTAAACTTTCTTAACAAATCATACTGAGAAACTCATAACACAACAAACAAAAATGAAGACACAAACAACAAGACATTTCTTTTAAGCTGAATAAATAAAATAATAGGTATAGAAGTCATCAGACACCAAAGTTGTCTCTTCATTATTGATTCAAAGAAACATAATTGAAATAGAAGATAAAAGTCATTAGAAATCGAAACCAAAATGTAATATGAAGCAATGTATAATTTAAAATAAATAGAATCATTATACAGAGAGAAGAAAACAATTGATTTCAGTTCTATACAATTAAATTACTTTAAATTTATTAACTATATACATAGATACAAAAAATACATTAACACGTCATACATCGGAGATTAGAAACAACACGTGATCAATTGATTAATATCATATATTAATCATTAAGATGATCATTAAACAAACAAGTCGCTTATCGATGTAGATAAGGGAAGATTGTAAAATGTGAAGGGGTAGAATAGAAAGACCTTGTGGTTGACGAGGTGGGGGACTGGAATCTTTATAACTATATCCCTATCCCTCGCGAGCTGAAACAACTAATATAATATAACAGTGTTAACCAAATGGCTCGCCAACAACGTCAGTGTTAGAAGGAGCCACTACTGATAACACGAAACCGGTCACTGGTGCACCTAAGTAAATGCTGGCCATCCTTACAATATATAATTTTCTAAAAAAAAGTTGGCAATCTTCCGGTTGCTGAATTTAAATTATTTTTATTATTAATTAATGATTGATTATTCAAAAAAACTAATATAATAATCGGTGCATTTACAATATTTTATTGCATTTTAAATTGTAAGTTTAACGTATTTTTAAAAGTAGTCCTCGTCAACTAAATGTATCTTGTATTCCGCCACCCTTTGCATCCTAAGACCAGTTATATTTAAACTCAGCAGGTGTTTTAGTTATTATATTTGTTCTTTAAGAACTCTTCTTCATTAAAGATATTTAAAGGCAACATAATTTAAAATATGTTTTGTTGTCAGGTGGCAGCATTACTAGGTGCACGCAGTCAACCGCCTTTCGTGTATCAGTGGAATTACATTGTTGTTTTACGGTCCTGTGCTCTTCATATATAGTATTATTCTTTAAGGTGCACCAGTGAACCGACTTTCGTGTAATCAGTATAGTGCTCCTTCTATATAATAAGTATTATTCTAAGGGTCTTATCAGTAGGTTACATCCAAAACGTATTGTGGTTAACTCTAGGTTACCCTTGTCAGCTGTTCCATTGTGAACTCTTTACAAAAAGACATTAGTCCTTTTTGTAAGTCTTGCACGTGAGGAGGAGTACTAAAATATTAAGCATGTTTGTTCCATTTGAGAGCGGCTGGTTAATTAAAATTTTTAAACAGCCGGCGGACGTACAAACAATAAAAGTAATAATCGTAGGCTGTAAGTTGAGGTAAAGTAATACTTCACCAATCTAAAAAAATTAGAATGCGAGGTTGTCCCTCCTTCACTCTTGACAATGCAGCCATGCTGTTCTTGTCTTTGCACCTTATTCTCCCCTTATCTCTTATCTTATCAACAGTTCTAAAATAGAATTATAAACTAAGATTAAAAATGTATTAATGGTAAATAGTTCACCTAAAGGGAATTTGAAGTTGCTTAGTGAGAATAATGTAAGTAATAGCAGAGATAATAATCTAAAAGTTAAGAATTGAATTATCTAGAGACTACGTACTCCCGTATTTCGGCCTATCAAAACGAGTGCCAATGCCAAAAGATTAATTTTGGTTGCCGCTTAGTGCTAACTTTAGCGCCTCGAGTTATTGTATAGGAGGTTTTTTTTTCAAATGTAATGGATGAAGGTGTGAGAAATTCATCAAAAGAATAACAATACATTTTTCCTTTTTTTGAAACACAAAAATATTACTGGTTTAGTTAAGACTCAATTATACAGAGCAATTTGGTCGATGGTCACTTGCGACTGAAGTCACTCTTGTAATAAAGGCTTAAGCAAAAAACACTGTTGCTCGAAGGGTAAATTTAAGTGTTACTTTACTTTCTGTATCTACTCGCCGGAGATTTTTGTCTCAAGGAGACTGAATTATGTAAACAATAACATGATTTTGTTCACAAAATCTAGTCTCTCAGAGGCTAAAATGGATTTTACAGGGCGAAATGCCCTCTAAGAATAAATACTAACAAAACACAACAACTGTGTGGACTCTAAGAGGCCTAAACCAATAACAATTTGATAAATACATGGCATAATGCCATGTAACAACAAATAATCACAAAACAACAACAATGTGGCTGCGAAGGGGCCATAGGAATGCCCCACGGCCTGAGGAGCCAACACTGCTTGTGACTACACTGTTGTGAAGGCCTGTATTTCGATGTTTCAAAATATTATCAATAGGACCCCTCTAGTAGTATATCTCTAAGCTGGCATTTATCATTCTGTTCTGATCTTATCGAACTGGTGGCCATTTTAAAAGAATCAAGTTTTCTTAACTGATGAAAGGTTTTGAGTTGAGTCGGTTACCTTGTTATTCTATATAGAAAACTAACAAATCATAAATAAGTTTCATGAACACTCACTGTCTTGAGTAGGAAAATAATTGACTCTATTTTGTTTGATTTTGTCTTTGTTGACTATATTCCACTATACATTAAGCTAAGCATAGTAACTGGAGTAATCCAGTTATCTTAAAACTATCGACAGAAATTATTTTGTTTGATTTTGTCTATATTGACTATATTTCTACTTAAGACCACCAGTGAACCAGCTTTGTTGTTATCAGTTATGCTCCTTCTATGTAAAGTATTATTCTTAGAACAGGAGTAATCTATTTGTCATAAAACGATTGACAAATATTGTTTGTGTTGCTTAAGGTGAATGAGAATGATTCCTGCGAGACTGTTCTGTTCTTACCGAATCAATCAATGTTTGGTATTCAAAAGATATGCTGGTCATAGTAAATGGGCCAATATAAAGCATGTGAAAGCTGCTAATGATGGTGCTAAGTCAAAACTATTTGCTAGGTTTACTCAACGTATTAAAATCTCTATTCAAGGTATGAATTTTATTTATTGGTTATTTCTTTTAAATAACTAACACAGCCTAAAAGACCATTTAAGAGACAATCGTTTAGTTTTAGCTTCCTTTGTCTCTTACACACACTCTTAAATGCTTGATTGAAAAATGTGCGCATTCAATTGCTGGCTAACAGCCCCCCCCCCCCCCCCCCCCCTCCCCCCCCACCCCCCCCCCCCCCCCCCCCCCCCCCCCCCCCCCCCCCCCCCCCCCCACCCCCCCCCCCCCCCCCCCCCCCCCCCCCCCCCCCCCCCCCCCCCCCCCCCCCCCCCCCCCCCCCCCCCCCCCCCCCCCCCCCCCCCCCACCCCCCCCCCCCCCCCCCCCCCCCCCCCCCCCCCCCCCCCCCCCCCCCCCCCCCCCCCCCCCCCCCCCCCCCCCCCCCCCCCCCCCACCCCCCCCCCCCCCCCCCCCCCCCCCCCCCCCCCCCCCCCCCCCCCCCCCCCCCCCCCCCCCCCCCCCCCCCCCCCCCCCCCCCCCCCCCCCCCCCCCCCCCCCCCCCCCCCCCCCCCCCCCCCCCCCCCCCCCCCCCCCCCCCCCCCCCCCCCCCCCCCCCCCCCCCCCCCCCCCCCCCCCCCCCCCCCCCCCCCCCCCCCCCCCCCCCCCCCCCCCCCTCCCCCCCCCCCCCCCCCCCCCCCCACCCCCCCCCCCCACCCCCCCCCCCCCCCCCCCCCCCCCCCCCCCCACCCCCCCCCCCCCCCCCCCCCCCCCCACCCCCCCCCCCCCCCCCCCCCCCCCCCCCCCCCCCCCCCCCCCCCCCCCCCCCCCCCCCTCCCCCCCCCCCCCCCCCCCCCCCCCCCCCCCCCCCCCCCCCCCCCCCCCCCCCCCCCCCCCCCCCCCCCCCAACCCCCCCCCCCCCCCCCCCCCCCCCCCCCCCCCCCCCAGTGAAGGATGAGGCTTTATTATTTTTTTTTTAAATTTGCTATACTTAGGCAAATGGTCCATAAAAATGAAATAATACAAATCACCCTAGGGAGGCTGTGGTGCAATTCACAGAGCCCACTTAGTAGCTAAGAGATCAAAGGCATTTTTAAAAAAAAGTTTGAGTAAAATAAACATTTGACTGGTCATATCAGTGAAGATGGACGTTAAAAGAACAAAGCAGATATCTAGGCCCGTATTCAAAGACATCTTTCTAACATTCTCCTTAAGGAACAAGGATAAGGTTAGAAAGATGTCTTTGAATACAGGCCTTTATCTAAAATGTACTAAAATAACATTTGTTAGTGTATGAAAAAAAACAACAAACAATGGGAAAAATTGGAAAACAATCTAATTGACGAGTGGGCCCCGCCCACTCTTGGCGCCTTTGGCGCCCCTCCCCCCCACCCCAACAGCTGCGCCTTCGGCGCAGCAAGTGGCGGCTGCAGCTTCGCTGCAGCTGTGTATATACAATAATATATATATAGACTGCGCCTTCGGCGCAGCAAAAGGAGACTGCAGCTTCGCTGCAGCTATGTTTTTTATATTTTTCTTAAACCGCATTTTTTACCTAAACATCGGTACCAATATTATTTCTTAGCTAGTATAAGAACAAAGTTATGATTTTTCAAATTTGTACTTTGCTACACTCTCTTATAACTATAAAAAAATATTTTAGAGGAAAAATGGTAGTTTTGTCCTATTTTCGTCATTTACTTATGCAGCCTAATTTACTGACCTAACGATATTGGTATCGATGGAAAGCCTTATAATATAAGGTAACTTTTCAATGTTAACATCTCTATCTTGTACCTGTAACGATTTACAGACTGCCAAAAGTGAAATGAAGTATGCATTTTTCAGATGACCTCTACGCCAAAAGTATGACTTGTCTAAAAATGTTTTACGAATAAAAGTTGTTTCATTAGTCAATACCAACAGTTAGAGACTAATTTTACTTCAATATCTTAATAAATAGTGAGATAGACCCCATTGAAGTTTTAACCTAAAATCCAAGATGGCGGACAAACCGGAATGGCAAAATATTTTTCCCGTCGACAGATTTTTAGTCCAGGCCAATGCCGAAAGAATGGCTATCTCAAGAATCAATTTTAAACATTTGGGTTCCTTAAGTATAGCCGGTTTCCCGCCAAAAATAAAAAACCGCGGTTATTAGAAATTAATTTCCCTCCCTATCTGCACAGTTCCATTTGTTAAGAATCTAAACACCCAAAAAAGTTACTTTTAAAAGATTTTCCTGGGAGGATAGGCCCCCCCGTTTTGCACTCGTAAAAAAAAGCGCCAAAAACACGAAAAAAATTCTGGCGGGAAAACGAAAAATTTTGAAAAACTTTTACTTATTGGTCCTTTTAGATCAACGTGACGCCTCAAAAACGTATTTTGTCCAACTCTTACCACCAACCGAAACGGAGTTATTCCGGTTTGAAAGTTTGTGACCCCAAAAACGATACCGGTGGTACTTGGCACAAAATTGTTACCCACGCAATTTGTAGGTATAAAGAGTACTAATCCGTGTAATTTGAATTTTTCCTCTATCTTCAACCGTTCGCCTCCAGAGCGTTCCGAAATCCGAAAATCCACGCCATCTCTATTTGCATAATAAATCCAAGATGGCGGCGGTGGCATATAGCAAGTTTTTTTTCCATAAACTACACAAATACGGAAACTAATGCAAGTTGTCCGGTTTTAAATATTCAATAGGAGCCGAAATATGATTTTTTGAAATTTCGAAACGATTTCTACCGAAAATTTTACTGTGGCGCCGAAGCGGAAAATTTCCGGTCGGTGAAATTTGGGAAATTGTAACAACCTATGTTACCACAAAACTGCATTAAAGACGTACCGATTTCGGAATTTTTTTCACACTATATATTTTTCAATAAGATGTGAACCGGTTATCAAAACCGGAAATGCCAGCTTTACGATTGTCGTTCCGAAAGTACCAACCTATCGACTAAACAACCGGACCGGTTTTCAAAAAATCGGTTAAAACGCTACCACCACGGGGTATATTCCGATTCCAAGTCGGCATTAAAAAAAAAAAAAAATGAAATTTGGAAAATTTCTTAAGTTTGGAACTTAATATTTCCGGACGTCATAGCTAAGAACCGAAACCGGGGGGGATCGTTACCTTTTGTCCACTATAAACCGTAAAAAGCGCGGTTTCGAAATCAACTTTAAGCCCTTTTCCGGACGAAAAACTAAAAAAAGTCCGTGTTTCGAAAAAATGACATTTCTCTATAGCCCGCCCCCGGGGCGGTGGAGAAAAAATCTTCGATAAAAGTTGTAGCCACCCGGATATAGTGGGGGTGTTCTATAGTAACGGAAGCTCTATCTCCAACCCTTGACCCCGAAATCCGGTTTCGAAATTTTTCGAAAAGTAAAAACAATTTCAAACCGAATTTCTCCTATACCGGAAACATTTTCATACGCCCCCACGAACTTTTTTATTCTCCGTAATTTTCCTGATAAAACGGCACTCGTCCGGTTTAAATACGATTTTCCCCGCGGCTCGGCACGTCTTTCAAAATTTTCCGGTTTAAACCCAAACGCTTTACGTTTGCGGGGTCACTATTAGAGATAGATACGGCATGTCAGCGTACGCCCCCCCTTATTTTTCGGCAGACGACGGACGCCGTTGGAATTTTTCAAATCGGACAAAGTTTGCAATTTAAAGTATATATACGAAAAATTCCCCGACTTCCGGTTACCGGAAATGGGTGAAGGAGTTACCGGAAATCGGATTTCGACTCCTACGATCAAAGTTCGATATCTCCTCTTTCCAACCACCCCCCACGCCCCGTGCCATTTCCGATAAGGTGAGGAATCCGGTCAAAAAAGACTGTTTTTTTCCCCGCTACGAAATTAGGAGTATTAATATATAGTATACTAGAAACTTGGAACAAGTACAAATATTTTTCATAATAAATAGGTACATTAAGTTTCGTTTCAATACAAAAAATATATCCTTGATTTTTGTTGAATCATAAAAGTTTCATCCTCAATTCAGTCAACTGGATTAAGGAAGCTCAATCAAGAAGGATGGAAGCAGTGGTTTGAATTGTTCAGTATCTGCTCCAACCCCTGACTATGTTAGCTGTTCTTAATTACTTATTATGCTAATAATTTTTAAACTTATGTTGGATGATTTATTTTATTTTTTCTTTATGTTCCAGCTGTCTTATCTTTTACTTTCTTTAGTTAATCTATGGTAAATATGGAAGCTAATAATAAGTAATTAAAAACTTTTTGTTGCTAATTATAGTCAAATAATTTAAGAATAACAAAACAGTAAATAAAATAGTAACAAATAGTTCTTACTTTTTTAAGACCTGACTGAAATTGAGTCTTTCCCTAAGCTTAATTTCAGAAGGTCCACAGCTCTGTGGGTACCCAGAATGTAAAAAAGAAATATCTTTTTCTGGTTGTTTATAATGCAATAAGTGGTTATTATCATTATACATAAAAGTTTAGCAGCATTGAGTGTGGTCAGTGCTGTATGGGGGACCGCTGAGAACGAAACGGATGTATTTACTATCTAAGGATGAGCGAAGGGAGTCTGAAGACATGTTGCAGTAAAAAATTGTGTTGCAGAAAAGATTATAGTAATTATAATAATACTATAATTTCACCCAAGATTTTTTCCTAATGTATTTTAACACTTTTCAGAGAAAGATGATAGTAACCCAGACACAAATAGAAGTTTAGCAAATTTAATTGAGTCCGCTAAAAGACATTCAATGCCCGTATCCTCTATACAAAATGCCATCAAAGTTGCTCAGGTAATTTCTATGAAATCTCTATACAATAATTATTATTCCTTTCCTGCTTTGTTGCCTACGGTATTGTGGTAATTTTTAAGGTGTGTTTATTACAGGGCGGTTGATACTTGCTGCAAGAAATTGATTAAACAAGTTAGTCAAATGACTTCCTGAATCAGGCTTGTGTGAAAAGTACCTCTTGTTGGCTCTATTTCTGGTTCATTTCTAGAACACTTGAAATGAAGCTACCAACAACAACAATAGTTACAAAACAAACAATAGTTTAGTGAAAAACCACTGGGAAATGTTGATGTTGGTGTCAAACTTTTTAGAATTAAATGAAGTATTGAAAATAGGCAATATTGTAGGTATGCTCTTAACTTTTCAAAATTATCAAAAGTGTTATTATCAAAATTAACATAACTGGGTTATAATTAACAGAATAATAATTGTAAATTTAAACTTACAAGATCTAGGGGGTAAATATTGTTTTCAAAAGTCTAAGATCATGTTTTCCCCATAGAGATATACATATATCTCAATACATTGAGAGACCTGAAACATCTTTTTGGGGCTCTGTGTAACCTCATTGAAACCACCTCTACGAGTGAGTTAAGGTTATAACAAATCAATCGTTGTCAGCATTTCCCGTATTGTTTAGGTTTTGTTTCCTATTATAAACGTTGGTGTTCAGGTTACTTTTTTAATGTTTCAAAATTCGACCCATAGGACCCCTTTAGTAATAATATCTCTATGGTTTCCCCATATTTTTGAGGATTTAATGTTGGTACACCTGAAATTTTCCACCCTGTATAAAATAACTTGTTTTATTATCATTTAAAATTTAGTTATATGTGTTTTAACCTTAGATAATACTAATATAGAAGGAGCACAGGACCGTAAACACAATGTATTCGCTGATAACACGAAAGCCGGTTGACTGGTGCAACTAAGTAATGCTGCCAACCTGACAACAAAACATTATTTTAATATTTGTCATAAATATCTATTAATAAAGAAGATCGTAAAGAAAATATAATAACTTAAAACACCTGCTGAGTATTTAATAAAACTGGTCTTAGATGGAAAAGGGTGGCGGAATACAAGAATCTACGTTTAGTTGACGAGGACTACTTTTTATATATAATTTTAATAAATACGTTAAACTACAATTTAAAATGCATAAAATATTGTAATAATCAATCATTAGTTAATAATAGAACATAAATTTCAGCAACCGAAGGTTGCCAACTTTTTTTTAGAAATTGTATATTGTAAGGGTGGCGCATTACTTAGTTGCACCAGTGAACCGGCCTTTCGTGTTATCAGTAGTGCTCCTTCTATATATAGTATTATTCTAAGGTTTTAACCCTAATATTACGGATAGACTTCTACTTAACTGTTAGCCCAGAGATGGAAACATATCTCACTGAGCTTCAACATATTCATTTGATGCTCCAAATGTACTGTGATGCTGCTTGTTTATACACTCAAGCAGCCAAAAGTCCTCTCTTTTTAGGTTTTAGCTACTCTTTTGGTTTGTAAAAGTGCAGACGATAATAAAAATAATTTATTTTTATTATATACTACAATAATAATATGCTATAATCAAAGTATATAGTAAGTAAGTAGTAAGTAGTAGTAGTATTATGCTATAATCAATGGAAACATTTCTTTTGGAAAAAGTGTCCATCAAATAAACTATGAAATGAATGAAATTAGAAAGAAGTAGATGTGAGTGTGTATAAATAGTTGATTAATGACATATTTTGCTGCTGTTAGTAAATAATAGTAGATTATGTAACTAGGATGTAAAATGAAATTTTATTGCTCTCGAAATTCTGTTTGATGAGCATAGTGTCAATAAACTACTTACACAGTACTGTTTATTTCTCTTAAGAAAAATATCTTTAGTTAAAACATTTTACATGTGCTAACGTGTTAACCATGATTTTGCAGATGAACAAGTCAAAAATTGAGGAATGTTGGTATGAAATTAAAGGCCCTAAAGGATGTATTATTATAGCTATGGCAATAACAGACAATAGAAAGAAAACTAGAGATACACTAGCAACTATTCTTCGGAAAAATAAGTAAGTTAATACACAGCATGTACAGGGTGGAACAAAAGACACCCTCCCCACCTCTTAAATTTTAAACTGTTCAGCAGCACTGTTTTATGTCTTGCAGCATTAGTGACCATAAATACCTTAAAATGAGGATAAGATAATGAATGATTCATGCTCATTCAGACATTTTTGCTCTTGAAAAATTATTTTTAATGCCAATACTTAAGTTTATATTTTTATAAGAATATCTACATAATTAACACAACGGTGTAGATATGTGCTAAAGTAATTCAAAATTTTTGTACTTTGCCTATGAATTGTTAAGAATATTATTATTTCCTCCTTAAAAGTCAAAACTAACGATTTATGATTACATCTTTAATTGTCAACAAAATAATTAAAAATTTGTTTGATAAATAAAATATTTGCCGAGCGAAGCTCGTATACTAAATAATTTTATTTTTGTTTTAGTGTTAGTTTTGCTGAAAACATTAGCAAAACTATGTTTAGTAGGAAAGGTGTAATCGAAGCTGAAGCACCCCAAGGTGTTAACAATATGGATCAAATTTTAGAGCATGCAATTGAAGCGACTGCTGAAGATGTCGTATCTACTGACAACAACTCTTACTTGGTCAGTATTATTTTTAAGTATTTGTTTCTTTCTAAATAATTCATAGCTTTTTAAAAGAAGTTATAAGGATCCTGCAAAATATTAATGCCTACATTAGATTTTTTTTTATGATTCCAACCTAAAAAGAGAAAATCAAACTAGGAAGTTAATAAATATTACAAAAAGGAATGAAATTCCAAGTCTAAAAAAGTAGTGAAAAAAGCCAAATCTTGCAGAAGAATAAGCGAGATCATATTTAATGCTGTCTTGTCAGTCTCTCACTCTTATTTGCAAGCATATGAGGTATTGATGACTTCAATCTGTAACTAGGCCATTATGTAGCTTAAGTTAGTGTGCCATACTGACACCAAACTGTGCTGTATACCTGCATATTGTGCGTTTATTTATTTCAAGAGCCATATTAATGTTTACTCCTATGTATTCTGCTTTATGGCCAATTCACAAAGTGAAATTGTCAAGACCTTATTTTGTATCTTTTATAAAAAATAATGCTTTGTATGCTGGCAATTACGTGAGGCTGACGTGATACTTCTTTTTATGCCAGACTTGGCTTTATTATTGTGTTTCTTTTGCTTTATTATTCAATGACTGGCCATTGTGCTTTTTGCTCATAGCCATTGTGGCCTCTGTTGACAAAATAATAATAAAACTTAACTGTAATGTATTTGTTTTGACAGATTTTATGTATTAAAAATATATTACCTGGTTTTTTGTGAAGAGATACTGTGAGTTATGGAACCTTGTGGTAAATTTGTCCAAGTCTAAAATTGTAATTTTTGGAAGCAAAGGTCAAGTGACAAAAAATGACAAATTTTGGTTCAAAAATGAGAAAATAGAAATTGTAAAGCAATATAAGTACATAGGTGTAACCTTATCTCACAGTCTCTCTCTAAAAAGTCATTTCCAAGAGAAACTAACTGCGGCTAAATTAACCATTAACAGTGTTTGGAAAAACTTTTTCAACCAAAAACTCCCCTTTGACCAAAAACTAAGAGTGTTCAGAGCAGTTGCACAATCTGTCATGACTTATGGACCCCAGGTCTGGGGCTTTTTAAAATATGATGAAGTTGAAAAAATTTTAAGATTTTATATTAAAAAATTATTTGCTCTTCCGTATAACACTCCTAACTATGTTTTAACCCTTGATACTGGGCTAGCTCCTTTATATGTTACAACTCTAAAACTTCATTTCAATTATATCTTAACAACTTTGCAACTTTATGATAACAGATTAACCAAATTTTTAGCCAAAGAAATAATTACAAGAAAAATTTATTGGTGTGCTGAATGGGTAAGACTAAGCGAACTGCATGACATTAATTTAGATGTGAGTGTGCTCAAAGTGGAGGTACTTAAGAGCCAGCTCATGCGCATGGTAGCAAAGGTAGAAGTGGCTGATAGATTTGAAGCTTTAAATAATGCAAGACAGTCCCTATTTCATGCCCATTATTACTATTTAATCCAAAACAAGCCAGTCCCTAAATATATCACAACAATAAAAGGCAGATTTGTAGCAGGATGGATTCTTAAGGCCAGAGGCCAGCTTCTATCTGTTAACTGCTCCTATGGTAAAACAGACCACAGATGCTCTCTTTGCAATATGAATGCCATTGAGGATAATCTCCATTTTGTAGCCATCTGCCCAGCTTTAGCAGAGTTTAGATTTGCTCATTTTAAGGAAAAAATACTCTCTGAAAGCGAGTATCTAAAAATTTTAGATGATCCCACTGTAGAGAATTGTCACTCTTTAGCTTCTTATTTAAGAACCATTTGTAAATACAGATCATACCTTGTCCAACAATTTAATTACTAAAAATTACAAAAAAAATATACACTTCAAAAGACTAGTGTAGTCTCCTTGGAAATAGAATGATATAAATTTATTTATTATATTCAAAAACATTGTAACACTGTGACCCTGGAGTAGGCTTTTGAGTGAGATTTCAGTATCTTTGTACTTTCTCTTATTATGTCTAATAAAGCCACGTTATTTATTTATTTATTTTATTTATTTATTACCTGGTTTTGTCATTAGGCTCTTTACTCCTGATAAATATATCTAACCAAGTTTATTTTAATATAAAGTTATGGTGTAGATACTCTTTGCTTTCTAAATTTTGAAAAAAATTAATTGTATATTTTTTAATTGTCTTCGGCAATAATGAAATGAATTTTTTCTGTTTCAGTTTTACAGTGATCCAATGAACTTAGACAAAACCAAACGAAAACTAGAAGAATTTAATTACAAGATTCTGGAAGCAGAAAATCATTTTATACCAAATTCTCAAATTAATCTATCTGATAGCGATTTATCGGCTGTTGAAAAATTATGTGATAAATTAGAAGATCATCCAGATGTAGTAAAATTGTATGATAATATAGCATAAATATAGTTTTAAATTTTTAAAAACCTTTGTTTTATTTATTTATCTTGTTTTAACATAACGAGGACTTATGTCCTCTTATCCAAACCTTATGGTTTGTTCGGCACACAAACTGGAGTTTGTGTGCTCTAGAATTTTATGTTGTATTATAATTATTTTTCTTAAAATCAGTTATTGACAAACTGACACATATAGGCGAGCGAAATGAGCCCCAGTATTTTTGGTAAAATTATTATATAAAAAATGGTAAAATTATTATATACAACAAGTAGAGTAGTGTACTCCAGTACACTACTCTACTCTACTCTTCTTTACTCTCAAATTTTCCAATTTGGAGTAATCTAGGGTAAAGTAGAGTTAACTGAGGATTTGATGAGTGCACAAACAGAAAAAGGGTAAAAAATGAGATTAACCTTCCTGGGTTATCTCACCTTCCTAGCTAAACAAAATAACAACACTTTACAATACATTTACATATTTTGTTCAATTTTTTGTTTAATTTAGTAGCTTTGTCAGGAAATGTGGTTATTTTATGGGGTCTAAATTGTTTTAGGCAGACTCGTTCATATTTTAGTGAAAATCAAGTTTTGTGTACATTGCTTTTCTATCAAATTATAAAATTAGTACTTAGAATATGAGTAAACAGTTATTACTTTCTTAATCTGCACTATCTTTTGTAAAAAATCACTGGGCCAATTGCTAGATTTAAATCTTTTTTAAATACTTACTTGGTATAAATAAATACTAAAAAGATTTGATAATTAACTTGAAACTATATTTTTGATTCACACACTTGATACATATTTATGATAGCCCGAAGACAAGGATGTTGAATAAAGGGGATGACGCATTAAGGAACATTTCGACCCATGGAATTGTATGAGATAGAGAATAGGACAAACTTACTTCCTTAGGTTATAATTAAAAAAGGCGCCAAACGCAGGTTATGTATACAATTCTTGGTTGTCGAGTTTGTTCTCAACTTTCTTCAGTGCTTTCGTTATTGTTACTTGGTGCTTGTCAAGTCATTTGTGCTTATTTTTTCATTTTAGGACTCTAGGTAGCCACTTGAGAGTAATTGAAGCTTTACCGTTATTTTCGTGAAGAGTAAGTTAAAATGTGTTTATATTTTGTCTTTTTTTAGCCTAGTGAATGTTTTGGTAGTTTTCAAGATCAATTTGGTTGTAATGTTCTTAATTTTCTTTAATGTTGTTAATTTTAAGCATATTAAAACAGTTAAAAGTATGAACTATTTTTCAATTTGTTTTACCCTTCGCAGCAAACAATGTGGACCCATTGGAAGTCTAAGTTTGCCTCTAAATTTAACCTGCGCTGATTATATAGGATCATAAGCATGCGCAGTTTGTACCAAGCATGTGCAGTTAGTTTTTGACGTGGTGTTTCGTGTTGCATTCATCTCTTGTTTTGATTTTCCATGGGTCACTAACAACAAAATATATATGCATTCTTTCTTTTTATTGATGGTACATATTATGAATAACAACTATTTGCTCAAAGTCCACATACTATCTTCATAATTGAACAAAAAATATGGTGAGCAACAAGCACTAAAATTTATCACTTGACTGTTTATTATGAACACAAAACTAATTTAGTAATTTTAAATAGTATAAATAGTAATAAAACTATTTAATTTTGATTAAATATATTGATAACTCATAAATTATAGTTATCACATATTATAAGAGTGATTTCCCGCTAGATCTTTATTTTACTCTACTTTACTCTGTCTTTTTGGAGGAGTAAAAAGAGCAGTTGAGAGGAAGATACTTCTTGCCCGAGATTTGTTACGAAACATAATAGTGCAGTTTGTAGTAGAATCGAGGACATGCCCGAACCACTGGCCCGAACATAGTTCTTACCCTAGATTACTTTAGTGTATACTGCAGTAACGCACCGAACAAACTTATAAACAAATAAATAGTTTTATTTATTAGGGGGGAGTGTTAAAAAGCATAACTATAGTATGTCTAGTACTTTTGGGCATCGAGATTGTGGAGGATATACAAACTGTGATTGGTTCCTGCTAATAATTTTTGGAGGGACAATACTGTTTAGGAACCAATAAGTTTAGACTGATATGAAATTGTTGGTGTGTTTAACATCCAGGAGTAAACTCATTGGCTCCCTGTCATAATATTCCATAGCGGTCAACTGATTTTAACTGTGTATTATACTATAGTTAAGGTGACTTCATTAAAGTTATAACTGAAATATCTATTTTCTTCCAGCGATAAACAGGCATTTCTAATGATTTTACAAACTTTTTTAATTGTTGGATAGTTCATTTGTGGCTCAATTAATTCATGGTTCATTGAAAATAAGAATTCAAGTTTTCTTGAAAATTCCAATACATAATTCCTCTTGAAAATAGATTGGTTTGAAAAATAAAGAAAAAAATAAATTAATGGTCCTTAAAATTGTTTATTTTGTTGAAATTCTAACAAATGTCTTATTAACAGTACAATGTTTAAAACAAAAATAATAATAAAAAATCTTCCAACACGTTTCCTAATTTTTTTTCTCATTTATGAAAAATGGCATTTTTTATATTTTTAAGGAACAGTTAAATTAAAAACATTTTTTTCTTGTATCATTTTTTATATAACACACTGACTTCTAAACATTTATAATATATATAATTTATTTTATTTATAATTATTTTGTTTATTTCATTAATACAATGGGTACTTAATCATTTGTTAACAAGTCTTTTATTACACTTGAAGCATATTTATTTTAAAAGATATGGAAAGAAATATCGTAAAGAAAAAATATTTAGTGACATTAAAATGATCAAGTTACTGCTTAATGAATGCAAAATTAAAAAAGAAAATTTAATTACAAATAAATTAATATAATTATGCATTCTTACTGATCAGTTAAAATTATTCGGCAAAAATAGGAAGTTCAATAAAACTAATTTAACTAATACTAAAAGTGATACTCTTCTGGTTGTATAGTTAGTATCAGCTGTATAGTTAGTATCTGCTGCATAGTTAGTATCTGATGTGAAGTTAGTATTGGCTGTAGAGTTAGTATCTGATGTGAAGTTAGTATTGGCTGTAGAGTTAGTATTGGCTGTAGAGTTAGTATTGGCCGTAGAGTTAGTATCGGCTGTATAGTTAGTATCTGATGTATAGTTAGTATCGGCTGCATAGTTAGTATCTGATGTATAGTTAATATCAGCTGTGAAGTTACTATTAAGTTAAGTAAGTTAACTGATATTGATCTTGAACTCCTATTCTTATTTTGACCATTTTAAGCCCATTTTAAGCAACCTTCAGTTAAAATGAAAAATTTGGGACTTCTCAGCTTCTTACAAGTTAAGGATAAACAATAATTTCCTCCCCCAAAACATAAACAAGAATATTGGCAGTGTTGCCTTAAATAAATACAATAAAAAAAATTATCATAACTTATTTTTTGAAACTCAGGTACAATTTTTTTATTATTATTTTAGAAGCCTATTTTTAAACAAAAATAATATTTACAAGGGGAGAAAAAGCTGTACCAAATGATATTATCATTGAGAATTCCATGCATGGACGTTAAAAGAGCTGTGCAAAATCAAACAACAAAATAATATAAATCGTTATTTAAAACAGGAAAAAATGGAACAGTTAGAATTAATTTGGCAGAAAGTTATGATATCATGATGTATATTATTAAAATGAGAAATAAATAACAATCGTACATGACATAGTGACCTAGGGATCACTAAAAATAAAATTAAAGGATTTACTTATTGCATTGAATGAATTTTGATAAAAACAATCTTATTTTTCCTTGGAATATTCTAAAAATCCTTTTTATATGAGTCAATTACTTTTTACTGTTTGTGGACTCCTTACTTATAAAAGCGCACAATGCAAAAAAAAATCAGAAAGGCGAAAAAAAACTTTAAAGAACTCCTTTAACTTAAAAACACAGAAATTCTCTTTTCACAGATTTTTTTTTATACTTTTAATTCTTTAGACGATTTTAATTCAATTCTTCTTAGTTTATACAAAAATAAATTATATGGCAAATAATAAGTATTTTAATTAAGATACTTTAAATTAAGTAATCATACAAAAAATGAATACTTTAATAACATAAATCATGTCATATATAAATCATAAAATTGATTGAAATAGAAATTATAGAAATGACAAGGGTTTAGAATCAATTTCATGAGGTACATGAAAATAACTTAGCAGAAAATTAATTTAACCTTCAAAGGTTTTCAACAATTCAAACCTTAAATTTAAATTTTAGTATTTCAATGGTATGTTTAACTTTTTTACACCTTGTACTTCCAAACCCTTTATATTCCTATAAAACAAATAATTACAGAATATACTTTCCTAATAAAACTTATAATCATAAAATCATTTCAGTATTTAGCAGAAACATCTTAAAATTTAAATTAAATTTAATTTATAAAATTAAATTTTTTTTTTTTAAAATTTCATTATTATATCTGGTGTTAGAGTTTTGAAAATAAAATCATGAATTAAAATATTAAAACACAAATAAAGAAATCAAAGATAAAAATATTTTTTAAAAAATGAAAATATTAATTTAACTGCAATCTGATACTTTAGTAAAGGGGAAAAACAATTTATTTATTTTAATAAAAAAAACTGTCCAAAAACTAGCTTGATAGCACCATATTTTTATAATTTTTTCATTAAATTATATTTTTTTACAATTTCATTAGTTTATTTTTATTTTAATTTCAAATTATAAAGTCATTAAACAAAATAATAAATAGTAACAAATAATAAATAATAAAATAATTAATAGAAAAAAAAAAGAAATGAGATCAAAAAATGAAAAGAATAGAAATAGTGTTAGCATGAGTTTTTGATAAATCATTAAGAATAAGCAAAGAAAATAATTATTAATTTAGAAGATAAATAAAGCAAGAATAACATGGTAATCAGAGGGCACAAAAAGAGTGCATTTGCAATGCCTGTCCTGTCATAGCACTTTGATTATTACGTTTAGAAGTAGAAGGGATTAAAATTATCACTCCATCGTAATGATCAGGATTGATATTGCAACCCTGTTTTAACTGTCTTGTGTGATTATTTATTAAATAGGTTACATTGGTTATTGGTTTATTATTAGTTTTTCTGCTGTATTAAAAAAAATAAAGGGACGAAAAAAATGAGACACAAAACAAGAATACAAAATAAGAATATTTTGGACATTGTTTTAGTTTTCCCACCAGGAAGGTTTCATTATTAACAGTGTGGGGCAAACGTAAACAAATTAATCGAGCTCCAGGGACGTTACTATCATTTAGCTCCCTACTAGCTTTTTTGCTTGGTGGGCTTAAAAGGCACTGCTCTTGGCTGAACCTGCTCAGAGCAGGGTGCTGGGAATGTACCCCAAGAGAGGTATGAATAATCTGAACAGTTAATGGCAGAACTAATATTTAAGAAGCAATAAAATAATAGGAACAATCCAGTTATGCAATGACTTTACCAATGATTCAATTTAGACTTAAATCAAACAAATCTCTTATTAAATCATTTTTTAATATGTTTCCTTGTCAATAGGATATAAAATCTACTCCTCAATTGAATTAGAAATACTGACAAACAGCTTAGCTATGATATTATTATGTAAAAATAAGTTTTCGATCATACCTCAGGCTCTAACAACAGTTATTAGTAGTCAACCTAAGTAATAGGTTAAATTTTTTTCAAAGATACTGAATACCTATG
>JACMZG010000002.1:42979448-43163896 GCA_018340805.1 Microvelia longipes
CACACGTTATGCAATTTGTTAAAGTACTTGTAGTTATAAAGGGTTAAAGAAAGCTTATAGTTCATCTTTCTATCAGCTTTAATGTTAAACGTTTAGTTAAAACATCATCTAAACTTAATGATCTGATTATCCACTTTTATCCTAGTTAATCACAATATCTACTTCTATACAATAAAGTACTAAAACACAAGTTAATTATTTCTTTATTTGTTTTAATTAGTAACAAAGGGTAACCTCATATTAGTTAAATCTTATAACTTAAAAAAATTAAATGTTCATTTTTTATCTAAGCTTTCACTAATAGTCTTGGTACGTTAATTACTTACTCTATTTAATAACTATTTAAACATTAACTAGAGCATATGAGCTTGTATAGAATTTAAGACAAAGAATTAGATATTTTACTAGAAATATGTTGATGATATTAAATTTCATTAATGCAATATATTTCCCGCTTGCTAGGAATTGAAATAATCTGTGTTTCTTATTAAATTTTAATAATGTACAGATTTTTATAAGTAACAGGAAAATTAGATCAATTTCGGGCGAAATAATAAAAGTGATTAAATTGTGAACGTTTGTATAAGAAAAATCTTCTCTTTAGATTTTTTAGGCTCTTTGTTTGAAGCAAAAATTTCTTCCTTTTTGTATTTCGATGGCATATAGTGGATTTTCAAAAAAGCAAAATTCAATAGTGGCTGGTTGTTTTATTATTGCTTCGAGAATAGTGGTTTCTTAAAATAATTGACTTAGGGAGGGTAAGAAACCGAATATATTTATAAAAATAAATATATGATTTTTATGCAGAAAATCCAAATAAAATCCACTATTTTCATTCTGTAGAGATTGTTCAATAGTGAGGTCTCACGTTCCTTAAAAAGATATAAAATATAAAAATAAATACCCTGTTGCTTGCCCTCGGCATGTTTCTAAGAAATTTAGAAACGTTAATATCATTTGTTCTTTTATAGGCGATCGGTAAAGTATTATTTTTATGAATTGTTGATATGTAGGCGACGGAAAAGTAAACGACAAACAAGTGAAAAGTAAACAAGTGATACGAACAAGTTGATTGGTCGATTTCTCAACTTAAACTTGTAAAGTTTTAAGTTGAGAATTAAAATCTGTCTCAGAAATCAGTATATCCCTTATGCTAATGATTATATTCAGCCCTGATGTTACACATACGCGGACTTTAACAAAATATAGTCATATGTTAACTTCTAACGTGTTAATGTTCTATAAAGTAGTTCTTTATTCTAAATTATCTCCATGGAATTACTTAGTTTAAATTTCTTCTAATATATATCATGCTAAAGTGTATTAAAACAGTTCTACAAAATGGTTTTTTATGTCTTGGGTTTACACCACACGCACTCCAAGACTAAACATTTTAAATATAACTTTATTCTCAGGCACTATGTAGCTTGTTCTATTTATACATTTATTTATACAAGGTGGGAAGGTGTGCATGACAGTTCATGTTCCTTTTAATCTTATTTTAGGTGCGTTGAGTACGCTAAGAGTTATTTAAACATCACACCGAAGAATTCGCAGCGTCAACAACCTTTGATTATTGAGTGTCATTTTATACAATACTTCCATAGACAAGACATGGTTTCATTACAGTTTTAGCATTTGTTTGTTAAATTAAATATTTTGAACAAATGATAAGGAAAAGTTTAATTCTTTATTTCCTAATATAAATATTTTCAATAACCAATATTAACTGCAAAGTTTTCTAATCATGCAAAAGATTTTCAGGTCAAGTTTCACGTTAAAATCATGTTGATATTATCAACTTAATTTCACACATATAATCTTGCTATATATATATATATATATATATATATATATATATATATATATATATATATATATATATATATATATATATATATATATATATATATATATATATATATATATAATATATATATATATATATATATAAATGACTTAAGTCTTTGCTCTCATCTCGATTAACGAATACAGTTAACGAAAGAAAAAATAACTAGATTGAAACTATAATGTTTTTTATAAGACTTGCATTCCGAAATAAAAAAATAAATTGATGAAGCAAAAAATAACGGGAGCACGAAGCTTAAGATTAAACACAGTGCTTGGATGAAGTTAAAATAGCAATTTAAGTATTAAGTTACTTATTTAATATGATATTAGTTCATAGAAATTTAAAGCCCCTTCAAGGAAGAACTGACGTTAATATTAGTCTACGAAGTTGCTCTTTTTTTTTCAAATCAAAACAAGTAGAACTTGTACTGTGGTATAATGTCTACTTGTCTTGAATTTTTTCTTTTTTTTTTCTTTTTGATTCTAAATTACACTCCTATACATATTTGTGGTATGAAATAAATGAAAATCAATTAAAAAAAAACTATCAAGGAAATTTAATGATAAAAAAATATATAATAGAACAATTAGTACGTACACAAGACGATTTAAAAACGGGTTTGAAAACCTAGCAGGTTTTTAAGAAACACCACGAAAAAAAACATGAACGTATGATGAGCGTTTTGAAAACGCTCATATGAACGGTGAAGGAGGCGATCGAGCTATAAGTTTATAAACTAACTTTCGACAAACAAACTTTTGGTTTTAATTTGCTGTTAATTTATTTATTTTTATTATTTGTTCTTTATTTATTTGCTGTGCTATTCAATTCATAATATTCAAACTATAATATTCGTACTATACTTCGTCTGAGATAAAACAATAAAAGAGTAAAAAACACACCAATGAGATAGAGGCATAAAACAAGATAAATTGAAGGTAGTTGAAAACACTGAAGTTAAACACACGTCGTCGTCAAATTTTGATACGTATTTGGATCTACTGATTTGCAAACCGTTTTCAAATCGTCCTGCAAGTGTACTGTATATTTGACTAGTGTCAAATCCTAGTAGGGACAATAATTTTTTGTCGTTTGTTTACCTAATATAAGTTTACAACTAGAAATAATTCTGGCGCGGTGGTCCGCATGTCGGGCGAATTTCCTTTGGATGCGTGTTTCCGTGCTTTCTACATTATATAAGTTTACAACTACTAAATAAATAATTCCGGCGCGGTGGTCCGCTGTCGGGCGAATTTCATTTAGAATGCGTGTTTCCGTGCTAAACAACCCATTTCTTGCTTATGCAAGAACCATGCCCATTGCGTGGTTCCGGTTCATGCTTTAGAACCTAAGCAGTTACTGAATTGTCAAGCACTGCTAGTAACTCATTTGTCTGTATTTTCCAAAGGAAATGCGCATAATTATCCAGTTGGTTTGTACAAAACTATGCCTCTAAATTAGAAGTACGCACCATTTATTTGCACTAGTTTAAAGCTTAGTTACTTATCTTTAAGCTTAGTCAGATATGTTTAAAGGTTTTTAGCGAATTTCCAACAGTTATTACTAAATGTATTAAACAGTAAGTCCCACTTGAACTTAAGTAATGTCAAGCATACCCCAGGTCGATGCCACATTTAATAGATCACAGAATTCTTTGCCTATACTTATATAACCTTATAAATATAACCTTCCTAAATAACCTACTATTAGATAGATAACAAAATAAACAAATAATCTTAATAAACACACAAATAGTAATCATAAAAAGCTGCATTTCCTTTATAATATGCAATTCGTTATGCACCGAGCAGATATGCATAGAAAATTACGGTTTATACGTGATACACCCAGATTGCATCTAGAGAAGTGTTTCAGTCAGTCACATATGGTATAAGAAGTAGAAGTAGGATTGCAGGGTAGATATGATATTTGTTTCATAGCCGTGCAAGGTTTTTATGATTCAACAGATAATCTAATTGCTAGGTTAGAGTCAGTTCCTTAGCAATGAATTAAAAAAATGTTGAGGTCAATGGAAGCAATAGATGTTGTTGATTTTTAAATATGATGGTGAAAATATAAAGAAAGAATGGTTATTATACTTCTGTTAAAGCTATCTTAGACTTCTCAGATAACATAAGAATTCTTATATATAAGATTCTTGTGTGTATATATGAGTTTTATGAATACGGCATATAGTTATATACATAAAAGAATGTATTGAGAATTGAGTTAGGGTATGCCCCATCTAGTAATATGGGCATATTAGAAAGAAATGTATTGAGATTGATTAGGGTATACCCATCTAGTAATATGGGCATATTAGAAAGAAATGTGTTGAGAATTGATTTAGGTATACCCATCTAGTAATATGGGGCATATTAGAGAGAAATGTGTTGAGAATTGTTTAGGTATACCCATCTAGTAATATGGGGCATAGAGAGAAATTAGATTTGGGTATACCCCATCTAGTATATGGCATATTAGAGAGAATGTATTGAGAATTGATTTAGGGTATACCCCTAGTTATGGGGCATATTAGAGGAAATGTATTGAGAATTGGGGTATACCCATCTAGTAATATGGGCATATTAGAGAGAAATGTATTGAGAATTGATTTAGGGTATACCCCATCTAGTAATATGGGGCATATTAGAGAGAAATGTATTGAGAATTGATTTAGGGTATACCCCATCTAGTAATATGGGGCATATTAGAGAGAAATGTATTGAGAATTGATTTAGGGTATACCCCATCTAGTAATATGGAGCATATTAGAAAGAAATGTATTGAGAATTGATTTAGGGTATGCCCCATCTAGTAATATGGGGCATATTAGAGAGAAATGTATTGAGAATTGATTTAGGGTATACCCCATCTAGTAATATGGGGCATATTAGAGAGAAATGTATTGAGAATTGATTTAGGGTATGCCCCATCTAGTAATATGGGGCATATTAGAGAGAAATCTATTGGAGAATTGAGTTAGGGTATACCCCATCTAGTAATATGGGGCATATTAGAGAGAAATGTATTGAGAATTGATTTAGGGTATACCCCATCTAGTAATATGGGGCATATTAGAGAGAAATCTATTGGAGAATTGAGTTAGGGTGTACCCCATCTAGTAATATTGTTCAGTTTCAAAATTAAACCTATAAGGCCTCTTCAGAAATAATATCTCTAAAGTAACATTTATATTATATATATATATATATATATATATATATATATATATATATATATATATATATATATATATATATTTGTATGTATATATTATTCTTATGTAAACAACTGTTAAAGTTGACAACAGCCAAGACAAATAAGACCGGTTTCGCCCGTTTTAGATAACTAAAAATGGATTTTATTTTGAAACAAATCATTATAACTGTTTTTGACATTTGAACAAAATTGCATGATAATCGTACCCCAAGGTTGTTTAAATGATAAGGTTGACCATTTTTGTATAGAACAGCGATACTGAACGCAAACATATCTTAATTTATAAAATCATTAACTCTAAAAACAGTTAATTTTTAATTACTACATATCATGTGAACTGTTATTGTCATTAACTATAAGATAATTTGAGAGTATTAGTCAGTTAGTCTGGTGTTTAATCAGAAGACATAATTGCAAACTGCGATAAACTGGAGAACGAGACAAGTTAACTTCATTTATACTAGTAATGCGTTGCATCAAGAACTCACGGCAAAGAATACATAAAAAATATTTAATTTAAAACAAGCGAAATGAGTTTATCAAAACATTCGGATGCTATACTATTTCTAAAGTATAAAACTCAAAAGGCTCACATCGCTTGCTAGTTTTAGGTATCTTTAACATTTACATAGTAAAAAAGGCTCGCTACGCTCGCTAGATTGCTTATATTATTAATACAAGTTAAAAAGGCTCGCTTCGCTCGCTAGATTGTATATTATTAATGAAATTTATAAAAAAGGCTCGCTTCGCTCGCTAGATTGCTTATATTTGTAATAATTTAAAAAATTCGCTTCGCTCGCTAGATTGCTTATATTTATAATAAAATATGGTAAAATAGGCTCCTTCGCTCGCTAGATTGCGTAGATTTATATTTAATGCATACTAAAAAAGGCTCGCTTCGCTCGCTAGATTGCGTATATTTATAATAATACATAGTAAAGAAGGCTCGCTTCGCTCGCTAGATTGCTTATATTAAATATTAATGCATAGTAAAAAAAGGCTCGCTTCGCTCGCTAGATTGCTTATATTTATAATAATACAACGTTAAATAGGCTCGCTTCGCTCGCTAGATTGTTATATTTATATCAAATATATTGTAAAATAGGCTCGCTTCGCTCGCTAGATTGCTTTATTTATATAAATATATTGTAAATAGGCTCGCTTCGCTCGCTAGATTGCTTATATTTATAATAATACTACGTTAAAAATAGGCTCGCTTCGCTCGCTAGTTTCCTTATATTTAAATAAAATATATTGTAAAGGCTCGCTCGCTCGCTAATTGCTTATATTTGATATTAATGCTAGTAAAAAGGCTCGCTTCGCTCGCTAGATTGCTGATATTTATATTATATAACGTTAAAAATAGGCTCGCTTCGCTCGCTAGATTGCTTGTATTTAATATTATTGCATAGTAAAAAAGGCTCGCTTCGCTCGCTAGATTGCTTATATTTAATAATACTTAAATAGATGCTTATATTTATAATAATACTACGTTAAAATAGGCTCGCTTCGCTCGCTAGTTTGCTTTATTTATAATAAATTATATTTAAAAAAGGCTCGCTCGCTCGCTAGATTGCTATATTTAATATTAATGCATATTAAAAAAGGCTCGCGTATATTATAATAATAAATGGTAATAGAAGGCTCGCTATAAATTTTATTTTTTTTGAGTTTATTATTTATCCGCCATTTTTAAATTAATAAAAAATTTGAAATGTTGACCATGAAAATATATTTTCATTTCTACTCTTTAAGAGCTTTTAAACGATATACAACACGATTTTTTGCTTAAAAATTTTTTCCGGTCCGCCATATTGGCCGCCATTTTGAATATATTTTTCGGAATATTACCAAAACTATACAGCTCTGACATATAGTTAATTTTACTGTATAAAAGTATCTAAAGTATATTACAATAGATCTTTATCTTGTAAATTCTTATAAATTTAGTAAAACTAATTATTATATTAAATTATGGCCGCCATGTTGAATTTTTCGGAATTTAGTATATAACATTTTTTGTTCTACTAATCAAGAGCTTTACAACGATATATTACTCGAGTTATTCCTTCAATTTTAAATTTTTTGGGTTCATTATTTTAGCCGCCATTTTTAAATTTTTCAAAAAAATTTTAAATTTTGTCCATGAAACATATATTTTCTTTTTCTACTCTTTAAGAGCTTTCAAACGATATACAACACGATTTTTTCGCTCAAAATTTTTTTTTATCCGGTCCGCCATTTTGGCTGCCATTTTGAAAATATTTTTTGGAATATTACCAAAAACTATACAGCTCTGACACATAATTAGTTTTACCTGTATACAAAATTTATCAAAATCGGTCAATTTTTACGGCAGTTATCGCGACACGTACAAACAAACACACAAACACAAAACACAAACACACAAACAAACGCGCCGTCCCAATCTTCTGAAATGTAAGAACTCACTTACGTTCGTTCAACAATCTCAAGGACAGTTAGAAGTTACTTTTTCATAAGAGATCAGCAGGAAAAGTACAAAAATCACACGTATGAACACAAAAATATATGTATAACACCAAGTTCATAAAGGGTTATGACCTGAATGGACAAATTGACGTTTTTTCGATTCAAACAAAGAATAAAAAAGGGAGTTCTAGACAATGAATATTTGTTTAAATTCTTTTAATGAATTTATTATTATTATTATTATTACATACACACAACACAACAACACACACACACACACACACACACACACATATATATATATATATATATATATATATATATATATTATATATATATATATATATATATATATATATATATATATATATATATATATAAATTTCCTTAACGTATTTAATCTATTGACACTAAATGTATTCAACAGGTCTTAATCATGCCTAGATTCAGTTAAGTATCGTCACCTTATAAGAGAAATAAATGGGAAGTGTAATTGAAGTTTTGGATGTTAAAAATAGGAATGAGTGACGTCACAATCTATCTTACTGGGTAAAAAATCAAGTTCGAGATTGTAGTTATCTTCTTATATAAACATATTTGGCTATGCCAAATACGATAAAACTAAAACATTTATGTCAGCTCTTGGCTGGCCTAGGTATAACTGAACGGCTCGTATTTTATAATTTTAACGAGCCTAGATACCCTAGACTAGACCTTCAACTGAATTACCAGCTTTATAGTAATGCTATTGGCTATTAAGTTAATATAGAGAAGTAAATAGAATTAAAATTTATAATGGTCAGACTAGTAGTCTTATTAGTTTACTAACTCGTTAATTCTGTTAATCATTTTATACTTTTATACCTGACTCAGATACTTTAACTAAATATATATATTTTTTTCAAGTATTAAGTAAAAAAATATTAACATGTACTCATTAATATAATTAAAATGAGTAGAAGTCGTAAATTATGCTGTATATGGTAAAAGATATTGGTAATATACTGAGGACACAACTTAGCGATTTCACTGATGTAATTAAAATAAACAGATAAGTCTATGAGTTCTTCCTTTTATTGTCAGCTGTTTATTTTTAATGTTTTAATTTAAAAAAAGGTCTTTAGATACAAAAAAAAATTAATTATTTACATACAACAAATAAATATTTATTATTCAAATATAACAAATAAATTTTTTAACAAGTTCTTTATTGGTAAAAGTATACAATATTTATTTTGTGTAAAACGGAGCCATATTTTATCAATTGATTTGGGGTAATTTGTGCCTCTTTATTTATTTATTTTTATTTATTTATTTTGGTATGAAATGTTGTTATTTTTTGGGGGTGTGAGGGGGTTTGTTTTGGTAAAGGATAATTTCATATTTTTTGGTCTGGGCATTTTAATTTTTATTTCCTTGCAGAATTTTTAAAAGATGATATTTTTATGGCGTTTTGAATAGGTTTATATTGTAAAGGGATTTTATTATATAAATACAGCAAATAAATATTAATTATTTAAATACAATAATATATCTCGTATAAGTTAACAATGCGTAAAAAATATAAAAAATAAAACCTCAAGCGTCAAGTATATCGAAATCAAAAGATGTAAAGGTATCAATAGTGTGAGAGATGTGCAAACATCTTTAAAGTCAAAGTCATTTTAAACATTCACTTAGATATTTAAAACTGAAAGAAGACAAAAATCATCCATATACCTTTACTTTAAGTACACGAGGATTGGAAATGTCGAGTTGACAACCTTAATGTTTGCACAGTACTTGTCCTTCTTTTTAATCTCTCTCCCAGCCACTTCTTCAGCAGAAACTTTGAAAAGAAAAACTCGAGAGTGTGATTTATTATAAATGAAATCGATATAGCGCTTTGAAAGAGATGAAAAGACATGAATAATAATTATTATAAAGCCTTTCGTATTAATTATAGAATGTTATGGTTGGAAGCGTAGAGATATTATTACTAGAGGGGCTCAATAGGTTAAATTTTGAAACATCGAAAAAGTAACTTGACCACCACCTTCGCTTTTGAATCTAATCAACTAATAAACGTTAAGAATACAACTAAAAACATAAAAAATGTATGAGAAGCCGAAATAAATTTATTTATTATAACCTTAACTTATTCTTGAAGGAGGTTTCTAGGTAGAAAGGTGGATTCCTCTATAGTATATATCTATATACTTGGAAGTATGTGTTGAGAAAAATAGATATAAAAAGTATTTTCAGGGTCTGTATGCATTTTAAGTCTACGTTACTAAATTGCTTGGCTATAAATAAAGCTAAAATATTATTTAAAATTCTGTATTTTAAAAAATTGAAGCCTATCAGCTGTTTCGCTGATTCATTAATTTTAACATGATTATAGCTTCCTATGTCTATACAATAAAATGCGGAAAGCAACGGCCCCTAAAGCCAATCGCAACACAACTACTCCAGAAGGAATTTACTATAAGAATAAACCCAGGTTTGAGGAGAAATAGTTAAAAGATTGATTTATTGTTTAAATAAACATGGACTTACATAACACGTAAAGCTTATATTATATAAATAGAGGGTAGAATTTTAACATGGGTTGTAAACATTGATGATTAGTCCATTATAAATGCAATAATAGGTTTATATGTGTGAATAAATAATTCTTACATCAATATAAATTAACAATGTTATTTTTTATTACATTGTCATAAAAGTAACGAATAGAAAACTGTAGTAACTTCTTAAAGTTGGCAGCACTGAGTGGTGATAACAATGATAGAGCTTCATTTTCCAAACAAAGCCACGACTATATGGGGAATTTGACAAAAAGTTAATTCATTTAAATTTGTTCAATATTTAAGGCAACAATTTGTGCGTTTCAGTTAAATTACTTCTTTTTACATACATTTCAAAATAAATAAGCTGTTAAAGTCCTTTTTCATTGATATAAATAGGTTGATATGGAAAATCTCAGAGGAATGGATAGGATGTTATGAAATATAATTGTAGTGGGACCACGAAAACCTACCTATGAGGTAGCCTACAGGTTAACTTATGGTCAGTAGTCTATTAAGATAAAAATTTTACATGTGTTTGAATAATAAAATTTTCTGAATTGGTCATAATTAAACCGATTTATAAATTTTTTAACAGTAAAGCATAGGAAAAAAAAAATAAAATTAGAACAAAAACGGCCAATTCCAAAAAATTGGGGGATTCTGGAGATTTTGTGCTCTCCTACTATTGAACAATGCACAATGAATTTTCTGGCAATGAATTATCCTCCCTCTTATATTTACTCGGTTCGTTTAATGAACTAATAACAACTAACGACAAAGTCAACTAAGTATTAAGAGTGGTAGGTACTATAAAAATGTGTAATATCATCAAAGAGTACTGGATCGATCCCTAATACACACTCGGATAATAAAATCTCTAGGAAACTATTTAAAGTTTATTAAAGGAAAGAAGAAATTTATACTTGACACCAAAACCTCCCAATTAATCTATAACCTCTAATCCTGAAGTCTCGCCAATAATTTTGCAAGATCTAATGAGTATAAACGCTAAAGTTACAATATATGGTTACGGCGTTAAAGGTGCGGCAAGTAAAAACTGGTTTATGCATCCTTGCTTCCTGTTCCCGACCTAATGGAAAGTAAACTTTAATTTACAGGTGTCTCAAGTCCTCCCACTAATCAACCGATGCAACTCACGCGGAATTATTTGCGAAATTTCCGTTTTGCCTTGAACTTCATTAAATGCATTTTTTACAAGTGTGACCTTTTTTAAGTCAGGGAGTTACGCCAAGCCTCTAAATTAGCTTTTCGAATAGTATTTACTAAATAAGACTTATCCGATATGTTTCAATTTTGGTTTTACTATTATTGGTAAGCGTTTTACCATTTTATATAATTTTGTGTAAGAGAAATAATCCACACACACCCATGCATATAGCTCGAAAACTTTCTTTCTAACTAGACCAACGAAGACGAATGTCGAAAATTGTCTAAGCTTCATAACACCCATATTTTCACCCTGTGTAAGTTATTATTATTATTATTATTTTTAATGTTTTATTAAAATACGATTAGCATTTTTCGTTTGCATTTTGTGTATGTTTGTATATTATATATATATATATATATATATATATATATATATATATATATATATCTTGGTATCAGGAAAATGGAATCGTTCCCCCCACTCTCCCTTCCACTAACGCTATCCAAACAACCTTAATAAGCTTCATTTTCATAATAAAAATTTGCTAAAACTGTATGAAAAAATTAATTGCTATTAAATGGTAAAATTTGAAGAAAACATGTCCATATCACTTACTTATGATCATATTACTTGTAAGTATTTCATTCAAAAACGAATAGATTATCATACTTAATTTCAGACAATCTATTTAAGCTAAAATTTATTGATACATTAATATTCATAGTTTGTATTTGACTATATTATACATAAATATACATAAATGTATAATATAGTACGTAATGTTAATTTTAACATGTATTTTAATGTTTGTAATGTTATGGCAATCTAGTGTTATTATGTTATTGTTTTCTCAACGAAATGATTGCATTATAAAGTCCTTGGTTTTTTCTTAGTTTTGCCCAACCTATTTTATGATGACTTTTTCACTAGACCAAGTTTCTTAGTTAGATTAACTTTTCTCAAGGACGGTAAAGTATGAAGTAGATATAGAAGTTAGTTTCGCGTAAAGAAATCTATCAAAAATATTATGACAAAAACCATATGGATGTTAAACCTGACTTTTACTTACAATTGATTTGATGTTTTAAAGAAAACAGATCGGTATGTTTTTTAGGGAGTTCATTTAATTTATTTTCAGAGCAAATAAAAAACTATAATTAATTTCTTTAATAAGTTTATGCTAAGAATGCAACATTAAATGAACAGTCTTTCTTATATTTATTATGAAACAATCAATAGTCTTTTTTAAGTTTATCGTATGAATGTATGTAACAACCCATAGTCTTCCTTATACATTTATCGTATGAGAAGAAGTAACAACCGATAGTGTTTTTTAAGTTCATCGTAGTACATGTAACAACCGACAGTCTTTCTTATATTTATCGTATGCGTAATGTAACAACCGATAGTTTTTTTATGTTTATCAAATAAATTTATATAAGAACCGATTTTTTTGTTATGTTTATCGTATGTGTATATGTAACAACCAATAGTATTTTTTATGTTTATCGTATGAGTATATGTTACAACCGATAGTCTGTTAAGTTTATGAATGTATTATTTATGAATGTATTATTTATGAATGTAACAAGAGATAGTCTTTTTAAATTCAATCATTTAAGAATATATATCATTTGATACTACCGAGTTTTGCAAAACATAAATAGTTGACTCAATATAATTGTGCGAGAGACACCTAGGAAATGTAACAAGCAAAATGCAATGCTACATCTGGGAACTGTTCCATCATTCGACATTAGTCATACTTGATGGCTCGACATAATGTCATGTCCCACTCTGATGACGAATGTCGAATGATGGAACAGTTCCCAGATGTAGCATTGCATTTTGCTTGTTACATTTCCTAGGTGTCTCTCGCACAATTATATTGTGTCAACTATTCATGTTTTGCAAAACTCGGTAGAATCAAATGATATATGTTTTGCTTGCCATGCATGATGGCGGTAAGAGAGCACCTCTCGTCTCTGGTAAGTACTTCACATTATATTCTTCGGAATTAATTGAAGGTCAGAGTGAGTTCAGGCTCTGTCGGCGCCCTGATGAGTTAGACGTAACGAAACAGAGTGGGACATGACATTATGTCGAGCCATCAATGATGACGAATGTCGAATGATGTAGCATTGCATTTTGCTTGTTACATTTCCTAGGTGTCTCTCGCACAATAATATTGTGTCATTTAAGAATACTTTACAACAGCAAAATATAATCTTTTATAAGTTATATGACTAAACAATTTTACAATTAATAAGTCTAGGTATTGATCTAATAAAAAAATATACTACTTTATTTTAGCCTAAAATTTAAAAAAAAAATAAATTAAAAATGTGTATAAAAAATGAAGGGGTATAAAGAATTAAAATAAAGAAAAATAATTATATCAAATGAGTCGATGTAATAAATAAATGGAAGCTTTCTTTCAATCCGTGAAAGGAAATCAAATATAAATAAGAAGCAACTTATTAAGTATACTAAATTTTATCTTTTAAGTATAAAAAGAACTTTACTTGTAAACCAAAAGTAATTCAAAAACGTCTCTTATTCGATAACAATAAGCGGCTATGTCAGAAAACTTAATAAATTACAGATCATTAATATTACACAAATAGGACAGTAATATAACCTGCTAAGTTGCTCCCAGTCTGACTTCCTTAAAAACTAATAATCTTTTATTTATATCGTGTCTAAGATATTTCTCACAGATTTTTATATAAAAGTGGTTAACGTATTTATCATATTTGATGATTCATTTTTTCCGATGTATTATTATTGTTTTCATTATGATTGACTTGAATAAATAATGGAAAATTAAAAAAAAAAATTAAATAAGACATCAATATTAAATGTTTTACTTTATGTTTTAAATTTACCATAAATTAGTACTTAAGTCCAATACCACCAGTTTTATTTTAGTAAATAGCAGTATTTTGAAAAATTAAATATTAAGATAAAATATATATAAATAATTATTTTTTTGGAAAATTTAAATTGGTTGGGAAATGTTTTTTTTTCATAAATTTAAAAAATAGTAATTTTTCTGTCAAAAATCACAAATCAAAAATTTACTATCACAATCTGATTGTGACAAATTTACTGTCACAATCTGATTGTGACAAATTTACTGTCACAATCTAATAGACTAAACTACGATTACAGTAAGTTTACACTTTTTACAAATTGAAAATTTTTCAAAGAAAATTTAACATACGAAATCGACGGCATTAGAGGAGACACGGGTTTTTCTCAAAATTCAACATTTAGGTTAATAAATTTACAAGCGGATGCAAAAATTACATCAAATATAAAACCGTCCAACGCAAGCAGTGCTGATTCATTAATTTGCATGTATTTTAATTCGCCATTGAAATTCATACGAGGATGACTCAAAATACGAAATTTCGAAGAAATATTCCATCAAGTGGGATGGTAGACTAAAATCTTTTTTAAAAAAATCAAAAAAGAAACCTAACGCAACAATACGATTGTTGAGTGTAGGTGTTAAAGATAAGGATACAAAATAAACGCTAAAACCAAACAGTCATTTGTCATTTTGGCAAAATAATTACACAGTTGAATATTTTTGACAATGAAACAAAAATAAAGATAAGAGTAAAAAATATTAAGGAATATTTATCAAATTTAATCGCTTACGATTATAACAAAGATACTTAATATAAGAGATGTATTCATAAATAAAAACGTATTCAAAAATGTTAGTCATATATTAGATTTATACCCAAAGAATACATAGATAAAGAAAGATAGTCCTGGCATTAATTATTTCGGACAAAAAAAGGTTAGGTAACTAGTTAACAGGAGCGCTGAACTTCATAGTAACCTCCTCCAAGAAAGTGCAAAGGTATAATAATAAATTAATCTTGTCGACTTTTCGCACATTTTAAGTACTTTTTGTATAATAATTGTTCTACTATATTTGTAAATAATTGTAATTTTGTAATTATATTTGATTACATATTGATTTATCCATGGAGTTTAGGTTGCTTTTTTACTATTTCAAAATCAAAGCGATGAACATTCATGAATTCAAAGTAATCTATTAATTTTTAGTTCAGACAGATGGTGTTAAAATCAAAATAAAATAAGTAAACATACTAGACAGGTTTATATTTCGTAAAACCTGGTTGTAAAATAAAGCGTTCTAGCGTAATTATATTCCAATCATGATTTTATTTAGAATCTTAATAAATTTATAATACAACGTCGAAAGTAAAAATATTTCATTGAGGAAATCATCAATAGATGACACTTCAATCTATTCGAATTTATGATTCTACTTTAAAGACTTCAATACTAATAAATCGTACATGATGACAAAATAATCAAAACAAAATCTCAACACGTTAGAATTATTTTTACCTTCTTCAATTAAATACGTTACTATAATTCTTAATGATTCCAACAATGATCCCAGAACATTGTGAGAACGTTTTATTGAATGTAACCTTGATAATAATGAAACCTTCTAAGAGATAAAAACGCAAAAGCAACACAACAAAAACGCAATGATTATGCACCTTGTAACGATACTCCGACGAGTCGCGAAATCTAAATAACTTTTGAAAATACTTTCACACACTAAAAGTTGAATTGATTTAAAATTTTAAAAGTAAATTTGACTATTTTAAAATTCATAATGATCAGTTATAAAGTTTTCAACATATTCATTGTTATTGATCGACTTATATAATATGATAAGTCTGAGAAATAAGTCATGAAGCATAAAGAACATTAGATGCGACCTTCAATAAAAAGGAAAAAGTTGCGACATTCTAGATTTTATTTTGCTTTTATCTTCTATTTAAGAAAGAAGCTTGGTAGTAGTTTTAACCAACTCTCCGTTTCAGCGTAAAACTGTGTTACTTTTCTTGCTTATAAAATGATAGCAAATTAAGAATCGCTGTGAAAATTATTTTTGCAAAGTTTTTTTTTAACAAAAATAGAGTCAGGATTAGCACCCTGTATACGGTTTTATAATAGATCGTTCATAATACCAAAGCACAAACAATGTGGGCAGAAATACGACAGAAATTGATTTAATATAACCTTAACACATTCTTGGAGAAGATTAAAAAGGGTTACACATACCCCACCCCAGTGAGCCATAAAAAGATGTCTCAAGCCTGCCTCTCTATGTTTGATATAGAATAATATGCCATCTAGTTCTCGTAAAACAATAGGGGCTTGTTCATACAATAATAAGGGACCACCAAAACCTTTTAAGAGTATGAAACAATTAAAATTACACTTGAGCAATGCCGTCATAGAGTGCCGTACTTCTAAGGGAGTGTAACAATCACATTTGAGAAACAAGGCAGCAATAACACTAATAAATAGCAATACCTTCCTGGGAAGTACTATTTTATTTTAGGTACCTCACATTAAATTATAAAATAACTTTTCAGCAATAACACTAAACCTTTTTATTTAAGTAAAAAAGTTCGCATAATGTAATAAAAATCGTATACTGGATACAGCATAAAAACATCAAAATTGAAGTGGTAGTCGAATTACGTACTATCTAATCTCAAACGGCCTTTAGAACATCTTTTAAGGTTACAACGTTATTATCCAAAAACAATAATAAACGATTTTATTGATCACTTACCATGACACGTGAATCTGAAATTAACTCGTAAAAATTAATTTTACAACTTCAAATTAAAAATGAAGATGGATACATAAACTTTTACGATCACTTCACAGACGTCTTGAAAAAGGCAGACTTCAGTTATCAGAGCTGTTATAGTTTTATTGATTATTAGAGTTTTAACGTTTTTGATCATTAACCAGTTTTAATAGACTTCAGAAACTGGTAGAGATAAAAAGATACGTTTTTTTAGCATGATTCTCTCGAGAAACCAGATTTTTGTTATCATGCTATTTTCTGGTAAGTTATTGATTAAATTGCGATGAAATTAATTTAAAACATGACACGTAGCAGAAATTTATATTTAAGCTATTTTTAAGCTAATTCAAGAAAAGCTAAAATTGTATACTTCATCAAACGGAAGAAGGATTCTTATTAAGTTATTCTATATGAATCTTCATTTATAAAAGAGTTGATTTTTACACTTGTAGGAATATAGATAAAGTATTGTATTTGCAAAAAAACCAAAACCAGGATGGCTCCTGAATTATCCATTTCAGGTGTTTTTAAGGCCTGCCAAGTAGTTTTCACAAAGTTGTCCGTCTGTATGTGTGTGTGTGTCACCGTGGCCATGTTGTGTCATTGAGAGTTGGAAAAAAATCAGTTTACGGGTTTAGTTGAGCTATCCGGAAAATATTTTTGATAACTTCATTAACCCGCTATAATTACTCAGCAAAAAGTTCGAAAATGCATAAATGTTCCGATCAATTTTAAATTTAGCACGCATGTAGCAAAAATTTTCTATAATTAAAATATCTAAGTAGTTAAAATTATAGTACTTTTTCTCCTTCGCGTTTCGAATGTAATCTTTAGCAATTCTAAAAAATGTATCCCCCGATTCCAAGATTCCCAAAATTGTTATATGATATTATTATACATGTTTCTAATCACATTCAATAAAAGATTTTATATTATATTTATAGACATTTCATATTATTCATTTAGTTCGTAATTCATTTAGTATTTTTCCAAAAAATGCTCTGAAGTTAAAGATCAGTTCTTTTCCAAACATTAAATTTTGTTTCATAATATCTTTAAGCAGACTTAACAAAAATAAGTTAACTTGAAAACTATAGTTACTCTTAATCAAGTTGAAAGCTTATAATTTATCGTTAAGTTTCTAACAATATTAGCAAGCAGTATCCTAAATTCTAAATTGACTAAATAAACAAGAAAGTAGTTTTTCTTCACTAACGATATAAACTTGTTCCAAGTTAAAAACTTGTACTTTAAGGTTGGTCGTTAAAATAAAGTTCGTTTTTTTTTCCACCTTATCCCAAATCCTTTCTTTAGAAGCTCTACTTACTCCCACTTAGCTCCTCTTAGGTAACTTGAAAAGTCTTGTAATCGTTAAAAACTTAGCTCTCTTTTCTTGAGAAATTAGTTTAGTTTTTAAGGAGGAATAAAACTTTTAAAACATGAAATGGTGCAACCTATGTTTTTATAATTAACGAAAAATTGTAAACTAAGATATTGGAGATGTTAAAAGGATTGGAGTTGCTAGTTTGAAAAATAAAGACTAATGTAATAAAATAAAAATAATTTTAAAAGTTCAGTAAAAAACTTTTAGTTAATTTAAATAAAAAATTAATAAAAAACTTAAAGTTTTAGTTTTAATGAATTTTGAAATACAAAAAAAAAATTAGTTGATATTAACTTAGATGAGAATTGGAGTTAAAAGTTTGAAAAATAACTAAAATTCAAGCGATCTAATTAATAAAAATAATATGAAGAATTTAGTAAAAAAGTTAATTTTTAATCTTAATAAATTAAGAAACATAAGATTATAAGTTAAAGGTTATCATAAGGTTAGGACTACGGCACCTTATTAATTTAATTCTCTTATTATTTCCCAAGTTTATCTAAAGAAAAGAAAATCTAATACTATTTTAAGAATAGATATGCAAATCAAAGACTAGAAAGATATAGTTCCAAAGATAACATAAAAAGTAAGTTCCTAACCATAAAGACTGCAAACAAGGTAATGTAATGAAAAGAAAGAGAATAGCTGTTTAACCAAAGAGACTGAAATAAAGAAAGAGAAGAAACATGTAATTCCTAATCATAAAGACTGCAATAAAGGAACCATAGGACTACAAATAGAGAAGTAAGTATAAATATTTAAGTTAGCATATCAACAATATAAAGGTAGCATAAAAAAATATAAAGGTAGCATAAAAAACAATATAAAGGTAGCATAAGTAGCACAAAAACAATATAAAGGTAGCATAAAATCAATATAAAGGTAGCATAAAACCAATAAAAGGTAGTAGAAAACAATTAAAGGTTAGCACAAAAAACAATATAAAGGTAGCATAAAAAACAATATAGAGGTTACATAAAAAATCCAGGTTTTGGAATGCGAACAAATTATTTTTCCTATATAACTAAGATATAAATAAAGAAGAGTGATAACGTATATGTAAAAAATATATAACAGTAGTAAAAACATAAAATTAGAACATAAAAATAACTGAACATAGAGCAAGTTTAGAATTTTTATAAAAATTCAATAAATCAATACAAAATCGGGTACGGGATGCCTCGGAAATTTTCCTCATCACATCGGATATTACGGATTCGGAGGCTAAACAAAACTGATTTTTTGAATTTTACTTTTCTCTTATAATTATCGCTGTTACATAGGAAACCTACAATTTTAATAAGGTAAGTTGAATTGAAATCTGCTCCTAAAACCATGCAGTTTTTATTTTATCAAAACCTGCAAAGAAAAGTGTGATTTGACATTTTCAACGAAATAAACTAAATGCAAATTATTGAAAAAAAATTCTTTTATTTTGAAGGTAATTTGGAATACAACCAAGAATTATTTTCCTTCTAACTGTAGACCGATCTGTAGAAGAAAATTAGTATAAAATAAAAATAGTTTTTTTTTTCATATGATACATAGCCAAGATACTAAGCTTCTGAACTTAAGTTAATGATTAAGTGGAAAATGAAGCTAAAATCCTTAAGATATGGAAACCAGTAAGACGAAATTCTTAAGCTATACTATAGGACAATACACTGAATCTGATCTTTAGGAGAGAACCAGGACTACAAAGTATACAGTGCACAGTATACTGCAATTTGTGCGATTTTTTAATATTTTAAGCGAGCGCGTTCATATGAAGGGTTCATACTAAGTTAGTCAGATCATGGTTTTTCTTCATAGTTCAATCTATGTTTTCAGAAAAATTTGGTTTGAAGTTGTACAAAATGAGTCTCTTTTTCAGGCCTGCCTTTTGGACTATAAACCAATCACAGGATTCTGATTTTGTTTAAAAAAATATCTGTACGAGCCGCTGTAACTAGAGGGGCTTCATTGGTTAAATTTTGAAACATCAAAGAAGTAAGCTGGACAACAATTTTTTTTTATTATAATTAAATTAACAGAACAAAATTACACTAACATATATAGTAAAACATTTATAATACAAAAGAAAAAAAATGTGTGAGAAGCAGACCACAGTTAATTTATTATAACCTTAACTAACACTTAGATGAGGTTTCAATGAGATTACGCAGAGCCCATGAGAGCCCATAAAAGATGTTTCGGGCATCTTTATGTCTTGAGATAGGCTATGCCCCCTCTTTGTGTACAAGCTCAAAACTGAATAAATCCCACGGATCAGTTTTAAAGTCGCAACCTGACCTAAAAGCGAATGTTGTCACCAATATATTGATCACTGCATAATGCAAAAAAAAGCACCAATAAAAAATAAAGCATTGTTACAGTTTCCACAGCACTATATGAAATATTTGTGAAAATCGTTTCTCTTCTTTTTCTAAATGAAGGGTGGAAGATTTTCTTTGGGTTCATTTTTTGCGATGTACGTCAGACAAACAGGTGCAGTTGAAAAATATTTGAGAAATTAAAAAATCAAAAGAAAATATTATATAACAAAAAAAAACTCAATGCTAACAAATATAATGTTTGTATATGAAAAATAATATTTTCCCCCCAGAGTAATAATGAACAGATTTTTTAGACTGCATGTCTTGTTTGTTTTTGCCAAAATGCATTTTATTGTACTCTTCTTCTCTTACCTTTTGGCAGAAGATACAAAAGAAAATATATTCTAGTCAATTGGATTCTTAAAACAGTTCAATAATGAGTAGACCGAATAATAAATTGTTACGAACATAATTATCACAAGCGAATAAATCAAAGTCTCCTTATAATTTAAATGGTTATACATTTAAATGGTTCTTTTGATTAACATTTTTGATGTAGACAAGAAATCTCTGACAAACAGAAAGTAATTAATATTACTATAACCATAGATTAATTATTACTAGAGGGGCCCTATAGATTAAATTGTGAAACATCGAAAAAGTAACATGACCAACTTCGATTATAAGTATAATCAAATAATCAATACAAAATGGAGTGGGAACAGAGTGGGACATGACATTATGTCGAGCCATCAATGATGACGAATGTCGAATGATGGAACAGTTCCCAGATGTAGCACTGCATTTTGCTTTTTACATTTCCTTGGTGTCTCTCGCACAATTATATTGTGTCAACTATTCATGTGTTGCAAAACTCGGTAGTATCAAAATGATATATTCTCATAGTTACCGAATTTTCATCGAAAAGCTCATGAGATTGCTCGATGCTGCTGATGATTCAACAGAACCCTTGGATATACTTAAAGCATTTAAACGAAACTTATTATACTCGCTTATTAAGTGAAGTAATACACTTCTACATTTTATGACAATATACATCTTTTAGGTCGCGCTGACTATAGGCTTTTTTGCCTTGACCCTCATAGAATAAAATACACTTGTACTAAATTTCAACGTAATTAGATTATTTTTTGATAAAAACAAACGTGTATAAGTCATTCGAGAAAAAAAGAACTAATGCTGATAACGAGATGAAACTTGGCACATATGTTAGTCTAATATTTTGACTACATGCGTGTTAAAAATCAAATTGACATAAAAAACATTATTCTACGATTCATTTCCGCTTAATGACGTCATATAAAATTTATTTTCTCGACAGCACAACTTGATCCAAAGAATGATTTTTGTACCAAATTTCAACTCTTAAGCATAAATACGCTGGGAGCTACGATGATAACATACACACATACGGAAAACTTCGTGAAAACTACCCTAGAGGTCTTAAAAACACTTGAAATTAATTATTCAGGTGGAATCCAGGCTATGAATTTTTTTGCAAACACAATTCTTTTTCAATATACCCACGATATAAATAAAGAAAAGTAATAACCAATATTACTCATCATCTTTTATCTTAAAGTGTTAATAGTTATTTATGCCATAAGGCTGAGAAGTGTGTCTTTATGTCACGGCAATTAGATTTACCGACGAGCGAAGCGAGTCGGGAAAAATTGCCAAGACATAAAGACATTCTCAGCCGGATGGCATACACTATTTTTTTTTTTTTGAGGTAGCACTCATTAAATAAACTGCGCTATATACTTAATTGAAAAAAAAAAACAACAAACGTCCAATTAACTCCATATTATCGTCGTCATTGAATTCATCCATAGCTTCACACTTTTACTCAAAAATGTAAAAGCTTTACAAATAAAAACACAAAAATTGTCAATTAGAACACCTTTTAAAAAAAAAAAATAGTTTACAACAAAAACAGAAACAAAATGAACGTTTTTAAAGAAACCTCATAAAGCTTTTCACAGATTGTTTTTTGAACACGCTACATTACAGTAATGGCGGCAACATGAATTACTTTTACGTCTTAGGAGTTTTTTACATTCATTATTGTCCTCGGAGGTGAAAAGTACTATAGAACCTCCTATAACAATAATGATTGGCTTCTCATCCTAAAAACGGTCCAATAAAGTGCTCAATTACGTACTACCTAAAAAAAAGCTATTTCTATCCTTGAAATGACATTCATGCATTAAAACATAGAGATAAAACTTGAGCCCCCTCATAGCATATCTTAATACACTGAGAGGGCAAAAAACATCGTTTTGGGGCTCTCAGGGGCTGTGTAACCTCATTGAAACCTCCTTCAAGAGTGGGTTGAGGTTATAATAAATCAATTGTTTTCGGCTTCCCGCACAATGTTTGTGTTTTGATTTGTATTTTTAACATTCTCCTATATGAGTTATTGTAATTTTGTATTGATTATTTGATTATATTTATAATCAAAGTTGGTCAGGTTAGTATTTTTAACGTTCTTCAATATAAGTTAGTTTAATCTTGTATCATTACAAGATCATTTGATCTTGTGATCATTTGATCACATTTTTTGCAAAAGTAATCGCGTTATTTTATCGATGTTCCAAAATTCAACTAATAGGACCCCTCTAGTAATCTTATCTCAATGCATTAAAACGTTTTCTCAATCATCAAAACAAAAAACGCTTCTTAAGCTTTCTTATTTTTGTGAAAACACCACAACATACGCTGCGGTAAGTAATAAAAATGACAAAAAAAACAGTCCTAATCCAGTTTTAAAACAACCTGAAAACGAAGAGAACATTTTGAAACACCTAACCTTGACACGAGTCTGGTAACAGTGAGGTTATATCCCCTCTCTCATGACCATGGTCACTGCTATATAGTGTAACACATAATCCCTTACACATTATACATATATATTGTCAAACATAGCTTTAACAAATAAATATAACATAAAAATACATATATCATGTTTATGTTTATATCATGTTATGGTTTCAAATTCAAAATCAACGAATTTACTTTTAACACATTTTAATGGCAAGAACTAATTATAAACAAACATAGCTATATATAATATAAATACGATTCGCGTTGTAGTTTTTATTTAAGAAAAACCGCGATACTCCATACAATGTTTCTACATTGATAACATGCACAGAATTAGCTCAATGAAAACGTTTTTCAGCTCTACTTCCTATTAACTTAAATAGCAACTCTTTACTGAATTCAATTTTTAGTATTATTATATGAATAGGTAATTTTATTAGTTACAAAAAGTTATAGATATTTGAATTATGGTTGAAGCAACTACCGAAGTATTTACTTACTAGATGTATATCTTACCATTATATATATATATATATAATATATATATATATAATATATATATATATATATTATATATACATATATATATATATATATATATACTTTAAGTTTACAATTAATTATAAGAATTTGCTTCACTAATGTACAAGTGTGTACAAGTGAAGACTGGTAATTATGAATTGTACTAAAAAACATTTGATTTATTATAACCATAACTAATTTTTAAGGGAGGTTTCCATGAGGTTACACTGAGCCTCTTAGACCTAAAAAGATGTATTATGTCTGCTATTTAACATATTACATACAGAATTATCGAAAAGTCAGAAAAAAAAACATATAAAATTAAAATTTAACACTTAAATTTGTAGAATTTGGTAAAATTCTCATAAAATCAAAACATCATAAAAATGGATATTTTATGATAGTTAACAGAGATTTGATAACTAAGTCTCAGATAACTTTTGGAATAAATCCCAAATAAAATACTTTAAATTTGAGTTGATAAAGGTATATAGGTTTAATTGAAAATTAATAAAGTCCAAGAAAAAAATCTCTAGAGAAAACGTAGTCTTAAATTTAGTAATTCATTTTTAAATTTATGGCAAACAATTACATTTTTTAAATATATAATAAAATAAAAATTACTTAGAATCGTAAAAAATCTAAAAGAAAATTTGATAATAGAAAAAAAAAAATTTTATTAAAAAAAGGATAATTGGAGCAAAAGGTATAAGGATGAGTTAACATGTATGGATAAGATTAACGCTTCATAAAACAATTAATAAAAAACGTGTTAATTTTTTAAAATATTTATCACCTGAGTGAACTTACAATTTGGCAAACGCTAAACAATTTTAGGAAAAAGTTAAAGAATTAAAAAAAAATTAATAGTCAGACAAACTTGTTTAGAAACATGACTTAACTTTTTAACAAAACAAATTTTATACTAAAATTGCAATGCATAAAGTTCAAAATAAGGTTTAAATAACTTCGATCAACTTTAAGCTGAATTAAATTTTGCCTTTTTTAAACTTAAATTGAATAAGCAATTTTAACAAAGTTAATTTTAAGCAAAATTAAGAGTTGACAATAAACGTGAGGAAAATAATTTATTGCACAAATTGGATAAGGCGGACAAACAAGTTTTAACATAAATTTAAGAAAATTTATATTTTATGTTTAACTCTATTCTTTATGCATGTTTTCTTTATAAAGAATTTGAAGATTGGAGACCTTTCACATGGTTTGGGAGGTAGAAGCAGTCCCATGAGGGAACAAGTAGTGTAAAATGAATTTAAATTTACTTGGCTAAGTCTAACAATATAGAACAGACTAAGCTTTAAACATTTCGTCTCAATGCCATCTCTATGTATAATTATCTATGATTATTAGCTTAATAATAAGTTAAAAAGCAACAATACGTCAAAAAACAACAAATTATAGCGTGAGCGCGGAAATATAACGTCTAAAATATTCCCAAAGGAAATTTGCTAAAAGAAACGCATGTTTTAGATTCCAGCAACAAACTAGAGATTCCAAATTCCAAAGATATAGTTACTTTGAAATAATATGCATTTTTGGAATCAGGCAGGTTATGTGAATCAATTCGCCTCATTCCCTTTCCACTTCCATCATCCGAACAACCTCATTAGCGTCATTTTCAGTTGAAAATTCCCAACAATTTTTTTTCCAAGATTTCTAATTTTTTAACATTGAAACATTCTACACTAAACGTATAGAATTTACTCAAAACTTTAAAAAAATCTTTAGAAAGATTAATCCAAAAGTAAATGGATTTATACAAAAAATGCTAATTTAGACAAATACATAGCAAAAAATCATATTTTCAGAATAAATGAATGATTGATTATCCAAAAATGTTTTTAAAAAATTTTATTCAAATAGCGAAAGTAAAGAAAGAATAAAATAATTTTTTCATCATGAATAAAAAAAGTGTGCCATAATGAATTTTTTCTCAGTAATAGCAACAAATAAAATTTAAACAAAAATCTATAATTTCTTGGTAAAATAAACGAAGAACAATGAATAATCATAGTAATAAAAGGCTAAATAACTCATATACTGATTTCGCTTTAACGAAAAGAAAGCAATTAAAAGGTTGTTATAAAAAAATGTTCAAAGAAAATTATGTACACATAAAACCATGGCAGTTTATCAAATTAAGAATTCTTCCTAATTAATAAAATATTTCAAATATATTTAAATATGACTTACACGGGGAATTCTAGTTTCTTTAAAAACGTAATTAGAAGATATAAAGTAAAATCAAGTTATTTTGGACATTTCAAAACGAATAAGAAAAATAAAAGAAGTAAGAAGAATAAAATTACTATAATTGACCAATCCATTTTTAAAATATTCATGATTGATAAGACATAATTAAACTAGAAAATCCCACGTAAACCCCCCTTGATCACAACTTTTACATTTTCAGAAACTAAATTGTTGCCAAATTTACAATAAAAAAAAACAGTTAGTAATTTAGTTGGCATGAGTACAGTTATATTATATCCCTTTTCTAAGAATCATTAAAAATCCTCCCCTCATGTTCTAATGATTGAGGGGGGCCTCTCCGAGTGCAAAAATTAGTAAATGACATACTCATAGGATTATATATAGAAATTACTCATTTTGTTAAACAAATAAAATCAAACATAGTAATGATTGCCCCAATAGGCCTCCTTCGGCACCTAGATGCAACGCAACCCGAAAAAATACCTGCTGTTGTTTTCAAGTTATATATCATTTGTTTACTAATTTTTATTCCTATTTTAGTGGCCAGCTTTGCGGCAAGCTCGACTAACAGCCCGGTGCTTTGGCATGGCCTCTTAGTGTTGCCCAAGTTGTAGCGCCCAGGAGTCGTTTAATACAAGGTATAGTATATATATATATATATATATATATATATATATATATATATATATATATATATATATATATATATATATATATATATATATATATATATATATATATATTATATATATATATACAGGGTGTACAAAATAAACTCCCTTCCCGAAAGGAGGTGGTACTACAGCTCATTTCCAACAAAAAACTTCATATTAACTATGGTCCGATTCTCAACCGTTTTCCCACAAGGTCAAATTTCACGATTTTTTAAAACTCTTTGAATTGCATTCAGAAAATGGCATATATCTCAAAAAGTATACAACCTAGCTTCAAAATATTGAATTTGTTGGAAAGCTGAGGAAATTTCCTATTAGAAAACATGGTTGTTATATCAAAAAGTATGTATTCAAGTGTCAAAAATAGGCATAACTCAAAATTTTTGACAAAATGAAAATTTTGAAACTTTTTGACGGAACATTGAAGCTTAATGACCCACTTTGAGAACCTCTTGTTGCTAGGAAAACTACCTTGAACACTTCTCTTTAAGGTGATACCCATAATTATACCCATTTGTAGGGCTATTTTTTGAGTTAAGACTGATACAAACTCAAAAAACACCCAAAAATACAAGTTTTTTGTATTTCTTGTGAGTTAATCTATGGGGTCTTCATTGTCGAAAGTTTTTTAATTATATTTTTTTTTAAATAAGGGGTTTATAAACTATCAAAAATCCCTCCTGAGGATAGGTTGTGGTATTTTATGAATCAATTGCGTTATTTTTTTATTCTTGGTCCAAAAGTAATTGGTATAATTGTGTTCAATTAGTCTATTAATTTTGTTTACAATCATATGGTTGGTTAAGATTAAAGTATAACTCAGTTTATGCTTTAAAAAGTTATCATTTGGTTGCAGGCTTCTGGACTGTAAGTTTGAAATTTACATTAATATTCTTAAGCAATCTATTCTAATATGCCAGTTTACACAACGGCTGAATATACTGCTATGATCAGGAACGTTTCCTGAAAATCAGGAACGTTTTTCTGATAGAAATGTTCCTGAAAAGAAAACTATTCAAACCACTTTTAGAAGATTTACTGACACAGGTTCAGTCAATCAATACTCCATCAGGAGAAATTTTTGATAGTTTATGAATCCCTTATTTAAAAAAAAATAATTAAAAAACTTTCGACAATGAAGACCCCATAGATTAACTCACAAGAAATACAAAAAAACTTGTATTTTTGGGTGTTTTTTGAGTTTGTATCAGTCTTAACTCAAAAAATAGTCCTACAAATGGGTATAATTATGGGTGTCACCTTAAAGAGAAGTGTTCAAGGTAGTTTTCCTAGCAACAAGAGGTTCTCAAAGTGGGTCATTAAGCTTCAATGTTCCGTCAAAAAGTTTCAAAATTTTCATTTTTTGTCAAAAATTTGAGTTATGCCTATTTTGACACTTGAATACATACTTTTTTGATATAACAACCATGTTTTCTAATAGGAAATTTCCTCAGCTTTCCAACAAATTCAATATTTTGAAGCTAGGTTGTATACTTTTTGAGATATATGCCATTTTCTGAATGCAATTCAAAGAGTTTTAAAAAATCGTGAAATTTGACCTTGTGGGAAAACGGTTGAGAATCGGACCATAGTTAATATGAAGTTTTTTGTTGGAAATGAGCTGTAGTACCACCTCCTTTCGGGAAGGGAGTTTTATTTTGTACACCCTGTATATATATATTATATATATAATATATATATATATATATAATATATATTATTTCTTTTTGATACTACTGAGTTTTGCAAAACATAAATAGCTGTCACAATATACTTGCGCACGAGAGACACCTAGAAAATGAAACAAGCAAAATGCACTGCTACATCTGGGAACTGTTCCATCATTCGACATTCTTCATCATTGATGGCCTAACAAAATGTCATGTCCCACTCTGTTTCGCTACTTTTACCCCGACAGAGCCAGAACTTACTCTGACCTTCAATTGAAATTTCGAAGACTATAATGTAAAGTATTTACTAGAGACGAGCTGTGCTCTCTTACCAGATGTAGCATTGAAATTTGCTTGTTGTATTTCCTAGGTGTGTCTTCGCCCCTTATATTGTGTCATATATATATATATATATATATATATATATATTATATATATATAAATATATATATATATATATATATATAATATATATATATTATATATATATATCCGCCCCTTATATTGTGTCATATATATATATATATATATATATATATATATATATATATATGTGTGTGTGTGTGTGTGTGTGTGTGTGTGTGTGTGTGTGTGTGTTTTATGCTAGTTGTACAGCATGCTTCACATATTGTATTACATGCTATTAACGCAGTTAATAGATTTAGTAAGAAGAAAGTTCGCAACCTAGTGATAAAACTAATGGCGAAATCACGTTAAGTATATGTAAGTATTGTGTGTGTGTGTTTTATTATAAATTTAGTGTAAATAATTATGCCGCTATTTTGTAACTTTTTATGCATTATACAAAATAATAAATAAAAGAGAAAATAATTAAATTAAAAATCACTCCAAACAAGACTAATGAAGGATTCACCATAAAGTCTAATATTACATATTATAACTCATAATAAAAAAGATAATTATTTTAATATACAACACCCAATACTTTTCCTTAAGTCAAATAACAAAGCGTAGGTAGCTCAAAAAATATTAAATATCATGTACTATTAAATATATCTCGTTCTTTTAATTTTTTTTTTATTAATTAAGTACAAAGCGGAGATGAAATAAAAACTAATGATTATAATTTAAACCTATACTTTCCATGTAATATTATGTTTTATATTATAAATTAATAATTACATTAGAAAATTATTAAATCAAATAAATAATAGAATACAATACAGTACGTAAAATAAACATATAAAAAATACAATATTTATTTTAATATAATATTGTTTTAATAATTCAATAATAATATATTGGCTTTAATTGAAAATTTTATTAACATAAAATAATAATTTTATTACTTATTATTATCATAACTTATTAGCATCTATAAAGGTTTAAACAAACAACTGTTTAGTTCTCTTAAATAAAGTTAATTTTTTCATACTTTCTATAATTATTAAACTTTATTTAATTTTTATATTTTAACCTTTTAATCTTTAACCTTTTGAAAATAATTTTAACCTTTTTTTAAATTTTATATTTTTCTGAAAATTTAATTTTCATTACATTGAAGCTAATTTTGAATATTTGTTTTTACTTTAACTAGTAACTAGTTCTCACTTAATAGTCCTTGAATATTATTTTTCAATTCATATTATTTGACACTAAATATTGGGTTTATAGCTTTAAACCAAATAATAGGTAATTATGTGAGTAATTAGGTAATTATGTGTTTAATTAGGTAATTATGAGAGTAATTAGGTAATTATGTGTGTAATTAGGTAATTATGTGAGTAATTAGGTAATTATGTAATTATATAATACAAATATGTGTTATCATTGATGTTCCAAGTTAAGTAAGTTTCATGTTCAATAAAAACGCAACCAACACCCCCTTATAATATAATATGTTTATTCCTTCATTATTTTAAGAAATTAATTTAAGATTTAAAGGAAAAATCGTGAATTTCAACTTCGTTTACTTTTAAGCTTGTTTTAAGATAAAAGGAATTTTCTTTTTAATTTTTATTATAGATTTATTTTTTTAGGCAAAACACATAGATATGTTTAATACAGATAATTAAATATTAAAAAATAAATCTCATATTTAATAGTCACGCATATGACATGGTATGTAAGAAATGAAGTTTCAACTTTAACAGTAGCCGTATAAAGAAATTCGAATTTAGCACATTTGAGCAGTGAGAGGTAAGTTTTCAAAAGAAAGTTAATTTTATTTTATATCTAACCAGTTATCTCCTTTATTACTTTTCATTTACATCTAAACGTTAAATTGTAAAATAAAAGTATTGGATTATACAGTATTATTGTATATAATTGAAGTAGAAAATAATAAATAGAGAATACTATGGAATAAAAAGCAATTCTGGAGCAGAGGCCAGCAAGTCTAGCGAATTTTCTTTGAAATTCTTTCTTTGTTGCTCGTTGATCCATTCCTAACTTAAGTTTCGGTTTATGCTTTTAAATAGAGTATTTGCATGACAACTTGTTGTTTAATATTTTCAAATTTTTCAAAGAACATGCGAACAACGTGTGCACATGCACATCAAAGCAGTATTTGCACTCACTTAAAACTAAGTTTATGCTCATTTTTAAAGCTGTTAATTTGAAAAGAAAATAAAAAAAATTTAACGCTACTGTTTTACTGCCAACATTTAAAACGATACCTTACTTGATATTTGTTGATTGCCGACAGTATTTGATTTTTTCCGCAGGATTTTACCGCACGCTTTTTTTGACATTTTGGTCACTTAGATTATCGACTCCGAAACGGCTTCATTCGATTTAACGCATAAAAATACATAAATAATAACCTCTTTGCGGCAAAAAATTTAAAATTAACGATTTATTCAAAATTTTGCTGACGTTTAAACGACGTTAAACGTTAAAACAACTTGGTTTTCAATAGGGTTCGTGTCTTCCCAAATGTTTTTGTTTATATATAGATATATATAAACACACACATTTTTTAAACTTATTTCTCCTCATCAAGGATCAATAAAACGGCTTTTGATCTTCTTGGGCCAAATTCCCAAAACAAAAGCAACCTCATAAGCAATTATATTTAAAGAAAATTCGCCAATTATAATTATAATAAAATAAAAATTATTGGTAAAACATATTTTAAAACATTCCTAACCTACATTTTTTAATTATAACATACATAGCAAATTTAATTTACCAATAAAATAAATTTTTAATTAGCTTCTGTATTTTTTAAATTATTACACTCTCATACTATCCAATTATATTTTTATTATCCAATATTATTACTCATTGAAAATTTAATAAATATAAATAAATTGAAAATGGCATTGATTACACTTAAATTACCAATTTATTATGTGTGGTCTGCATCAATAAAAAATTATAATTAATTAAATATTATTCATATTTGATGACATATAATTAAATACAAATTACTATTTTTTAAATAAAATAAGAAGTACGTATTTTTTATAAGGAGCTGAAAAAGTCTTCTTTTAAAAACTTAATGCGTACTTAAAATTCATAAGAACAAGAATGCAGATTGGTTTTTAAGATTGGAGATCAAAAATGTATAAGTTTAAGTACACTGCTATTTTAAAATACTTGAAGTTCGATAAAAAAAAGTATATATATGTCTATTAAAATTTAATTAACCGAACAATTGTAGAAAATACTATAAACTTTCAAAAGACGATACGAGTTAATTATATAAAACATAAGAATTATAAACTTGCAATGAGATCTTAATAGGAAAGCGAGACGACCAGTGTCTATAAATATGTAACTATCTATTCGGACACAACTACCGCTATTTGAAAGTATTATATTTTATTTAATATATTAGTTACATTAAATTTAATGTTCTATTCATTTCGTAAATGGGGAGGAAATGTGCAGTTATTTTTGTCGCTAAATCGCGATTCCTTGAAAAGGATCTTTTAAAGGATGGTGTTTCAAGAATTTTACTTAAGATTAAGTAGGACTTATTCTAATGGCACAATAATATAGGAAAAAGCCTGACCCAAGCTAGTTTCGGGATAATTCCTGTACTGAACTTTAAATATTGGAAGGATGTAAATTAAAGTCTATCCACAAATAAATTTCAACCAATGTAATGATTGAAACCTGGCTTTCAATCTAATACAGGTCATCCTCAGTGCCGGTGAGAAAAAGCTAATTTTTCCTCTTGAGTCTTGTTACAAGATTTGAGTCTGCATCCAGTCTCAAATCTTGTAACAAGACTCAAAAGGAAAAATTAGCTTCTTCTCACCGGCACTAAGGATGACCTGTATTAGGTTGAAAGCCGGTTTTGTCATCATTACATTGGTTGAAATTTATTTGTGGATAAACTTTTATTTACATCCTTATGGTAAAAAATCCACCAGCACTTATAATTGAACGAACGTAAGTGAGTTCTTACATTTCAGAAGATTGGGACGGCGCGTATGTTTGTTTGTATGTTTGTATGTTTGTATGTTTGTGTGTTTGTGTATTTGTTTGTACGTGTCGCGATAACTGCCGTAAAAATTGACCGATTTTGATAAAATTTTGTATACAGGTAAAACTAATTATGTGTCAGAGCTGTATAGTTTTTGGTAATATTCCGAAAAATATTTTCAAAATGGCTGCCAATATGGCGGACCGGATAAAAAAAAATTTTAAGCGAAAAAATCGTGTTGTATATCGTTTTAAAGCTCTCAAAGAGTAGAAAAAGAAAATATATGTTTCATGGTCAACATTTAAAATTTTTTTGAATAATTTAAAAATGGCGGCTAAAATAATGAACTCAAAAAATTTAAAATTAAAGGAATAACTCGAGTAATATATCGTTGTAAAGCTCTTGATTAGTAGAACAAAAAATGTTATATACTAAATTCCGAAAAATTCAACATGGCGGCCATAATTTAATATAATAATTAGTTTTGTACTAATTTTATAAGAATGTACAAGATAAAGATATATTGTAATATACTTTAGATACTTTTATACAAATTAAATTAACTATATGTCAGAGCTGTACAGTTTTTGGTAATATTCCGAAAAATATTTTCAAAATGGCGGCCAATATGACGGACCGGATAGAAAAATTTAAGCGATGAAATCGTGTTGTATATCGTTTTAAAGCTCTTAAAGAGTAGAAAAAGAAAATATATCGTTGTATTATGATAAATATACGCAATTAGCGAGCGAAGCGAGCCTTTTTTACTATGCATTGTAAATATGCACACTGTAGCGAGCGAAGCGAGCCTTTTTTGCTATGCATTAATATAAATCTACGCAATCAAGCGAGCAAAGCGAGCCTTTTTTACTATTATTATTATTAATATACGCAATCTAGCGAGCGAAGCGAGCCTTTTTTACTATATATTATTATAAATAAAAGCATTCTAGCGAGTGAAGCAAGCAATTTTTTACTTTGTATTATTACAAATATAGCAATTTAGCGAGCGAAGCGAGCCTTTTTTAGTATGCATTATTATAAACATGTACACTCTAGCGAGCGAAGCGAGCCGTTTTTGCTATGCATTAATATAAATTTTACGCAATCTAGCGAGCAAGCGAGCCCTTTTCACTATGTATTATTGTAAAAGTAGCAATCTAGCGAGCGAAGCGAGCCTTTTTTACTATGTATTATTGTAAAAGTAGCAATCTAGCGAGCGAAGCGAGCCTTTTTTTATGTATTAATATAAATATACGTAATCTAGCGAGCGAAGCGAGCCTTTATTTTAACTTTGTATTATTATAAATATAAGCAATCTAGCGAGCGAAGCGAGCCTTTTTTACTATGTATTATTGTAAAAGTAGCAATCTAGTGAGCAAAGCGAGCCTTTTTTTTATGTATTAATATAAATATACGTAATCTAGCGAGCGAAGCGAGCCTTTTTCTAACTTTGTATTATTATAAAATAAGCAATCTAGCGAGCGAAGCGAGCCTTTTTTACTATGTATTATTGTAAAAGTAGCAATCTAGCGAGCGAAGCGAGTCTTTTTTTAACTTTGAATTATGATAAATATAAGCATTCTAGCGAGCGAAGCGAGCCTTTGTTTTAACTTTAAATTATTATAAATATAAGCAATCTAGCGAGCGAAGCCAGCCTTTTTTACTCTGTATTACGATAAATATAAGCATTCTAGAGAGCGAAGCGAGCCTTTTTTTATGTATTATTATAAATATAAGCAATCTAGCGAGCGAAGCAAGCCTTTTTTATTATGTATTATGATAAATATAAGCATTCTAGCGAGCGAAGCGAGCATTTTTTTTATTTTGTATTAATATAAATATAAGCATTCTAGCGAGCGAAGCGAGCCTTTTTTACTATGTATTATGATAAAGATAACCATTCTAGCGAGCGAAGCGAGCCTTTTTTTTAACATTGAATTATTATAAATATAAGCAATCTAGCGAGCGAAGCGAGCATTGTATCATAATACATTTTTACTATGTATTATGATAAATATACGTACTGTAGCGAGCTAAGCGAGCCTTTTTGATTTTATACTTTAAAATAGTATAGCGTCCGAATGTTTGGATAGACTATCTTTGCTTGCTTTAAATAAATAATTTTATTTGATGTATTCTTTTGACGTGAGTTCTTGATGCAACGCATTACTAGTTTAAATATTAATAATTTTAAATATTGGTACTATGGTAATTTTCTTCGAGCTCCAAATATTTTGTAATTATTATCATTATTAAATTGTTGTTATTATTTATTACTTACAATTCAGATACCATATTTTTCCGCCATGCACCAAATATTTAAAGTTTCTGCAACCAAAACTTGTCTTACCTAAAAACACAAAATAAAAACCGATTGTTAATAAAAAAAATACAGAAAAATGCGTTCAAATTGTATTTTTGTCACTTCGTTATCACAGATAAGTTACTTGAAATTTATCTTTTGATACTACCGTGTTTTGCAAAACATGAATAGTTAATTGTCTCTCGCACAATTATACTTGAAATTATAATTTAAGTTAATAAAACCACAGTATTTTTGTTATGATAAATTTAAGTGAATTGTGCCATTCGATACTATCGAGTTTTGCAAAACAGTGAACAACTATCGACTTTGAATAGTTGAACAGCGTTTCAACTATTATATTGTGTTAAGTGAATTAGTTAAAAAAACTTACGCCTATAATTTTATTATCTCGATAACATTATAGGCTGTGAAGCGGCTGACACAATAATACAATTTTGTATTATTGTAATTATACACAATTATTGTGTATAATTGTATAACAATAATAAAACAATTTTCACAATTTTTAATTATTTTTTTTAAATTAGTAAACATGTTATTTGATAATTATTATTATTTATTTTTATTTATGATTATTTATTTATTTGATCATTATTATTTGACTATTTATTTATTATTATTATTTATTTTTATTTATGATTATTTATTTATTTGATAATTATTATTTGATCTATATGAGACTAGTAAGTTGATAGCACATTAATAGTTAATTAAAATTAAAAGTAAGGTAATAATCTGGTATTACGGTTAATTTAAATTAAAAGTAAGTTAATAATTTGTTATTTTAGTTAACAACAGTAAAGTTGGGATGATACAACAGATGTGTATTTAAATATTGTTTTCGCTAATACAGGGTTCAATGACATACGCAATGACTGATATTGGATAATTATATCTTTTGTTTGCATTTTGGCAAACTGCCAAATAAAGTGTTTTTTTTTCTTTAATTTGAAGTAAACATACTTTATAATGTATGCTAATTCGGTGAAAATCGTTTAAAAGAACAATTGAATCCCCCTCCCAAACAATTTACCTCCCCCTCTCACCCCCTTCAAGGCCCTAACCTATATGACATATATGTAATATTGGTTTCGTCATTGTCACTAACTCATCAACTAAACAGGTTTAATAAAACGAAACCAGTTATTAAGTCTTTTTTGGTGTAAAAAAGAGGGGGGAAGTGAAAATAATCAAAAAAGATTGGAGCAGTTAAGCTTATTTAAAAAAGAGGCCGTCGGCCTCTTAGCCGCATCGCGGCCCTAGGGGTTGCACTTTATCAGTTCGTCATAGTACTGGGTTATATAAGTGGTATACTGCCACGATATAACCGAATATATTATTTTATATATTTATTAATTAATTAATTAAATATTTATAATTATATATATATATATATATATATATATATATATATATATATATATATATATATATATATATTAATATATATCCCAAATTCCACCACCCCCTCCATGACCTCAACCTGATAAGCTCATTTTTCGTCAAAGATTCGCTAAAAATTAAGAAATCACTTATTTTGATCACTTGATTGCTTCTTTCAAGAAACTTCAACCTTTCAAAAAATTCGTCGTCTAACTGTTCTTGGTGCTTTTTCATTTCTCTCTCCTTTACATTATGTTACCAAGGTTGTTCTGCCATACCAGCTTGCTGGATGAATTCATGCACCAACACTTAATATGTTAAAAGCAAAGCTAATTTAAGTAAACGCTGTAAATGATTTATAGCTTCTATTATACACTAACCTACATAAGTATTACGTACAATGTTTCGTGATTGATGCAAATTTGAACTCTTACATCGTAAAGTTGTCGTGTCGATGGTGATTTTACAAGCTTAAAAAAAAAACAGGAAGAGAATCGCAAAAAAATCAGTGTGTTGTTAGCGCCAAGTTCAAGGGCACGGAGAATCGACCCGCGCCCCCACCTTTAGAGCAGAAACCCAAAAAGGGGGGAAGGGGGAGCCCAACCCAGTAAATCTATAACCATAGCCAGGCTCCCCTAGGAATCTACGTTTATCTTTCCACCTCTTCTCCGTGCTAATAGAGTTTCAAACTAATTTAGATTTTTATTTAAACGAACTAACCTTTATGGGACATTTTAACAGCGACTGAAATTTATCACTTAATTAAAACAAGTGGATTCAAAATTCAAATGAAAATTTTAGTAAAATTTTTTTACTTGACTGTCTAAATGCGAGACATGTAATATTTCAGCAAATACATGATACATATTTATTTCAATTACGTCCGATAAGTTGCTGCGATTTCAAGATGGGTAATAGGTTAGGTAGGGTAATAAAGGTAGGTAAAAGGAAAATAGGTAATTTCATCAAGTATATAAGGCAAAAAATAGGAAAGAAAAACAAACAGCAAGTTTAGACTGTAAATACGAAAGCCTAATTCTTTTGTTTTTGTAAACATGACATCAAAAAAGGAATTAAAAGCAGACGAAGCAAGTCTGGAACGTAAATACGTAGCACCGAGATCTTTTAATCTTATATACATGAGATCCAAATAGAAAGAAAAATAAATTAGGCAGTCAAGAACGTAAATACGTAGGACCCAGATCTTTTTATCTTATATACAGGACATCCCAATAGATAGGGAAATAAATTAGGCAGTCAAAAAACGTAAATACATAAGATCCAGATCTTTTGATCTAATATACATGAGATCCAAATAGAAAGAAAAATAAATTAGGCAGTCAAGAACGTAAATACATAAGATCCAGATCTTTTTATCTTATATACATGACATACAAATAGATAGGAAAATAAACTAGGCAGTTAGAACGTAAATACGAAGGACCCAGATCTTTTTATCTTATATACATGACATCCAAATAAAGGAAATAAATTAGACAGTCAAGAACGTAAATACATAGGACCCAGATATTTTTATCTTATATACATGACATCCAAATAGAAAGGAAAATAAATTAGACAGTCAAGAACGTAAATACATAGGACCCAGATATTTTTATCTTATATACATGACATCCAAATAGAAAGGAAAATAAATTAGACAGTCAAGAACGTAAATACATAGGACCTTTTTATCTTATATACATGACAATAAAGTAGGAACGAAAAACTAACAATAACAAAGCAAGTATGAAACGTAAAAAAGTTGGAACTACGTATTTTCATCTTGTATAAATGGCAGCAAAATAGGAAAGAAAATATAGCAGGTATTAAACGTAAATACGTAGGTATAGGTCTTTTCATCTTGTTCACAAGGCAATACACAGAAATGAAAAACTAAGTTCAGCAAGTAAATAAGAGAACCTAATTCTTTTGTTTTTGTATACATGACAACAAAATAGAAAAAAAGCAGACAAAGCAAGTCTGAAACACAAATACTTAGGACCTCGGTCTTTTCATTTTGTATACGCGACATGAAAATAGGCAAGAAAAGATAGCTGGTCTTAAACGTAAATACGTCTTTTCATCTTGTATACAACGTAACGCATACAAAAGAAAAACAGCCTCAAGTTTAGATTGTACGTACGTAAACCTAATTCTTTTGATCTTATAAACATGACAAAAATATAAAAAGAAAGAACAGACAAAGTAGGAGGAACGTAAATACTAAGGCCCGTATTCAAAGACGTTTTCTAACATTTTCCTAACATTCTCCTAACATTTTCTAACTCCTAACTTTTCCTAACTCCTACATTTTCCTAACTCCTAACATTTTCCTAACATTCTCCTTAAGAAGAATGTTAGGAGAATGTTAGAAAATTGTTAGGAAAATGTTAGGTGAATGTTAGGAAACGTCTTTGAATACGGGCCTAATTCTTTCGTTTTGTATACAAGGTAACAAATAAAATAAAAGTGAACAGAGTAAGCCCATAACGATACTACGTTGAGCGTAAGCTCTTTGATCTTGCGTAAAGCGGAATAAAAAAAAACTTATTATCAAAGAGTAAGACAAACTTAACTTCATTAGGAAACCTCATAAGAATAGAAGATCTTATTTACTTAATCCTATAATATCATGTAAAGGTAATGAGTCATGTGATTGCTTTCTCAGATAATTTTAACAATATCCTATTTCATACTATCCTAAATACTGAGTGAAGAAGTTAATTTAGTTAACTTATGACGGACAAAAATAACAAATCTCAAAACAACGCTAGGTCAGAGACTGTCCAACGATAATCATTGAAAAAAGCCATACAAAACAACAAAATCTCTCCACAAAATGTTTATTCTTTACATAAACAGAGCCGGCTTTCGATCGCTCGATCATCATCAGTGCCTAACCCAACAAACATAGAAGAAAGAATAATCAAGAACGTGATTATTCTTTCTTCTATGTTTGTTGGGTTAGGCACTGATGATGATCGAGCGATCGAAAGCCGGCTCTGTTTATGTAAAGAATAAACATTTTGTGGAGAGATTTTGGTGTTTTGTATGGCTTTATGAGTTAACTCCATTACTCAGTATCTTAGTGATAATCATTGAAACTATGCATACCCCAATCTGATTTTCAAAAACTCAACAATCGAGCAGTGAACAGCTCGATTGCTCCATTATTTTATTCAGCAATAGCATAAAGTGCTAGATGCTTAGAATTATACTATATATAGAAGGAGCACAGGACCGTAAACGCAATGTAATTCTACTGATAACACGAAAGCCGGTTGACCTGTGTACAACAACCTGACAACAAAACATTATTTTAAATATGTGTCATAAATATCTATTAATGAAGAAAGATCGTAAAGAACAAATATAATAACTTAAAACACCTGCTGAGTATTTAATAAAACTGGTCTTAAATGGCAAAAGGGGCGGAATACAAGAATCTACATTTAGTTGACGAGGACTACTTTTTATATATAATTTTAATAAATACGTTAAACTACAATTTAAAATGCATAAAATATTGTAATGCACCGATATTTATATTAGTATTTTATGAATAATCAATCATTAATTAATAATAGAACATAATAATTCAGCAACCGGAAGTATTGCCAACTTTTTTTTAGAAATTGTATATTGTAAGGGTGGCAGCATTACTTAGGTGCAGTGAACCGCCTTTTGTGTTATTAGTAGTGCTCCTTCTATATATAGTATTATTCTAAGGCTAGATGTAACTTACTTAAACACACACCGTAAACGTATTTTTGTTTAAAATTGTCTTTTCGCACAAAATCACTTTCGGGTTAAATATGAGGGAACGATTTAAGTAAATAAATAATACATGAATGTAACATTTATACATCAACTAACTTTACATATTTTTACATATTGATATCATATACTGTAAAAAGAAATTATAATTAATAATATTAGTATCTTTATTTCTTAATCTACTACGAGTACTAACTACTAATTCTTAGAACTTCATTTATCCAACTTTGCCTTGTCATATTTGATTTAATCCCTAACAAGAGTAAGCCTTTAAACAAGAGGCTATCGGCCTCTAAACCTCGGCCTAAACCTAGGCTATGCGGCGTCGGGGCTAGGGACCGCTTCAAGGCCCACGCCTCCTTGTGGACGCTTCGGGACCACATGGATGTTGTCCTCTATTAGTTTGTCATATTACTAGTTAATAAGAGCCATACTATCACGATTTAAGCGAATATATATATATATATATATATATATATATATATATATATATATATATATATATATATATATATATATATATATATATATATATATATATACTTCTGAAGTTTCATGATTTTCTTTAAATTTTTGTTGTCATTATTGTAGATTCATGACGTCACAGCACAAATAACTTTTATATATAATATATATATATATATATATATATATATATATATTATAATATATATATATATATATATATAATATTATACAAATATATTATTGATCAGTGAGTCCCCTCTTTTTTAAAAAGTAAACCTCCCACTCCATAAATCTAACATCATAGGCTCATGTTCCTTTGGAAATTACCTTAAATCTTCTCAGTACCACTAAATGAATACATAAACTACTGTTCATACGATTTGTTTGAGAGTTTTTACAACTCAATGAATATACTCATTGAAGTAAAGAACATTCTGCGAGCGTCTTTAACAGTTACTTGCAAAATATTTGGGAAAAAGGGCAGATCCACAGACCTAGAAAAAGAAGGGCAAACAAAACCTAACAAAACACCAGACTTATTATTTCCTTTTTTGTCTGTTTAACAAGGGGGAGTTTCAACATCGTTGGTGATCTAGACATGTAGACAGAGGATGTCTGTCTGTAGTCTCACACAAGTTTAGCAGAAGACTGTAAAATAAAGGGAGGAACAAGACTTACAGTACAAGAAGATTTTTTCGGTGTGTTTAGAGGTCTTGGCATTTAGAACTAGGTCAGGCGTAACAAACACCCCGGAGTAGCATCGTCTCCCGCATACCATGTCATTTCGCTCAATACTTCCCTCCCTTTTTTTTTCAAAATACGATTCAAGTCAGACACGAGACACTTGTCTAAAAATAACTTTCAAGAGTTGGATGAAAATGTATCGGTACTTTCTCAAATAATGATGATACTGGTACATGACTTTTTCATCACATTTAAAAGCAACATCTTAAAGAAATTAAACTATATTTCGTTTGTTATAACTAGCTGCCACACATGAATATATACACGCATAAAAATAATGCAACCATAATAAATGATAAATAATTTCAACCTCCTATATAAATTAAAAGTCTGCATGATGTTTCATTAAGTCTGAAAGGTAAAAAATTTAAATCATTATTATTTCTAATTAATATTAGTATTATTAATATTAATAAACCTTTATATCATACGCAAACGTACACAAATATGTACATACATACATACATATACATATATATATATATATATATATATATATATATATTATATATATATATTATATATATATATATATATCCTCTTAATAAAATATACCATAAAAAATTATATAGATAGAAATATAAAATATTATATTATATTGTAATCGCCTGTAAAGCAACTCGTTTATTATCCTAACTGATTATAAAAACTGAGAGTGAATGGAGTTTATTATAAATAATAAAATGAAAAGTCTCACCACAAAGTTAGACTTTTAGGAAAGCGCTTTCAAATTAGCTAAAGGTCATAAATAGTGCAAAACGTACAAGGTAACAATTCAACTAATAATAGGAAGCAAACAACTGATTGGCTAAAATAAAATAATAATAAATTCTGATGGGCAGAATAAGTGGGCTAAAATATATGTAATGATATTCTAATTAGAGAGATATTCTAATTAGCAGAATAAGTAGGCTAAAATAAATGAAGTAATATTCTAATGGGCAGAATAAGACTAAATAAATACAACAGAGTAGAGTGAAAGCTTCAATTTACTTCCTTTTTATACACAAAGTAAATTGAAGTTAATAAAGTAAAACAATTATGATTAAAATTTCAATTAATTGCTTTATAAAAGAGAATTGAATAATTTTTTATAAACATTACATCGTAATAATTAAATACAGTTAACCAATCGGCAACAATTACAGTTAAAGAGCTGATTAAAAAACTGGAACACCTGTATATCAGCTGATTTAATTTTTACAGGTGTTGAAACAATAAACGCCCAGGTGTTATCTTTTAACAGCTAATCGTTGAAGCTATTTATCAAGTATTAAGTTGGCTGACTAACAAATTAAGATAGTTTATTAGATCGACCCTAATTAAGGTTTTATTTCCCTCTTGTAATAGTTATCAACCTTTATTGGCTCGAATTTACACATTTAGACGTCATAATCAAACACTTTATGTTTTTAGTGTTAACAAATTAATTGATCGTTAGAAGTAGAACTTAGTGAAATGTTGAAATATGGAAAGTAATACCGCATGGCTTCTTGGTTCAGGTGCAAGACAGAGATGACAGACTTAAGAGTAGGTATTTTGTAATTATAGATATGTTTATACAAATATGCTTGATAAAATAAATCCAAACCCTTTTTTAGTCAGGGTTTCTTCTCAGAGGAGAGGAAGTATCTTATAATTATTGGGGGAGTACACAGTCGTAAATAATTGTCAAGTAACTCTTTGTCCAAGCAATAAATTTTTTATAAATTATTTAAATTAATTAATTAAGTTCAATAAAAGAGATATTAAATTAACAAAATACAAAGTATTTGAAAAAATAAAATAGCACATAAATAACACAATAATAAATTCCAATAATAAATGGGGTACCATTCCTCGCTATATACAGGATGAAACAATTTAGATGTACCAATAATAAATCCTTTAAAACTAAAGGGAAAACAAGGTCCTAGACTTCCGAAAATTTTCTCAAAAAGAGTCAATTTGACTTGTAAAGTATACTGACTCTTACAAATTCAAATTTACCATTATTATTTTTGTAACTATTACCAAATGTTGTAATTTTGATACTAATTTTGGTAAATTCAAAAAGTTAAGTTATAGGACAACAAATATATTAAATATCATAAATGCAAATTATGTACAAAATTCTTTGTACTTAATTAATTCTTTATAATGACATAAATTAATCAAATGTTGTGTGTTCAAAACTCTAGAGAGAAAATTGAAGTGTTGGACACCGTAAAAAGCAGCAATTAGGATTTAGACTGATGCTCGAACAGAAGCCGGGTGGCTTCTGTTCGAGCATCGTGAACAGATGCATTTACATTCGAGATTGTGAGATGGGTAACTCACAATCTATGTTTTTATCATGTTTGGTAAGGGCAATCACGAGGCAAAGGCCTCTAGCAGTAGCCAAGAGGCTAATGTCGAACAAGGGTATCGAATGCAGAATTCATTAAATTAACACGGACAAACCTAAGCCAGTAAAATATTTGATAGCAACTGCAAAAGATCCGTAAGATCTTATGCAATTTCAGATTCTATCCTGTCAAATTATATTGTATCAAAACATTTTACAGTAGTGAAAGATTTAGCGGAATTTTTCCAAAGGAAAATGCGAATTACAAATTGCATTTTGAATTAAATTTTACAGATACCATTCCTAGATATTTAAAGGTAATGCTAGAGAAACCATGTATAGCATTAGATGAATAAATGGATTTTTGTAAGCTTCACGTAAAATGGACAATCAGACACACAAAGTAAAGACGAATGCATTCATCACAGGATAAATCATTTATAAAAAGGTTAACCCTGAAAATTCAAATAGACAAATCCTCCCGCTAGAAACATGTTATTAATATAATGACGGCAGAAACCTCTTCCAACAGATTTGGCTTATCGGTAGACGCGTTCATTACACAATCATTACAGATCTAATTGATATAACATGTTTTGTTCCCCTGCCAACAACCCGTTCTATAAATGACCGACTCTGATTAAATAATCGTGTATTTTTTTGTGTCAGATTAGAAGATTCGCAAATTTAGCACGCTTCATGTTAACGTACAACGTTTTTATATTAGAAACAAACGTTTTGACGCAAATTATTGGGGAAGTGTAGCAACAGGTGGTTGTTATTACCTCAATACTAAATATAAATTGTGCGCATCATATTCTTTATATTGTTCGTCATGATATTGTAGTCATTATTTTAGGTTGATGATGTCATATAAAACTTTTTTCCCGGATGGCACAACTAGACCTAAAGATTAATTTGTGCACCATGTTTCTACTAGACCTAAAGATTAATTTGTGTACCATGTTTTTACTAGACCTAAAGATAATTTGTGCACCATGGTTCTACTAGACCTAAAGCACCATGGTTCTACTAACTAAAGATTAATTTTGCACCATGTTCACTAGACCTATGATGTGCACCATGTTTCTACTAGACCTAAAAGATTAATTTGTGCACCATGTTCTACTATCTAGCTTAAATACACTGGGAACTAGAATGATAGCAGACACACATATACAAACATACAACATAGGTGAAAACCACTCCGGAGATCTTAAATGCACCTAAAACGGTAAATTCAGGTGAAACTTTTGCTAACACAATTCATTTTCTATATACCTACAGTATAAATGAGAAAAAGTAAAAAACACTTCTATTGTTACAGATTTTATTGCTACTAGTTTATTAGGTTTTGCACTGATGATGGCTTCTAGCTAGGATGAAAGCGCTTTGCCAATAATGCTCATTCTCAACATTACTTAAATGATAAATACGTAAGTTCTAAACCAAAGACTTCTTTATCTACAAAGCCTTAGCCTCAGCTTAAATTCATCATAAATACTACAAATTAATATTTGTTTCTACTCGGATAAAAAGTAAGCTTATAGCAAATATTAATTTTTCTTTCAAATTATTATCAGTTTAAAAAAAACACAAAAAGCAGGAGAAACTGAAAATATTTTATCAAAAAAGGGCGTCTACCTTCAATCTCATTTTTAGACATACATCGACGACTTAACATTTTATCACTTTAAAATTGTACGTCCTTACAAAGAAAATAGATTTCACCTTCTCCTTAAAAATGACTAAGCATGATCTTTCTTTAAACTTTTTTATATTCCTTTGGCTTTCCTCTTTAGTTGCAGGTTACTTGGTACACTAGATAGATCCGTTATCTGTTAGACTCGAGAACGGTCTTTTTTCTGCAAGGCGGAACATTCTATCCTACTCCTTAAGATCCTTTCTTTTTGTACTTATACTTCTTGCAAACGTTATTTCAAAAGAGAAGAGTTAACGGTGACAAAAAAGAACAACGTAAAAAATAAAAACAAAGTCATACATATAAATATAATCAGGATAATGACTTGAAACTCTAAGTATGAAATATTTTTCATAGTTGTTATAATATATTAGCTGTCTGTGGGTTTTATTTACACAGTTTTATTTACACTTTGTTTACACAGTTTTATTTACACTTTGTTTACACAGTTTTATTTACACTTTGTTTACATAGTTTTATTTACACTATGTTTACACAGTTTTATTTACACTTTCTTTACACAGTTTTATTTACACTTTGTTAACATAGTTTTATTTACACTTTTAACATAGTTTTATTTACATTTGTTTACATAGTTTATTTACCTTTGTTTACATAATTTTATACGTCTACTTCGTTTTGGCTTGGTTCTTCCTTTTTGTTTATAGTTAACTAACTTCAAAGTTTAACAAATAAACTTCATATATTATATATAATATATATAATATATATATATATATATATATATATATATATATATAATATATATATATATATATATAAATTTGAAAAAAAATTAAATACATGTCTTTTGGGCTTTAAATGTAGACAAAAAATCAGTAGCCGCCGTAAGAAATATAATTAGTTTACAATTGTTCTGGACCGGTGAGGCTTAGGTGTAGATAATAAGCTCGCAAAGGAATTTTGGTGGCTTCAACTCATGAATACTATAAAGGTAAATACATGATTTTCTTCAAAGGTATAAGAGCAGTTAAATCATAAATTCATCTCAATAGTATTGTATACAAACAGCCAAATCGTGTATTTACTTCTCTAGCATTCTATACGAGGAGCAAAATCATGTATTCACTCCTATAGTGTTGTACACGAGCAGACAAATCATAAATTCAAATCAGCTATGGCCTATACAATAGGCCATAGCTAAAACAATAATATCCATTTTTTTAAAATTTAAAATTTTATTTAGTACGTACTCTTTCCTCTGATGAAAACCCTAACAACCCTCCCCGTAGACTCAAGCGGCAGTGGACGCGAGACCTACTTAGAGACCAAACTTAAAACTAACTTTTAAAAAAAAAAAAAACTATCCTCCGTCCGCCTAGCTCTAAGCGGCTTGCCACTGATGCGAGGACATAGAGTCCACACTTGTGTATTTTAGTAATCGAAATACACAAGTATGGATCAAGACTGGTGCTCGTACAGAGGCAGGCTACTCGGCTATGCGGATAGGATAAAAAGATTTTGATCTAAAATTAACAATTTAATCATGCTCTGTATAGTTCATGTCAGCAAGATCTGCCACTGGGCAGACACCTTGTTTCATGTCAAGTTTCAAGTCAAAATTATATCCAATTATCTTAATTACTTATAACAATGTAAATGTAGTTGTAATTACCGATAAAGACAAAAAAAAAGAAAAAAAAGCAATATGTCATTCAACAAGGAAAAAATACATTTTAGAGTTAAAATTACATTTTATAAAAATATAGATTAACATTTCAAACTGGGAATTCGACTAACGTTGTACAAGAAAGAAATCTTGTAAACGAGAAGAAACCCCCTTTAAGAGAAAAATGGCTTAGATGAGAAAGGAAAATTTAATAATAAAAATATTATAACATTTTATAGTTAAGGGTTATAAGTAGTAAGGATGTTAAGATGAAAAATTGTGACGTCAGGTGACGTATGGGGTTGGAATAAAGGGTAGCTTTTTTATTAGACTGGGGTTTAGTCAACAAATACAAAGGAAATACAAATTACAAGGAAAAAAAAATGCCGTTTTAGGGCCTTTCGGCCCATCAGGGTATTAACCTGCGGGAACCACCCCAGGTGGGTTGCATCTACTACACTTAAGAATTAATTAAAGTTGGCGAAATCTTTTAATACAAATACTATTCATAAAATCTTAGAGCATAGCCCGGGCTGCGAACCCGGACCTCCGGTGCCGAAATCGAACGCCTTTACGATCACGGCCACGGAGGCAGATACTCTATTACTTTACTTTGAATCAATGAAAGAAATGTCACGTTAACGCAGCTAATTACAAGGAATAAGAAATAATATATTGTTTAAGGTTTCATTATAAGGATCCTCAAAAGTTTGAAACATAGTTTGAAGGTCAATTGCCAGCTTTAGTAATATAAATAATAATAATAAATCTTCATTTGTTTAGACAAGTTAGTCTCTACAAAGGAGTGGTGATACAAAATCACCACTTTAGTAATATCTCTATACTAATATTAATATCTTAAATCTAATATCAACGTCTAAGTGGTAAAATGCCGACGAAGGTCTTGAGCTCGCATCCCTGGTCCCGCTTTTGTTTATGCAGCTTGAATAAACTAATAATTATACTACGCTAATAATTATTAAAATAAAATATAGCTAACATAGATTATAGTTGGGAGCGTTACAGTTTCCACTAACATCTGAAGTTCCTCCTGCAGGGGTTATACCTATTGAGCTGCAATACTGTAAAAGGGTATTATATATTAAAGACGACTAACCTATACTAGTAGATTATGATAGATAATTTTTTTTTTTTTTTTGCCCGGATTAACCGCTTCGACATCTAGGTCCTTAGCGGTAATCACTCCATCCACCCGCGGTCTCTTACATCGGGTATTCCCCCCAACTAACCCTGTTGGAGGTATCTCCTGTGTTATCAAACATTAAAATAACTACGTGTAGGTGTTTTTTTTATTATATTTTTCGGAAAATCCCCATTTAAACCTACAAGTTACCCGTAGTATTACCTAGTGAATTATAAGACCGCACCGCAAAGCTGTATTATCTCAATTTTTATATTTTAATCAATTTATACTTGTTTGTAATTTATATTTTTATATCAATATCAATTTAAATTTATAATTTATATTTTTAATCAAGTTATACCCTTTACGTGTGTTTTTCCTTGTCCTGTCAGAATAAATGTCTCGTTGTAATCTTGTGTTTTTTAATTTAATTCTCAGGAACATGTAATTGAGTGACCCCGTGTACTTTACATGTTCTGCAGCATTTATTTGTAATGTATTAATAATATCCATTCACTTCATTATCGAAGGGTATGTTTCCTATCTCCGACACCCCAGGTACAACAGATGTTGGGGCCTACACTCTGTTGTACTGACCATAACAATGCAGGGTCCTGGACGTGATCAGTGGCTTGGGTTCTGCACACTGATCAAGAACGTGGCAGAAAGCGACCTCGAAAAGCGAGTTCAGGACTGGATGAAGAACATCAGACACTTGGTCTCCGCAATCTGATGTTTCAGGTCGTGTAGATTTAAATAAACAGAAAGTAAGGATAATTGTCGATGGAATATTAAGAGGTGTGTGTAGGTAAATAAATAAATAGGACAGAACGAGAACACAATGATAATTAATTATAATCAATCATAATCTACTAATAGAATTAGGTAGTTTATCATCAAGTAAACAAACAAACCTTTTAGAAAGGCTATTGAGATATATCTTCGACAGATCTATGAAAGATCTATGAATGGATGTATAAGAAGGATCTATAAATACAACAAAATAAAAATCTAAGAAGATTCTAAGGATAGAGTTAAGCAATAAAGAGATCTCAAAAAGGTTTGAATCAAATTTTAACCAACTACTATGGACCAATAATTAGTAGTAAAGAGTCATACATTTTTTGACTTTATGTAAAAATTTAGCTCAAATAAAAAAGTATGACTTTCTGTAATGTTTGAGAAATTTCGAATTTACAATTGAGGAAGTTTCATCTCGTAGAAGCTGATTTGAGGAATTTCGACGTTACAATTGAAAAAGATTGACTTCGAATACGGTTTATTTCGGAAATTTCGACATAGCAATTGAGGAAAGTGTGATTTCGTATAAGGTTTATTTCAGAAAATGTCGACGTTAAAAAAGAGGAAGAGTGACTTCGAATGCGGTTCATTTTAGAAATTCCGACGCCACAATGGAGGAAGAAAGACTTCATATGATTCATTTAAGGAATCACGAAGTCACAATTTAGTAAGATTGACTTCGAATACGGTTTGTTCAGGAAATTTCGACATAGCAATTGAGGAAGAGTGACGTCACACGCTAATATCGACGAACACCGAATACTCTGTTAGACTTTGTGAGCTGATCTATTCAAACCATTACTACTTAGCGATAAAGAAAAACAGCTTTAAATATTGTATAAGGCAAGTAATGGCGTAAACTAAATCCGAATAAATCAAATCAGTTATTCCAGATATATAAAAAAAAACAAAGAGACATTATTACCAGAGAGACCTAATAGGTTAAATTTTGAAACATTAAAAAAAAATAACCAAAAAAAAAAAACAAAGAGACATTATACCAGAGAGACCTATAGGTTAAATTTTGAAACATTAAAAAAAAATAACAAAAAAAAAACAAAGAGACATTATTACCCAGAGAGACCTAATAGTTAAATTTTGAAACATAAAAAAAAATAACCAAAAAAAAAACTAAGAGACATTATTACCAGAGAGACCTAATATGATAAATTTGGAAACATTAAAAAAATAACCTGTACACTATCAATTATTAATACTATCAAATAAACAGTGGCTTATATAATAAGCCAAATCGTTTATAACACAAAATAGAAACAATGTGCGAAAAGCGGAGACAATGTATTTATAATAACATTAACACACAGTGAGAAGAGAGTACAAAAAGGTTACACAGAGCCCTGAGGGCCTTAAAAATGTTTCAAGCGTCCCTCATGAATTAAGATAGAGTATTCTTCCTCTAGAAATATATTTTTCTGATATATATATACAATATATATCCTATACTGCATTCCAGTCCAGTTGAAATGTTAAGTTAAATTAAACTTTATATTTTATCTTATATTTTATTTTTCTTGTATTTTAATACATTTCAAGAAACGCGTCTTCGCTGAAGACTCCAGAACAGTTCATATTGTCGTAATAAAATTTAAACTTCTAAAAACTGAAGTAACTTTAAACGTTGACTTAAAAAAAAGAAAAAAAAATGCACAATCGCTTAGCAAATAAATTTCACTTGAAGTTGCACATGGAAATATTATTAACGTATATTTTACTAAAGAAGAATTTAATGTACTGAAAGTAATTCTTAAAAACATATAAATTTCGAAAAACAGGTTTTATTTGTATATTATTACATTTTTTAATAATATAAAGATGCAACTTTAAAAAAAAAACTGTTAAGTATGCAATTTATATCGATTTATGGATTTTATAAAAACTGTTAACTTTTATTTGAAATTAATGACGCTGAAATTTTAATAGAGTTAAAGGTGATTTTTAAATAAAAAAAAAAACTTATATTTAAAAAGTGTTTCTTGAGATGGAAGGGTGCTTTAAAATGCAGTTTAGTAAACTTGATCTATAAATAATAAAGGGCGTTTAAGTACTTTTTAAAAGGCAATAAAAGGGCTTTTTAAATAAAAGGGACTTGAAACTGGGTCAGGTTAGTAAGGAGGGTCACTTCCGCGTCAACAGTCAATGTGTATAGGGACTTCGAGGGACTTCGTATGCAGTTTCAAAGTAAATTATAACACTTACAAAATGCTTAGTTGTGGTTAGAGGAACGTGAATCGAGTACTTGACATTTATAACTTAGCGCTTTGTAGTTAAAAAGGTTAAGATGTTTTAATGTAACTTAAGGGTGCAATGTAACCAAGACAGAAAAGTTTTTTAAACAATATGTATTTGAACAAAATTAACAATATAAATAATTTTACAAATTACAATAACGCACTTATTATAAAAGTAATTTGGAAAATACTATATTTTTATTTTCGGATATAGTTTAGGACGGTGTAAGATATCTTGGGATTAAATAATAAACTAAGCATTCATTAGATTTATCAATAGAATGTTTAAAAAAGTGCTTCATAGAGAAATTTAACAAGTGATTTAGTTATGGTTACTTACAAACCAGATTCATAGAACCGAAGATGGTTTACGGCTTCATAGTCCCTTTCTAAGCAATTCTGTCCTTCCATTTATTCATGTTTGATATTTGCTTACCCAGCGTCCAATTTATAGAAAGGTGAGCTTTCATGAAATTGCACCAGATTTAGTTTTAAAGGTTTATTTATGCTAATACGAAATCTTTAAACGCGTACACTTAGCTTAATTACAATATTTAGGCTGAATTTTTTTTTGGTTATTTTTTTTTATTTTCTTGGTTTATTTGGTAATAATGAAAAGACGAGAGATATTTTAATTATCATTTGTTTCATTTTATACATAAAAAAATCTTAAAAATCAATTTTTAATTTTCTTGTTTACTTTTGCAAACTTTATTTTTAAACTTTTCAATTTTGTTGTTTACTTTTGCAACTTTTCTTGTTTATGTTTGTAAACTTTATCTTTATCACTTAACTAGTTTATCTTTATACATTATCTTTAAACTTTTCACTCTGCTAATTTACCTTTATTAACTTTAACTCAAAACTTTTTACTTAGCTAGTGTACCTTAGTAATCATTATCCATAAACTTTTAATTGTCTTATTTAACTTTTTCAACTTTATCTTTAAACTTTTCACTTTGTTAGTTTATCTTTGTGAACTTAATCTTTAAACCTTTTCACTTTTTTAGTTTATCTTTGTGACTTTAACTTTAAACTTTTCACTTTGTTAGTTTATCTTTGTGAACTTTAACTTTAAACTTTTCACTTTGTTAGTTTATCTTTGTGAACTTTAAACCTTTAAACTTTTCACTTTGTTAGTTTATCTTTGTGAACTTTACCTTTAAACTTTTCACTTTGTTAGTTTTCTTCTTGTGGTGAACTTTACTTTAAAAACTTTTCACTTTGTTAGTTTATCTTTGTGAACTTTAACTTTAAACTTTTCACTTTGTTAGTTTATCTTTGTGAACTTTAACTTTAAACTTTTCACTTTGTTAGTTTATCTTTGTGAACCTTTAAAACTTTCACTTTGTTAGTTATCTTTGTGAACTTTAACTTTAAACTTTTTCTCTTTACCTTTAACTTAAACTATTTCACTTTTTAGTTCTTTGTGAACTTTAACTTTAAAACTTTTCACTTAGTTTATCTTTATGTGAACTTTAATCTTTAAACTTTTCACTTTGTAGTTTATCTTGTACTTTATCTTTAAACTTTTCATTTGCTAATTACCTTTGTAAACCAAATACATAAAAAAAAGTAAATTGAGCTAGGGTACATAAGCTTATTCTCTTTAACTTAAGCTTCATGGTGGATTTCATTGGTTGATTGTAGCTATACCTCATTATTTTATCAGTAAACATATTCACATTAATTTATTTGTGGAGTGATTTAAATTATTTTATACATCTATATCATGTTAGACTTCTTATTGGTTATTATTATTTGTTGTTGTAAACTCATTTTTAATCAATAAATTTTAACTAAAAATACAGGGTATTGACCTACAATTTTTCAAATAATATTTCTATGTTTATTTGATTCGCATATCATATTAACATAAATTCCACCAATTTAACATTCTACCTCAGCTAACTGCTCTTTCCTAATAATTCTTATAAAATGAAAATACCACAAAACGATTTCATTTCATCAGTAAACACATAAACTTCACTATTATTTAAACAAATTACGAGCACCTTTTAGCATCAAATATAAGAAATACAAACTTTGCAAATTCACAAAAAACAGATAACAGTAATTCTCAAAAAAATGTATGTTTTTCGTTTTCAATATTTATCTCTACACTATCCAAAAATCTAATATTTCAAACAATTCTCTTCCTATTTCTTGTCAAATATTTATTGTTATTCATTATTAAATAAAATACATTCAAGTCTTGTCTTTAATTTCTAACAAAGCTATTATTTCTATAAAATAGAAATATAAATCACGCAAGAGAATAAAAAAAAGAATGTTGCTTACTGAGCTGGTTTTTTGTGTGTTCACATGTGGATTTTTTTTAGTAAAAAATTTTCTGGCTCGGATCCCTATGTTTTTCTTGTGTTCCCGCAGATATCTAGAAAATAGGCTTTTTCACAAATACCCTCCCTCTCTATTTTAGTTTAGTGGGATTTACTAGATTTCTTCTTCTTCCTCTTAAACTGCCTTTTTTTACCCCCTGAGATTTATTTAGTAAAAATACGGTTAGCGCTAGAAAGAAGAAATAAGGCTGGGACGCTGTGCCAGAAAGCCGGCTCTATGCTTCATCGATTATAAGCTTTTTTTTTTAAAGTATCCTCCTTTTTCATAGATTATAAAGTAGTTTTAAACACTGATATTACGCGTTAAAACAAAATATCTTAAAGTGTTAAAGTAAACACAAGTATAAGAAGAGGAACATGTGAATAGTACCAAAAAATGGAAGCACCAAAAAACAGGGTCGACAAAATCGGTTTACATTTCTGGTTTATGAACATGAACAAGTGAGACATATATACTAGCTCCAAGGACCATGTTAATATCATTAAGTTTCTTTTCAACTTGTTGAATAAAAACTAAGTAATATGTTATAGTATATAAGTGAATAAAATACTTCAGACACGTCTAATACATATAACTAGACGAATAACAAATGTATACATATTCTAGAAATAAATACGATATATTCTGCTCTAAACATAAATCAATTAGTATAATGAATAGTAATATAGCAAAATGAGTAATGGCATTATAAGTAGAACATATACTTGTAGAACAAAATATGTACTATGTAATAAATACAAACAAAATGCTGTGAAATTATATTAACAATATTACAACAAATATGTACTATGTAATTTTACAATATATTTCAACATATACAACAACAATATTACTAGTGATAATTAATATTAACAAATATTAACATATACAACAACGAATATGTCTATGTAACAAATATTATAAACATTTCAATAAATATGTACCATATGTATATGAATGATATTAACAAAATTTCAAACATATACAACAACCAATGTATATGAATGAACCATGTATAAATTAATATAATAAATTCATTCAGAATCAGCAATTTTAATTATATTAAAAGCTAATAAACGAAATGTTTGTTTCGATCGAGAATTTTGTGATAATTGCACATTTGTAAAATTGATAAAACACAATATTTAAAAAAAAACTTATTTAAATACTTTGTCTATATCACAATATCAATGCAATTTATTCAGACGCGTTTCGGGACGTTTTTCATTCTTTAGTGTATAAATAAAACAGTTTATTTATAACACTGAAGATGGGAAACGTCGCGAAACGCGTCTGAATAAATTGCATTGATATTGTGATATAGACAAAGTATTTTAAATAAGTTTTTTTTAAATATTGTGTTTTATTAATTACATAAAATTATAAAAGCTAGATAAGAAACTCCAGATTTTAGATAGAAAAATGGATATTTTGTAAAAATTGATAAAATACATTTTAAGTAACCACATAGCTCCCTTTTTCTATGAAAAGAGACTGAGAGAAGTAAAATGATAAACTAATAAGTAGCAGAACGTATAATTGATACCTTTAATTAATACTGTAAATAACAGTCTTTTAATGCAGATTATAAATATCCCATAAACAATTATTTATGGTCTTGAAAACCCATTAATCTAAATTAAAATATAAACACATTTTTAATACTTAAAATGCTTTAAAATATTTTTATATTTAAAAAAAATACATCCTACTGCGTAGGATCTATATACACTGTTGCCAACAGTAAATCATTATAATACCAACATAAATCAATTGGTATTGGATAAATTAAAATAAGAAACAGTCGTAAATAAACTATAATATATAGACCATAATAGACATAAATGCTGACAACATGTGTTTAAAAACTAAAATTAAAATAAAATGAAGCTGTACTCAAAAATCGTAAAATGTTAAGAAAATGTTTTGAAATTAAAAAAAAATAGAAATTCGGTTAGTTTTATGACTAATAAAAATTATTTATTTATTATTATTAAATTTAAACTTTAGAAGTTTTATGAGTTAATTTTCTGTCGTCGTGTCAGTTATAGGTTGTAGTTTTTGAACAAAATTTTCCCAACAAAGTTTATTTATTATGAAAACTATACAAAAGGAAAAAAACAAGACAAAAGGAAAAAACTAAATTACGTAAAATATAAAATTAAAATAATAAAATTTACAAACAAGAAATGACAAAAGTCAGATACTTGGGAGCTAATTTTTACCAACACAGTAAGTTGACAAACAAATACATTTGTTGCAATATTAAATTTAATAACCTTCTTTTTATTTATTGTTCTTTTTATTTATTATTATCTTTTTATTTATTGTTTAATTGTCTTAATATATTCTTCAACTCCAGCTTAAAATTGAAATGAATTTCAATCTGTGAACACACATTTATGATATTGGGGAAAAACTATCTTAAACAGAGTTTAAGATCCTAATGGGGACTTAGTGACAAAAATCCTAGAACTAATCAAAGGAAAAGATCTCCAGTGATGAGTTAACAAGAGGGTATTTTTACAAAAGACTTAAAGTCGCAGTGCATGTGTTTTATACCTACCCTCAAAATCTAAAAATTATAATATTCAAGCTTTTAAGGAGGAATAGGTCCTAATTAATACAAAAAAAACTAATTTTGCCGAGCTTTCGATATAATTTAATCTTTTTCAAGGCTTAACATATTAAATAATAACAAAAACAGTTACATGGTGGTTTACACTAGATGTTTGGACAACAACTAGAGTAACAGACAAATAATACCGTTAAAAACAAAAAAGGTAACAATGTTATTGAGTTAAATTAAGTTCTAAACAAAGATCTACAGTTAAAAATTCCTATGTTGGGGCAAGACCCTCTTAAATAAATAAATCTTTACAGCCAAATGATATTGATTATGATTGCAATCATATATATTTTTTTTTTTTTAACGGTATTATTTGTCTGTGACTCTAGTTGTTTTCCAAACATCTAGTGTAAACCACCATGTAACTGTTTTTGTTATTATTTAATATGTTAAGCCTTGAAAAAGATTAAATTATATCGAAAGCTCGGCAAAATTAGTTTTTTTTTGTATTAATTAGGACCTATTTCTCCTCAAAAGCTTGAATATTTAAAATAGAGGTCCCTATAAAAATATTTTGTCTTAAGAATAATAATAATAATAAAAAAATACAATCTTTTAGTTAACCTTTGTAAATATCGTGAGATGAACTACATCAGCAGTCTACTATTCTGCTTCATCATGGTGTGCATATGGTGGAGCGTTATGCTCCACAAGGTGTGGAGCGTTATGAGGAATTGAGGTGGACAATACATTTTTAAATTTCTTCAACTATCTAGTTTATCTAAGTAAAAATTAAGCTCTCTTCAATCTTCCAGTTCATCCCAGTATAATTAATATAATTAATCTTTTAAGTCCTCAATCTTTTTGTTTATCTCACTAAACTTTACGTTTAAATTTGTGTTCTTCTCAATCTTTTTGTTCATCTTTGTATCAAACTTTCTTTATAAGTTTTTCTTTATAAGAAAGAAACGTCTTTTCAGTAGAATTGCATAATTACTATTAGGAAGAGAACAACTTCAATTCTACAATGTTTTATAGAAACAGGAACAATATATTTCAATCCATTTGGATCATCTTCAGGAAAGACCTGTTTAAAAAACATTGTAAAATTTAAGTCGTTCTTTTCCTAATAGTAATTTCTTCATAACCTTTTTCTTCATCTTCACTATTCTAGTATATTTGTAAAGTGTTTTTTTTTTTGTAATCTACAGAATTATTTTATTTTAATTATTTTAATGTAATAATTCTATAACTATTATTTCTCTTTTAACAGTCTTAATTTATTTAATCATCAAATTTTTATTTGATGCTTCATTTAATTCTTAATTTTTATTTAAAATATATACTACAAAGCAGAACATAATTAAAATAAAACAAATTAAGAATAGGCTGTCACACAGAATATAATCGCGGTCTTTCGATTAAAGTGACACATGACTAACAGGTATAATAATTTAAAGTTAATTTTTTATTTGCATAAAATATAAAAAAAAGAACAAACAAAGTAAAAAAGTAGTGAAAATGCATATTCTCTATTCAAAATAAATAAAAAAATAAATTGATAATAAAATACAAAAAAGGGTTAGAAGGGGGATAAATAACAAAATTTAAAAATAAACTCAAATTTTGGCAACAACTTGGTCACATCTAAATTTTGTTCGAGATTCGTCCTTGGCAAAGCCAAAAGAGATCGTAACTAGCCAGACAGCCAAAATCAAAAATATTAAATAAATCTATAATATTAAAACGTGTATCATTTTTTGAGGGTTAAATATTTTTAGGCTGATTTATAATTTTCAATATAAAATATTATATGAAATTCTGGAGAAAAATAAATAAATCAAATATTATATTTAAAGGTTATTTTTTTATAAAGAAAAGCTAATAAATTCTTTTTACTTGTAGAAAAATTATTTATAAATATAAACTAAAGAAAAGAGTCATAAATTTTCAAGAAGTAAATCAGAAGAATTTTTCCAATAAATCAAGATTTAATAGAGATGAAATCATTAGTTTTAAAGGAGTTATTTTTCATCAAACAAATTTAAACTTTTGAAAGTATGTAAATAAATTATGCGTTAAACATGGAAATATGTTTAATTTAGTACAAAAGTATAATAAGATAGATGGTACAAGATTAAATATACATTTAATTTTACTAAATACCAATCGTACATAGTAATAATATCGTAAACAAAGCTAATGAATTATAATTGACATACCAGGAGTTCAACAAATGTTACGATATTTCTTAAAATACTGTAAAATATTACACTTATTATCTAAGTCCATAGATTTATTAATAATAAATAATAATAATGATGATGCCTGTTTAGAGCCTTGCGGCTCATCAGGTATAACCCCTGAGGGAACCACTCGGGTGGTAGTAGCAACCGTTTACGCTCTAAGTAATTCTAAAGTTGGCGATAATTTATCTAAACAATAATCTTCTACAAACTGAGAGCCTAACCTGGGATGCGAACCCCAGACCTCCGTGGGTGTCAAAGGTCAGTGTTAAGACTAACGCCTTAACGACCTCGGCCACGGAGGCGGCCCCATAGATTTATTACTTTTCCTTATTTATACTGTAGTAATATAGAAAAAATATTTTGTCTGTAAAGAAACCTGAAACCGGGATTCCACCTGAATTATACGTTTCATCAGTTTTAAAGTTGTCTGTCTGTATGTGTGTCTGTTATCATCGAGGCGAGGTACCCCATACCCAATTTTTAACAGGGTTTATTGATCATATAAAAAAGTACTATTTGTTGCTAAATTTTCCCCAAGTTTGCTTTAGCATAATTTTGACATCACAAAGCAAGGGCAACACAAGACATAATTACCGAGTTAAATTTTATGAAGTTTGCTTGAACATAATTTTGACATCACAACGCAAGCAAAGACATAATTACCGAGTTAAATTGTAGGAAGTTTGCTTTAACATAATTTTGACATCACAACGCAAAGGCAACACAAGACATAATTACCGAGTTAAATTGTACGAAGTTAGCTTCAACATAATTTTGACATCACAACGCAAGGGAAGCGCAAGACAACACACTTAAAATATTGATCATATTTACAGGGTGCTTTACAATGTGGTCGTTGAAGCAAATAATAAATACAAGTAAAAGTACTCGGTTTAAATAAGGGCTCTATACTTAAAAAAGGTTAGGGGTCAACTACATCTTAAAACTCCTAAGTAGGGTCAAAACTATACCCTCAGTCATATTTAGTGTCGGACAGCGTCACATTAATATATTATAAAAAATAAAGAAATCATCAACAAAAGCCCTTATTGTCGATAAGTACTTGAAAGAAGGGTTAGCTGAAGACAATGGCGTCTGAAGATTATCAACCAGGTGAAGACATTCTAACGGATGCTGACAATGAAGAAACGTTTGGGAATCGAGGGTTTGTTTGACAGGCGTGAACTAACTTAGCATAATCATTTTTTAAAAGATTTAATATTGAATGTAAATAAAAACGAAATTATAAATAAGTATTACTGTCTTATATACTTAGGACAAGTCGGTATCAAATTATAACAAGACTGATATTCATAACGATCGCTTGTCTAGACCTTAATAAGCGTTTTAAATTAACAACGCAATAAGAATTCACATTTGGAAATATAAAATTGATTTCGCTTATTTAAACAAGACTTTTTTTCTTATGAAAAACGATAATGAGAAATAAAAATTGTCCGACCTGACAAATTATATGTTACACTATCGTACATTATACGATTTTTTTAAACAACAATAGAGATATATTTAGAATTATTTTTTAAAACCAAAAAGTATAGTTTTAGCAAAAAATAACTTAGGTTTAAATTAAAACGACAGTCTCTCCACAAAAAGTAAAATTATATTTATACAGCCGGCTTTCGACTTTTAACAGCCATCATCAGTGCTGTAGAGCGTAGAGAAAAAGAAAGAAAGACAATACAACATTAATTGTTTTGACGGAGATTTTGTGGTATCGACTCACCATGATGTTTCAAAAACCACACTAAAATTAAAAACAATTAATATATTGTCAACCACAATAGTATAAAAAAAATTATAACTTGCCCGTTTCGACTCTACGTCATCATCAGAGCTGTTTACAGACTCTGATGATGACGTTGAGTCGAAAGCGGTCAGTTATAATTTTTTTTTATACTATTGTGGTTGACAATATATTAACTGTTTTTAAATCTAGCGTGTTTTTATTAAACATCATGGAAAGACAGTATACACTATAAAACATTACAGACGCAGGTTGGAATATGACTGAACTGATATGCAGTCAGATTCCAACCTTTGTCTCAAATGAATCAGTGTATATTTTCTTCCCTCCTTTCTCTCTATGGCACTGATGATGGCTGCTAACAGTCGAAAGCCGGCTTAGTAAATATAGTTTTACTTTTTTTTGGAGAGACTGTCGTTTTCATTTAATAACTACTTACACGGTTCAGAATATTTAAACTTAGGTTTAATATAACAACTAAATTTCATTAATTTTAAGTTTCTCTCTCTATCTCTATCTCTAAAAAAAATTGAAGTTATGCAATTAAAAAAAAAGTAAATAGGCTGTGGTTTTGACCCCAATAAAAAATGAATTTACTCTCACTTTGAATGAGACGAGAAGTGTTACACTTGCTAATAAAAAAATGGGTTACCTGCTGTCAGAGGCTGCAAAAATCTTTAAATAAGTACATATTTATCTGTTATATCATTTATCACCTAATTTAGCAATTAGCTTATGACCCATCTATTATTTCAATTATCTTGGTATTAACTTCCAATCATTACCTTAACAAATATTTATATTAACTACCGCTAGAGGGCAATCATTTGATTGTTTCTCTGTAAACTACAGCTACTACTACAAGTACATTTGCCCAAATACTTGTTTGTTGTAATACAATTATTTCTTGTTGTATTGCTCAATAAAAAAATGTCCAAAAACTAAATTTCTTTAAAGGAAGTTTGTCTTAACCATAACAAACAACAAACCTAAAATAAACAAGTAGAAAATTAACTTTAACCCTAAATTTCAACGCAGTTAAGAACAATTTTAGGAACACCTCTATTTTCACATAATTTACATTTCCTTTGAAATTTACTTCCTTACTTAACTCTAAAGAGAGGAAAATTTAACGATAATAAATTATTCGCATTTCAAAGCGTTCTAGTTCTATTTAAAACAATATTTATCGTTTTGAAGCCTAAACATTATTGAAGATATTTCTCGTTCCCTCTACGCTATGCCTCTCACATTTAATTATTGATCACAACTAAATTAGTATTCTGGTGTTAAATTGCTCGAGAGATTAACACAGCGCGGTGCCAGAGGGATGCTCGCAGTGCTAAACTTCCATATTAGCATATTTGCATAAATTTCATTATCTTTTTCTGATGAAGTTATTTTTTCCCGCGATTAAATTATGATTTTTACTACCATCCGTGATTTAAAATGGAATTGCTATACTTGAAAATGTCAACAATTTAGGAGGGGGTTTGTAATTAGAGTAAAAGAATGATGATCGACATACATAAAGTACTAATTAGAATATTTGAATTCGAAAAAAAAAATTCTATCACGGTGATGCGGACCACCGCAATAGAATTTTCGGTGTGGAAAAAAAAGAAAATTCTTCTTTGGAATGCGTGTTTCCTTGCTTAACCCCATTTCTTGCTTAATGCTCCGGTTCATGCTTTATAACCCAAGCAGTTACACAATTATCAAGCACTGTTGTAACTCATTTTATCTGTATTTTTCAAAGGAAATGCGCATAATAATCCAATTAGTAAAACAAAACTATGCCTCTAAAAGTTGCAGTGCGCACTATTTTTCGCACAAGTTTAAAGCTCAATTGTATATCTTTAAAGGGTTTAGCGCATTTCCTTGGAAAGCATTATTAAACAAAATTGGATAAAAATAAGCTTCATTAGCTTATTTTTCCTAGTAAATTTCGCTAATAGGAAGAAACTATAGCAATTACACTATATGTATTGTATTGATGTAATAAAAATTATTTTATAAAATACACAATTTCTTTAAAAGCAATACAGCAAAAAAGTAAAAAAAATAAAAAAAGAGCACACAATTTTCCAGTTCATTTCTTAGAAATAATTAAAAAAGATAAGTTTTACATAGCCTTTAAAATTTTCATCTCTATTCTCAGAAAATTATAAATAACGTAATTTTAACAAAAACCACTTCTATATTTTATAGAATTTATTTCTACATTATTAAAGCAAAGTTCATGCATGAGGTCTAATTCAATTTCGATTGATATTGCTTTTTTCCAATCAAAATTGAAGAGAAACTAAACTTTATCCTACAAAGCTTAACTTTAACGTTATTAATTAAAAAGAAATTTCTATAGAAAAGGATTAATTAAAAATTAAATTTTGTTGCACGTGCACTTTAACGTCTATAATTGGATTTTATCGATTTTCTCTAATAAAAAAAAAAGAGGCGGAAAATTTCATGAAAAATGTATGTTTTTCCATTATGGGTGAATAGAGGAGTAGAACTTTTAAGCCGATTACTAATTAATATGAGTTATTTATTTAGTTTATAACAAAGGCGCTCAACAAAAGCACTTCAACACGTGCAACATGTTTTATTAATTAAATAATCTGTGTTCAGTCAAATTATTCCAACTAAACAGGCAAACAACAAACTACACTTTTCATCAACAACTAGTTTTCATGAACTTTAGGTTAATTAGCTTAATTTTAGTGCAAAATTTTGTCTAAAAAAGTTATCGTGTAAACATAACTATATATAATATATATATATATATTATATATATATATATATATATCTATATATATAATATATATTTATATATATATTTTGTGTGTGTGAGTGAGTGTGTGTGTTGTGTGTGTGTGTGTGGTGTGTTATATGTGTTAGTTTATATTAAATTTTAAAGTAAGTCATCAACTTATACTAACTTAGTAAACATGCTTGTCACTGTTATTATTCAGTGAAACAAAATATTTCATTACATACACACTATCTAAAGTAATTAATTTATTCTTTAAATTGTCTTCAGGGACATTATGCCACATAACTATACAATTTATGAATCCATAATTACATCCATATTATATTGCATGATGCAACGATATGATAATTCCCTACTAGATCCATCCACACGTATTTAATATATTCATAACTCGTTCCAACACGAAATTTAAGGAAAAATGCTAAATCATGGCTTCCTGAGGAAAATATAAATTAGTACAGGTTTCAACTCAACAATCGCCTATTTCATTAAAATTTATATTCACTTAAGTTTTATGTTCTTTATTAATTATCAGTGTTTTTGGCACTGATAATAATATACTTAAAATGCATTATTTGTTGCATATGTTCAAAGATACTTACGCTATTTAGGCATAAAATTGGCGGAATAAGGATTTCTTCGTTTCTCACAATTTCCAGAGCAAAGACTGGGTAGATACTTCGATTAAAACTTATAGAGCTATATATTAATTAATATAAAAATGCTACAAAAATTTAGCATTTAATTAATAAGGAAAAGAATAAAAAAGCAAAATGAAAGAAAGAAGAAAAAGAATCAATAAGACTTATAATTATTTAATAAAAATAAGTCTTATTCATCTTATAATAGCGACCTTAAATAAATAAAAGAACAAAAATACTCACAATAAACTTCTCATAAATTTAATTAATTAAATTTATATTGATTACCTGAAACAAAAGGATAATAAAATTATTAATATTCAAAATATAACAAAATATATTATAGATACATTATATTACACGATACATTTCATTTGTTGCGATGTGTTTTTGTCAACGAATAAATCCATCTTATAAGTAAAGCCAATATTATAGACTTAAAAAGGTAAAAATACCTAAATCGGAATTTGCTTAGTCATGTATCAACTGAATAAACAATGTTCCAAATCCCCATTTTAATTTTCTTATCACCAAAAGAACTTATAAGAGATCATCATGAGTTATTCAAAAAGAAAAAAGAACCAAAATAATAGCACCCAAGCGAAACCTAATTTATTTCAGATAATAAGACACCAAAAATAACCTTCCCTTAATAAGCGGATAAAATACAGCCTCTTTATGTAAATTACGACTCTTGTTTACAGTTTTCTTTATGTCTTTATTTTCTCGTAATTCTTTGCTTTTTTCTTTGTTCATCCTTAGATTTCCATATATTATTATTTATAATTTCTTTTTTTTCTTCTTTTATGCTTAGTCTGATAAATGTTACATGCATATTTATGTATACTAATAGTAAGTTTTAATTAATTAAGTAATTTCAAAAAAGTACAAAACTTCGTTAGTTTTATACCTCTTTAATAGCAATATGTTTTATTTTTATAACATTTTACTTGATGACAAAGTGTTTAAGAATTATATAAATACACGGAAAAATTAGAAGACAGTCAGTGGCGATAAAGGAAACGTTTTGACTTTCACGCCTTATTAATTGACTGAATGATTTTTCCAGCAGGTTGTTTTATGTTCGAGTCTGTCGAATCCTTGTCGAATAATGTTCCTTTTTGTTTGTCGGGAAGTCTAGCCAGGTTGTCTGCATGTCTATACTTTGTATGATTGATTCAGCGCATATACTAATAAAACTTGGTGGAAATACGAGAAAAGTTAAATGAATGCGCTTTAATGGAGTTTTCTGTTCTATAACCTCTGACTACGATTAAATGATGGTATTAAGTTGCATTAGGAATAAATATGTTCCAGATCATCATTGAGTTAACAACACAAGTACAAAGCATAGTGTTAACCTAATGAATGGCAAGAGATTTTTATGTAAAACTAAACACCATTCAAGGATACCTTGAGTTAATCTGTGGCCTGTATTCAATGATTTTTCCTGATCTATTAAAGGGTCCCTTAAGGCATTATTCCTTCCAGGGAATAATGTAGGAAACGCTACAAATCTTTACGCTTGTTTTAGGTCGTAATGAAGCCTTAAGGGCTGTTTATGGTTCTCTTAAGGCTTTCTCTAGGGAAAAGAATAGAATATTTAGAATATAAGAATATTTTTAAGCTTGTTTTGTGTCATAAAAACGGCTTATGGCCTCCTTAAGAGCCCTTTAAAGGATAAGTAAGGAAAACGTTTTGAGTTCTTGTTATTTGTTAGAGACTAATGAAAAATAGACTGCTTTCACTTAATCTTATCCTGAACTTGATTTTTTAACATAAATAAAAATTAAATAACTCCTTGAACGACAATAATTTGATACAAGTTCAATGCATGTGAAAAACTAAGTAACACTAACATGGTTAATTTAAAACTTTACTAAGTATGATCCAAAAACTTCTTACTCAAATTTGACAGATGTTCTAGAATACTACGGCACTACATATTATTTGTGTATATTTATATACATTATATTACCAATTTTAAAAGGCAGGTTTTGATAATAAGTATCATAGTTAGCGCTTAATCGTAAGAAAATTCATCGTAAGATGAATTAATTATTATGACTTAATAAAATAGTAAACGTTTAAGCGCTTATAAAATTAATTTATTTTTATGATTGGTATAAATAAAACATTTTTTGAAAAGCACTATCATAAGAAAATTTCTGACAAAACTATCATCGTCAGAAGAAAAATTTCTGACAGAACTATCATTGTCCAGAAGAAAATTTCTGACAAAAACTATCATCGTCAGAAGAAAATTTCTGACAGGAACTATCATTGTCAAAAGAAAATTTCTGACAAGAACTATCATCGTCAGAAAACAGTATCATTGTCAAAAGAAATTTCTGACAGAGAACTATCATCGTCAGAAGAGAAATTTCTGACAGGAACTATCATCGTCAAAGAAAATTTCTGACAAGAACTATCATCGTCAGAAGAAAATTTCTGACAGGAACTATCATCGTCAAAAGAAATTGACAGGAACTATCATCGTCAGAAAAATTTCTGACAAAAACTATCATCGTCAGAAGAAAATTTCTGACAGGACTATCATCGTCAAAAGAAAATTTCCTGACAAGAACTACATCGTCAGAAGAAAATTCTGACAGGAACTACATCGTCAGAAGAAATTTCTGACAGGAACTATCATCGTCAGAAGAATTTCTGACAAAGACTATCATCGTCAGAAGAAAATTTGACAGGAACTATCATCGTCAGAAGAAAATTTCTGACAAGAACTATCATCGTCAGAAGAAAATTTCTGACAAGAACTATCATCGTCAGAAGAAAATTTCTGACAGGAACTATCATTGTCAGAAAGAAAATTTCTGACAGGAACTATCATTGTCACAAGAAAACTGACAGAACTATCATGTCAGAAAAATTTCTGACAAGAACTATCATCGTCAGAAGAAAATTTCCTGACAGGAACTATCATTGTCAAAAGAAATTTCTGACAAGAACTATCATCGTCAGAAGAAAATTTCTGACAAGAACTTCATCGTCAGAAGAAAAATTTCTGACAGGAACTATCATTGTCACAAGAAAATTTCTGACAGGAACTATCATAGTCACAAAAAAATCTCTGACAAGAACTATTATCGTCGCAAGAAACTTTCTGACAAGAACTATCATCGTCACAAGAAAATTTCTGACAAGAACTATATCACAAGAAATTCTGACGATAGAAATTTTCTGACGCTTAAGGTTTTACCCGAAGCATTGTTTCTCATTTGTGATGAGGAATTTTTATTTTTTAATTGTAAGTTTTTATTATAATAGTTCCAGACTAGTGAGTATAATGATGAGTCTGACAGTGTTAGTATTGTGTAGGTGTGTGAGTATATATCATAGTAAACACGTCTATACATACGTACGTGTTCATGTAGTAATAGTTTGTTCTATATATCATAATACATCATAGTCAAGCAGACCTTGAAATCTTTTCATCTATATTTTGTAATATTTTTTCTTATTTTTTTTTTGCTTATCGTTTAGATTTTTTTTAACTGAATAATATCCGCTTTTTGTAGTCAAAACGAGATGATTACAACATTTTTATGCTTTTCTCCGTGAATTTTAATCAATTGTACATAATTAAATTTTAACAACAAACATTCTTTTTACCTAAAATCCGCAAAAAACTAAAATTTAAATGTTTTATAGATCATTAAGTAAATAACCTAATAATTATCAAATTATTATTTTTAAAACTAAAATTGCTAACATTACTGAGCTTGCAAATTCACAATAAAAAAACTTTTAAAAAATATTTATTTAACAAAATTGTTGTTTATTTTGCTAACTTACTATAAATAATAAATAAATTAAACTAAATAATGAACTAACTAATACTAAATAATCAATAATGAACTAAGTAAACTAACTACTGAACTAAATAATAAATTAAATAAGAAAACACTAACTTCAAAGCAGTGACAAAGAGCTTCCTGTTTCAAGTTTTTTTCTTGGCGGCTCTTTTTCTAGTACGGATTTTGTAACTTATTCTGTAAATTATGAGTTGTAAGTCATTTCTGTATTAATTATTAAATTATTAAATAAAATAGTTGAGATTAATTAATTTACAAACTTACTTTGAATATAATTGTTGAGATTATTTGATATACAACCTTACTATAAACCTAATTGTTGATATTATTTAATTTACAAACTTACTATAAATACAATTATTAAGACCATTAATTCACAAAATGCTATAAATGAAATGTTTAAGATTACTTAATTTAAAAACCAACAAATTATATTGGCACATTTCTTAAAGTTAGCATTTGTTTATAAATATAATTTACGCTATAATTATGAACATTATTAATTTGATAACTAAAGTCAGACATAAATGATATTTACTAAAACTAAAATCGTTATATTAATAATCATAAAAATAAAATAAAAAAAAAAAACAATAGTTTTTTGTGGAAATGTGATTTTTTTAAATTTAATGAGACCAACAGAGCCTTATTTAAACACGATTTTATTCCGTCATTTGAACTTAAAATACAAATTAAAATACAGCAAAGATTTGAAGTTTGATAAACATGGTACTTTTTAACCAATATGTATAAGTTATTTAAAGATGGGATAAGAAGAAAAAACAAGATAAAGTACAGTTTCTTGATTTTGTTGTGTTCTTGGTACAGGTTATGTTTATCGTATTCTTCAGCTAATTTATTCATATTTTTCAAAAGTTATGTGAAACAATGACCCCTTTCAACATTCAACGCTTATTTGTTTCACATCAAAAGATTTCAAGGGAGGATTCTCCCTTGTTTCCACGAGGGATCAAATGTCTGAAAGTTATGTCGTATGCGAGCTATGTCTAGAAGTTGTTATGACAGAGGTTCAATGGTCCGTTCAGATGTAATTATAAGGAACCGGTCTGTGAGTCTTTTCGTCCTGTTTCTAAGGTGTCTTGTTACTCCACGAGAGCGGGTCACCCTAGGACAACTCGATCCAGTCTTGACCAACTTACTCTTCGTCATTGCCATTCCCTTCTTACCGGATCTTCAATCTTAACATATAAGATTCCTTAATGATCTTCTACATCATTTTTAAAATTCAACCAATTCAATAAAAAATTGGTTCTATATACATTTTTTTAACATTGACAATAATAGTTAACTTCATAGTTATAAAAGATACATTGGTTTTATTTACAGCGGTCACCTATCCAGACACTAACCTCGCTCGATCTGCTTAACTAAAAAACCGTAGATATACTTCTAGTATTAAATAAAAACTTAGTATACTAATTTGCTACTACAGAGATATAGTTGTACCAAATTTCAACCCAATAAGATTACTTTTTCGTTTTTTTTTTCAATTTAAAAAAAAATATTTACGAGTCATTTTATAAAAATTGAACTAATGCTGATAATGAGATGATACTTATAAGGTCTTATATGTTACAAGTACCAAAAAATCAGACTGACACAAATTATGTACCAACAAATCTCAAATCGACACATATTATGTACCAACAAATCTCAAATCGACACAAATTATGTACCAACAAATCAAATCGACACAAATTATGAACCAACAAATCAAATCGACACAAATTATGTACCAACAAATCAAATCGACAAAAATTATGTACCAACAAATCAAATCGACACAAATTATGTACCATCAAATCTCAAATCGACAAAAATATGTACCAAAATCAAATCGATGTACCAACAAATCAAATCGACACAAATTATGTACCAACAAATCAAATCGACACAAATTATGTACCAACAAATCAAATCGACACAAATTATGTACCAATAAATCTCAAATCGACACAAATTATGTACCAACAAATCAAATCGACAAAAAATATGTACCAAAAAATCAAATCGACACAAATTATGTACCAACAAATCAAATCGACACAAATTATGTACCATCAAATCTCAAATCGACAAAAAATATGTACCAAAAAATCAAATTGACACAAATTATGTACCAACAAATCAAATCGACACAAATTATGTAACAACAAATCAAATCGACACAAATTATGTACCAACAAATCAAATCGACACAAATTATGTACGACACAAATTATGTACCAACAAATCAAATCGACACAAATTATGTACCAACAAATCAAATCGACACAAATTATGTACCAACAAATCAAATCGACACAAATTATGTACCAATAAAACTCAAATCGATCGACAAAATTTTCCGCATTTTATGAATTTTCTTTAACTCAGTTATTATTGCTAATTAATGACGTCATAAAAATTATTTTTTTCTGATAGCACAACTAGACCTAAAGATTGATTTTTGTATCAAGTTTCAACTCTCTAGCTTAAACACGCAGGGAGCTACGATGATAACTGACACAATCAAACAGACAACTTAGTGAAACCACTAAAAACGTAAAGAAATACTTGGAGCGAATAACAAATTCTAAACTTTAGGGTGCAAAACAGAAAATTTTTAATTTCTAATATCTTTTTTAAGTTGCAGCCAATTTATTAAACAATAAATATTCAGCGGAAGATGATTATCACAACATAAGCAACAATTTTTGGCTTGAGATCAAATAATACTTGAAGTCTTTTTTTTATTTAAATTCAACAAATGCAGTAAATCTGTCTTTATTCCAACAGAATGATGGACCAAAAGATAAACTTTCGCTTTTTATTCGAATAATTATTGAAAATTTGACAATTATGAAATTAAATCTTGAAAACGTCCTCTTTCAAAATCAAAATTATTTTTTTAACTTAAGAATAATTCTTGGCAGCAATAAATGGTAAAGGGTGGTAAGTGCGATGCGATAATAGCATGTAAAAAAAATTAAAATTTTTCACAAAAGAATTCAACATATGAGAATAAATATTACAGACTTGAAACGAAAAATAGTCAAACAAAAAAATCACAGAAAATAATAAGATTACAAAAATAAAATGTTTTTTTTTTTGTTTACTTAAATATTATATTGGACAAAGAAAGCAAAATATAGGGTGTGAAATTTTCAGCCTAATAATATCATCTCCTAAAACTTATCATAATAAATTTAGGAAAAAGTCAAATCCACTATGATGAAGTTTCAACATCTAATCAACTGAAATTAGTCTTATTTCAGAACACTTCTGATTTAAAGTCGACTCGACATTTAACACTCAACCAAAAAATGACATGACATTTCACCGCATCCCCCCACCCACTCCCTGTATTGACAAGGAAAATCCCAGTCCCTATTATGACTTAAAACTTTTCCCTTATCCAAGATCTTTCATTATTTTACGCTCTTCATTTATTAACATAAACTGAAAAGAATCTTATAAGTAAATATTTCTCTCGAGTCTAAAGATTCAGTGAAATATACTTTTTTTCAGCAATTTCCGCGTCCTAAACTCACTTTTTATTAAGTTTGATTAATGTATAATTTTTCTAGACCCCCCCCCCCCCCCAAAGATTCAAAATACTACGCTATTTATCAAAGTTTTAATATTTATAAAAATAGCAACTAAGTAGAGCGAAGGAGTAAAAACTGACCGAGTTCTAAGATTAATGAAGTTTGACGGAGCAGTCCTTTTAGAAATTCATCGAATTTTTTAAAAGCTTCCTAAAAACAAACTTTTTAAATAAAAGTTTGAAATCTCAGCAACTAAACTTGGTTGCGGCTAGACTTTAAAAACATTTCACGAAACAAATAATAAAACTCAGGCGGTATAACTTATAACTTAAGTTATAAGTTGCACGGCGGTATCAAGAACTCAACTTAAGATCTATTTTATAAAATGAAACTCTAATTATCTTAAAAATTGTCCTTCGACCGAAAAGTACTTTGCGAGAAACTAAACATTAAGAAATGCGTCATGAAAGGTACTTCTTTTACTTTTAAAAACTTTTAGTGAATGTTCGGGGTGGAATGAAGGATTAAGGGAATTAAGCATATCAAATTGTTATCTAATCATAACAGTCTAAAGTTAACTATTATTAATTTATTGTTAACAGTTAACAAATTACCTAGAAAAGTAGTTAAGAATCACAGTAAAAAAATAGAAACAAGCTAAACTATTTATAAATAAATATGCAAATAGATTAAAAGAATCGAAATAAGAAAGGAAACGCAACATGAACTCAGGTTTTACAAAAAAAAGACTTTTTAATTGATTAGTCAATGGGTGGGCTGAAAATCGACTTTATGTTACATGTAATAAAACACGAACTCTACATGCAAAGTTTCGTGTTAAAAACGTTTTAAAACACATACCGATGAAACCCCTTTCTAAAATACTAAACAAAAATTTCATCTAGTTATAAAAATCTTTAAACCCACGATCCACACATTAAAAAGGTTCAGAAGTTCTTTAAAAAAATCATTAAAAACACAAATAGTTATAAAAATTTATTGTATGTAAAAACAATTTTGATGAAAGCTATATTAGGGCTATTATTTTTATTTGACTTGATGCTTTATTCATCTTCATTAATCCATCATGTGATATGACAGTTGCATCGGCTTTAGCGTATTAAGTCTAACTTGTTGATTACCAACATCAAGATGTATTACTAGGGGGGCTTTATAGGTTAAATTTTGAAACATCAAAAAAGTAACCTGAACACATCAGTACGAATTAAACCTCAATTAAACGCAGTACGAAATCACAGTAACTTATATAGTAGAACGTTTATATCACTTATATAGTAGAACGTTTATATCACTTATACAGTAGAACGTTTATATCACTTATACAGTAGAACGTTTATATCACTTATATAGTAGAACGTTATTCACTTATACAGTAGAACGTTTATATCACTTATAAGTAGAACGTTTATATCACTTATATAGTAGAACGTTTATATCACTTATATAGTAGAACGTTTATATCACTCGTTATATCACTTATATAGGTAGAACGTTTATATCACTTATATAGTTTATATCAGGTAGAACGTTTATATCACTTATATAGTAGAACGTTTATATCACTTATATAGTAGAACGTTTATATCATTATATAGTAGAACGTTTATAACACAAAACACAATCAATATGTGAAAAGCAGACGCCAATTGATTTATTATAAAATCAAATCACTCTTAGAGGACGCTGAGGTCACAGAGCCTTGAAAAGGTGTTTGTTTCGAGCTTCTCAATGTATTGAGATAGACTATGCCTTCTCTAGTAATATATCTCTATGATTGGGAATGGTTAAGATGTTATAAAAACTATTAAACTAAAAATACAAAATACAAAAAAATGTTGCTTTTCTATCTTATAAAAATATCAGGATCAGGATGCAGGAGGAGGTAACCCTAAGGATAATTAGTTCACATCTAATTACCTAGTCATAAGTCTAGACATAGTCTCTTATAATAAAGAGGCTGTCATCTCTATATTTTTAATACCATTCAAAGAGAAAAGTGGTAAATGGAATTACCAAGAAAGACTAGACATAAGTAAATGTGTTCGAATGAGTGATTTTATAAATTTGACAATAGTTCAAAAATAGAATCAAGACATGCTTCAAATTTTTTTCAGTTTTGTCTTGTTTTACATATTATTACCGTGCTCGTTATTTTGTCTTCAAATATTTAGAGTTTGTATTATTTATCTGAGTTATTTAGTGAAAAGTATTTTTCTTACTACCACGTGTATGCAATTTTACATTATTTCACATTTTCTTTCTCTCTTATTGAATACACGTGCTTACATTCTTTACACCATGTACTTTGACTTTGATCTTTTTTAGTTTGACTTGAAAAAAAATTGAATTTTTCACTGTATTATTTCTTAAAATGAAACAAATCAGCTGTAATTAAACCCATTGAGATTAACATTAATTATGTCAGACCGTCAGTTAGAGACTTACATTTAAACGAATTTTCTTCGACCGAATACTTTGAAAGAAATTAAATAACACGGTTGGCATAGAAGGAAGTAGTTAAATGTATTTTGCATTCAAAGAATATTTAACAGAAAAACAAATTTAAATAAAAGAATACACTTAAACACTTTAGTGTAATAGTTGAACACTATACTCAGTGTATAGTTAAATACGTTTAACACTATACTCAGTCTATAGTTAAACACTATACTCAGTCTATAGTTAAACACTATACTCAGTCTATAGTTTAACACTATACTCAGTCTATAGTTAAACACTATACTCAGTCTATAGTTGAACACTATACTCAGTGTATAGTTAAATACGTTGAACACTATACTCTGTGTATAGTTTAACACTATACTCAGTCTATAATTGAACACTATACTCAGTCTATAGTTTAACACTATACTCAGTCTATAGTTTAAACACTATACTCAGTCTATAGTTAAACACTACTCAGTCTATAGTTTAACACTATAGTCTATAGTTAAACACTAACTTAGTTAAACAGTCTATAGTTTAACACTATGCTCAGTCTATAGTTAAACACTATACTCAGTCTATAGTTTAACACTCTGCTCAGTCTATAGTTAAACACTATACTCAGTCTATAGTTGAACACTATACTCAGTGTATAGTTTAACACTATGCTCAGTCTATAGTTAAACACTATACTCAGTCTATAGTTTAACCTCTGCTCAGTCTATAGGTTAAACACTATACTCAGTCTATAGTTGAACACTATACTCAGTGTATAGTTTTATACGTTGAACACTATACTGTGTATAGTTTAAACTATACTCAGTCTATAATTGAACACTATACTCAGTCTATAGTTTAAACACTATACTCAGTCTATAGTTAAACACTAGTATAGTGAACACTATACTCAGTCTATAGTTTAACACTATACTCAGTCTATAGTTAAACACTATACTCAGTCTATAGTTGAACACTATACTCAGTGTATAGTTAAATACGTTGAACACTATACTCTGTGTATAGTTTAACACTATACTCAGTCTATAATTGAACACTATACTCAGTCTATAGTTTAACACCTATACTCAGTCTATAGTTAAAACTATACTCACTACACACTCAGTCTATAGTTTAACACTATGCTCAGTCTATAGTTAAACACTATACTCAGTCTATAGTTGAACACTAAACTCAGTGTATAGTTTAACACTATACTTATTCTATAGTTGAACACTATACTCAGTGTATAGTTTAACACTATACTCAGTCTATAGTTAAACACTATACTCTGTCTATAGTTTAACACTATACTCAGTCTATAGTTGAACATTTTACTCAGTGTATAGTCGAACAATATACACAGTGTATAGTCGAAAACATAATTATAGAACCTTTTAAGGATAAAAACAAATACTATAAAGAAATCAAATTAAAGACATTAAATGAAAAGAAGTTATGAATATCTATGAATATTATTGTTATGAAGTAAATAATTATTATAAGACACATTAATTATTATCAAAATATATATTAATATAACCTATATGTACAGAAGTAAAATAAATATTTAAATATAAGTGCTTGCCTTCCCTTTCCTTTTATAGTTACATAAATTCTTGCAGATAAAAAATATTTTTTTTTTAAAATCATTCTCTTGTCATTTTCTTACTTATAGTACCTTACACTCGTAAATAACTCTTTTTTCCCTCTCTTTAAGTATCATTTTAGAAAAACCTTAAAAGAAAACGGCTATAAAAATAAAGGCCCGTTTGTTTAGTTAATGGCGCGTAAATTTCATTAAGTTTATATATTTACTACTGCAATGTTCTTTCAGCTTAAGAAAAAGAAAATATTTTTTATGACTCTTTACTTTCATTTATCTAAGAAAATAGGAAGAATATTTATTATTTAATTTATTTTTAAAGATAATGACGCTAAAGTAAGAGTAATAAACGAATTATTTTCTTCTTTTATTTCCTGTGTTGAACGGTTTTAAAATTTTTATTTCTTTTTGCGATTTTTTTAGTGTCTTTTTAAAAGGAATTTTTCAGAACTATACGACGGTCAAAGACGCAAAAGTTACACACTCCTATAATATAAAACTGATATAATATATAAACTGAAATGTGTTTACATAAATATATATATATATAAACCTTAACAATATCTGTATACTTTTAATCAAGTCTGTTTCTCCCTTCCCTTTATAGTAAACATAAAAGAATTTTTTTCATGTTCACACTTTTTCGCTAAACATAAAAGAGCCCAAAATAAAAATTCACACAATGTTTTACTAATTCATTAAGAGAACATAATCAGGACAGATACGGACCATAGGAAAAGACAATAAATTACAAAAATTAAAAAATATAAGATAATAATCAAGTAATAAATAAACAAAATGGAATTTTTTTAAAAAACAGTAGCCAAAAATCATAACTGTATAAAACCCATAAATTCAACTTCGTATAATAAAAGTGAAGAAAAAGAATAAAATAGGGAACAAAAGAAAAAATGTTTTTTAAAAAATTTAAAATAGCGTGATGGCGAGCGTTTACATGGACGAACGAGCTGATTTTTTTAAGGTGAAACTTAATTCTTTAATTAAATTAAAATGTATTAAATAAATATGTCAAACAATAACTATAATTATACTATTTTAAAATTTATTCAAAATAAAATTAACTTATAAGAAGTTAATGAAGCACATATTATTACAAATATATACTCTGATATTTATCAAATATAGCAAAAATATCAAAAAATTTTCTAAATTAACATATTATTTTAAACGGATAAAAATAGGTAAACGAAATATTAAAACACGCGTGCTTGATTGCAATATATTATCTGTTCCTTTTACACGTCTGATATTCTTGTCTGGGCATTTAAAATGAGAAAAACGTGTAAAAAGTATTTCTTTTTTACATTTTGGACACAATATAAACCATAATAGCTATAAATCAAAAGAAAAATAATAAAAAGTCCTAATATAATCAAAATACATATGATTCACTTAATCATACAATTTTTTAAAGTAATGATATTGTTTAAACCGATCTACTATTTCAGCTTTCTTTTAACAGTAAATAATTTGTTTATCCAATATAATTGTGCGAGAGACGCCTAGGAAATGTAACAAGCAAAATGCAATGCTACATCTGGGAGCTGTTCCATCATTCGACAATCAGTTCCCAGATATAGCATTGCATTTTGCTTGTTACATTTCCTAGGTGTCTCTCGCACAATTATATTGTGTCAACTATTCATGTTTTGCAAAACTCGGTAGTATCAAATGATATAAATTTGTTTATCCTTTAATAATAACATTTTTCAAATTAATTATAAGAATAATAATAACAATAATAATAACTTTTCAAATTTGAATTAATAAAAATGGACGAGTCCGTACATCCTTACAATAATAATACTCAACATAAAATTATGCCCGTTAAGAGCTTGAGGCTTATCAGGGATGTCCTCTCCGAAAAACCTTCTTTTGGATATGTGGCCTGTATATAGGCCTGGATATAGGCGCCTGTACACATTAAAAATATGTAGCTAAGATGCCTAGTCGCGAAGAAAACCTTTTACGACTTTTTGATATTTGACGCTAGAACGCTGTTTCGCGTTACAGGTTAGCTTTGACTTCCAAATACAGTACAAATTTATTTACAAGAAAAATCATGAATGGAAGTTTCTCCTACTTATTTATGGACATATTTAACAAGAGTGCAACTTTTTCACTACTTAACTAGGCGTTTTAGCTACAATATTCATAATAAAAAATAGCTTTAACAGCCATTCGCGATAACACAAGTTCTTAAATTTTAGCGGAGTTGACCATTCTTATTATAGGATTTTAATAAAAATGTACGTCTACGCGTCAGTACATCTTAGCTAATGTAGCGCAAACGTAAAATCGCGTTAAAACTATTATTTTTAGCTAAAATGTACGTTCGCTTTGTCGATCTATCGCGCAAAACAAATCCTACCGATTTTATGTACTGGCTTTATAAGATGTGATAGTGTTTGTTACGAAGAAGAAGGATTTAGTAATAATGACATAATAATTATAATACTGATTTGCTCTCCGGTAAACATCAAATGAAACATTTTCAAACAGATCCCATCAGAACAACTTGTTGATATTCTCGTAATATTCTTATTAATAAAGTTGATTGAATGAAGAGTCTAATTTCACCTATTATTATTTTTTTATACACCTGTCTGAGTAAGGGATATCACAACAATCGATGGATTTATAAATCCCTTAAGTATCAAGAACTAATCGAGACAATGTCTCATTTTAACCCTTTTCAACCCTAAGAAATATCTAGCCTATTGAAACAGCCTGTGACATACATCCGCGGATTTATTACCTTTTATAGCTGTATTGAAGAGAACAAGAACCTAGAATAAAAGAACGCACAAGAGGGGGCGGACAAAACAAACCCCATGGGAAAAAAAACTACTGAAGAAAAAAAAGGGAGGTACAATAATGTACATCCGCAATATTAGAACAATCTAGGGCAATGAAAGGGATGCATTTTGCAACAAGACTGCAAGGAAATGAACCCTTTTTGCACTGCATTTTTATTATCTATTATGCACCCGCCTACTTCTCTATATAATCCTTTTAGAAATAGTAGCGTAGCTACCCCTATAAAAGAATTATGCAACATTTTTTTCCATATAACGCTAGACACAGACATGATGATGCACCTTTAGAACCGTTAGATTGACAATAGACGTCTCACGTTACTTCATAAAAGTCTGGAAAAAAGGAAAATAAAACTACTTTGTAGAAATAAGGTTTTTTTTCAAATGATTGTGTTGTCATGACAACACTATCATTCACCATACATGCCAAGATAACTATGACAATTAATATTATTTTAAATTTTCAAACTTATATTATATTAATATATATTAATATATCATATTATAATATAAATAAATACAGTATATTATTTATATAAATTATAATAATATAATATTATAAATATTTATTACAAAATAATACAAACACAGGCGAGACACAGAAAACAACATTTATTAAGAGTGTAGGAGATTTTTCAAAAATGATAACGATTAAATCAAGAAATTAGTGATTAGACGGAAAATGAATGAACTAAAAACAAGTAAATGTCTTGTGTCAATATATTTAAGAGATATTTCTTTGATGAGATCAATGGTCAATAAAGGTTATTTAGCCTTTTATGATATCTTTATCCACTTCAAAAATTTTCATTTAATCTCTTTTAAAGATCTGTTTTACATCTTCGATTGATATTAAACGATGTATTCTAGAAGAATAAAACACATTAGAAACAATTTAGAGCAAAATAAAATATAGAAAACTTTAGAATACAATAATAAATGTACATAAAAGATACATTATTGAGTTAGAATGTTGTAGAATTTACAAATAAAAACTGTTATATAAATACAATTAGCTGTTCCAATTAAATTTAGTTTTTACAATTTTAAAACTTTCAAATTGTTGAAGGTTTAGCAAAAGCTATGAATAACAACGAAGTAATTATATTGACTGAGTAATTTTCAGTTCATTAACAAATAAATTATTGGTTAAATAAACATTGTGACGTCCAAATTTAACAACCGGGATAGCAAGTAGGTAAACTAAATTGTTTCACCATTGATAAAAATAAAATTAAAAATAAGAATAGATTACTCCAGATAATACTCTAGAGGAGCTTTAGATCAAGAAAAGGAAAATAAAATTATTATATAAGAAAACTAATGACTATAAAGAAGCAGACAGAACTCATAAACAAAAATACAGTCCCTCCCATCTACATTGTTGTTGATTTGATATCAATTGTTGTTACATGGTATAATTGTTTGTTAGCGGATTTTCATAGCTTGATTTGGGGCCATAGCAAGCAATTAAGCAGAGTGCCCTTAAAGGGGCCTTTAAAGCCACTCTGCTGTTGCTTCAGTATTTATTGCTAGATTGTATTCAGCCATACATCTAGCAATAGCAAATGTATGGCCCCTTTAGAGCCACGACGAATGCATATTTACAACAAAATAATACACACACACACACACACATATATAAATATATATATATATATATATATATATATATATATATATATATATATATATATATATATATATATATATATAATATATTATATATATATCATTTGAAAATTGGCTAATACCTAATATGTTTAAATATAATCTGGCTTTTGGTTAATTTTTCAATTGGTTTTTTCAAAGCAAAAAAATGAGTATTGTTTAGGTTTGTTCTTGTTTTACTAGCACTACTACGAGTGAACATAAAATGTATAATTTTTATAATATAATATTCATATTAATTTTCCAATACAATTTCAATCTAATGTTTTATTAACCATCTCAAATGGTAAATAAAATTACTTATTTACCAAGTAATTTATAAAGTTAATACTGGGATGTTTGACTTTAACAGTCTCCACAAGAAGTTGACTGTAAAAGTGCGAATACAAATATTCCAATATTAATTCTATGACTTAATAATTTGGTTAGGTAAGGCAAATTAAATAATTAAACAAGAGTGAAATGTCATTGAAAAATTAATATATCTATCACTTAACTCAAGGGCGGAATTTATCAATTTAATGTTTAAATGCATTTTACACTCTTTCATATTTATATCATAGTAATTCTTCTAAAACAACCAAAAGTTTTAATAAAGAGTGACTTTTATTAAATAAAAATTTCACTATTGCGCCAATAAAAAAAAACAAATAAAAAAAAATATTAAAAAAAATTATGCTGTAATTCAAATAATTAAATCCCACGCGTATATGCTTTCTTTGTAAACTTGTCATCAAATAATTTTTTTTACATCATGATGCTATCTTTGCTAGTCTCAAAGGCTGAAGTAAAAAAATCATATTAAATTTCTACAATGTTAGATCAAGATATTTAATTATTAGAAACAACTTTTATTCTTTATTATTTATGTGTTTATTTATATCCTTTAAAATTTATTACAATTTTTTATCTATAAATGTTGATCAAATATTTCATAGTATAAAAGAATGCTTAATACAACAGTAAATACACTGTAGAAATAAAACTGTAAAAAAAATACATACACAATAGTGCCAATTATGATATGTTAATGTTAACAGGTTGGTAAAAAAATGTTTGTTGTTATAACTGATTATATCATTTTTTTAAAGACGCTAAGGGTTATTTTTTTAATGCAAGTTTTTTTTGCGTGTTTTGCAAGTACCAGACATTAAGTCCCTTTAACCAAAATACGTGTTCGGTGTTGTACATTACGTCAACCTTTTTGATACTTTGATTTTTTTTTTAAATAACCGAACCCTTTTTAAACCACCCCCAATATCAAATGACCGACCTTGACCAAAAAAAGGTCCCCTAACCTTGTTCAAGGTCGTTTGAAAAAAAAATTATTAAAAATCAAAAAGGGGGTGGATCATATTAAAATTTCTTTTTGAGACAGCTTATGACGAACTATTAAAACTGGTTTGAATTTATAAAATGGCATAACTTGTCAAAAAAAATTTAAAAGTTGAAGGGGTAACATTTCTAATTATCGATGTAAATCCCTCGAACGAAAAAATTGTCAACAATAGAGTCCTCTCAAGGCATTTGATACCAAGCACTTTTTCTTATTATAAAAGATATGCTAAGTACTTTTCGTTGAGTACTTCTCAAAGTTTTAAGTCTCCCTTTTTTTATTATAACTCCTAGGCGAAGTCAGAAAAACCTGAAGTACCTATTGTAATTTTTGAATTTGTTCCCCCAAAAGTATTCTCAACACCTTATTCTTAAAGATTTTTTCGGTGGTACTTCATATTTTTTAATTCTATGTCCGAATCCAAAGAAAAATCTATTGTATCATAAATACCTTAAGGTCTCAAACTAATAATTCCTGTTTAAAATTTTAAAATATAAGGTTTGAATTTTATAAATTTTAAGACAAGTTTAACTCATAAAATTAATTATACAAAAATAAAATAACTAACAAAAAAAAAAATTTTTAAACTTTTAAAGAAAAATTATCTATTATAATATTAATGATGTAAACTATATAAGAAATTTTATACTTCACTCACTTTTCAGAAGAAAATACAAACACCTATTATGAGCATTTAAAAACAAGAAGCCTTCGGTCTCTTAGCCGCCCGTGGTCGAAGCGCAAGCTGCGTCAGCGCTGGGGGGCGTATGTGGGTTAATGACGTCACTCATATTTCATAAACAATAGGGTTAGTGACATTAACAATGATTTTCGTACCAAGTTTTCGTTTCGATCCAAGAAAGCGATCGAAAGTTATCGTGTCTCATAGAAACGTCTATACACAAAAATCTCTTATATACATACATATATATATATATATATATATATATATATATATTATATATATATATATTATATATATATATATATATATATATATAATATATATATTATGACCCCAACCTCATAAGCTCATTTATTCTTTGAAAATTCGCTAATACAATCAAACTTATAATAAAAAATCTAAAATCTACAAAAAAAATAAAACAATTTAATTATAAGAGGAATTGGCATTTAAACCCAAGTTTTGTTATTATTCTTTAGAAGTAATTCGGTAGAAGCATTAAAAGTTTATTATAGTTTATAAGTCGTAATTATCCACACAAAATTATCATAGAATAAGAACTATAGTAATAAGAGTAAGCTGTAAAAAATCGTAACGCTTCAAGCTAATGATATCTAAAGCCTTTAATACGAAACATCTTTCCGCGTTACGCACTAACATGTTCTGTCTTTAGGCTAATTACTGCTCTGATACTTTATTTTCCTTATTTCTTTTTACAATTGAACACAGATAAAAAAGATCTTATTAAAATGAAAAATTCACATATTAATAAAATTATAATTTATAAAATAATAACCAAGGAAAGATTTACATGAAATAAAATTGTACGTTTAGCAGTTTTGTTCTATTTTTCTGACTTTTTAATACTACACGTCATGAGGCTGTAATATAATCACGCTAACTCAATTAGTATTAAGAAGCGAAATAATTATAGACTTGTGTTGAAAAGAGAAACAAAAACAACAAAAAATACCACAGTGCCTGTATGAAATTCTGGACAGTAAATATACTCATTTTAAGAAAACATTACAGCAACAATGCGTCTGTAATCGTCTAATGTAGATCGTCGCACTTTTCAGCACATTTGTGGTACATCATGAACGAAATTTCATGTCAATAGGAACAGCAGTAGTAGCCAAAGAAATTTTAAAATCTCAACAAAAAAATTAGTAGCAGCACCATATTGAGTAACTTTCAGATGTACGAACGAATGTACACTAGTATAATAATAAAAACGCCTGTCTAGATACTTGCGGCCCATCACGGGTAGACCCTGCAGCAACACTATCAGGTGGTAGAGAGTTTACACTTAAAGTGTAATCTGAAGTTGGCGACAATTTATTTGAATAATAATCTTAAATAAACAGATAGTGTAATCTGGGATGCGAACCCCAAACCTCCGGGGTGTCAAAGGTAATAAAAAAAACTAACACTCTATCGACCTCGATCACGGAGGCAGTGATAGTTAGTACAATAAAATAAAAAAAATAAAATGCCCGTTTTAGGGCCATTTTTTAAAATGCCGTTTCAGCCATCAGGGTATTAACCCTGCGGGAACCACCTCAGGTGTTGCATTCTACTACACCCTAAGAATTAATTAAAGTTGGCGAAATCTTTTTAATACAAATACTATTCATAAAATCTTAGAGCATAGCCCGGGCTGCGAACCCCGGACCTCCGGTGCCGATATCGAACGCCAATAGTGCAAACAATAGTGCAAACTAAAGTAATATATAAACCAAGTAGGGAAACAAACACGATTTCTGTCAAACCTGGCATATAGTTCATATTTTGTCCACCAGAGAGAAAATGTGATTTTTCCTATGGGCGTAAATGTAAACAAACTATTTACGATACTCAAATTTTGGTTTTTGTTGCATTTATTTGTACAATTTAGTATAAAATGTTTATAATTTGTGTTAGAAATATGTTTTGTCACATCCAATAGGAGGTTTAAGTGCGAATCTTGAAATACTAGGTTTTTTTAAATTACTTAAAACGAGCGGCTAATTAAACTTTTTTCGAGTGTACTACTTAACTTAGTACATTTTTGCGAGTGATATTTGTTTTTTCCCTTTTAAATATTAATTGTAATTAGTAATTTTACAACTTTAACTAATCATTTTTTAATATAATAAAAGCAATCGTGATTTTAAGTTATATTTAAGGCAATACACTTGTCGTCTGGATGTTCTTCAAAAATTTAATAAAAAACATGTACTTTACCTTTACTATATTTTCTCATTTTCTTTAACTAATTTATTTTAACAATTACTTCACAGGATTTAATACAAAATTAATAAACTATCACGTACATATTAACGTAAGAAAACACGATAAAAAGTAAAACTCACCTAATGTTATCAGGGTTGCCAATAAACTAAGTAAAAATACCTAAATCCGAAAAGGCGCATGCGCAGTTATTCTAATTTTAGCTATTTTTTATTTTTGAGCCAGCTATCAGCTGATCGGGCAGGTCTGATTTTTTTACATGTGTCAGGATAGGAGTTTCCCTACTTGGTTTATATATTACTTAAGTGAAAACCTAAAATATGAAGAGTGGATAGAAAATTGGAACCGGTAACTTTTCCCCACCTCATTGCACGCAGACTCACAACTTCGTAAAACCACTAAGGAGATCTTAAAAACGCCAGAAATGTATAATTTACAGTCTATCGTTTAGTTTAAAAATCTCCAAGGTCATAAGTATTTTGGGGATTGACCAATAAGAGAAGCCGCTGCCAACCTCTCACTTAAAAAGAGAAAAAAAATCCCTACCACAATAACCGCTGTAGGGAAAAACCTTCTTCCCGGCAATCGTTCACTTTGTTTGTGGTTCTTATTTTGATTACATCGTTTTGAAAACTACTTTCAAATTAATCTTAAAAATGATATTTTAAAATAAAACTTCACAAAAGAAATGTAAATAAAACATCGCCAAGAAAATACGGTAAAATAACCTGATTTGTTTACATCGTTGTTTCCCGCTCCCTTCTTGCAGGGATTTTTTCTTAAGAATCAGTGGTGTCTAAACTGACCTGTCAAGATTTTTAAACTAAACGATAGACTGTAGGTTAAATATCAGGTTGCACCCTAATACGAACGTAAGACTGTTTTCAAACCTTCAGTATCATGAGTAAAATAAAAAAAAAAAATATAACACATAAAGCAAAGTGCCTATTTTTGTAAAAAAAATAAACAAGCAGCACGTCAAATATAAATTGATTTTAAAGTTTACAAACTTAATATTTTTTTCAATTTTCAATTCAAAACATGCTTTATTTAAAATAAAAATACATAATTAAGGTTAACAACATGTAGTCCTTTTTGCTTAGCCTCTGGGGCTGTCAGCTGGACGTTTAATACAAACTTAAAAATTTTAGTAGTACAAGTAATTCATTTATTTTATTTTTTTTTTTTATTTATAAGATAAATTTATTTATTTCAAAAAATTTATTTATTTTTTTTTTTTTATTGATTTATTTATATATATATATATATATTTTTTTTTTTTTTAGTAGTACTAGCAAATCAACTATTTATTTATTCATTTAAAGAATACATTTATTTATTTCAAAAATTATATATTAAGTACTTCTACATACATTAAACTTTGATTAAATATACAATTTGACTCATATCTTTTACAAACTTAATACTTATTAATATAAAATTACTGACCAAACTATTTAAACAAAAGCTCAAATTTTGTGTTTTATTTTTAAATGACCATTACCTCATAAAATTATCTTGTCTTAATACTTATTTTATTGGTGTTCAGTTCAATTATAACAATAACTAATCAATTTATTAACAATAAAAACGATAAAAAGTCAAATAAACCAAATTAGTTTTAAATTATGGTGTAAAAATATTTTAGTTTCTTTCTTTAGTATAAAAAGTTTTACTAAATGTGTAAATATGTAAATTAGAGTCGACCTGAGACAATGTGTTATATATTGTGACGTAGTAGGGAGACATATTACGAACAAACAGTTTGTGTAAACATGTCTCTTAGTTTAGACTGTTTGTTTAAACTAATATTTATTCTTAAATTGTTTTAAATTAGCACATATTTTATTGCAACGTGTACCAAGGACGGATTTAGGTAAATTTGCTTCGTAATAGCTATTTTGAAAAGATTTTGCTATTTAATTTTTAGGGTACACTGATGAGGTGTTATAATTAACGGCATCAAAACAACTGTAGAAACAGATGAGATTTAAACAGAAAATGAAGTATTAAGTAGAAGTACTCTACTAGACACAAGAAGAAAAACTAATGAATGTTTGTTTTCGTGAGGGGCCATCATCACAGCCCGCGAGCACATAGAAAGTATAGAGAAACAGTAGTCTGGTGTTACAAATAAACAAATTTAAACTTGAGACTATATTTTACCTTTAATATCTAAATCAGCACTTGCATGTTGGCCTTTAACGGCTAAAGGCCAGGTTTGTCTTTACAAGTAAAAATTACTAAAAGGGCAACAAAATTATGTATGAATTAATTTAATGTTTTAGCACAGAATTCATCCTTTATCTATAATTACTCAAACATATTACACTAAATTATAACTATAACTTTTAGCATGTAGCTTTTAATTATAGATATTTACAAGTTAGTATATTTGATTCAGATTGTAAGTATAAACTTTATTTATCAATGAGGTTTCAATATTTCCCTAGCAGGTACCATCTCAGGTACCTCAGGCATCGTAGGTTAACGATAGTGTGTTAGTAACCAAACAATAACCTTATAATCCGAGAGCGTAATCTGTGATACGAAATCCAGACTTTCGTAGAGTATAAATGACGTTTTAACAATCTCGATCATAGAGGCGGCATGACTTACATGAAATTCATTTCCATTCTCCAAAATTTACTTTGATAAAATAACAATAAACATAAACCTTTTATATTTCTTAACACAAAATAGATTTTTAAACGACAATTTCACGCTTAGAAGTCGACACACAAGTTAATAAAAACGTCAGTGTTTAATAACATAATAAAAATATCTTATAACTGAAGTAATGCCAACTGTAAAACGAAATATTTCCCTAAAATAAAAAAATCACACCCCATAGAACTTTCAATTGAAAGAATTAAAAAAGTACGATTTCAAATAAAATAAATTTTAATTAATTTTAAAACACTATAGCGTTTACTAAAACTTTTCTAAAACAATCGTGATAATAAAATAAAAATAAACCCACTAAAAGAAGACTCATAAACTCGGTAACTTCTTTTAATTAAAAGTACCCATTAAATTTATACGATCAATATACCTTCTCCTCGGCATGCTTTATTTTCTCAAACTTATTTTTATTATTACTTATTATTTTTACGGTTCTCTTTATTTTCTGCTTCAGGGTTTTTTATGTTTATTAGTTCAAAAGTAATAAACATTAGATTATGTTATTGTTTATACTTAACTTTTTAGAGCGGAACAATGTTTTTAATTCTATTTGGTACTTTTAGAAGGAATTAATACGTGTTTAATTTTAGTTTATAGGTTTCAGAATTCAGATGAATTGATTTTGATTGATGGTTTATTTACGAACGGAAACTTAAAAAGACCATAGAGATAGTATTACTAGAGGCGGCTCTATTGATTGAATTTTGAAACATCGAAAAAGTAACCTGACCACCTTCGATAATATAAATATAAAATATAATCAAATAATCGTTCGATTTCGACACCGGAGGTCCGGGGTTCGCAGCCCGGGCTATGCTCTAAGATTTTATGAATAATATTTGTATTAAAATGATTTCGCCAACTTTAATTAATTCTTAGAGTGTAGTAGATGCAACCCACCTGAGGTGGTTCCCGCAGGGTGAATACCCTGATGGGCCGAAAGACCCTAAAACGGGCATTTTATTTTACATAGAAGTACGTTAAAATTACAAATCAAAACAAAAACTATGTGCGAAAGCCGAAAACTATTGATTTATTATAACCTTAACTCACTCTTGAAGGTTTCAATAAGAATAACCCTTAAGAGTCCCAATTAGATGTTTCAGGCCTTTCAATGTATTGAAATAGGCTATGCCCCCTCTAGTATATATCTCTATGGAAAAGACGATACAATAAGGAAATGAAAATTTGTTAAAATTTGAATCAACAACTATAAAATATTTCCCTTAACAAATAGTCCGGGCACGGGGTACCTAAAAACTTTCCTCACTACATCCGATTCACTTCGCTCATCCTGAGAATTATAAAATTCACCAAATTTACTGCAGTTTGTCTTTCGACTCGCTTCGTTCGTCCTTTAACATTAAAAACATCTGTTTTATTCCCAGCGGTTACCATACCAGTCACTGACCTCGCTGAATGCTGCCATATTTTCTCCTTACTATTAAGAATTTAAAGTTGTCCCGTCAAACATAATCCACCCTGTATATCTTGGAACGGTTTACCACTGAAAAAAATTGCTACAAATTCCAATGGTTTTAAAGTGACAAACAATATCCAAAGGAAGAATAAATTTGTCAAAATAGATGATTCAAATAAATCCTTAACTTTATTTTCCTTCTTTAGATAGGACATAATGCAACAAAATAAAGGGACTAATGAACAATTGGTATCCATCCTAGAAGTTTTCTTATAAAAAAAATTATAAACTATCAAATTTTATATTACTATCGTGAAATAAATAAAAAAACATAACACAAGAAAATAAACAAAATTCGCGTCTTAAAATATAATAGTAAGTATTTTATCCACCCACTCCTCCATCTATATAGAACAAAGCAACAAACGCAACCAAGAAGTCTCAATTTATTTCTTCTTGAAATTCTTCTCTATTATTCCAACATTATTCATTCTTTTCTACCCTAATAAATAGCAGTAGATAAAATTCTTTTTTAACATTGTTATACTTTATTAATTTATTTTTAAGATCGCTTATGAAACAAGAAATATAATTTATGACATTCATCGCATTTTAGTTATTTGTATGTGTCTTACATATTTTTTTATTGCATATATTTATTTCATAAATATTATATTCATTTTGCAACATATTGTATGTTTATTTATGAGTTATTATTGTTCTTATATTTATACGTTTAAATTTAGAAACTATTTTAAACCCTTTCGTATAGTAAAATGAATGATTGCTCTTTGTTGTATGAATTATATTTAAGACGCGAAGAATAAAAAATATTATATTTAATTTGTTAACGTCAGAAACGCTTGTGTTACAATAATTTAATAAGTGACAATTTAAATTTTAATACATAAAACATTCTTAAAATATAAAATTAATTTAAATAAACAAAGTATTAAATAACTCTGTTGTTAAATAAATAATGTTTAAAAATATATCCTTACAAACACGTAGCAGACAACTGAGCCAAGAAGAGCGAATAACTTGGAAGATCTATATCCTTACAACTTGGATAAAACCTATAACCTATCATGTATATATAATATATGTATATATATATTATATATATATATATATTATATATATAATATTATATATATATATATATATGTATATAACATGATAGGTTATAGGTTTAGGTTTTAGGTTAGGGTTTATATATATATATATATATATATATATAATATATATATATTATATATATATATATATATATATATATATATATATATATATAGATGCACATTTTAGTTATTGTAGAATGTGTGTCCGACGACGTTCCATTTTCTGAAACTAGCTCTAGCCTACTTAAACTATTTAAGTATGAAAAGCTTGGTTTCTTTTTGGTTCCGGAAAATATTTGTTATGACCCGAATAAAAAAATTAATAAATAAAAAAATAAAACCCGCATTAATGAATTGGCAAAAATTTCGAAAATTCATGAATTCGGAACAATATTTTAATTAGGTTGAGATTAGGCACGTATGTAGTTATACATAAGACAAATGTACCCAGTTTCATCTCATTATTAGTATAGTTCAATTTTTATCGAATGACAAGTATACGTTTTTAAAAAATTGTAAAAAAATCGAGAAAAAAATCCTATTGGGTTGAAAGTTAGTAAAGTATATCTATCGTTTTTGTTAGATCATAAAAGTTATGCTGCATCGAGCGAGGTCAGTGCCTGGACGTGTGACCACTAGAAATTAAAGTAATGTAATAACTATATTAGGACGAACGAAATGAGTCCGGAGACTTGTTGCAGTATAAATTTGGCGAATTGTAAATTCTAAGGACGAGCGAAGCGACTCCGAAGTAGGTAGGATGAGCGTAGCGAATTCGATGTAATAAGGAAAAGTTCAGAGGTACCCCGTATCCAATTTCTTATCTCGTTACTTGAAGAAAATCATTTCATATCGAAACAATTTCTTATATCGAAATGTAAGTGAAATATACAACTACTCATGAATTGCAAATTAAAAATAAATGGTTTTTAAAAGCTTTTGCAAGTACACTTAGATTAGACAACATTCGGCATCCTAATCGAAATCGATTTTATCTTGCACTATTTGAAATCCTAAAACATGATGTAGAAACAATGTCAACCTTGTCAAAAACTTATTATTAAAACAACAGAACACACAAGGGAGGAATAAAGGAACTATATTGTAGAAGGGAACATTATAATAGGGCAAGAAGGGCCGGATTGACAATGTCTAATTGTTAATTGTCAGTCTGTTCGCTTACGTTGAAAACAAAAGAGCTTTTCAATGAGCTAACAAAGCCAAGTCGTCTAGAGAGTTTCCTTTGTAAGTATTTTTTTAACAACTATTAGGGCTTCATATCCCTTATTCATACGAACAGTAGCCTATTGATTTTCTTTCCTCAAAACTAAAGGGATAAATAATCATTTTTATAATACAGAAATAGACATAAAAATAGAAGAAATTTTCTGAATTACAAAAGAATATAGGAACTAAAAGGAAATCTGTACTTATCGAAATATACATTATATAGAAATACAGTACGAAATTTACAAGTACATTATATGAATACAACAACAATTGTATAAGTATGAATAAAAACAGAATAAATTTCGGGAAAAAAGAATTAATGTCGTGCTAACAATCTGCCGGGAGCTAAAATATTTTTAAATTATTGTAGATGACATAGCATTAATTAAGAAAGCTAAAAAGGCGTAAAAGGATTTGATGAAGCTGTTCCATCAGAAATAATACATAAAAGAACACCAAACTGATTTCAATAAAAACGTCAGTGATCGATTAAGATCGAAATCCGACCAATAAAATTGATTAATAGATTCTTTGTAGTTACCAACTAATAATTCTAATTCTGCCCCAAAACTGACATTAATATTATAAAAAACCCGCACTAAATGTTTAAATCTAAATTAGGCATTAAACAATTGTAAAGTTTAAACTTAAAAGAGCAACTAAATAACTTTCAGCAATCAAAATGAAACGTTAGTTAAGAAAACTAAAAGAATTTATTCAGGCAAAAACACTAGTAACTGTGCGGTTTACAGTTTTAGTCGAACCAGGTAAAGAAATTAAGCACGGTTCGCCTTTTAGTAATTTTATTTGACCTCGAACTGTCAATTATCTTCCAAATATTTCTTACCTTCAGTCTTGTCTGTCTGACTGTCAGTTTTGTCTGGTATCAGTCTGTCAAAAAATCGTACATTTCAAATCTAGTCTAGGATAGATGCCCAATACATTATTTTTTTTTTTAAATAGGACCACACGAAACCTATATTATCACTGTCACTCAATTTTTGGTACGCCTATCATTGCCACTATAATAAATAGGTTTTTTTAAAAAAAAAAATCCGACATCTAAAATTAATGTTAAACGTAAAATTATAATGATAATCTAAATATTTAAATTAATTTAATTTTATTAGGAGGCTTTCTAGAAACTTAAATTTCAATTCATCTGACAGAAGTCAGTTTAATTGAAAGTTTAATTTGATTAATTCCAGCTTATTAATTTTAAACTGTAAAACTTTATATGTTATTCAGGATTTGTATTAAGTATTAAATCTATCCTAGATATTTTTAAATATGACAAACACTTTAAACGTATAGATTTCACTTTTAACATAACTGGTACACCTTTAACATTAGATTAATGGCGAAATTAAATGGTGTTAACTTTTGAAAGAGTTATGCCAATAACAGTAGAAAGTACCCACGCCATCTCTTTTAAGAACTATTTGTTTCACTGTCGTATCGGAAGTTACCTACATAATATTTGGTCAAAAAATTGGTGTAAAACATATGTTGGTTTGTAATCACAATTTACTGAGAATGGTTAGTTGTAGGAGTATAGTGCATGTCCAATAATGGACTTCGAATCAATGAGTTAATTCCTGAGTGACCTCGCAATGATTTTGCAACTAAACTTCCTGTTACCTGAAATTTGCAGAGTCGAGCTTCTCTGTTGATTATAAGCTCGAGATGTGAAAGCCCTAGTACTACTAAAGACGCTTTTGGACAATGAAAAGGCAAGCTAACTATTAAAGAACATTTAATTGTTTTACATCTGTTACTATGACATGTTTTATTTTTTGCCACTATAGTAAAGAGCAGCATTTGAAGCTCTGAATGAGCAGATTTTATTTACCGTAAGAAGTGTTTGTAACTTTTAATTTTGAAACTAACATCAACAATTAACATATGTATTAAATATGATGCAATGGTAGAGTCAAAGTCATCTACATTTCAACTAACAACATGAACTTTTGACATATAAGTTTATATTCTATTATCGACATGTGTACATTTACACTCCAGTGCACAAGAAATAAAAATAAATAAATTAACATGGAAACCTACATGCATCTACACGTCAACATGTGAAAATGGCACCTACATGCATTAACATGAAGATTAAGGTCATCCGGTGGTGACCGCGTCAATAAAGATTAAGAATCCGACGTTTCGCTTCCACTGTGGGAGGCATCTTCAGGGATGTAGGACATCATGGATAGAAACACAATGCTCTACAAAACTGAACTGAACTGTTCAGTTTTGTAGAGCATTGTCTCTATCCATGATGTCCTACATTCCTACACCACCGGAAGACCTAAATCTTCATGACAATAACCGCGGAAGCCTACGCAGTTTATTATGCATTAACATGTCCACAAGTCCGAACTAACTTCAAATCTCAACAACAAAAACCAACAGAGCAATTTGGGAAAGAACAGCCTAAAGTAGTAAGTAAAAGCTAATTAAGCGGTTAAGTAAGTTACTTAAGTAAATAAAGTTACTACTAACTGCTTAAGTCTGGAACAAAGCATTAATTACAAATGTTTGTCGGATTCTTATATTAAAATTTTCCCGTTCGTGAGGTTATTTGTAGTCAGTTACAGTTAAACTATAGAAAAAGCTTTCACTCTTAAAAAAAGTTCTCAACGGAAAAATAACGGATCCTCAAAATCAAAAGAAAAGTGACACTGATCCTCTCATATTTCTCCAACTTGCAAATTTTGAAAGGGTTCTCATAAAGCATCATCGGATTTTTGATAACTGTCATATCGAGATTATCTCAGATCTATGCCCCTAAGGGCTTAGACGGGGGCGTGAAGTGGATAGAAGTAGTCTAGTTTTCAATAGATGACCCATACAAGGTTATCAAGTGGGTGTTTGTTTACATTTTTCAGAAATGGTAAGGGTGGATTTTCAAAGAAACTTTACAAGTGTATCTATGTCTAACTAAAGTCTATACAAAGCCGTGGTCTGGCAACCCAAAAAAACCTCACAGACAAAAAACTTCAGGGGTGAATTTCTACAATCCCCTTCTACAAAGGACAAAACTAGTTTTAACAATGACCTCCATAGAGTACCTGTTAATAGATCGGAAGAAAAGATAAATATTTTTTCTTTTCGAAGAAAAAATCATAAAAGACATAAAATATTCATAACTATTTCTTACTGTAACGTTAAATCCGCGATGAAATGACGACACTATCAATAAAAATCAACCTTTAAATTTTAAGATTGATTAAAGAAGTTTAAAATGTTAACAATAGACTCATATCAATCATCTGAAATTTTCGACAAAAAAATAAGAACATTTTTGAAGATTTTTTTCATAAGGAATTTGATTAATAATGACGAATGGGACTTAAATAATAGGAACGATCTACAAGATCTTTTTGATCTATCGTTAATACCTTTCCTCGCCAACAACCTCACAGTATTGTGTTTTTACTTATACTTGGATTTTGATCGTTTGATTGACAAATAAAAGTAATTCATCAAAATTTAATCAAACCAACTAACTAACTACAGTTTAACTATTATAATAGCTCTTACAATGTTTAATTTTCAACCATTTAATTAAAATAGACAGCCATTTTGATTACTGCTATTTCAAAAATTCTATTTTAGAGCTAACCAAGTTTATCAGGTATATGCACCCTTGCGGAAACCACATCGAGTGGTAGCTAATGTATACTCGATCTATCAAGTGTCAGTCATGAGCCCTCCGGGGGAGGGAACTAGCCGCTATGCTCAAGGATAGAACTACATTTTAATATTTGATTTCAATAAATAAATTGCATTATTTCAATTTAATTATAAAATTTATAATTATAAAAATATCATTAATTGTTTCATTATATAAAATCATATAATAGAGCATATTGATTTAAAAAATGATAGAAGATTTAATTGAGCCGTTTAAACGACCATGTTTAACAAGGAAGGGCCACATCTTTTCATATAAGCATCTCGAAAAAATGTGCCAGCTACAGATGTATTTGAGGCCTTAAATTACTTAAATACTTTCAAAAAATCATTAGAAACACCTCTTGTCAAACAAATGCTTATTTGTTTGAGATAGTGAGTTTACAAAAAAAATGCGCAAATACATGCAAACACATATTAATTTTCGATTTTTGGTATCAGCAGGGGTTGAAACGTCAACATTTGATGAAAAAGCGGTTGTTAATAGTTGATTTTTTTTAAGTAATGCTTCCCAATTATTCCATGAAAGAGAAGCAAAAAAAATATAAATTAAGCGAAATAAGTTAATTATCGTTTGCTCATTATATTTCCTATTATTGATTTTTCACGTTTTCTTTCGATGTAATTAAAAAACTTTTTAATTAAAGAAGAAAATTAACAGAACCATAACTCAACAAAACATAAATGATAAATGCATAATAATAAACTTAACTAACAAAAGCACATTGTAATAATAATAATGAGTTATATCACAAGAATATATTTCAAAGCATGCATTTTAAAAGTTAATGGGCTTAATACATGAAGTGTGTAAACATGTTAACATGTTCTACATTGTTTTAAACTTGTTCCATTTATTATAAGAGAAACATTGACAGATATGTATGCCCATGGTTAGCTTGAATATTAAGAGGGATTGATAAAATTTAGAACAAAAAAAGTAAAATTATATGGCATAATACCATATTAGCATTCTCTATTAGATACTATTTTGATCTGTATTTTAGGTAATGATAAATATACGTAGCAGTGTTATTTTCTTTTAGTAGATAAATTGTAAAATACATTTTTCAGTTTAATTAATAGTACCATTGGGATAGATAACAGAATGTGAAAACATTTTACCATTTTATCAGAAAATTCGTGTTTTTAGTAGTTTTCGTTTTCAATTCCATGCTCCTCTGATCTCATTTTACAGATAACATTCATGTTCGATATGTTTTACTTAAAGTCTAGCACAAAGGGTAAAAGAAATTTAATTTTTCAAATCAATACTTCTAACAATATGCAATTTTTGTAACCAATCGTTTTCTTCCTTTTTTTTAGCTGAACGTTTTAGCAGTTATTTTGTAAAAGCAAAACACGTTTTTACTGTTTTCCGTTATTTGTATCCTCTACACAGTAATATTGTTAAAAATGGAAATAACCAGTTCAAGACTCAGGTGGTGTTATAGATAAATATAGATAGCATTTATATATTATTTGTTTTAAAGGTTTGGCTACAAAGAGGAAAAAAACTAAGTTATTCCGTACTTTCTATGGCTAAAAGAGCCTAAATCCAAACAATATGGCCAATTTGGCTAGTTTTTCTCCGACCTATTAACAATTTTTTCATGGATTTGATTTTTTAACAAAATAAAAAAACCCAAACATAAGTTATTCCAAGTAATAGAGAAATATTAATTATAAAAAAACGATGAAAACATTATTCGGTTAACACATTAAGTTATTTAAATTAGTTTTAAATTTTGGTTTGAATCCCTTTACAGATCCAATATAGATAGAGAGCATCTAGTAAAGATAACTCATTGAAAAGCTCCACTTTCTCATTAATAAGATTGGAAAAAATAGAAATGGAATAAATTAAACAGAAAATTTAGGTAAAATATAGACGTCGGATTTAGGGTTAACAGTACAGAACATTAAAACACAAATTAAAAAAAGAAATTATACCAGATCCATAAGATTTCATCAAGAGATTTTAAATCTTTATAATTGAATATGGTGATATTTGTTTTGAAATTTTTTAGTCAAAGAATTAAAATTTTCAGTTTTATTAAATACAGTTTTCAATTGAAATAAAGAGATAGTATAGTTACCGAATTTGAAGTAAAAAGTGAAACAACTCTGACATACCTGAAATCAAAGAAAATACAGTAAAAATAAGTTCATGGATGTAAGAAATAAGTTTTACCAATTAAAGTATTTTTTTATTTTCAACGAACGAAGAGTTTAATAATAAACCCTAAGAAAATATTTTGGCAAGTAATAATTAAAAAAAAATTACTTTCTTACCGGCAAGAATAAATATTAATTTGAAAATAAAATATGCCAAATTAAAAAAAAAAATATTGAATGCATATAACCTACAGAAATTAAAGATGTAACTATTTTATAAATTATGTTAATGTCTTAAAAAGAAATGCATATTTTTTAACTAATAAATTAGATAAAATTCTCATTACAATCTATAAAATATAATTTTTATGTGTTTAAATTTAATAAAATGGTATCGAGCCAAGGGCGCCGCAGCGGCTTGATTACAGGCAATAAGGCATAAATAAATGCGCACTTAAACAGAGGCTAAATATGTATTACAAATAATATGAAAAGCAATAACATTTTTAATTTATGTAAGAATAAACAACATTCAAATTTTTGATTAAAAATAAATTGTAATTACATGAAGAAAGCAATCATTCTAGAAACCGAGTATAATAGTAAATTAATAGGCAACAATAATAGAGAAAAACTAAAACAAATTTGATCTTTTTCTTGATAATTTAAATTGAAAAGATATGAAAGATGATTACAATGTAACAAAGGGATTAAAAAGAAGGGTGGGTGTTAATAAATAGTAATAATACATCAAATATACACATAGGATGACCATGTACACTGAGAAGGTATTTATTTAGATGTGGCATTGAAAGAATCCGGTTACGGAATGGCTACACTGCAGCCGGAAAATATTAATACACTTAAAATTATTATTTAAATTAATTTAACGTTTATTGTTACACCTGCGCTGCATTACGATCTTGCCAACTCAACAAATGCATCTGCGTCAGTAATGCCAACCTGATAATTAGACGGAATTAAAATAAATTATAGTGTTTTTGGTTAAAATAGATTAAGAAGGCAGGTGAATGCCAAAAAATAAGAGATAAAATGTAGTATAAAATTATTTAATATATTAATTTGAACAATTTAATGCAATGTCTAACAATTCAAATTAATGCGGCGGGGAATTCTTAATATAAAAAATTATATAATCCACTTGTCTTTTTTATTACTCCTTCAACGTGCGTATTATATTTTACGCAACTTTTAATTATACGCTATAAAAAAACAACAAAAAAGCCTAAAGCAATTCATAAAAAATTATAATTAAAGCAATAATACTCACGCATGTTTGGAAAAAACAATAAAATTGCACTTTTACATTAATTCTGTATAAAATATGGAATTTTAAATTAATTACATATATTTTATAACATCTGCTAAAGCTGCTTTGTGTTCAATTTTTGACAGTTTTCTGCATTCAAAGTTGATGCTAGACAGGTGATCACTTAAAAAAAATAATTTCCTGATATTGCAAAAAGATAATCTTTAAGCAGATTTTTAAGCAAGAAAATACATCTTTTTACATAAAAAATGCGGATATTAATGCAAGATAATTCTTGCATATTATTGAATTATTTATTTAGACATGGATATTAAAAATAATAGTAATTAAAATAACAATAAAACAAGATAATAAAAATTATACAGCTTCTTCTAAGGTCATAGTAAATAAAATAAAAATTAATACTCTCTTAAACGTAATTTCATTATTACTTTTTCTTTGCGGTTTTTAATTCTTAACAAAAATATTAAATAATTATTATATTTTATACATTAACAATAATGGATAATTCAATTTTTAGTAGAAATATAAAAAAAATTACCAACGTAATTTTCATTTATATTCACCACACAACATATTTGCAATTTTTAGCGAATTTTCTATTATGAACATAAAAGACATATTAACGTATATATATATATATATATATATATTATATATATATACAACACACAACACACACACACACACACACACCACACACACACACACACACACACACACACACACACACACACACACACACATATATATATAAATATATATATGGGCTGATATAGTGAGATGAAAAAAAAAAATAAAGCAAACGTGGGATTGAATAAATTAATTGACACAAATTTTAATAAATAACAATTTACACGATAGCTTCATAGGATTAAGATAATAACTGGCACGAGTAGTTAAAAATAGACATTACATCATAAATAATAGGAATAAATAATAAATTAAGATAAATAAATTTAGCTGTGTTAAACCCCATGAATAGAAATAAATAAAATATAACTATTGTATTATATATTTTCACTGAAATACTTTACTTATACGTGCAAATTAAAATCAAACTCGAATGAGTTTACACAATATTAATCTAATCCATATTAGTAGAACTGCAGATTGATGAGAATTGATAAAGGAAAAGATGAAGAAGAATTGATAAAAAATATGAAGTTTCAAAATAGGAATAATAATAAAAATAAAACTATTTTCTTAAGATTCAAAAATATTTTTAAAGAATGTTATAGATTTTGATTAAACCATTTAGAATAGAGAAGCAACAAGAATATAATAGATGAAATATACATCCAGTATCTTAAAGGTCCATAAACCTATGAATTATTGCTTAGTGATAATAGTCTAAAATTAGTCTAGTGTGTAATCTATAATAGTCATAAATTTTAAAATAGTTATGTGTCTAAAAATTTTGGAGTCAAGTCCGTCTGGAGGACGAACAAGTCACGATCGTGCGGATAGATAGACATCGTCTATGTATTTTAAATTCTATCTAGGGTCAGTATTAGTTATATGGTTTTGAAAAAAAAAAAGCGAAAAAAAGAATTAACCAGAATTTCCGGTACAATGCTTTGCTTGCATAACAGACAGACAAACGCTGAATATAATAATTTAAATTATTATATTCCCTTGGTGGATATTATATTCAGAATTTAAAAAAAAATATCCACAGATGTTTGAAACATTGAAACAACATGCCAGTTAGAGTTGCAAGGAGCTAATGATGCTTAATGAAGCTCTTCAATAAGTAAATAAACGAAATGTTTAGTTGAAATTGCTAAAATATCAGGAGTGCCAACATTCAAGAGACTACAGTCTATAAGTATAAAAGCAAATTTTAAAGTAAAAGCCTCATTTTCAGATGAAAATTCATTAACAACCACTTTAGCTGATTCTTATTTTGGAACAAATACTATTCATAAAATCTTAGAGCATAGCCCGGGCTGCGAACCTCTTGTTCCGAAATCGAGTGCCTATACGATCACGGCCACGAAGGCAGCTTCTATGTAATGACAAATTGTAATATAAGGCGTACCGACTTACTTTTAATCGTTCATGAAGTGTAGAATTCAACGGTTAGAAAAAAACACTAAGGAGCCTTATTTATCTCTTTATTCTAAAATAAGACTAAGAGCATCAGCAAAATGAGAGATATTTAAAACATCAAATTAAACTTCTACTAGGAAATTTAATTCCACCAGAATATGAGTGTAAGCACAGAATTTAATATCCAAAAAAAACTATTTCGCACTAGAAATCTTGTTGTATTATTAGATTAAGATTATAAGGCATAAAAAGGTGAAGGTCTAAAAAAAAAACAAAAAGGCTTAAAACTCCAAATAGACCTATTGATTAAATAAAAACATTCCGTAGCTAGTTCGAAAGCCTAAAGGCGCAAAATAATCTATTACAGTTTTTTTTTAATATGCAAAATAGTGAAAAAAAACATCGATTATCCTCGCACAGACACGACTAAAAGTTTTAAAAGAAAATGAAAATAACCCACTAATTTGTTTTTTACCTTTGGCAAAGGATTTTCACAGGTAATACCGACCACACCCAAATAAGATTAAAATGAAAATGGAATTCTGCAGATTAGTAAAATTAAATTGCAAAGGATTCCATAAATAGGAGTAAAAAAAACAAATTACTAATTTACGATCAGTATTAAAAGTAATAGTAGGATTTAAAATACATGTAAGGGGAAAAGAAGTAAAAAATTGTTATTGCAAACAACACCCACACACGCACACACACACACACAGATATATATATATATATAATATATATATATATATATATATATATATATATATATATATATATATATATATTATATATAACTAATTAAAAACTTAAATTGAAAAAAGGTTATCTGAATAAAAAATTGTAAAATGAAGTTAACTTCAAGGAAAGGAAATTAAAACAGTAAATAAGTAAAATACAGGTAAATAAGTTGACAAAGCCCTTGTTTAATTTATGACTTGTTTTTTAATGAAGTTTGAAAAAAAGTTTTTGACTTTATCTAAAAGTTAAAGAACTTTGCGCAATGGATTGGTATAATAGATTTAAACTTTTAATTAAATATACTGGGTGGTTCAATAAAGTGATAACCCTCTTTAGGTTGGTATACATCTAAAGAGAGCGCACATTTATTGTTTGGTATACGGTTACTATTAGGCCGCCGAAGTCCTGTTTAGCAAAACCTAAATAAAGCATATCAATAAGCTTCATTCCGCTGTATACCTGGAATGTTTTTGATTATTTTTGATTACGTTTTTGATAGTTTTTGATAAACTTTTGCACTTTTAATACTATTTTATAGTCTTCCGAGATGTTTTATCGAGCTTTATTAATGACATGAATCAAAACTATAACGTCAGTTTCACAAATAGTTTAGGCTTGTAGCAGAATTGTTTTTGCTCGGTGCATTAGCAAAAGAAGCTGATTTATTTTGGAAAACGTTGAGGAAGTGTCATTGACAAAATTGCAACCCTTGCAATATGCAGTAACCACTCGCAGTGGTAACTGCAAGATGTCAAAAAACGTGTAACATTATTATTTATTTTTTCATCGAAGAAAAACTAACTTTCAAGATAAAAAAACGATCATAACTACCGTCTCGTAAAAGTATAAATGTTAATAAATAATTTCGAGGACTAATACATAAATAAAATTTTTAAAAAAATCGCTAATATTAGCAACAAATAAAAATAGAGATACAATTACTCTAAGATAAAATTCTCAATAAATTAATATAAAAAATAGACGAGCGTTAAATTTGATTAAAAATAAAATACCATCAAATAAAAAAAATTATACACGCATAATGAATAAATAAATACTTTTTTATAGTATTACAAACACTTTTAAAATGAATTAAAATAAATTTTGATTTACAAAAGTATATATTAGAAGGTATATATTACATAAATATGCCATATAAGAGAGAAAAAAAAGTGTATAATAAAAATTCTTTAGTCAATGAAATAAAAAATGTTGAGATTTAGAAAACGATGTGACAGACCGACAACAGAAAACACCTATGAACCGCCTGTGAAGTAAAAAAATGAAATAAAATCGGAGGAGGTCATACTACGGATAAAAAGTAAAGAATGCTTGGGTCAACACCCATATAATGATTTTTTTTTAATAAAAATGATATAAGGTTATATTTTTTTTATTATTATGTCTATTATTAGATATCTTATCTATTTTGTAATTTACAGAATGCAACATGTTGGAATAAAGAAATGACGCTGTAAAAATGTCGACCAAGAGTTGCAAGTGCTGATTCTTAAACAGTAAAACTGAAGATAAAATAAAATAAAAATTTCCAAAGGAAATTCACTAAAAAAAAAAATAAAAAAATAAAAATAATAATTTCCGTATTATTTTTAATGATTTTTTTCACGCATTAATTAATTTGGTAATACTTGGAATTGCACACGAACCAAGTGTTATTATATTCCTGAGAATACAACTCAATGAACGTAAGACGAATTCATAGAAATAGGACTTCTAGAGATATATACTAGAGGGGTCATAAGTTATCTAAATCCATTGAGAGGTCTGAAACGTCGTTTTGGGGCTCTTAAGGGATCTGTGTCCTCATTGAAACCTCCTTCAAGAGCGAGTTAAGGTTATAAAAAATTAATTGTTTTTGGCTACCCGCACATTGTTTGTGTTTTGATTTGTATTATTAACGTTAAGGAAGATTTAGGTCTTCCGGTGGTGACCGCGTTAATGTAGATGAAGAATCCGACGTTTCGCTTCCACTGTGAGAGGCATCTTCAGGGATGTAGGACATCATGGATAGAAACACAATGCTCTACAAAACTGAACACTGAAACTGTTCAGTTTTGTAGAGCATTGTGTTTCTATCCATGATGTCCTACATCCCTGAAGATGCCTCCTACAGTGGAAGCGAAACGTCGGATTCTTCATCAACATTGACGCGGTCACCACCGGAAGACCTAAATCTTCATGACAATAACCGCGGAAGCCTACACAGTTTATTATTATTAACGTTATTCTCTATTAGTGACTGAAATTTTGTGCAGCCTATTTTATTGCATTAATAAGAGAAGGTGGTCAGGTTACTTTTTCAATGTTTCATAATTTAAACTATAGGGCCTCTCTAGTAATAATATCTCTATGGGAGCTAATTTAAACAACAAATAGTAGACTTAGATCATACACTAGGTAGGCCACGGTAGCAACTTAAAAACTAAAAAACAAATAAAAATAAATACGTGATAAGAATTTCGTGCAAGCTGCTTCAACTGGAAATAGTATTTAAGTGCCGTATCAGATCAATATAATACACAGAATTAATACACCTCTGAGATGTCTTTAGAAAATGGTAACACTGACTTTTAGAAAGTCATAATAATTTAATAATAAAAATAATTTTTTACGTAAGTAAGTAATACGATAACTTGTAAGTAGAATTGCGAGTAGTAAAGAATAAAAGAAGTTAAATTTATATCAGTTGTATATTGAACAACCTGGCATTCACAGATCACAGACATATATGCTGAGCACTATTTTATTTTAATTTATAAATTAAAAAAAAAGAACCAAAAAAATAAAACGACAAATATATATATTTAGCCATCATTTAGCCAAATAAGCCTTAACAAGTCACACTAAATCTAATTTTATTCCCTTTAAAACAAAATACTTATCTAAATTTTAGTTACTTTGACTTGTAAGTTAAAAAGTAAATAAATAAAAATAAAAAACTTTACTCTGATATCCCCAGGGATGGAAACAGGAATCCGAAAAATAAAAAATCTCAAAATCTCTTACTTATTTTGTCGTCATTTTTTTTGGGTCGTGACGGTAATTGGACCCTCAGTCGTCGCCCAGGGTAATTGGGGGTCCTTTTCCTTTTTTTACGGTAAGTCCCTTTTTCCCTTCTTGAGATGACGTTAGTTCCAACGTCACATCTCATTAGGATCCGAGTATTTATCCAAGTATCTATTCCATCCTGTTTTTTTTACGAAAAAATACATCCTTATTAGTAAGTGGCTATTTTTATAACATTTTTTTATTTTTTTGAAAAGGTACTTAAAAAACAGGAAGGAAGTTTTTGAATATGAAGAGGAGCTCTCTAAAAACCCGAATATGAAGTAGATGAAGAGTAGTCAAGATGTCTACCAACTTAACTACTAATAAATACGTGTTCGAGTATACATATTAAAAAGAACGTTTCTTAGGCTAAATTAATTTATAACAAAATTTTATATAAATAAAAATCACAAAACTTAAATCGAGTAAAAACCCATTATCAAAAAGTAGTTGATAAATTTCACAAATAGGAAAAATACAAATTAACGTTTTTAGTCGCAAACCATCATTTCACTGGTCATCGTCCTTTTAAATAAAGGAACCCCCTTAATTGCATGGATATTGATAAACGGGATGGCAAGATAGGGAACTTCACTGACCCGTGGACGTTGTGTGAGATAGAGAAATTCGAGCAAACTTGCCTTCACATGGTTATAGCAAAAAAGGCACAAAAAGCAGGTTATGTAAACAAGGATAAGTCCAGTTTGCTCCTCAACTTTCTTATTTCTGTTTTGGTGTGTTTTTAGTAACCTTTGGTGATTGTAAAGTCAAATAAAATAACAGTTAAAAAAAGAAAATATTTAAACATTTTACTATTTGTGTATAACCTTTTTAATAAGCAAAACAATAGGAAATCATCAGGAAGGTAATTTTGCCTCTAAATTTAGGACCTGCGCAGTTAATGTAATGATTGTAAGCATGTACAGCACGTACTAACCTTGTGCAGTTTGTTTTTTTGATTTTTTTTTTTTTTTATAGGTTCTTCTCTATTTTTTTATATTCTTAATGAGGTCACTTTGAAGTTTGGCAAAAGGACTTAATGCGTCATCCATTATTTAAGATCGTTGCTTATCGTCTGTTTATTTTTTTTCCTTTTATGGGCAAGAACATTTTGATTTTATAATTATTTACACATATGTATCTGTATGATGTTTTGTACTATTTATACTTTTATTTGTATAAAGATAAATAAAATAAATGGATATCATAATTGACGTAAAAATGCAAACGAGGGGGGGGGTTGACTCTAGTGGACTGGGAAAAACTCTTATTTTGTCACAAGTCAAATAGCAAGTCTGTATAAGATGAAATGATGAGAAATTAAATGCTTAGGATACAATCTTAGTAAATAAATGAAAACATAAATTTAAATTATAGTTTAGCATAGAACTCATTAGCGGTGTCTTTTAGGGAATATAAGACTAATAATTGCGCACAATGATCTGTTTAGATGATTAAAATTACGTCATTTGGGTTAAAAGTGTATAGAGAGGAAACAGAATACCCTCTCGTTGTTTTTCAAAAAAGATTTGACAAAGAAGATATAGTGCGAAGTTTTCACATACATCTGGATTTATTAAAATTAAGAAGATATTGCCTGGAGGCGGTTTAAAAGTTGGCGGGTGGCGGTGGTCTCTTGTCCGAAGAGTTGAGTAAGGTAAGCCCCCCCGAGTTCGTGCCTAGTGAAATAAGGCCCTCCGAAAAAAAAACAGAGATGGAAGACGGTGCATTGACCCTCGTGATGAGCACGGAGAAAAGCTCTAGTCCCCTTGGTATCCCCGTCTAGAACACTTACCAGACGTATCCCCCTCCAACCTCGACCAACCTTCAACAACTCCCCGACGGATACACAATGTGAAATATACACCCAGTTTCTTCCAGTTATACATCTACTATTGTTCGCAATCAATGCGAAAATATCGGTTTTTTAGCTAAACAAAATATTTCCTATTAACAATAAATATTTAACAGTACGACCCAAAAATCACTACCTGTTATAAGATCAAAGTTATATGCCCTTACATTTCATCTCATTACACTCATTTATTACACAAACATCATTCAATCTCATTACAACTAATACACTAACATTTCAATCTCATTACAACTAATACACTAACATTTCAATCTCATTACAACTAATACACTAACATTTCAATCTCATTACAACTAATACACTAACATTTCAATCTCATTACAACTAATACACTAACATTTCACTCTCATTACAACTAACACACTAACATTTCAATCTCATTACAACTAATACACTAACATTTCAATCTCAACTAATTCACTAACATTTCATAACAAAGAAGAAACAAAATATTATGTATTTAACTAATATTGCGATCCACTAAAAATAACCTTAAAGTTGTTGGTTGTTACTCAAATAAATAACTTTCAGTTGTTGCTGTTGTTCAGTTTAGACTTTTTAGAAGAAAATGAGTTTAAAACAGAGTAGGTAATCTGATGTGTTTGTATGAAGAATAGAGATATATTACTAGAGAGTCCCTATTGGTAAAATTATCAAACACAATATAGTAACATGAACAGTATCGATTATTATGATAATCATATGAACCGTACAAATCACAATAATTTATTAAAATATAACGTTTTATAATAATAACAAACATAAACCATGTGCCAAAATTACAATAACTTATAAAACATAACGTTTATAATAAAACACTAAACGTAACAAATGTGCCAAAATTACAATATTATACAATATAACGTTAAAAATACAAAACAAAACACAAACAATGTGCCAAAATTACAATATTATACAATATAACGTTAAAAATACAAAACAAAACACAAACAATGCGCAAAATTACAATATTACACAATATAACGTTAAAAATACAAAACAAAACCAAACAATTGCAAAATTACAATAATATAACGTTAAATACAAAAAAACACAAACAATGTGCCAAATACAATATTATACAATTATAACATTAAAATACAAACAACACAAACAATGCGCCAAACCAACAACGATTAAGCATAATCTTAACTTACTGAGAAAAGAGGTTTCATGAGGCCTAAAAATATATTTTTAAAGGCTCTTAATCTTTAAAGAACGATATGGCTCCCTTAGTTACATAGCTCTATGGTATGAAGGAATTGATTTCACACATATAGTAAGTGCATTATTTTGTCTCGCCATGTCTTTGTCACTTGGTGCGTGATAAACTGTGAAATAAAGGTTATTTAAAACACATGGTTCCGCTCTGGAGAATGCAAATTAGTCTTCACAGTGTATATGCAAATTGTTCCGCTGAAGTACATAGTATATACGATTGTAAAAGTGTTATACTTTAAATGCAGTATTATTTCGATTTATATTGATATCAAATATACATGATATGACAGTTACAATAATATATAAGTAATAGAACAGAGAATAGCGTCATTCATTTAAGGATATGTAAGAAATAAAAATTGAACAGTTAGCAGAATAGCGTCATTCATTTAAGGATATATTAAGAAGTAAACATAGAACAGTTCGTCATCATTTAAGGATATATTAATTTAAGGAAGTAAACATAGAACAGTTAGGACGTCATTCATTTAAGGAGAAGTAAACATAGCGTTAGGAGAATCGTCATTCATTTAAGGATATATTAAGAAGTAAACATAGAACAGTTAGGAGAATAGCGTCATTCATTTAAGGATATATTAAGAAGTAAACAAGAAAAGTTAGGGAATAGCGTCATTCATTTAAGGATATATAAGAAGTAAACATAGAACAGTTAGGAGAATACTCATTATTAGATATTATTAAAGTAACATAGAACAGTTAGGAGAATAGCGTCATTCATTTAAGGATATATTAAGAAGTAACATAGAACAGTTAGGAGAATAGCGTCATTCATTTAAGGATATATTAAGAAGTAAACATAGAACAGTTAGGAGAATAGCGTCATTCATCAAGTATAAGGAAGTAAACATAGAACAGTTAGCAGAATATTCATTGAAGTCATTCATTTGAGGATATAAGAAGTAAAAATAGAACAGTTAGCAGAATAGTGTCATTCATTTGAGGATATATAAGAAGTAAAAATAGAACAGTTAGCAGAATAGTGTCATTCATTTGAGGATATATAAGAAAACATGGTTAATATTTAATACACTTGAGTTTAAAAAAATATATATTTTTTTAAACTCTTTTTTTAAACTTATATAAAAAAGATATATAAGAAGTAAAAAAATTAGGAGAGGCTAGGTAATTTTTTTTTTCTTTTAAGTATTCTTTGCCACCCCCTCCTTTACTCCATAATAACTAATATTGTTAATTTTTTATTTATTTATATTATTCATTATTTTAAATAAAATCATTATTAAAAATTAAATTTCTAATTATACATTTCAATCTGACATCTAATATAAATAATGGCACATTCTAAATTATAAAAAAAGAAAATAAGTATATTTATAAGAAAATACAGTTGATTACTTTTGCAAAAAAAATATAAATTTTTAAATTATATTATTAATTGTGTACTATGTAAAAATTGCAAATTTATTTATTTTAATAGCCGTTTATAGAGTTGAATATTCGTTTTTTTTCTTCTTTTTAAATAAAAAGTTCAGTGAAAGTTGTGCATAAGGTCACAATAAAGGTCAAAGAATCGTTAAAGACACTACATGTTTGTAATTTAACACTGTAATAATGAGGTGCACAAGTAAAAATATTAGAGAAAAACAAATTAAAAAAATAGAAATATTTATTAAGTAAAAAAATGATAAGAGACTAGAGAAAATTAAAATTATTCGGAAATTAACTTTTTTTTAAAATATATTTTTTATTAAATTTGAATTTATAATTACTTCAGGTATAAATTAGATGACATATAATTGTTATATTTTTTTTGGAATTTTAGATATAAATTCAAGTTTGAAAACCAAACCCTATAATAATTGTAAAAGCCTATGGTTAAAAAAGTAATAATAAACACGTCATAATTTAAGAGCGAAATGTTTAATACTCACGAAAAAGCCGAAAAACAGGCCTGTTTTAATGATCGAATGCCACTATATTTTTTAAACGATAAAATCTTAATTTTATGGTGGTTATAAATTTTGCGAAAATATATATTAACATTAATGTTTTAAGATAGAAGGTTAACAAGACACGGTTTCAAAAGTTGGTGAATTTGTTGACTAACATTGTACGGACATATTATGTTTTTTCACTACTTACTATAAAGTTGAGTATTTTGTTCTTTAAGCTAATATTGAACCTTACCAGTATTACTGGTGCCCATAGAAGTTGTGTTAATTCTTACTTGGATTCAAATGGTTTTATTAAAGCTTAGAGTAGAAGACACTGTAAACTTGATCAGAAGAGATTAAAAGATTCATAGCTTTAGCATAGATTCATATCTAAGCTTCTAAGTTTAGAGGCAAAAATTGGTTTATTATAATACTAATAAGCCAATAAGTTCATACAAATATTTACTAGATTCTTGCTAAACCGGCAATTATTAACAACAGCCTAACAGTAGCATACATCTTAGTCTGCTAATCTGAGCAGACTTGTTTTTAATGTAGTCAAGTGCAAAACAAAAAAAACACTTAACTATTATTATTAAAATTTGTGCTAGTCTCCATGATAGCAATTATTTATGATAGGGCCATAATGAGACATATAGAAGAAGTCCTATGATAGTAAGACGTCCGATTAAGCAAGAAGTCCTATGTTAGTAAGACGTCCGATTAAGCAAAAAGTCCTATGATAGTAAGACGTCCGATTAAGGAAGAAGTCCTATGTTAGTAAGACGTCCGATTAAGTAAGAAGTCCTATGTTAGTAAGACGTCCGATTAAGGAAGAAGTCCTATGTTAGTAAGACGTCCGATTAAGGAAGAAGTCCTATGTTAGTAAGACGTCCGATTAAGCAAGAAGTCCTATGCTAGTAAGACGTCCGATTAAGTAAGTAAGACGTCGATTAAGCCCTATGTTAGTAAGACGTCCGATTAAGCTCCTATGTAAGATTAGCAAAGAAGTCCTATTAGTAAGACGTTCGATTAAGTAAGAAGTCCTATGTTAGTAAGATGTCCGAATAAGTAGGAAGTCCAAAGTCCTATGTTAATAACAAAGGAATAAGTCTGACTCAATCTTGGATAAGGCGCATGAATAGTAACCCAAGATGTCGCTTTAGGTCCTAAACCAATATCTTTAATTGGTATTCATGCAAGTTTTTAGGTCATAAGAGGAACTTTTTTACTTGCCACTAGAACAACACGAAAACTTTTCTAATAAGCAATATATTTTAACTTACAATAATAGTTTAAAATAAGAACAAACGTCACAGTACAAATTGGACGATCAGAAAACATGATAGATTATGTATAAGTAAAAATATTTTAAGAGTAAGACGTAGTTACTGCGGGGTGTTCTACACGGGTCGATAGTAGGTCCCTGCCTTTTCTACATCTACCTCTACCTATAACTATTGGGTCATGACCAACTTTTATTCCCTTCACTTGATATCATCCAAAGGAAAAGAGATCAATGGTAAAAGAAACACCCACCCTATATTTTGGTAAAAAGACGTGTCTCGAAGCATTTTATGTTGATTGTTTTCCCCTTTCAGGTTAGGGTGCATTCCACACCCTATCTCTTCCCTTTGGTTTAGGTCGATATTCTTATCTAGGTCAGTGCACTCGCGTGACGTCACTCCCTCTCCTCATCTTCCTTACTGTCTCCTACGCCTTTTTATAACCTTCTCCTTTCACTTTATGTTTATTTATTTATTTTGTATCCTTTTCGAGTTTTCACTTTCAATGCGTATTTTTAATTTAAACGTAAAACCAAGTTTTTACCAAAAAATAATAAATAGTCCAAGAGCCCAGGGGTGTTTTGTTAATAAAAAGTGTAATGGCTGGAACCGGGTCTCAATTTTTCGTAAATATCTTCCTGAACAAGGATCTGCAATTCTGCCGACTCGTATCGGATGGGTGTCCCAGGCAGAACGCCCTTTAGGGGTCAAAGGTTCTGCCTGGGACACCCATCCGATACGAGTCGGCAGAATTGCAGATCCTTGTTCAGGAAGATATTTACGAAAAATTGAGACCGGTTCCAGCCATTACACTTTTTATTAACAAAACACCCCTGAGGTCTTGGTCTAAAATAAAGAGCCTTTATAAACTAAATTAACAACAGAAATATTTGTTTTGTAAAAACAATAATGAACGTGCCTTTGCCTTCTCGAAACGGCTAAACATGTTCTTTAAGATTTCTCTTCAGAGCAACTTTTATGTACCATATCTCAAAGAAAGGTCCGTTAATGAGTAATCTATGGTATTAAAAAAAGCAAATGCAGCATTTTCACACAAAAATATTCAGAACGACTAAAGGCAGGAGTCACGAACACTAATAAAGATCAATTGAGATATAAAACATCTCACAAGTCAGACTCAGACTCATAAACACCAAATCATAAGTTATGATCTTGAGCATCCCCTGAATAAGTATTCATATAACAAAGTGTATACTAAAACGATATCATATCAAGCAAAGCCCTCACAAAAATAAACAAAATATTACAAAACTTCATGAATGGAAGTTCTTTGTGTTATAAAAATTTAGAGAGCATTTAGATTGTAACAACAATTTCACAGTGAAATTATCAAATTAGATAATGTTTAAGCTAATAAAAGAATAACTTTATAGAAAAATAATACATGAAACAATTTTTTTGCTAAAAGGGTTGAGAAATACGCTTGGCTAATTTAATTTTTTAATTTATTCTATCAGAAACTACATAATGTGAAAAATGCTACAAAAACGCTTTTAGTTTATAAATGAAGGTAATATTGCTGTATAATATAATTATAATAAATAATTATAATACATACGTTACTTTTGGTATTATTTTATTAGTATTTGATTTGTAGTGGTAACCTTTATCAAAAAATAAAAGTGCATTTTAATTTTGTCATAAGCAAGCAATGAGCATAAATAAAAATAAAACAATACCCATTAAACATAAAATTGTATTTTTCTAACACAAATATCGTAAGAATTTAGAGTATGTAAACAAATAAAAAGAAAATAATGTTCCTTTTTGGCAGCTGTTCTGAGCACAGAACAAACAGAACCCTTTGTCTGGCGCCCGTCACAGCCTAATATTTAGACGAAAAAATACTAAAAATAAGATAAATTAATGTTTTATATGCATCTTATTTTATGTTTATTATTCTCAACAAAAAAAAAACAATTACTTAGCTTAAAAAAACGAGCAAAAAAGTAAAGTAAACAAATAAAAAATAACATTAATGAAGTAAAACTGCCAATCATACGAAAAGAGGATTTGAAAATTATAGAGCAGCTGCCAAGAAATATAAAATAGAACGAAGATAATATCTAAATAGAATTGTTAAAGAATATTTGGTAATTAATTAAAAGAAAGGATAAATGATTAATTGTTTTAAAATTATATTTAAAGAATGTTAATTAATAAAATTTTGAAGTGAAATTGTACAGTAGACATGTGTAAAGTCTGGGCAAAATGTAATTTGTAAGAATCAAGTACAATGGATTTTAACTTTTCGATTCAAAACATGTTTTTATAGAAAATTGTGAGGTTTGGTGAAAACCCTGTGACTAGAAAAATAAAATAGAACAAAGATAGATTGGTTTACAAAGATGGTTTACTTGATTCCTAAAAATTACATTTGGCCCATACTTTACACATGTCGAATGTACAATTTCACACACACCGTACAATTTAGACACTTCAAGTGAACAAGTGTATATAGGGTCTTTGGAACGGACTTAATTAATTGAACGAACGTCAGTAAGTTTTTTCATTCCTGAAGTTTGGGACGGCTGTACGTCCTGTCGGTACGTGTCACGACAACTGCCGTAAACATTAACCAATTTTAAGTAAACTGTGTGTACATGTAGTCATAATTAGCCTTGAAGGCTGTATTTGGTTATAGTGCAACCAATGGCAAGCCATTTGAAAAAATTTGGCGAAAAAAATCAAGTGGCATATCGCTTTAAAGCTCTTAGCATAATAGAAATAGAAAATGTATATGACATGTATTTAATCATCTAAAGCACCGATAATTTTACAATAACAGCCAATATAGATGACAAACCAATTTCTACTAGATTCAGACGTGAGTTTCTGATGCATCACATGACTAGTTACTAAAACACTGAAACGACCAAAATCTAGTAGATTAGGAATAGGTTGTGAAGAATGCTTGTTGAATAATCTAGGCGGGGGTTCAAATCAAACCAGAGAAAAGCCTTATGTTAGGGTCAGGCTTATAAGAGGCCTTCCTAGTACCATTCAGTCGCAAGGCCGACCAGCCTAACCAAGGTTTTACGTGAATTCCCTCGGCTTATTATATAGTTATAGGAACCTATTTCGTAGAAGACAAGTAGGAATCTGCGTTTTCTAGAGAATAAAACTTAAGTCAACTACGTCAAAAATCAAAACCTTCAAGCACCCAAAATATCTTAATATCCCAAATCCTTTTGAAAAGCATGAACCCTATGTCACAAAACACATTTGTGAAACTCAATCAAGCAACAGTAATGTTATCATTTCTAGAATACTGCTCATTAATTATTTTTGTCAGCTCTCTAGTAAAGTAAAAAATTAATACATATTTTACATATTTCTCTTATAATTTATATTTTATTGTGTTGACTACTCAGGCTATCTAAAAATAAAACATTGTAGAGCCAAAGAATTAATAATTTTTTTATATAATAATTTTGGTTGTTTTATTCTCCCGCCTTCCCAAGAAAAAAAGAAACTTTTATAAAAATTAAAAATCAAGGGAACAATAAATAATTGTTTCAGCCATTATGGAAGAAAAACCAAGAACGTCTGAGAGGGGTATCAAGGGATGTTAATGGAAAACAGAGAACAATAGAAAATGTACGGGAAAGCCAAAGAGAGAGAGGTGGGCTAGGGTGAAATATCTAAGCTCCAAGCATTTTATCACAAGAGGTGTAAATTTTCAGCGAAATGCTTTGTAAGATTTCGTCTCTAAAATTATAAATAAACAACATTTTTAAGCATTGACAGTTTTTGCTGATCACAAGCTATTTTGATAAAATCAAAAGTGCTGCACCTACTCTTTTTAATGGAAATCTAACATATATTTTGTTTACATTAAACATTCTGACCATTACTGCAATGTTTCTATCTTTATTTTTTTTTGTCAAGATGGATAATCACTTTATCAAAAGAAATTATCTGATTAGCAGAGGATGTACTTTTTTCCAGAACGTTTATCTGTTTATAAGGAAGTTCATCAGTCTGCACGGGGATTTCATGCAGAATCAAAGCAAAATATTCAACTCAAGTGTATCAGCGCACATTAATGATCTTAATTTTCACAATTAACTTATATATAAACTTACATATGATTGTAGATTAAATTGAGTTATGGAGTCTCACAATAGAAATTGAAAGAAAACAGTCTCTCCACAATAACTTGTTATAATAAACAAAGCCGACTTTCGGTCTTACAGACCATCATCAGTGTCGGTTAAAGGATAAGGAAGTTAGACTATCATTTGTCAGGAAGCTTTATATTATAGTAGGACAGAGTCCTGTAGCTGAGACTGTAGCTATTGTGTCAGATACAGGACTCTGTCCTACTATAATATAAAGCTTCCTGACAAATGATAGTCTAACTTCCTTCTCTTTTCACCGACATTGATGATGGTCTGTAAGACCGAAATTCGGCTTTGTTTATTATAACAAGTTATTGTGGAGAGACTGTTTTCTTTAAATATGATTGTTATACAAACATATATAATAATCATATTTATATAGATGCTTCTTAAAACAGATCGCAATTTATTTAAAAAAGATTGCTACAAGAACTCTACCAATAGAATTCATGAACAAGGTTTGAAAACTTGAATAGTTGACACAATATAATTATTTCTCGGACAATTATATTGTGTCACCTTGACCACTGATTAATACATATATTTCAAAGAGAATATAGTTAGGATGGCGCAGTCGGTAAAAAATAAACCTTATAATAAAATTCGTTTGATATGCCCTTATCATCACTCCATCTGCATTTTTTATTTTAGTATTTTTTCGGTCTTGAGATTTTTTTGAAGTACAACCAAAGAAATAAAAGAAAAAAAAGTATGGAAGGATCTACTACTAATTACAAACTTTTTTCCTTTTATACAAAAAAAAGAGGAAGAAACAGCTATGAAGGACTTATTGTTCTTTCTTCAATGTTTTAAGACTTACAAAAAAAAGTACAGAACAAAAAGTGGATACAAAAAAAACCTCTCTAGAGAGTATCAAGAGAAGACGAAGTATTTTAAAAAGCTTCCATTTTTCTCGATTATTAAAAAGAGTCTAGGGTCGTAAAATATGGAAATTGTAAAGTTTTTTTTTATCCCCCCTCCTTTATAAATAATAGTTAAAATACGAGGTTATGACGAAGGTAAGTAGAAGCTATTATGATAATTATTTTTTATGGGAAAAGTAATTATTTAAAATATATAGGTATGTTTTAATAAAATTAGAGTATTAGGATTAGTACTTTCAGAATTAGTGATATTAGAAATCGATAGAAACATTTACTCAGCGATTTTTGTATATTATATTTTAATCTTTAATGTATATTATATTTGCATTCATATAAAAAAAAATTGATGCACCTTTAGGGGCATATAATAAATAGACATCGGACAGAAAGAATACTTACTTCGATATATAAGTATTCGAAATATATATTTCGATATAGTCATCGAAATAGGTCTTAATAATTTAGTTACTACAACCATATACTAGGGTCTCAATATCTGACATCCTCGTCATGATATTCTTGCCACGTACCCAGGAAGTAACACTATTGCACTTCAAAAGTAAAACCCTAAAGTGGTTGAAAATATGGTTTGGATTAAATGGACCTAAGAAAAACTTAAAATGATTTTCTGGTCCTAAATGGAAGCAAGTTATAAAATAAAAAGTTATGCCTTAGGTTCCTAAAAATGTTCACCTTACCTTGGATAAATTAAGGTTTTCAAAACAATTGCTTGAGATAGAGCATGTCTTGAAGTGGTCTTGAGTAGTTTTAGTTTTAAGGTATATCTAAACCACATAAATAAGTTTAACTCAATCTCAAGATACCAGAAACCACTGTCACAAGAAAGTGACCAACTGGATTGATTTGATTCTATTACCTTTTTTAAAAACCTTTCGTTAGGATTACAATCAGAGGCATGCTATTTCATTTACACCCCAAAATTGCTTAAAATAACAGCATTGTAGAAGTTCAAAGAAGCCACCTTATTATGGATTTAATTTTGTAATATTTCCGGCTTCACTTTCAATACGCATTTTAAAGCATTACCACCCGGTAGTCATAAAGAAGGGTTGGTAAGGGCATTTAAACTTCTTTAGAAGGTCGATTTAATGACATAATTGCTGGGGGATAAGAAAGACCATAAGAGTAGTGCCCTTTGTTGTGCTAGCCCTTTTTCCGGCTGTACCTTTACGAAATAGCACAGCAGAAATTCACCTGTTAGGGACTTTCTATTGTTATACTTGATATCGGTTTTTTTGCAATAATTACAAAATAACTTTCTTTATATTTTTTTGTCTATTTAAAAGGAATTTAATACATTTTTTTGTTATTTCTTTTGTCCATATGTATATGATTGCGTGCTCTACCTTACTATAGGTCTATGAAAATGGACCTTACCACAGATCCATTTATATGGAAGTTTCAATATTTTTATATATATATATATATATATATATATATTATATATATATATATATATATATATATATATCATTAACACATTACCAAAAAAACATGTCGAAAAAGGAAAGACGAGAAAATATAAGTCGGATTGAAGTTAGATCACCAAATATTTTAAAAAACCACAGACTCTATAAAGAGACGCACAATGTTCCAGTCCAGTCACCATCCCAATTCCTATCAATTCAATGCTGCTTGAATTAGATACTAAAATCACACAATCCTTTAGAGAATGAACGAAATTTTTAAAATGTCCTATTTGTTTTTGTAGCTGAGAATCGAAAGAGGACTAATCGAAAAATCATTAATAGATGAAAATAAAACCACTCTTGGCAACATAACCAAGAATGGACCTTAACTATAAACCTTTTAGTAAACATAATTAGGCCATTGAAAATACACGTTTCTTGTGTAATCTAAACACGGAAGTAAATGGGACCCGTAACGAAAATGAAAAAAAAAAAACCGTCTAGACATCTCTGAGATAAAACTCATACATCATTAATCGGCTCCGTTTTCCTTCTTCTGTTAGTTTATTCAGTTTTTCATATTCCTAATTAGTCTCTAAAATCTTTTGAAAATCATACAACAAAAATAGGCATATTAGTGTTGGACCATAAAATAAATATGATATTTGAATATTTGTAACACGTAAAGCGATGCAAATGCCGAGCATATGTTAACAAGCCATTAGTAGAATAATAGTATTTGTAGTTTACGTAATAAAAACATAATTAAAAGTGACCAAAGCATAATTAGAAAATTATAACAGAGAACAAAATTGTATTTTAAAATTTACAAATAATTACGATTAATGAAGACGGCAGTCCTACTGTAAATATTAATTTATTTAATAATTAAGACGTTTCGCTGAGCGAAGCTCAACATCTTCAGGTAATTGTATTAAATGTACTGATAAAACTAAATCAAACTAAAATGGTATTATAAAATGGTAAAATAATGGGGAGAAAAGGCAAATGAGCTTCGAAATGGTCATCCATATGTGACGAAGTGGTTTCAAATATACATTAACATAGTCAGACAAATGATATCCGCAATGGTATACCAGTATGCTAAAAATGACGTGCTTTAATAGAAAGTTTGTAGCAAAAAGGAAACAAAAGTTTGTTTCCTTGATGTTAAACATCAAGTTGATATATTTTGAATGGCTAAACTTGATTGCGGCAATATAGTTATATTTACAGCTGTCTTAATAGTTTAAACAATATGTAAACTTGACGAGGTTAACAGCAGCGTTTCTTATCACTGATAACACTATCTTTATGTCGTTTGACCTCTATTCATTCCTAATACAGTTTTGTTCCTTTCTCTATTATTTTTCTTTTATTCTCTACAGTCCGGACGTTACGTTTCTTTTGTTATAACTGATACGTTATCTTTTAGAGAAGAAAAAAACCTTGCATCGTATACAAAAAAAGGTGGAACAAAGATTAAAAATTCTGTTGTCTAGTTTTGTCTGTCTAAGCTTTTTAAGATGTATTTCTTTATACATAATATTAAACGTAGCGAAGTATTGCGAAAGACATCGGTAAAGATCTACCCTCATGATAATAACGTTCTAAAACATGAGCCCTAAATGAGATTTGAACCCAGCCTTCCTTGAGAATAATCTACGGGTGAACTTAAATAAAAGACCAGACGCTCCTAAACTATCAGTTTAGAATAAAACTAATATAGAAGGGCCATAGGGCTCGTAAAAACAATTGAATTCCACTCATAACAAATAACCTGGTTTACTGGTTGTCTTACGAAGGGGTATCACCCTAAAAACAAAACATGATTTGACAAATAGGTCATAAATATCCATTAATGAAGCAAAGTCATCAACAAACAAAAATAAACCAGTTAGGTTTTTGATAAAATCGGTCTTAGATAGCAAAAAAAGTTAACGGAGTGCGAGAATCTACATTTAGTTGACGAGGACTACTTTAATCATATTTGTATAACTAAAGTTAAAATGAAATTTAAAAGGATTAAAAAATTATAATGCACCAATATTTATACTATTATTTAATGAATAATGAGTATTAATTGATAAAATAACTCAATAATTCAGCAACCAGAAGTATTGCCAACTTTTTTATAGGAAAATTGTATATTGTTAGGATGGTAGCATTACTTAAAACCACCAGTGAAGCCGGCATAGCTGTTACGATTATGTTCCTTCTATATATAGTATTATTTTAAGACAATCAGTAAACACCAAAATCCGCTTTAGGAGTAGTAGTAATATTATTACAATTTATAATAATAGTAATAATTAGAAAGGAGAAAACCTCTTTTTCTACACAAGGCATTTTACATATTTGATGTCCTCTATATTAATTGTAATCGGATAGACAAATTATTATAACGAGTTATATACATCTAGGTTAGTACTAAATTACAAGATTTCGAACCAAATGGTAAAAATGCCTATTCATGGTCAAGTGCTATAAAAAATACATTGCGTTTAAGTAAGAACTTAAGTGAATATAAAAGAACGCCTATACAGAGAAGATAAACCAGTCTCTTCAGGACATGAGACTTGAGCAACAGGAAATCCTTTTATCATCCTGAATATAGAAATAAAATTTATTAAAATTCTGTTTTAATAAAAAAAATTTCAAACTTAAATTAAATTAAAAATTAAATTGGCGAGCTTTCAAAAAGAATTGGGGCTCATACACATAGAATTATGAAGAGTTTAAAAGGATACAAATAGAGGTTCCATTTATTCAGACTCTTCATCACAAAATATATATTATTTAAGATAACTCTAAATCAAAATTAACTTAAAAAGGTACTACTTTTATTAATGACTTTTTTGGTATAGCCTGTAGACTAATACCAAAAAAAAGGAAAATTAAATATATTATAAAATATAGAAAATACAATAAAAAAAAGAAACATAATTATATTATAATATATCATAAAATATAGAAAAATATAAAAACCTGGATTAAGTGAGAAAATAAAATGTCATCCTTCGAATTATTTACCTAAAACAAAAGATATAATTATTAAACAAAAAAAAATTAAGTAAGTGACATTTTTAAGTGATACAAAAATTTAAAATTAAATTGAAATATAAATAAATAATTTTTGATCAGAAAATTTATTAAACAAATCATTTTTAAAAGTAATAAATTGAAAATGCAAGTTTAAACTAATAATACGACTGATCAAACATGGTAAATAACATAGATCAATAACTATCCTGTGTTAAACACGAGTGAAACTGTGAGAAAATCAAAGTGTAGACAAGTTTACATTCCACGAACATATGTTAGTGTAATCCGAACATGTATTTTGGAATGTAATGTTAGTAATTTTTAGAGATCGTGAGAAAAGTACATTTATTTAATTTCTGGAGTAATGTTTAGGTAAATGTCAATTACAGAATAATATTTACGTTAATAATTTTAAATAGATTCCTGTCTTCTCACAATGCATATTAAGTCATAACATATCACATTTTACTACCTCATGTTATATAAATGAAAAACATATCGTTATTATTTACATGTCATTTTTAACATGTTATTATTTAAGTGTTATATTTACATGTCGTATTATGCCTTTATAGATAATAAGCTAACTGTTAATAGCATTACAACAGAAAACAGTGGAGGTATATGTATATAAAAACAGTTGCATGTATACACACACACACACACACACACACACACACACACACACACACACACACACACACACCACACATATATATATATATATATATATATATATATATATATATAATATATATATATATATATTATATATATATATATATACCTTGATACAATATATGAGAGTATTACCTGTATGACAATACAAAAGTATGATGAGTATGCTATTTAAAATATAATGTATATGTATGCACCTTGATACAATACAAAATATGATGAGTATGCTATTAAATATAATGTATAGTATGTATGCACTTGATACAATACAAAGTATGATGAGTATGCTATTTAAATATAAAGTATAGTATGTATGCACCTTGATACAATGAAAGTATGATGAGTATGCTATTTATAATATAATGTATAGTATGTATGCACCTTGTGATACAATAGAAAGTATGATGAGTATGCTATTTAAATATAATGTATAGTATGTATGCACCTTGATACAATGAAAGTAATAATAAAGGCTAATAATAAAAGTAAAAACCCAAGCCTAAATATTAATCCAAAAATTACACATATAATAATTAAAATAATTAAAAAATGTTCCCAAAAATTAAATAAACAAACAAGAAAAATATAAAAAAAACTCAGGAACAAAATTATTATAATTATAAATTAAACCACAAAAAATGTTATACACAAACCATAAAAATGAGTTATAATATCGCATGTTAACGAACCTAATGCCTTATTAATAAATAATAATAATAGTAATAAACGAGCTCAAATTACCCAGAATAAGAAGTTAATAACAGTAGTAATAAATGTAAAATAATGAAAAAAAACCAGACTAGATTAAGGTTTTTTTCTGTTATTACAAGTGTTTTATTAAGGTTATAAAAGTTTATGACAATGTAACTATCGAAATGTTGATGTTTTGTTGTTTTTTTTTTTTTTAATTTAGATCGTAATCCAGTTTTGTAGGATTTTAGAGTTTCATTCTGAAGCAGTGTTTAAGATAATAAAATTTGTAATAATTTCAAAGGGAGAAGAGTTTACGTGCATGACTGGTAAACCGAGTAAAAAGATAATTAGATTTTAAATAGAGAAAGATTAATGGTTTAGAGGCAAACGCAACAAAATATTATTCTTCAGCATACTAAAACTAATAAAACAAAAATATTAACTCGAGTTTAAGACTCTCTCGACTAACTCGACTTTATTGAAAAATAAAATAAATATATATATATATATATATATATATATATATATATATATATATATATATATATATATATATATTATATATATATATATATATATATATATATATATATATATATATATATATAATATTATATACATATATATATATAGTATAAATAATATATATAATATATATATATATATATATATATATATAATATATATATATATATATATATATATAATATATATATATATATATATATATATATATACACATGTAAGTAAGGTTTCAGATAAATTTTACTTTAACTAAAATTGACTGTAAAGATGTAATTTGAACGTTTGTAAAAACTTTATACATTAAAGGGCTCTCAGTAAATTTAAGAGTTGGTATGTAAACGGATTTTAATTTGACCTATAAATATATATGAAGTACCCATGTAAATATAGTAATAATGTATCCTAAAAGTAACGCAATTGGTTAAATGTACCTGAAGTTCAACCTTAGGGGTTGAAACTGGGGCAGCATAAACCTGTTTATATTTAAGGGTCCAACCCTTTTATTTAAATCACCGGACTCAAAACAACTGTTAAAGAATCAAAACAGGATTGGTGTAAACTATGCTATGAAGGTGAAATCCTATTGGTTTAAATTTTACCAACCAATTACATTCGTTCTTTTAATGGGTAAGGCAAGAGAAAATTAACATTTATAATTAAAGAAATTTAAATTAATTATATTAAACTAAATATATAAAGATATAGAAGGGGAAAAATAAGAAAATTTATTCATAAGTATATTATAAATTTACAAAATTTATATTTTAAACAATTTGGTTATTAAATATGAATAACATTTACTTAACAATTTAGCCGTAAAAGTTTATTTTTTAACTAAAACAATTAAGAACATTATGGTTAAAAATTTCATAAGCATGCAATAATAACACATTTTGAATAAATAATTATTAAGAAAGAGTAAATAAAAAAAAAAAAAACAAGGAAAGCTACAAGAAAATTTTATTTTAATAAATGAAAACAACTTAATACTTTAAAAAATCGAATTTTGACCTAAATGAGCTAAAAAATTATTTTTCAGGATCCTCCTAAAGACCCAACTTTTTTTCACCATGCGTACAGCAGCAGATCACGGATTTATTTTTTATTCTTGAACAATGTTTTTTTGATTTGTAGAATTGAGTATAAGTCAAGAACGAACTTGATTTTTAAGTCAAATGAAGATCTACAACAAATTTAAATGATAGTCTAAGTAATAATAAGTCTTATCATAATAACTCGCGTAAACAAAGTATATAAATAAAAAAAAGAACCCATTCATATATTTCCTTTTATTCATTCATACATTTTACACTGCTTAATAAATTTTATTTCATAATTTCCTATTAAATATAGACTAACAAGCGATTAACTAAACGCATTGATTAAGGTGATTTCGCAAGGCAATAAGTTATTGTCTATCGCACTTATCATTTTTTTTTTTTTTACACAATTTATTTTCTTTCCAATACACAATAAACACTTAAGTCTAAATATTTTTAAATAAGAATATTGACAAATGACGGAACATATAATATGTTAATATCTACAGCCTGGACAAGAATTTTAAAATCAGTAGAATCGAGAAAGTGTTTTAATGTTGCCTAAGTCTTCAAATTATAACTAGGGCACTTCTAACATTATTCAGTTCTTGATCGTTCTTTAAGTAATAGCAGAGCACTTAAACTTTATTCAGTTCTTGGTCGTTCCATAAGTAACACCAGTGCCTTAAACTTAGCTCAGTTCTTGTCATTTTCTAAGTTAAGTTTAGTTAAGTTGTTAACTAAGCCTTAAACTTTGGTCAGTCCTTGTTCGTTCTCTAGGTAACACCAGTGCACGTCTAACTTTATTCAGTTCTTGGTCGTTTTCTAAGTAACACCAGTGCACTTCAAACCTGTGTCTGTCGTGATTGTCCTCTAGTATATTATGCAATACTACAATAATTATTTTACTTCATTAGTAAAGTAAAATTTAAAATAAATAAATAAAGTGTACGTAAAAGACATAGAAGGTAACTGAAGAAACAAAACAGCTAAAGGACACCTTTAGTATTCAAATTTCTAATTTAATTTTTCAAATATATTTTATTTGATTTTGATTTTTATTGATTAAAAAACTAAAAAGGTAATAATACCAACTTTAAACTTAGACGTGAAAAACGAAATATCCTGAACATACAAACGGGAAGGAATTTCAAAATAAAGAAGTGCACCGCGAATACATCCAACACTGGACACCCCACATTTAACTCTATTTAATATATTTTTCAACTCTATTCATCACAGTTTATCTCTATTTACTTTTAGTCATTTTCTTTATTCTTCTATTTTTTTATTTAATAAAGGGAATCTTCTTCACAACTTTTTTCGCAATCCTATGACAAAAAATATTCATAAAGTATCCTTAACAAAGAGAACTATGTTACCTATTCATTGACGCTTCTTTGATGATTCTATCTTCCCTTTTTTTGATGTTCAATAAATCCTTTTTTTGAAGAGTACCTCGATCCCTGGGTTCCATCCTTTGTCGACTTCCTTGTTCCTTTGTTGGTACCATGTGTTACCTCGTGTATATTCTAGTACAAGATATGGTCGATTTAACACTATATAGGTATATTTGCAATCCCTTATACTTCTTTTATACGCTCGTCATATCCTAATTTAATATTTAGTTTGGGTCCTGGAAATGTTTCAACATTTTTCACTGATTTCATAATAGTTTACTTTTCATCCTACAGAATTAAATACAGCCTCACAATATCCTGATTTAAGTCGCATTCCCATTATTTTCATCTTCAACAATAAAAATACACTAACAGCCACATTTTGCGACTTAACTTGGGGTTTTAATTTTATATTCCACCAACAGGAAAAACAAAACCTAAAACTGTTTCCTCTTGAACTGACGCAAACTTGAAAAAATATTTTAATAATGAAAAGAGAAACACTTTACCAATATTTAAGGACGGTAAGCGAAAAAGAAGGCAAATGATCAATTAAAAACTAATAGTAATATCGCAGATATAAGGAAAAAGTATATATATATATATATATATATATATATATATATATATATAATATATATATATATATATATATATATATATATATATATATATATATATAATATATATATATATTATATATATATATATATATATATATATATTATATTATAATTATATATATATATATATATATATGTGTGTGTGTGTGTGTGTGTGTTGTACTTCGTTTTCATCATCACTACCGCATTACGCCTTAGTGACACAAAAAAAGAATGCAAAAACATTACTTTAAACAACAAAATTAAATCACTTCCTTCATACATTATTTCATTCACAACTATGTTCCCCAATCTATTCTGATTTGTTTCCAAAAAAAGGAACAAAAACATCCAAAAATAAATTTACATAAATAAACATACTCGAACTAGAAATAAAACACTAAGAAAACTTAAGATCATTTCATAAAAATAAATGTGACAAGTAATTATGTCAAACATTGTCTTAAATACTGTTCAATAAAATCATTAATGTCGTTCTAAAATAATTGAAATTTAAGTTCCTCTTATTACATTTTAAAGAATTTTTTGAAAATACCATTTTTTTTTAACTAGCCATTGATGAAGGTAAATGTCATAAAAAAAACGAACTATGAATATTTTTCAAGGAAACAAACATAAATCTATTGCTTCTGGTTTTTTTTTTGTAAAACATTGAATGAAACCGACAAAACTTGAATGAAAAAGAACAGAGTTAACGAAATTCCTTGTAAATTCTAGAATAAGTAATTTTAAAAAATATCCTTATTTTGAAGACATTTCGAAAAACAATCTAAGACTTGTTATTCATTGCATAATTACATTGCAAAACTTAATTTAAGCAGTAATCTAGAATATTACTGATAATTATAATAAATTTAGCCCCCGAGCTGAAGCCGAGGGATAGGATATGAAAATTATATGCAGAAGCGAAGTCGAGGAATAGTAAAATGCTACGTGTCAGTAATTATTCCTTTTCAGCCGTATTACATACGATATTCTTGGCAGTAAAATTCAAAGAAAGCTCAAAAATTTAAAACAAATCTTACAAGGCCATTTTCCTTTCGAAATTTTCTAAAATACTTTAAATAGTAAATAAACTTCCTCAATACAAAATTAATATTAAATATTGTTGAAAATCATTTGGGAAGGCTGCGTAAACTGACGAAGCCTTACTATCAAAACAAAAAACATTTTTTTAATTTTAATTAAATGAATCCATACAAAAAGCGGCTACAACTGTTTACAAATCACGACATAATTAATTTATTTCACAGATGGAAAAACAACGCGAAAGAGAAAAGAAACTTTAATAAGAGAAATTCCAAAAGAAAAACGTTAGGTATTTAGGCTTCTGATCCTTAGCGGTATATTGCGTAAAAATAAATACATTTTTAAGCATTTTTCTTTTTCTTTAAAGGAAATTTAAGCATAGTTACATAACTAATAGATTTAAATATTAATGTAGACGCGTAAACAGAAGTAAATTAAACCACAAGAAAGTTGAACAACAAGTTTAGTTTGTTTAGTTTGCTAATCAATACAATAAATAATGTAAATGATCGTATAGGTAGCATGGCCCATAGCAAGCAACAATATCGTCTCCTTATACTAGCCTCATAGTTTGCTAATCTTCTATTACTAGGCTATTAATTAGCTAGTCTTCTTTTACTAGCCTCTTAGTTCGCTAATCTTCTTTTACTAGCCTCTTAATTTGCTAGTCTTCTTTAACTAGACTCTTACTATATTTTGTCTTCTTTTACTAGCCTCTTAGTTTGCTAATCTTCTTTTACTAATCTTAGTTTGCTAATCTTCTTTTACCTTACTATATTTTGCTAATCTCTTTTACTAGCCTCTTAGTTTGCTTCTTTTACTAGCCTCTTAGTTTGCTAATCTTCTTTAACTAGACTCTTACTATATTTTGCTAATCTTCTTTTACTAGCCTCTTAATTTGCTAATCTTCTTTTACTAGCCTCTTACTATATTACTTTCTTTCGCTAATCTTCTTTTACTAGCTCTTAATTTGCTAATCTTCTTTAACCAGACTCTTACTATATTTTGTCTTCTTTTACTAGCCTCTTAGTTTGCTAATCTTCTTTTACTAGCCTCTTAGTTTGCTAATCTTCTTTTACTAGCCTCTTAGTTTGCTAATCTTCTTTAACTAGACTCTTACTATATTTGCTAATCTTCTTTTACTAGCCTCTTAATTTGCTAGTCTTCTTTAACTAGACTCTTACTATATTTTGTCTTCTTTTACTAGCCTCTTAGTTTGCTAATCTTCTTTTACTAGCCTCTTAGTTTGCTAGTCTTCTTTAACTAGACTCTTACTATATTTTGTCTTCTTTTACTAGCCTCTTAGGCTGATTCTTCTTTTACTAGCCTCTTAATTGCTAGTCTTCTTTAACCAGACTCTTACTATATTTTGTCTTCTTTTACTAGCCTCATAATTTGCTAATCTTCTTTCACTAGACTCTTACTAAATTTTGCTAATCTTCTTTTACTAGCCTCTTAATTTGTTAGTCTTTATTTATTCGCCTCTTAATTTGCTACTCTTCTTTTACAAGCAGCTTAGTCTCTTTTGTCTTCTTTTACAATCCTCAAAGTTTACAAGTCTTCTTTTACAATCCTTTTTAATTTGCAAGTCTCCTAAAACTAGCTTCTTAATCTCTCTTGTCTACTTCTACTAGCTTCTTAGTTTCCTTAGTCTTCTTATACTAGCATCTTAGTTTTTCTTATCTTCTTTCAAAGACCTTAAGACTTTCCTCTTTTAAGTTATAAACTGTTTTCCCCTGACTTATTTAACAGTATTTTTATTCTTCACTCTTTTAAAAATGCAATTAACTTTTAAAATATTAATAGTAAATGTTACCCCAAACTATTACAATACTCAAAACTAAATTAATGATATATCAAATGACATTTAAGAAAAAGGCCAAGATTCCTACATCACAAAACTTATAATTCAAAACTTTAAACACGTGCTTGCATTTGACAACAAAAACTAATGAAACTTCCAAATGAAAAACTTTAAGAAGTCCCCTAGAAAAAAAAACTTAAAAACGATTAATTTCAACTACTTCTGCCTGTCTTGAAACGGTTCAAGTACAGAGAAATAAACCTTCCGCCATTATCTTCTTGCAAAAAGGAATCTTTTTCTAAAACCAATTTCAAAAAGATCCTTTCTTCATCATGATTCGTTTTCTTATACTTGTTTAAAACACATTTATAACTATTTTCTAACTACTTTGTCGAAAAAAAACTTCTGTTTCTTATCATTTTTTTCAACAAACTATCCAATTTCAAATGTGACATTTCATAAATTAATACTGAGTATACAAGCATGACTTTTGAAAGTTCAAAATTCAAATTTCATTGTTTAAACTTTTTACCTAATCTAGTTAAAACTGTTTAACAAAAGGCTTTTATTGTCGAAGGATTGTTAATTTTTAACCCTTTTCAATGTTCTTTTGTGAAAAATTTATGAAAAAAAAAATTTTTGTTCAGAGCCATATATCTTACTTTAAATTAAATAGACGTCAATAAATTTTATTTAACAGGTTTATAACACAAGATATTTTTAGTAAATACGTAATACTTGTTTCACCCTTTTTTTGAGGGTTAAAGTTTTTGTGTGGTTTTTTCATCCCAGGTCTTTTTGAAGGTCAGAGTTTGCGGTATTCTGAGGTCTTGCCGTTCTTGGAAGGACCTAAAAGGTCCTCTTTTGTTTTGCGCAGAAAGGAATTAATGAAATGAACATCTGTCGAAAAGATTTTCATTGCATCCAGTACCATCTTCTAAATTCTAGAAATATACTTCGGTATGAGAGTAAAATCAATAGTTAATGTTTGTAAAAAGGTAATTTTAATGATTGATTAAAGAGATTTTAAATCATGATTCGAATAATGTTTAGAACATGATAAAAATTGTTTTTTTTAAAAATAAAACTTTACAAAATTATGAAGAATACAAAAATATATCATATGAATATGATATTTTTAGAATACAAAAAGACGAAAACAGTAAAACAAAGTTTTTCATCTGGACTATTAGTGCTGTAAATAATATTAAAATAAACAATGATGACTAAGAAATTGTTAATCAAATTAATAAAAGGCGGGTTGCATCCACTAGTTGGCAAACATTTTTTTATTTTTGATATAAACTAAGTAGATGAACAAAAAAAAATCTTTTACTTCGAGACGGTATAAAATGTTAAATTAAAAATATAGTACTTTTCACTCCCTAGGGAGTAACGTGTACTTTTTACTCTCTTGAGACTAAAAAGTATCTATTTATCCCTTGAGAGTTAAAAAAGTTTTCTATAAGTGCGATTAGAGCCTACAAATCATGTAAGAGGGGGTATTATGTTTTAGGGATCCCCAACTTACTGCCCAGGGTAATAATAACGTTGTTTACTCCCTTGGTGCTTACTAACGTTGTTTACTCCTTGGTGCTTAATAACGTTGGTTTACTCCCTTGGTGCTTAATAACGTTGTTTACTCCCTTGGTGCTTAATAACGTTGTTTACTCCCTTGGTGCTTAATAACGTTGTTTACTCCCTTGGTGCTTAATACGTTGTTTACTCCCTTGGTGCTACTAACGTGCTACTACGTTGTTAACTCCCTTGGTGCTTAAATAACTTCGTTCTTTTATAAAATGCAATATTAAAATTACGCCGCAAAAACAACCTTCCCACTTTATTATCTAAAGTAAAATGTCTTAACTAATTAAGACATATTTCAGACGACATAATAAGAAATCAGAACTAATAAACCCTTCCTACTTATAAGTCACAAAAGAACTATTTCAATTAAAAAATATGAAGGCGTATGTCATTAACGTAGGCATATAAAAGGAATTTATGTAAAATAATTAACATTTAATTTAGATTAATTTAAAATTAATAGATATAATGTCTATTAATTAGTTAACAGCTTAACGTTTATCAATAAACCTGTGTAATAAATAAACAGGGAATTAATTATAAAATTTTTGCAGAGTAATTATTTATAACATGTTAATTCAGTTTATACTTTTTTCTTCATTCACAAAATTAAGTTATTTACTATTTAAGTTATTGTACTATTTATTATATTGAGAGACAATTTATTTTACTATTTAAAACAATAAAATAACTCTTAAAAATTATAACGCGACCTAATAAGCTTTTTATATGCGCTTAACAGTATTTTTTTTCCTAAACATACATCTATATTTTTTACGCATTATTTAAATTGTTTATCAATTTTTTCATTTACCTGTTTACATAATTTACTTCTAGTAATTTAATCCCCTATTCATTAGAATTATGATTCATTAAACGTTGATTTAGTTGTTAAAATCATCGTTGTTTACAAATACCACTTAAAATTTAACATACTTTAAAATTTTGTTGCAATTCATAAAAAAAAATCAATTCTCATTTTGCGTATCCCAAAGCTTTATTTATTTTTAGCTTCCTAAATTCATTTTTTGCAATCTCATTTAAACAATTTTTTAAAATTTAAATTGAAATAAAAAAAATAGTCCAGATAAGACGGTATATTAAAATGTCGTCACAAGTTGTTAATCTTTGAAACATTCTTATGTTTAGAGATAACAAAAAAAATAATGATTTTCAAGAGTAATAAAATAAATAATCGCTCGTTGCTTCTCTCAGTTATATTTGTTTAAACTGTTTCGAATTCGTTTCGTAATTATTATCTATTACTGGAGTAAACTTTGATGCTCTATTAATTAATATTAATTTAAAACGACGCCCTTAAATATATTTTAGTCATACATGTTTAAAGTAACTTATGATTTATACTTTATTATAGTATTAAAATAACACAGTATTAACAATAAAAAACTTAATTTTAAAAACTCTACAAGACATATTTTTGCTCTAAATTAATGTTCTAAAATATAATTTAAAATAAGTCATACCATATGGTGCAAAAATATCAGAAGCTATACAGACCTGAAATCAAGAAAAAATGAAAAATTAGTTTGGTGTAACAAAATTAAAAATTATAATTAATGTACGGAATTAAATTAAGTAAAACTTTGTTTGTGACCATCATCATTGTATGTACTTAAGCATTTATCATAAGAATTATACTACTTAATATGATACTTAAGCATCATATTAACTTGAGCATTTATTAGGTGGTGAAGAAGTAAACGTTTTGGGAATTTTCAAAGGAAATACGGCTTTAAGATATTGGAATTAATTCACTATATCTTAAAATTTGGGAAGGGATGAAGGGCAAAAGAAAGTTTTTTATTCTACAATTCATTTTCTTTTTTTATTTGTAATAAGGAAGCAATAAAGATTTATAAATTACAACATATTAGCTATAAATGAGTCACTATTGAAAAAAAATAGTATTTTAAAAACTGGAGTAAAAAAAAAGGCAGAAAAAAAAGATACGGATGGGGTTCATGACCCTTCTTAGAAATCTTGAGTTCCAGGTAAGGAAGTTCTTACAAACTCCAAGGAAAAAATATAAAAGGCAACAACCACAAGGAAAGGTATCAAACATGCCATGGAAAAAATACGAACTATCCAACGTATAACCACCAACAACTACGAGAAATACTTACAGAGGAGTTATTAGGAAAATTCCTCATAACAATGATAACTCATACTTATTCTCATGATAAAAATTTCCCTTTTTTTAAATAAGAACGTTGTAAACTTAGAATATACTATATATAGAAGGAGCACAGGACCGTAAACACAATGTAAATTCCACTGATAACACGAAAGCCGGTTGACTGGTGCACCTAAGTAATGCTGCCAACCTGACAACAAAACATATTTTAAATATTTGTCATAAATATCTATTAATGAGAAAAGATCGTAAAGAACAAATATAATAACTTAAAACACCTGCTGAGTATTTAATAAAACTGTCTTAGATGGCAAAAGGGTGGCGGAATACAAGAATCTACATTTAGTTGACGACGACTACTTATTATATATAATTTTAATAAATACGTTAAACTTCAATTTAAAATGCTTTAAATATTGTAATGCACCGATATTTATATTAGTATTTTATGAATAATCAATCATTAATTAATAATAGAACATAATAATTCAGCAACCGGAAGTATTGCCAACTTTTTTTTAGAAAATTGTATATTGTTAGGGTGGCAGCATTACTTAGTTGCACCAGTCAACCGGCTTTCGTGTTATCAGTAGTGCTCCTTCTATATAAAGTATTATTCTAAGGTTGTAAACGTCTAACACATTTAGTTTGTGGACAATTTTATACAAACACAGCCACAAATAATATCTCAATGAAAAAAGTCGTACGTAGTGAACAATTTTATACATAAATACCAATAAATTTGCTTTATACGCGCAATAGAATAACAATTTTAAAAGGGGGAAAAATTTAAATTTTAAATACAATAAGATTATTCTTTGAATTCAAGGTCTTAAATTCATTACTTCTAAGAACATTGTCAAATGAACATTTCTTACAAAACAAATAAATTTTGCAACAAGAATTTAAAACCATAAATAAAGAGATTTTTTTTTCAAAGTGAATTATTGTAAATTCTTGAAATTTTAAACTTAAAAAAACTTCTGTTTTGTACAAAGAAAAAATACCAATTGAAAAGTATCTTAATTAGGAATTTATCTATAACCTCGCAATGCTACCTTTTCAGCGAATTTTCAATAGAACATTAAATTACCCTTATTTGTGAGATGTTTAATTAAAGGAAATAAATAAGATTATAACACAAATTCTTAAACTTTAGAGTATAAAAACTCTCTTGTTACAATAGAGTAGTAACAACCTTACAAAGAAGAATTATGTCCCTCCCACAGAAAAAAATATATCTTTAATAGCAAAGCACCTTTAACTTAATAAAAGAGCATCATCAGTGCCAGCCGTTGAATAAAGAAGAGGTTGATAGATGTGCCTTACAGATCAGATCTCTAAGACAGAATCAACTCGGCTACGAGGATGATGTCCTCTTGTTATAATGACATCGCTTTGCTATAAATGATAAATAGTTTCTGTGGAGAGATTTCTTCTTCTTTTATTAAGATGAACTTCATTAAGCGCTTTAAACATTACAAGATCGCACCATCATCAGTTCTAGCCGTTGAACAAAGAAAAGATTGATCGATATAGGAAAAAGATAAATAAAGAAAAAATCGGATACGGATAATCCAAATTTTTTACAATTTTATAAAATACGTACACGAGACATTTAATAACAAATCAACTAATGCTGATAATCAGATGAAACTTGACACATAAATTAATCTTATACATGGCTACATGCTTGCCAAATCTCAATCCGATTGCATCATTTTTCCGAAGTTTTATAACAATAAAAAAGTATTGTTTTTCTTTTACTTGAAAGAATAAAAGGAGAAAACATAAATAATTAAATTTTCTTTAAAAAAAAGCTTTAAATGTTTCACAACATAAAATTCTTTGAACTTTGTTTTTTTATATATTTTTCTCTGACCCTATCTGTCATTGCTGTTTTTACTTGGATGAGAACATCGAATTAGTTTTGAAATAAAAATGACTCAACAGGTGCACATGAAATGAAATTTGCCACAAATAATGATTAGATTTGAGAGACGTTAAAAGAATTCAAGAGATGAAAAACATGCCAATTTAATAGATTAAGAAACATAAATGAAAACTGTGGGAGGTTTTTCAGGAAAATGTATATCACTAAATCCCAGTTTGCAAGAAACGATTGATATGAGAGATACTATAAGATCATTTACGATTGCGACTTTGACAAAAATTGTCATGAGCTCAATTTGAAATTTTATGCTGTTACTGACAAGATACAACTCATTTAAAATTAATTTTACTTAATTAAAGACAAAATAGTCGTAAAATAATGTAATCTTTACGAGAAATGGTATAATTATTATGAAAATTCAAAAAATGAAGTCACTAATGTACAGTTATGGAACCACGCAATCCAGAGAATGATAAGGAGCTGTTGTATCCTCCCTTCAAGTATCAGTCTTGGTACTATGCTAAGTATGCTGATAAGGTTTCCGTCTTGCGATTTTCTAAAACACGCATAAATTTAACTATACATCTTTTTTTAAAAAAATCCAACTATACTAAACGCATCCAGCGGGTTTAAACGCGGCGTAAAGCAATTGATGCGATTTTTACGAAGGCAAAAATATAGCTGTGTAAAGTCACGAAGTCACTAGGTAAACAGTATAAAGTAAAAAAAGCGTAAGATAACGAACTTGAAGATCTAAGGCCAAATAATACTAGAGAAAAATATTTTAATTATATTTTATGAAGTGTTTTTTCCAGTTAGGAGCAGAACATCCTTAATAGACACCTGAACAAAGGTAACCTGTAAGCAAGGCTACCTCCATGGGGAGGTTTCCAACTTCCTACCACAAGTCATTTTCTAAACATCCCATCCTTTACGGTGGAATTTTTCATACAAATAGACTTTTATCAATGGAAAATAATATTTAAAAGTATATTTCTTTTGAAATAAATATAAGAACATACAATTTAACTAAAATGCGTAAAATTTCTCCGTAAATATTGAACAAATTTAAATGAACCGACTTATTGTCAAATCCTTTATATAGTTACGGTATTGTTTGGACAATAAAAACCTTATCATACACCTTATCACCAGTCAGTGCTACCAACTTTAAGAATTTAGTTCAACTGTCTATCTTAATGAAGAAGTATAATTCAATAGAATCAGGTAAAAATGGTAAAGCAACAAATAAACTTAAATACGTCATAACTTCAGTGTGCGCCGTGGAATGGTCTACAATATTAACAACACCAACTTCGTCTTTCCACCAATAAGCTTTAATTTAACTCTGAGCAGAGCCGGCTTTCGGCTATAATGCCATCTACAGTGCCGGTGAGATGTTGAGTCTTTCGATTCAGTCTTCAAGTCAGACTCCAAGAATTGAAAGACTCAACATCTCACCGGCACTGTAGATGGCATTATAGCCGAAAGCCGGCTCTACTCAGAGTTAAATTAAAGCTTATTGGTGGAAAGACGAAGTTGGTGTTGTTAATATTAAATACGTCAGTCGTCAGACAGCTACATCCAATTAAAAAATTAAAAACGTAAGACACGCATATAGTCTAGACATAGACAAGTAATATCAAATAATTAAAATAATAATTAATAAGTACAATTATATCGATCCAATTTTAAACAAAAAAATACTCAGTTTAAAATAATACTGTACAATCTTATCACTATAATAATCCAATAGTAACGTTACACGATAATCAATAAAAGATAAATGGATTTTATTGATCTAGTGTAATAAAACAATAAAAATTAAAGGAAAATGTAATTTTAAACATAGATTAAGACAGGATATAGCTACGTTAAACAGTATTACGGTACAGGGGTCCCAATTTTGTCTGTCGCGTACAGTAAACAAGATACTCGGAGTAATATAAATACAAGGCAAAAGATTAAAAGATTTAGTTTTATAGCTCTGTTAATTAAATAAAAATTAATTTATTATAATGTTTCTAATTACTAGTTATAATTTTTTAATTATACAATGGAGGAGACAGAGATATATGAATAGAGATAGAAGTGAGGCAAATATTGAAAAATGAGCTTAGCCAATACAAGGCAAGTTAACGTTTAAGTTTAATTTTTTAAGTCCTATCTGTCTTCTTACTTGATCTAGACTAGACAGCCCGAACTTAGTAGGTACTGCAAGCTATATTGGGACAAGATAGACATTACATCTTGCCAAAATTTGGTTGGTAACAACGCTATTCGATAGATTATGATGTAAACTAAAACAATAATATTAGTTTTTTTTTAAACAACGCAAGTCCATATTTACAATATATAACCATTTTTTTTAAAAACATTTGAGGAAAACGATGCTATTGGTCCTCGGACTAAATCCAAAGGCGAATAAATATAATCCTTTACCTCAAAAGCTTTCAAAAAACGTGATATGTTTACATGATGCTATATATGTTATGCAATAAAAACTGAACTCATCCCGTAAAGTTGGCTGCATTGTGGAGTCCATCTTATAATCCATCCATCTATGGATTAAAAAACTGAACTAATACTGATAATATAATTTAACTTCGTATTTTTGTTAACCATACAGAGTACTACATGTGTAAAAAACTCAACCCGATCTTAACACTTTTTGAAGAATTGTGATATTTAAAAATGTTCGTGAAGTTTACGACGCCACTCATATTGTGTAAACAACAGGGTTCTGGACATTAACAAGGTGGATTTTTGCACCACACACACAAATATATATATATATATATATATATATATATATATATATATATATATAATAATATATATATATATATAATAAAATATATATATATATATATATATATTATATATATATATATAATATATATATATATATATATATATGTACAAGTGAGACCACCCTTTTAAAAGATCATCTCCCCTACCCCTCTATCATAAGATTATTTTTTCTACGAAAATCTATAAAATCTTTGGCGCAAGAAAAAACCGCTAATAAAGGTAACATCCGGTATGGTTAGCTACTTAAAATGTGTCTAATCGTTTGAAATTTCTTTTGACTGAAATTATATTTAAAACAACCACGATAATATATATATGAGTGAGAATTTAAAACAAAGGCACTTAAAGTTAGAAATATTAACATCTCGGCCAAACCTCTTTGGTTCTGCAGATTCCAGCAAAAAATATTCATTCGTCCTTGCACACATTTAACTACTCAAAACCGTGACTAAAGCTCTCTTTGAAACCACGTGTTAATGGAACTCGTTTACTTTGTTTGTTCGAGCCACAAAGTCGTGAAATTGTTTGAGGTTATTTTCTTAGCCTCTCTCTTGAAAGTAAAACAGCTGACCAACCTTTATATCTTTTTGTTTAACAAATAAAAAAAACATTTTTTGCCGACCCAGGAAAAATAAATAACTTTAAAGACAAGGAGTCAGTTAAATGATTTTTCTATATATCTTTTTTCTATCTGTAATATACATACATACACACACATTTATTATATATATATATATATATATATATATATATATATATATATAATATATAATATAATATAACATAGTATTTTATGATAAAGAGCAATCACGCCTACAGAAATAATTTAAAATATAATAATTAATTAAGCTCTTTATACTTCAAGATTATTTCTACACTAATAGGGTAAGCAAATGAAATTAGGTCTTGTAGCCGCTAAATCATGGATGAATTTTAGAACATGCAATACGATCAGTTAACTCCAGTTAGTTAACCAGTTAGGTGAGTTAACCAGTTAACTCACCTTATGATTTAATAACTTTATTCAACATAAAAAATCAAATTTAGACCCAAAGACATTTTATATGTTTTTAAAAAATCTAAAACCCATGACGTCACCAAAAACTAATAATGGTATAACTTGTTTTCTTCATTTTAAAAAAATATCAATACTTTAAAACATACATGAATAAAGTAAAACAAAACATCTCTCCATAAGGCCACAATTTATAATAAATAAAAGTACAATATTAGATTATAAAAAGAAAGAAAACGATTTTACGAAACCGGTTGGGAGATTGGAATGGGAAGAGAAGAGAATAAAATAATAAATGATGGTTTAAAAAAACCACAGAGTTCTTTTTGTAAAAACTTTTTCAAAACTAGAAGGTTGTGCAGTTTAATGGCATCGTAAATTGTCAAGTTTTTTCAAGGAGAAAAAAATAAAGGAAATAAAAAAAAAAGAAACAAAAACGAAAAAAAAAAGATATTAAATCAACCCTTTTACTCCACATGTTTTTTTTAATGTTTGAGACGGAGTTGAGTCCAAGATTTTTGAAGATGCGAGATTTTTTCGAATTCCCCTTTATTTAAGTTTTAGCTAACCTTGCTTTGGCGACAACCTTTAAGCTACCTATTCTTAGAACCATATGTAGCAAAAAAAAAAATGTACAGGACATATAAACTCAACAAAAAATATCAAAAATAGAATAAAGAAAAACCAACATTGGTACTGATATTAATCCAAGGTAATATATATTATATATATATATATATAATATATATAATAATATATATAATATATATATTTGTGTCTGTGTGCGTGTGTAATAAAACACATATTTGTGCGTTTCTACAATGTGATATATTCAAATTTTAAACTTATTGATTTACTTATTTAATGTAAAACATATTCATTTTGGCAAATAAATTAAGTAATAAAAGTCAACAGGAAACGAGCTTTGACTTGATAATTTGGACTACTCAGAGTTTTATCTAAATTTAATACGACAAAAGGGAACTAATTTATACAATCAATAGCAAGCTATACCAAAAATAATAAAATATTAATGAAACTACAACCAAAAAGAAGATAATAAAAAGCTAAAAGCAATTTCTAACATGAAAAATTTATGAAAATTACGAATGTCAATTATTATAGTAAATAGTAACCATAATATATTGATTAAAACTCGGGTTTGCAATTGAAAAAAAAACTTTCCTCATAACTAATATACCAAAAAAAACTAAAATGTTTTTTCATGCTAACCATCCATGTATTTAGATGTCTTCTACACTAATAAAACTATTAATAACTATTTATATGAAAACTTAAAGATAAAACTGTAATACAAAACGGATAGAAGAAATATAAATAGTTTAAATAATAATGTAAATATAATTACTAAAAGTAAATAATATAAGTGGTAAAATAAAGATAATTAAATAAACAGTTAAAGCAACCATAGATAAAGCACAACACAATACAAATGATGTTTTCAATAAAGATGCTTACTATATAGTTATAAAACGATACACGGATAAAATCAGTTGACAGTGCAGGAAAATACTGTAGATGAACCAAGAAGTTTGACTGATTTGAAATTGAGGGGATGGTTTAACATCCAGGACTTACCTCATTGGCTCCTTCTTATTATTTTCCTACGCCGTCAACTGATTTTAGCCGTGTGTCGTATTATAGTTATAAATAAAATTCATATTTTTTTTAAATAAACAAGTTTCATTGATTTAATAAAAGTATAGATAGGGATAGAATAAAATATATTGAAACACATAGTAAGGAGTATTTATATAAAACCAATGTTCTACTGATAGGGAAAATTTGCTACACATGCTAAATAAATGTATACAGCAATTGTAGGAGGAAGGAGAAAAGCTTTTCTTCTAATGCTATATTACTTTATATGTTACTTAATAAATTATAAAATAGATACTTAAAAGTAATGTACTTCCGTCAAGGAAAATATCTTCCGTCAATAAATATTGATTTAAAACTTATCATCGTTATTATAATAACATAAGTATTTATAAATAAAACTTAATAAAAAACGACAAAGTTTAAAACAAAGCAACACAAAGCTCAGCATATAATAAAAAGACACATGGTCACTTCTAATATTTAAAGGTCATTCCACGGTGTTAATAATACCAAAATGTATGAGACATAAGGAAAAAATAAAATATTTTGTAACAAATAATAAAAAAAATTAAATAAGAGTATAACCATATGCTACCAATATCAAATAATATCTAACATAAAATCATAAAAAATATATTAAAAAGAAAGTTACAAAATAAATTAAGATATTCAAATAATAAGTTTAAACATAAATATTTCAAAGATAATAAATAAATAATGGTAAATAAAGATAATAAAAGTAATAAAAATATGATATAAGAATATCTACGTAGGAAGAAATAATTAGACAAAAAGTTATGACTAGTATAAAAATATTAAAGAGTTAATGTTAATAAAAATATTACACTAAATTGTATTTTACCATATTTTCATTTGATAATAACTCTATTATTAATTTCCTATCTCTTTTTTTCTTTCTTGATACTTTTTTCTTTCTTGATACTTAACCATTGTTAGTTAATTAAAATAATAAAAGAGTCGTAAAAAATAAATATATCTATATATATATATACATAGGGTACTTTAGTGAAAATAATTGCACAATTGCACAATAAAATACAAATAAATAGGAAACAATAAAAAACTAAATACAAGTAAGCATGATTTTTTAAAAAAATATTTGAACAAATAATTAAAAAAATATAAGTAAAACAAACAAACATAAATAGAAAATAACTCTAAACAAAAAAGTTGTATAAAGTTCAATTAAATATATACAAATATAATTGTATAATATACACATACAACTTCTGGATAAAGTTAGGTACAAAATGAAGCAAACTACGCAAAAAAAAAACAGTTGTAAGAAATGAAAATAAACCATTTCTCGTTTTTTTTAAGTTTCTAAGCAATCATTTAGCAAAAGAAGTTTTTGTATCAAGTACGCAGTGCAGTTGAAATAAAATCGATAAATGACGTTTCTCGAGCTGCATAATGCAGTTAGGACAGAGGGTAGATAACTTAATTTAAGCTCAAGTAGATGTGACTTCGTTGTTTAACGAGATCACCATGCTTAACCTTCTTAAAGGGCTTTCATTTAAATAAATTTAATTGCTAAGTCACTGTATTTGTTGTTACCTCTTTACTTTTTTTGATTTTTTTAAATTGTTTTTATTAATTTTTTAATTATTTTTTTGATTTTTTATTAGTTTTATAATATTTAGAATTTTTTTTTCTTAAACCGTAGAAAAAAACGTTTCTTTTTTTATACCGTAGGTATAATATACGAAAAGCATTTAGTTTGCACTAACAATCCAACCGGAATTTAACCCTAATTATCATCTTTAAGTGTTTTTAAGACCTTCTTATGTTGTTTTAACAAAGTTGTCTAAGTGTATGTGGATTTGCTATAATTGTTGCTTCCAGTGCGTTTATGCTAAGCAATCTTTAGGTATAGTTTTACATTCGATTTTTTTTTGTAAAGACTTCATTAATGACAAAAACAAAACTTTAACAAATTCAAAAATTTAACTTCAACAAAAATTTAAAAATTCACAAATTTCGACAAAAAGGTTCCAACCGAATTAAAATTTGGTACGCATGTAGTCACTTACAAGAACAACAAATGTGATAAGTTTCATCTCATTATCAGCATTAGTTTAAGTTTTATTTAATGACATGTATACATTTTTAGCTTGCCCAGTTTCAAATCTAAGAGAAAGTTTTTACTTTTCTCGTTTTGAAAGAAAAAAAATATAATTTAATAAACATAAATTTATGACTGAGAAGTACCAGCTATTATTAATACGAAACTGAAGATAACTTGACAGACTTAAATATATTATAAAACTTGGCGGGATTATAATAAACATTAGCATATTATAAAATAGTTTAATTCAATATGAAATAGCTTTTAAATAAAAAAGAAATTATATTTTACATAAAGTTAAATTAAAATTCATAACTCACTTAAAATTAGAGTATATTAAGTTTAATTTTGTGAGAAGGTAAAAAAAATAAGTTATTTAAATTAAAGATATATAATTTCGAACTAAATAAAAGTTTATAATTTAATAAAAAAAAAAAGTCTGGTTATATTTTAATAATACTTAATAAAAATAAAAATGTATTAACAGAATTTAACTTATGAACTTAAAACAACTGTTGTTTTAACTTATTTATCCTTTTTCAAATAGTCGAACTGCTTTGAATTAACTTATATGTGATTTTTTACTTTTATTTTTATTATTATAATGACAATAATCTTTATGAAGTTTTCTAAAAAATGTTGAAATTATGTAAAATTTAAAAATCGTTTGCAACTGATATTTGCACACACAATTTGTTTGAAACACATATTTCCACTAGATGCATCTAAGCAACCAAATTTCTAATCATATTGAATTTTATTAAAAAAAAAAAATTATTAGTAGATTTGAAACAGTACACATACAAAAAATCATCTAAAAAAGAGAAAAAAAATCGATAAAGCAAAGGTCATAATTTTCGTTTGAGGTCCACATATAAGTCTATATTTTTTTATTTTTTTCCCATGACTAAGCATAATTTTCCACTACAGTTGTTAATTCATATTTTATCACAAACATAAGCTTTCTTCCATAAATAGAACCTTTCCTCCATCTGAATTCAGGGAATAATTTTACATTAGTCGTTACAGCCTCGATGTCATTCATTAAAAATGTTTAATTATCGACTTTATCATCTAAAATATTTGCATAATTGTTTAGCATAGTAATTTTGTATCTTTTATTATTAAAAAATATTCAAGGAAAAAAATGCATAAACTAATAAATCTCAGAATATAGTAAAATAATGTAGAGTAATTATTACAATTTTTTTTCATGAAAGTTGATTAATTACAAGGATTAAAACAATAATTAACGGATAATAAGAAATAACTAGAAAACAAAATTCTACGTGTGACAGTTATTCATAAATTATTGATCATAATTTTTTTTCATAATTACTTAATGTTCTAAAGAGTTCAGAAAAGTGCATGAAATGTATGTGCAAGCTATAAAAAAATGTATCCAGAATGTAAGTGAAAAGATGGTTATAATAGATTATCAGATTAAGTATTTCATCTGTTAAGATTGTAATTAAAATACTCCTTACATTAATTATTATAGGTTAATTTTACATATTTCTTGCAAAGTCGTACTTATTATTATGCACGTAAGAATTGTATGCATATAAAAATTGTATGCATATAAAATCGAATTGTGTACCAGATTTAATTTTAGTTGGTTAGTTAATAAAAAAAATATTCAAGCTACAACGCGCCATAAATATTATTTACAAACAAATTATAAAAAAAGTTAATAAATTATTAATTTTTTTAACATCTCAAAGGTTTAACATTGGTCTACATGTTTAACACATTCATATTCAAACATTTTAATTATCAACTAATTAATTAATCGGCATAAAAAAGGCTCGTTTCTATTTTCAAAAAAATTTTTTTTAAGATCTGCAACAGTACTATTTGAGTTTGTCGGCCGCCACACATTTAGTACGTTCACACACACTTTAGATCCGCGTATCGTATGGGATACGATCTCTCAATCGGTAATTTTAAGCTGTATGAAACCATGCGGAGGGGGATCCGATCGCATACGCTAGAACTAGGGAGATGGAATCTAAATGGATCCCCGATACGCTGTCTTTTTGTGTGTGTACCTTAAGAGACGATCGTATTTAACGGATAACCTTCTCGTCGAACTTTTATTTCTTTATTTCACTTCTATAAAACGTTTTTGATCAAATAACTTTTGGAATATTATTTTTTTAGGGTAACTTTATTATTATGCAAAGAAATCACAATTTAATTAAATATATTTTTAGTTTTAAACTTCCTTATAACCAAATGTGAAGGTTCACTATACAAGACGCCATGTTTTGGCGGGATCAGTTATCACTCGATCGACTAAACAAATACGCTGCAAGAACCGTGAAGTTAGTTGACCGTATTGCATACGTATTCTATACGATCCGCGGATCTAGAGTGTGTGTGAACGTACTAATAGTCATTAAAAGTAGTAATTATAACTCAACAAGAAAAACAAGCAAACGAAAACACAATTCCTAACTTATCACTTAATCATTTGAAAATCATTTGAAATATGTGCTGAGTAATGATGAGGAGAGGGAGAGGGGGGTTCATACAGTCATGCAAGTCATCCGCATAGTAACCAGATTTTTCTTATTATCTGACTTCGATATTTCACTTGTCTCGTCAGTCTGAGTTTACTTAAAAAAATGATTTGGCAGAACCATCGAAAATGAGATATTTGATTGATGCACAACATCTGGATATCTTTGAGTCTATTTTTCAAAGTATTTTAGTTTCAGAGAATCATTCTATTTTCTCTGTTGGCCCTGTTTTTCTTAAGAGAAACCCTCCACGGTTTTTTTTTTTCGGTTTCACAATCTTTTTAACGTGTCATTTCCAAATATCATTTTCAACTTCCTCGTTTTCCCACTTTCTCAATGGAAAAAAGAACTAAAAAATTCTTCTTTTTCTTCTCCCATTTATTTTCTTATAAATTCCTTCATGTTTTATATTTTATTTATTTCATTCCCTCTAGATGCGCTCATCAACTGCAGCTTTTCTAGTAACATATCATTTATTACTAAAAGTGATTTATGATCATTACTATAAAACACCAAGTGATAAATGTTATAAAAAACTCATGACTATCTCTATTTTTCCATGTTTACGGATAATAAAAAAAAACCGATAGTTTGGTAACACTTCGAAACAATATTACGAAATGGACCGAACAAAATTTTTAAACTTACATTTGTTTTAATAGGAAAAACTGATGTCCCTTGTCTATTTTAAATTTATTTTTAATAAATTTAAAAACTCCTTTAATTTATGTTTCTTTCTTAAAATCGTTTTTATTGGCTGAACACAATAAAAACAATATGATTTATTTTAAAAAACCAACGAAACTATATCGGTTAAATAAAATGTAATTTCTAATTCTCAAAAATTACGTTTCTCAGACCGTTTTTAATTTTTGTCCTAAAACTGTCACGGTACATCGGCACTGAAATGTGACTCGAATTCGTTTTAATGAATTAAACGAGCGTCATTTAAGTAAAACTAGTCGAGTCTAATATAATATGATGACAGAAATATATTTAAACTTATGAACATTATGTTCTTTAATAATCCTCACTATGTTCCTTATTTCGCGTAATTGACACTGTTTATAATTTTCGTCTTGATACATCTTTTTCAACTTTTTCTTTACACGTTATGAACTGAGTTAACATTATTTTTATTTTTTTCGTTTTATTTCTCTTTTTAATATTAATTAAGCTTTTATTTTTAAATTGGTCGCCTTTTTGAGTCATAATTCTTTTTACATTATGGTGGTAATGAATAATTTAAAATACGAACTACAACATAATAAAACAAATACGATTATAATTTTAAATTCAGCTAATTTTATTGTTATTATAGTTAAAATTAATAGTAGAAATCTTTAGTTTTTAATCGTCTTATTCTTATCTAGATAGGGAATTTAACAAACACAGCTTTAATTTCTATAATAACAACAAAAAACTAATTAATTTATATTTAATCAGTGTTTAAATCATCAAAATCGGATAACTACAACTAAAGTTATGGCTCTTTTTAAAAACACGAAACATTTTTAATTTATGAATAATCATGGAATTTCTTGAAAAAAATATTGGCTTTATGTACATTTTTTGGCCATTTAACAAATGGAATAACTTTAGTAGGTGTTGTCTAATTTTTATAAAAATACACTCGTTATGTAGGACATTTATCAGCATAAAAAAAGGTTCTCTTCAAGTGGCAGACTATGCTTTTCCTCCATAATTTAAGTTGTATTTTCAGAAACATTTGGGCTTTTGGACTCAAGTGATCATATATGGCATATATGGACAATATGCCTAGAGCATCAATTAAGTTTAATAGCAACTATTTTAATTCAATAATAAATCTTCCTATATCAAAAACCTCATATAATAAGCAAATAAAAATTTAATTTTTTCTAGTCAAAAATTGAGATTCAAAATTCATATTTTCGCACGTAATTCTTTTTCAACATTTTAAAAATAAACTTATATTTTAATTTGTATAAACGCGTTGGTGGTTACAACTATGATAGAAAATGTAAAGAAGGGAACATAGGAAACCAATTTTGGATGCACGCCAACCAGTTTTTTTAATCACAACAGTGCTTTTCTTGTAGAGCTACTTTGCCAAAGGTTTAATTTTTCAGTTAAATTTTATTAAATTTCAGAACAAGTTAAAAAAAAAATATGATTGTATTCTCTATTCTTTTTTCTATAAAAGACGAAAAAATAAAATAGGAAATTATATCCAATGAATAGAGTAGTAAAAATCATAAAATATAGCTTGTGTAGTATGCATCTAGAGATAGTATGTACAATTCATTCATTATAAGAAAATTAAATAAGCGTCATTTTCATGATGAAAATTCGCTAATAATTATATCAATCAGTAGCTTGAATATTAAGAGAGTTAACAAGTTTACGAAACATAAGTTTCAACTTATGAATAAGTTGGTTAGAATTGAACCATATTTATTTTTCAATAGATATTATAGTTGCTGAGTATTCAGGCTACATACAAATATCCATAGAATTAAACGACAATTTGTTTTTTAATACATAAACTATAGCCATATTTTCCCGGTTAAATTCATAACCCTGATTAAACTAAATATTAAGCGCCATTAAAAATTATTTATTAACTTTGAAATACTAATTAGTACATCAAATATTTAATTTATCTTAGAAAAAATAAGTGAACAGTTTAATAAATTAAATTTACGGTATGGTTTATATTTTTTTTCTTCTAAATTTAACATTTTTTTTTAATTGTTGGTTGTTTTAGTTTAGGTGTTTTTAGAATCATAGGGAAAACTATATGTATCTTATAAATAAGATTATAAATAAAATATATATATATATTATAATATGATTTATTATATAAGACAACCTTTATATTATTTTTAACCGATATATATATATATATATATTATATATATATATATATATATATATATATATATATATTTTACAATTCGACACAAACTTGAACCGTTTATATTATTAAATAGAAAATTTTGATTTTAAAAGAATTTGTTTAAATATAAAAGTTAAGTTTTCCGATAAGAAGTTAAGTGTTCCTCAGGGATTGTAATAGAACAGAAATACTAAAACAAAATTACAAACTTATAAATATTAAAATCATAAGAACAAGCATTAAAATTAAATTAGTTTATTATTATTAGTAAGGAACAATATGCCACACAATTAAACAATGTATTGCATCATAATCGTTAATAATTTAACTAAAATTGCCTTTTCATCAATGGTTTATACCAGCAATGCTATATTTTTATTTTATGGTGTTATTCTTATATTTTATTTTTAGTTTTATATTGTTTTCATGCCTTTTAATATTAAGATTATGTATTAATATTAAGACCGTCCATGTTACTTATAACGACCTTCACCGAATTCCAACTCAAAGACCCACAGTATTATTATTTATAAAAAAAAAACTTTATTAATTCAATTCCTAAACTTAGTAGCTTAGCGACGAAAAGTGAAAGCACAACTCATTATTAAATTCAAGAGTAATAAATGATAATAAATTTAAAAAATTAATTACCAAAAAATAAAAAGTTAAAAGAGTAAATATTTATATCAATCTAAGCAACATTTTATTATATACGTGATTAGTTTTATAAACTAAAATTTTTTTTAATATTCTTCTAAAAAAAAGATATTAAAAATTTTAACTTATAAAAAAGACAAATAAAATTATAAGAAAACATAATATGTTTTAAAACAGCACAAAACTAGATAGCTAAAAACTGAGTAAAATACAGAAAAAGTTAAAAAACAATAAAAAATAATTAAGATAATAACAGGAAGTTGAAAAAAAAACTATAAAAGGAAATAAATATAAGTAACTAAACATTTAATAGATAACTAAGAAAAATTAACGACATTTACAAATAGTATGAACATAATAGTTATATGTATAGACATATTAGGTACAAATAGCTTTATTAAATGAATTTGAATGAGCACTAGTGGAGTTGTTCATAATGAAAGGAACGAAGAAAAGAGTCTCTCCACAAAACTATAAATTTATTCAAAGCGCTTTCAACCTACATGAGGCCATCATCAGTGCCAGGAATAATTATAAGAAAACAGCTAAAAGAAAGACATTATAAACGTAAAAACTAAATAGAATTAGTAATATTCTTCCTCTTCTTTTTCGACTCAACGATGTCGGTGAGCCGTGATAGACACCTAGCTATAGCTTTATTAACTATTGATACATTATTTTTGTTTTTTGTTTAAGCTAATATGTATATTATTAAGTTTGCAAAAGTAACCTATATTCTGTCTTTTTTACTTGGAACCTTATATTATACGAATGTTTAGAATGAGCGTGAATGGAGTCCATTACAAATAATGAAAACAACAAGGTCTCTCCACAAAACAAAGGGGATTCAACCTACAAAGAGGCCATCGTCAGAGCAAAACCTACAAAGAGATTTTGCTCTGACGATGGCCTCTTTGTAGGCCAGCATCAGTGATGATGGCCTCTTTGTAGGTTGAAAGCGCTTTGCCAATAAAGTTTTGTTTTGTGGAGAGACTTTGTAGTTTTCATTATTTATATTAAACGTTGAAATATTAAGTTACACACTTATAACTTAGTGTATTTTATCTCTTTTTAAATAAGAGGGCTACTTAAAAATGAAATATTTAGCAAATTCTTAACATGGCATCTTTGAGGTTGTTCGGATGACGGAACTGAAGGGGATCAATTCCTATTGGCTTTCTAATACCAACAATACGATAGCAGTATCAGAGGTAGACAACTAATAACCACGTATCACTTACTACTTACTAATAATCACAAACTACTTAATAAGTTAAAGTGTTATACAATTATTTTTTTATCCAATAGACAAGATCCAAGACAATAGACAACTACCAATAAGTTTTTAGAATGTATATAAACTTAAAAAATATTAAATTAAACAATAGGTCATTACTTATATTATACGTTGAAATATTAAGTTATACACTTATAAGTAAGAGGGCTACTTAAAAATGAAATAATAGGTCACTTATATATTAAATTTTTGAGGAAACAAAATACATTCTTCTGAACGTTACAACACTGTTGGTAGCTTTTAAAATACCGGCACATCTCAAAGAATGATAGCTGAAATGTACGCCGTATTAAATGAAATGCTACCGTTGCAAATGACTTTTTGAAATTGAGAATTCGATATAGAAAGAATCTAAAGTACTAAAAAATGTTCTTTCAAAAAATTACATTAAGGTAGGAAAGAAGTTCTCTAATGAGAAATCCTCTACGCAATTTTTTTGAAAAAACCCAATAATATCTTAAGTAGTTTTCTCAAAAATTTTCTCTTAAAATTCTCTCAAAAAGAAATAAAATTTTTTTTTAGGAAAAAGAAGGTTTGTGAACGCACTTTATAAAAAAAGATGTGGAACGAAGCAGAACCTACATAGGGTGACAAAGAAAGGTATACTTAAAAAAACATTAAGCGAAAATATCATCCAAAAAAATCTAGATCCAGAGGTTTTTGATCTTTTAAGAGGAAGGCCTGTGTTTTAAAAGAACAAGAAAAACAAAAGGGAAAAAGCGATTATATCAGTATCTTGAAACACAGAAAAAAGAATGGTTAAGAGAAATAGACAGAAGGAGTGGTATCCCCCGATTAGGTTCTTTCAGAGGGTATATGCCAAGGAGGGGATGGCCTTGAGGTCGGCAAAAAGATTCGAGAAAAAGAAATAAAAACAACTCCAAGAGAACACAACAATCTGGTCGGCAGTGGCTGAAGCTCAGATGTTGCAAGGGTACCTGGCGCAATGAGAACTCGCGGCGAACTCGAACCACTAAATTAAGGAGTAGATTTAACACCTTAAAAACAGTATCAAGGCGAATACTGCATTCATATGTCACTCACCCTAACTTATTAGATATAATAAATAGACAAAACAATTGAAAAAACATAAATTGTCACACAGAAACATTTGCATACATCAGATCATACATCTTTTCTGTATTTAAATTAGTCTTAACACCCCTTGATAAAAAGGACTCGTAAAAAGAGTCAAAAAAATGTTATGGAATGTAGAGAGCTCAGGGTCGTTCAAGTAGTTTTACTTGAAAATACATATCGTTCATAACAATTTATTGTTTTATTTTTTATTCACACATAATTTTAAATAAATATATAAATAATCTTTATTTGTTATAATCATTTATGTATCTACAAATTTATTACAATGTTTAATGGTGATTAAAACAAAATGCCATGGTAACAAATCATAATTTGGGCAAAGCAATTAAAATGAAAATAAAATAAAATTTGAACTTTTTAAATTTTCTTTTTCTTATAAAATCTTTCTATCTAATATCTTAAAAAAAATTAAAAATGGACTGCATGAAATACCAATATTATACATATAGTGGTATCATGTTGAAACAAGCTTATGAGCCCCAATTATAACATAAAATACACTGGTAACTTTTTCTACATCGTTAAAGGATAAGAAATCATAAAAGTTAGGAGGTTGCACCAGCCATTATCATGGTTACATCAGCTCCGTAGTTTTTTAGGTTATTTTTGCAATTAAACATGTTAATTTTAAATTGTATTCTTACATCTAGTTCTATAAATAATTCTTTTTTGTTGAAACGTATGAATTTAAAAAAAATAAAAAAGTCTTATTGAAGAAGTGATACCTATTTCTTTAATTTTCTTCAACCTATTTCTTCCTTTCAAAGTTTAAAGATTGTCTGACAGATCCGTCTGAAAGATTGTCATTTTCAACCGATCGACAGTGATCTTACATTTATTAACATTTTCTCTTTCTTTTGTCAGATCTTAAATTTGCGACAGATATAACCCGCCACGGAACTTTATTAGTTCCGTGCTATTAATACATACATGATCATATTAATAAACATTCAAACCACAAATACATCCCCCTTGTTTAAGAATTATGATCGATTATGAACATTTATGCATAATCCAATCCTTCAGTGTTAGATAAGAAATAAAAAAAAAATATTTTTGCTAATGCAGTCAAATTCCAAGTTGTGAACTTAGTGTTTGAAACAAATTGCGTCACAAGATAATAAACTACAAACGTTAACACTGATATAAATTCGCAATCTATGCTAGATAGAACTTACTTCGTCCCAAACAAAATATTATTAAATTATCAAAGTTGAAAATAATAAATAATTTAGTGATATTCATAAGATCATAAATAGAAAAAAAATAAATAGTAAAACAAAAGGCGGAAGTCCTCTTGGCCGCTACGCGGCGTAGGTGCCGCTTCGTGGCCACATAGTTTAGTCTTTTATTAGTTCGTCATATTACTACTTAATATAAAGGGCATATTATCTGGATATAAGCGAATTTCCAAATGTATTAGTAAAAAAACGTGATATTTTACAAATAGTTATATATGTCAACCGATAAAATTGGACCTAATGCTAATAATAAAATTTACTTTACTCTATGTGTTCAACATAAATAGTAGTATTTTATTTATTTTACAATACAACTATTGTAAATTGTATTACAATTATTACAATTGGTAATTGTAATAATATCAGCTAGATCACATACTATCACATATCAAATTATTTTTCGAGGTTTAGGCAATTTTCATCACAAAAATTACGCTAAAAAGATTGTTCGGATGACAGAAGTTGATCGGGGAGTAGGGGATCGATTTAATTTGGCTTCCTGGTTTGATATTTTTGTTGACTCATTATTGCGGGCTAATGGCGTCATACACATTTTATAAACTTTAGGGTTCAAAACATTAATAAGGTTGATTTTTATAGAGAGTTTTAATCAAATCCGAGAAAGAGCTTGAGAGTTATCGTGCGCAATAGAAATGTCGAAGAACAAAAATTACAAACATATATATATATATATATATATATATATATATATATATATATATATATATATATATATATATATATATATATTATATATATATATATATAAGGCCCGAAGAGGCGAGTGCATCTATCGACAGTCATATTTATACTGAAATAAAATAAAATAAATATATATATATATTTATTCTTGATCAGGGAGTCCTCCATTCAAAAAACAACATCTCCCCCCTCCTATGGCACCAACTTCATAAACTCATATTTTTTTAGGAAATTCGCTAAAAGAAAGGCATTGAAGAAATAAAAACTTACGTATAAATGTCACTAAGACGTAACAAGGAAAGTATTTCACATTGAATAGACACTAATTTGATTCCTGAGGTATGGCTAGAAGTATGTATAAATAAAAACGTTGCCAAAAGAGTGAAAAAAAACTCTCGAGGAGATGCCAACAGAGATAATTATCACGATACAATTTAACACACAACCCATGCAATGATTAAACAATAAAGAGTATGAAATAAACAGCATTAAAAATAACGCCTTAATAATAATGCATTAGTAGAACAATACAAAAGAAATAATGTGTATAAATACAATCAGCATTGTTTTAGATTAAATATTTAAATACTTCAAAATGTATGCAGCTCGAATGAATAAACCCAAGAACAAAGTTGCTAAAGAAAAATACATCGAATACATGAATGCAAAATAAGCAATAAGTAGGAGAAACAAACTGAATAATGAATAGCAAATAAACAAAAGAAAACAATGAAAACTCCGTATGAGCATTAGAATTCTTAAACCTACTTAAAAAATGTGCAAGTATATAATGCATTTTCTAGATTTGTTTTCGTGATCATGTATCTACTTCAAATTTGGGAATCTAATAACAGTAAGAGAGTTATGTGAAACAAACGAGAAATTTATTTTGTATGCTTATTTCCCAACAATAACTAAATATATTAGTATTATGTAGTAATAAATTAATCACATTATAAATAAATAGTTTCACATTGGATGAGCACAAGCGGGTTTTATAAATATTGACTTCGCAATTGGAATTGATTATTGTTGTTTATGGGAGAACTTTGTAGTTGGTAAGACTGGTAGGTTTATTTGTCGAGTCATGGTTCAAGGAAGTAAGTGTAATCATATTTTTATTCCCTGGAAGATGTCTCTCGCAAGGCGTAGAAGAGAATCCGTTGTTATAAAATATCCCTCGTATGTCCCACTTAGAAGAACGGCGCCAATGGATTCTACTCGTATAGTCTGGTTTGAGACCTTCTTTTCAATCTCAGGACTCGTATCTTTCTCCATCCCTACCACCGACGAGAACCAAACGTCCTTTACTTCGACCTTATTAACGACCTACCGTGTTCATTTTTTTCAAAAAAAGATTATAAAGCCGAAAAAAAACTTCCTTCTTCTGATAATCACGGGTTCCTAGAGAAAAGTACAAGATTACAAAGAAATCTCTTTCACCTATGATTTAGCAACAACCAGTGGCGTCTACCAGGATTTGCCTGGAGGCAAAACAAAATCACAAGCATCAATAGCCATATCATCTATTTTCTATTATACGCAATTTAACATCCTGTTCTAGCTTTAAAAAAACTTAATCTTTCAGAAACCGTTTAGTTCTTTTTAATTTTGCGTCGCTCAACCCATGTTATTTGAAATTAAAAACAAGAGTTTTTCTTATACTTTCACTAATTTTTAATAGAAGACCAATTTTAAGTCTAGTTAGTGGGTGATCGCTTTGGAAATTAAATTATACATTTTTTTCTCTAGTTGTAACGGAACTTAATTTTACCCCTCTAAAGTAAGCTATTTAATTACTTAATTTAAACTTTTTTGTTGATTTTTATTTTTAGAAGATAAAATTTAAAAAAAACATCTTAATTTTTAAACCTAGTAGAAAATTGGTTTCATTTCTTTTTAAAGTTAATTTAATTTTTTGGGAAAATATTTTAATTTTCTATATTTTAAAAACAATTATATTTTAATTAAAAAAATAGATACATAATTATATACAAACCATAAATTATTTTTGAAAACGCTAAATAATAATAATTGAAAAGTTAAAATGGGTTATAATAGCTTTAAACTGGTGGAACTAATTTAATGTTTAATTCCAAGTATAAGTAAAGAAACTTATTACTTAAACTTAGCATAATTTACTTCCATTATTTACTAAATAAGTACACTAAGTTTCAATTCAAAATGGCAAGTATATCTAATGTTTTTGTAAGATTATAAAAGTTAACCAGCATCGAGCGAGGTCAGTGCCTGAATGGGTGAATAAAAACTGCGCTGGGAATGAAACTAATGAGTTTACTGTCTAAGGACGAGCGAAGACGTATTGTAAAACATTTGATGATTTTTAAATTCTGAGGACGAGCGAAGAAGTATTGCAATACATTTGATGATCTTTAAATTATGAGGACGAGCGAAGAAGTATTGCAATACATTTGATGATCTTTAAATTATGAGGACGAGCGAAGAAGTATTGCAATACATTTGATGATCTTTAAATTCTGAGGACGAGCGAAGAAGTATTGCAATACATTTGATGATCTTTAAATTCTGAGTTCGAACGAAGAAGTATTGCAATACATTTGATGATCTTTAAATTCTGAGGACGAGCGAAGAAGTATTGCAATACATTTGATGATTTTTAAATTCTGAGGACGAGCGAAGAAGTATTGTAATACATTTGATGATCTTTAAATTCTGAGGACGAGCGAAGAAGTATTGCAATACATTTGATGATCTTTAAAGTCTGAGGACGAGCGAAGAAGTATTGCAATACATTTGATGATCTTTAAATTCTGAGAACGAGCGAAGAAGTATTGCAATACATTTGATGATCTTTAAATTCTGAGGTCGAGCGAAGAAGTATTGCAATACATTTGATGATCTTTAAATTCTGAGGACGAGCGAAGAAGTATTGCAATACATTTGATGATCTTAAATTCTGAGACGAGCGAAGAAGTATTGCAATACATTTGATGATCTTAGCTTATCTCACAAGAAGAGGAAATGTTTTAAGATACCAACCAGATTTTGCTTACTATTTTCGAACATATTTTACACCTTGCTTATTTAAAATAATAATAAAATGTATTACTACATAGTATTGTGGCCACCAGGTTAACGGAAGTCATTCATAAATAATATATTAATTAATAAAGCTGTCGGTTTTGATACTTGTCCGAAAAAATAAAGAGTTTATATCTTAGAAGTTAAGTTAAGAAAACTAAGGTTAGTTAAAGTAAAATAGACAAAATAATATGCTATAGTCAAAATGTCATGCGATAAACTTAATTCAAATACTGTTTATTTGTTAATTCAAAATCTTATATTTTTTCCTTAATCTTACAAGCCATTAATAGCCTAACAGGGAAATATAATTAAACTGTACTAGTGATAAAAATAGGTCATAATTATTAACAACCTTGGGATAAGCAAAAACGTTTTACAGTCAAAACAAATAAAAGAAGTTCTTCATATATTAGGTTAGTTTAAGAAAATATTAAAATACGCAAAATAAAAGAACTAGAAGCGTTCATTATTCATAAAAAAAGAAGCTAACTGAGAGTGGAGATCATCGTTGATAAATAAAACAATTTAACTGAGTGTGGAGTTTATCGTTGATAAATAAAACAATTTAACTGAGTGTGGAGTTCATAGTTGATAAATAAAAAACAAGTTAACTGAGTGTGGAGTTCATCGTTGATAAATAAAAACCAAGTTAACTGAGTGTGGAGTTCATCGTTAATAAATAAAACTTTGTATTTGTATGTTTTTGTATTCCAATGTTTTGCTTTTAGCTGTTTGGAGACTGTTAGGAGATTGTACTTATATACAATTATATTATGTATTTTATAATCAATAAATAAATAAATACAAAATAAGATTAAAAAATAAAAATGTTGTGTCGAGTACACATACACTAAAGGTACACTGAATCGAAGTTAAGAATGTGAGATAAAGTTTTTATGATCACATTAGTAATTATTTTCCATATGAGAGTAGACAATTATTAAAAATAATTAATATAGATAGATATTAATATAAATATAAGTCTAATATAAAGTAATATAAAGTCTAAATAAGTAAGTAATAAGTAAGTCTAAATAAAGTCTAAGTAAGTAAAATAAAGTCTATATAAATAGATTAATATAGACTTCATAGATAATAACATTTTTCCAAACGTATTGATCACAACTATACCAAACTAAAAAAAAATATATTTTTTTACAAATATATTTTATCTAAATTGTACGATATCAATTGTGTTATAATTTTTGTTCAGATTGTATGTTGGTGAAATATATGAAAGGTTATCTGCCTAGGAAGAAGTCAAGGTTTTATAAACGAGGTATTGACAACAAATCTATCAGTGACTAAATTTATGTTTAAATCTATCATTTTTGTTGTTTTGCTGGATTGCCTTGGTTGATTAGAACCACTTTAAAATTTTTTGGGGGGATCAATTTATATTGTGACAAATGATATTAAAAATATTTTAATAAGTAAAATCATTTGGTGAGTGAATGCAGTGGTAATCAACAGTATCTGGTATTTTACTACCGAGTGCTCTCAAATTTGTGACACAGAACGTCAAAAGTAATAAGGAAACAAAATAAAATAATAAATATTAGGTTGAGACCGCCGGATTAGTAAACAAGTAAATACTAAATTTTGAAATTTATATAATTATTACTAAACACAGATAAATAAAAGCACGCGAAAAGAGAGAAAAACTCTGGTTTGCAAGAATATTTATGTCTTTTCAATTTCCCTATTAAAGAAAATAGTGTTTTCTATAAAGAACTATGATATATTTAAAGCATAATGGATTTGTGGATTTTCCTTTTACGTATTATAGTAAACAGAAAATACAGTATTTGTAAAAATTTAAGTTTTAGATATTATGTTTTTTTTTCAACTCGAATTTCTAAAGATATCTCAATTTAATTTTAAATATAGTAAGTATTAAGGGTTGTACAGCGCGATCCTGTATCTTGTCAAACCAAGTTTTAAATCTAATGAGCTTAAAATTTTAATTAAGTTAAATGAAGAAAAAAATAAAAAATAGGCAAATATACATTAAAACAGATTGAACAAAAAAAACAATCGTGCATTTTAAAAAGGTTTAAAAATTAATAGGCATAAAACGACAAAAAAAAGATAATAATAGAGCGGTAACTATTAAAAATACGTCGCAAAAATAGACGGAACCTCCCCTTCCCGATCCCGTTTGCGAATCAATATCGTAACAGTTTAAACTACGCATATCTAAAACATTCTTCTAGTGTCAAAAATTAGTCTGAGTGATTTCATTTAAATATAGATAGCTGGACAATGTTACCTGTGAATAATTATGACCATGTGAGCATAAGACGGGAAACAGAGAAATTAAAACGAAAAGAATGTTAATGAATGGGTAGTTCAAATAAGTATTGCAGATTTTAGATAAAGGTCTATAAATAAGAGGCATCTAAAACATTTTAGATAAAGATCTATTAATAAGAAGCATCTAACAAAAAAATGTTAAAACAAGCGTTATTTATATAAAAATTAGCTGAAAAAGGAAACAGTACTACATATTTTATCTGGAAAAGAAAAAAGTAACATTATTGTAGCAGTGTTGCCATGAATTGAATTTTATCAACTATTTTTTGTTTTGTTTTTCAACAACAATTAATTTAGGGTTTTGCTGATTTTTTTCGTGGCTATTGAAATCTTTTTAATTGAAGTTAAAAGCGGCTAAAGCCGAAACATTAGTTGATATAGAAGTACTTGTAAGAAAGTATAGCAGCTCTAAATAAAGATTCATAAAAAGCACATCCTAAATATTTTAAACCTATTAGATTTGTGGTTAATATTGTACTAGCCATAATATTGCAGTATGGAAACCAGACTAACGTTGTTTTTATAAATATATAAATGATTAGATATAACTTCTACATAAGAAACAAGATATAAAAAGCACTCACTAATATGCAAAATAGTTATTAGTTTAGGGACGGAAGCAAAGCATTAAGTACATAAAACCTAACTTAAATTTATAAGAGCGAGTTTTGAAAGTGAAAATTTAAATTGGACGAAATAATGAAAAAAACAAGTAAAACGAAACAACAAGTTGGGGCAACTTCTTGTGTCCCAGGAAGTAAGTTTTTATAATAATTTTAAAAATAACAAGAAACCATAAAAGTTGGTAGAAAATGGATTATAATAACGTTAATAAGAGATTCATATTGGTTCAGCGGAAAAGCTAAAAAGCAACTAATTTCATAACTATGTGCATGTATATATTGGATATGATATATATTGGATGTGATATATTGTAACAATTTTTAAGCTAAAGCTTGCAATACACTTACGCATTTGTATTTTAGATGAACAGCAGATTGAACTGTTTATTAAAGTCAGTTTGAAAAACTGACTTTAAAGAAAATTGGTATTGGGAATCGAATTTGACCTAATACCGGCCTCATAGTGTGATATCGATTAAATAGTATACTTTTGTAATTAATTAAACGATAAGATGATAGATACAGGCATGTAAGTACATTGAGGCTGATAAGTGTCATGCCAGTTTAAAAACCATTTTGTAGGCAGATTATATGCAATTGAGAAAAAATAGGTTTATTGACAACAAAAAAGTATTTTTACAAAGTATAGATAATAAAATCACCTGTTTGCGTTTGGAGTTTTCAGAATGTTTTTGTTTGAAGCGGCCAAAGAGGACTTCCAATGATTCTAAATCCGGTTGATCTCGACAGAGCAGGAGGTAGGCCCTCCAGTTATCCGAGTCAAATCCCCAGTGACAAGTACGCACCTCTAATCGTCGATGCGCGTGACAAACGAACTGTTTGGGATTTAAAAGACCGCCGCATTCTAAACATTCAATACATGCAGCGCAAGGTTCGGTGTATAGTTCTGGCACGCAAAGGCCTTTAGCCTTACCGAAACACTCGTGATACACGGTAAAACTGTTGGCAGGCGGCATCTCGATGCGCCTCGAAGGTTGGGCTCGGTGTAAAAGTGCTGAGCACAGTCGTTCCGCGTCCGGCTTGGTTATAAGTCCACACGAAGGTGCCGAATTAGGAAGGAGGCCGATGGCCTTGAGCTCGTCCAACTGGTCCGGTTGACACCGAGAACAAAATATTTGCAAATCATCACAAACTTGATTTATCTGTGACAACGAAAAATGACGGAGAACGCTGTTGAGAATTTGCGGCAAACACAGTCGCTTTTCGCCGCCAACCAGGAAGCAAGTAATAGATTCGCCTTCGAGAACCGTTTCGGCACGACGTGAAAAGCGGTCGGGTGCAGCTAACAGGGGAAGGTTGGTTGGCGGCGGCCTAGGAGGTGGTGGCGGTGGATCCGGCGGCTGAACCGCCGGCCTAAGTACGGATCCAGGTCCTTGTAAGCTCCTAGGTGCCGACAGCTGGTAAGTCTTGAGCACGGTGTTGAGGTGCGAGTGTCCCATGAGGGCCTCCATCACGTGTAACCCTCCCGGCCGGTCTGCATGGTACCACGCTCACCCGAGAACTGAGCTAGCGCAAGCGCTCCCCTCCTATCGATCCCCAGTCTCTCCCTGTCTCCGCCAGATGCCGCCCTAGCGCCCGTCTCTCCCCCGTCTGGCGCCCAAACCGTCTGCCCCGTCAAAATAGCACCCCCCTCCGGGACTACGCCCCCTCGACCCGTACCACCTACCTTACCTCCTCACACAATAGAGACCTGCAATAGATCTGGGGTAGCCGCTAGCCACTGCCACTAGTCAGACAAGTAGGCTTAGTTCGCATAACTATTGTAAAGCCTCTACAATAATATAAGTACGGTATAGTCCAACTATGCACTCACTCCACATACTTAGGTAACAATAGAAATTCTCGTCGCTAATCTCTGAGCTTTACACTGACTGCTCAGTACAATATCAATACAAGTGCACTGCGGTTACTATACTGACCTGTCACTCCCACACCTACTCAACCTAACGTCCAACCATGAACGTCACCAACAGTTAAAACACAATAATTTAATAAAATTAATTTCAAATTTAAATAAAAGGAATCTAACAGCACTTCATAAAATTGCGTTGCATACACATATTTAAAAACATTGTCCATATTTTATTACTTCCATATTTATTACGATTGGACTAAATTAAAACTTTATCCATATTTATTACGAATGGACTAAATTAAATTATCCAGATTACTCCATATTTATTATTACTCCATATTTATTACGATTGGACTAAATTAAAACATTATCCATATTTATTACGAATGGACTAAATTAAAAAGATTATCCATATTTTATTACTTCCATATTTATTACGATTGGACTAAATTAAAACTTTATCCATATTTATTACGAATGGACTAAATTAAAAAGACTATCCATATTTTATTACGTCCATATTTATTACGATTGGACTAAATTAAAACTTTATCCATATTTATTACGAATGGCCTATTTCGTTGTCATTGAACCTAATTATCATCCTTTTTTAATTATTTGCTACTTTTCATTTATTAAACTTATTCACTTGGTCACTTCAAAATATATAATTAAATAATAATTTATTCACTTTACTTATATAATTATACATATAATTTAATTTAATTAGAAAAAAAATTTCCAAAGGAAATTCGCTAAAAGCATAATATATATTATGCTTCAGCTTATAAAATTAGGAATGCGTTGTATCAGGAGCTCACCTCCTATGTATGAGATTATGTAATAATCATACATAATACTTGAAGTGCTCATATCGATTCCGAGTCGATTTCATAGCCCTAAAAACATTGTAAAAAGCAACTTGCTTAATTGTTTTTGTCTGCCGATCGTATTGTTAAGCTTAGTGGTCATTTACTACGGGTTTTTTTAGTGCCGGTATTAACTACGGTTTCTTTAGTGCCGGTCGGTATTTACCACGGCTTTGGTTACTTATAGTAGTTGTTCATGTAAAGACAATGAAGAAACAGTCTCATTATTAGGGAGCGTGTGGTGTAAAGAGTTTGAATGTTCAGGTTTCAAAGATTTAGAACTGGAGGGTTACACGATGATGACATGGAGTCTCTAAGATGGCAGGACATCCATAGTAGCAGGACGTTTACTATGGATGTCTAGGAGGTCCTATGGACATCCATAGGAACCTCGAATTGGATGGGAACCTCCAAAGTCGTGGAGGTTCAGTGATAGGTGATTGATTTTGGGTTTGGTGAAAAGTACCGAAACATGCTTTACTCACCAGTCTTGACCTCCCCACTCTGACTAAAATTTTAGCATCAACAGACCGATTCTATTCGATTCAGTGCCAATCGAACTGACGCTGTAAAACTCAGACTCAAATTTTTAAACCAGAATTTTATCATTTTTTCTAAAATTTTATTAATTCAATTAATAGCGCTTAGTGAAGCCACAACTACCTGCGGTTTTAATTGAGGTTTTGTCGTTCCCAAGGTCGTTTGGAAGATAGCGTCTCTTAGAAAAAATATTTTGTCGTGGTTTGGGACTTCTGAAACTAACGGAATTCGTTCACACTTCTGAGTTCAACTCCCGCCATGAGGACCACTCCATTAGCAAAGTTTTTCATGGAAATTCGCTAAAGTCGATTAAAGTAGGCTATGAAAAATATCATATTAGTTTTTCATAAAAATTGGTATAATTTACTTTTTGATATACATATAGACATCATAATATCCAAAAGCAAATTGTCCGTAGCATCTATAAGCGAGTTACGAAATCAATTATTTATATTTTTTTCGTAAACCCGTCAATAATAGATATAATACCAGTTCCAGTAAAACATACACCTCTCTTGTCATTTGGGACTGTCAAACAAAGCAAAACTAAAATAAATATTTGAACAACCAAAAACTCAAATTGACAGGCGAATTGATTGCAAGTATTCGGAGTGGAATTGTATCAAATTCTTAAAAATGAAAAAAAAAACATTACGATAAAATAAAGTATAGATCAGAGAAAGAGTGAACGATCGAATAAAACTATATAACTTGATGGTAAAAGAAAAATAATAAAATAAGCTGTCAAACTATGATTAATACATTTTGTAATACATTACAGTAATACATTACATTTTGTATTACACAATACAAAATATGTAAATATGCCCTTTTATGTATAATTAAAGGACGATCTCACATTTTGAGAAAATGTTTAATTTTGAAACACTGATGATGGTCTCTTGTTAGGTCGATTGCGATTTCCTTTATTGTTAAAAAACAACTACTAAATGTGGAGAGCATTTTTACTTTTCCTCCTCAACTACCGTAGGTATAAGGAAAAGTATTGTGTTCGCTTTAAAAATTTGAAACCAAGCTTTCATCCTAATTATCCGTTTTAGTCATTTTCATGACGTTCAGAGTGAAAACCACTCAGAAAAACCATAATGCCACATGAAACCACGTGAAAACCTACCATACTGACTGTGTCTGTGAGGGTCACGCATAACTCCCGCTGTGTTTATGCTACAGAGTTGACATTTAGCACAAAAATCAGGCTTTAGGTCTAGTTGTGCTTCATTAAAGATCATATTTTTCAGACTAACCTATAATAACCTATTTTGCTGAGTCATCAAATTAAAAAAAATCTTTAAAAGCGGAAGTTATATCCATCCAGTTGAAATTTGAACCAAATGTACATCGATCCAAACGATCCACAAAATTTCATCATGATATTGGTCGCCATTTAGAAAATATTGACTATCGTATTTTAAAACTACAATACATTTTTATCTACTCCTTGTATTGTAAGCTCTACATACAGTCTTGTTATCTCACACTGTAAATGTACTTTTACTCCCTAGGGAGGAAAAGTGAAAGTGTTGCCAACTTGACAGAATTTTTCAGTAAAATTTTTAGGAAATTTTTAGGATTTTTTCGGTGTTATGTTGGTACTACGGGTAGAATATACAATATACACACGCTAATGTTTAAATTACAAATATAGTATTACACATTATTCTATTGACAGCTTACAATAAAATAATGTGAAGATAGTGGCTTTATTCTCTCTTCATCAGAGTAATTGACATGGTAAGAATAAACTTAACTAACACAATAACAATTAAGGAGCTGAAGAATATATTAATAGTTGTTAGTATTAGTTCTCTAGTCGTAGATAAAATTTAATATGCAACAAGGGATGAAAGTTTTTAGCTCTCGTATTATCTCCCTCGTCAAGCCTTGGGAGATAAAATGTTAGTTAACTCCCTCGGCAAACCTCGGAAGCTAACTAGTTAATCTCCTTCGGCCTACCGGCCTCGTGAGCAAATGAAGTTTCCTCCTTCGGCGCTGCCTTAGGACGAAACTTTAACTTGAGCTGTAAAACTTACTTTCATCCCTTGTTGCATAAATAACTATTAATTTTCACACAGCTTTTCAACGTTAAACATATTGTCATATAGCGGGAGTTATAATGAATTAGTAGTAGAGATTTCATAATTATTAACTAACTTTATTTAACTTTTAGTTTGTGTGTTATTAGTGAACATACATAATTAAAGGTGCAATTTATTCATCAGTCGAAATCATGTCGTTTTACCGCATAAAATTTAGATTATAATATCATGTGATACATTGATACAATAAAGTGCTAATATTCTTATAAAGAGCTACAGTTAAAAAAAACTATAGGCAAATAAATTAATAATATCGAAGTGGCCACAGGGAGTCCCCGGGAGTTGAAGTGGTCAAGGCTGCATAGCGGGTACTGGCCGATGGCCTGTATTTAAAATATTTAAAAGTATTTCAGTTACACAATAGTATATTATGCTACTAGGCAGCAAAATGGAATTTTGCAGACGAGTTTTATAAATTTGCCCCCGAGCCGAAGGCGAGGGTGGGCTATGGAAATTACCTGCAGAGGCGTAAGCCGAGGCAGGTAATTAACCCATTTGACAGACGAGGCGAAGCCGAGGCTGGCAAATGGCGAATTACCTGCAGAGGCGTAAGCCGAGGCAGGTAATTAATTGCTCTAGTCTGCAATGTTTCCTTTGCTGCATAGTAGCATATACTATTTTATCTACTAACGGCAGAAAAAATACACAAGAGATTATTTTAAATACTTGCTGCGAGATTTTACAGATTTTAGGTAAAGACTGCTTTGAAGTAGATGCAACGCTGACAATATCAAGTGGAGTGTGGTCCAATAACTCGTCAATGTCAACAATGTTTGTATCTCTATTCACTTCACTGTTGTTCTCACTCATTATGTTTTAGTAACTTAACTTTAGTTTACAGATTTAGTTTTTGATAACGTTCTATTTTTGTAACTTTATATACTTAAACTAAATATAACAACATGAAATACAAAATCTGACGACTTAAACATTAAAAATCTGTCGATTCATAAACAGGTGGTAAATAATTTAATTTAATGCCAAAATTATCAGTGTTGCCAATTTGTTTCCAAAACATTATATATTAATTATTAGATAAACAAATGTTAAACATTTAATAATAATATCGTAATTTTAAGTAACAATAAAGAAATTTACATACTAGAAACAAGCTAGAATAAATCATAGTTTACAAAATAAAACAATACCAAAATTCACGCAATAATTTGTAAAATAATAACGTCCGCTCATTCATTTTCCCGCCTAGGGAGTTTTGACTTGTTTCCCATGTTATTTAAATGAGCCATAACTCCCTAGTACTTTTTTCATTACCAAAACATTTTGCGTACTGTTTTGAAAACATTTTGCGTACTGTTTTAAAATATTTCCCGTATTGTTTGACAGTGTAGGTAAAATTACATTTTGCAGCTTAAAAACAGTCCAGTAATGGCTAATTTTGCTGCCGTGAGTAGACAAATAAAATTACTATTACTAAAAACAGATACGTGGCATTTTGGAACTCTTTTTTTAGAATTTAGATTTGCTTGGTTTATCCTCCCCACGGTAGTTTCTTTGCTCTTCTTTAAAATAGAGAAGTTCACCAAGCATCAAGTTGATTCGTCAGAATCCTTGTCCATTCGTCTTGGAATCCTAGCCAACAACTTCTTATGAAATTGATCCGATATAAAACCGGCAGTTGAGGGCTGTTAATTTGGTAACGGGTAACGCCAATAAATTATAGTTTACACTATAAACCAAACCAAAGCTCATAAATCAATAAAAAATATAATAAAGACTTTAAATAATGATTTTATTGGCATGAAGTGGTTACCTATATAAAAATGTATTTAATTATTTAACTGGTCATTTTAGTTATATCATGAAATAACGGTATATAAATAATAAATAATATAATATATATATAATATATATATATATATATATATATATATATATATATATATATATATATATATATATTATAGTATATATCTATATATATATATATATATATATATATATATATATATATATAATATATATATATAATATATAATATGAGTCTCTCTTCGTCTGTGGAAGAACTTAATCAGTTCGAAACGTTACGTTTTTATTGTAAGTTTCTAAATGTTTCTTTATATTTCTTTATAATTAAGTATATATTATATATATATAATACTCCGTCATGCCAGCCATCTCATTAGCGAATACGTTCAAAGAAAATTCGTCAAAAGAATAAAAAAAAATTGGATCTAGCCATCTATGGAGTGAAGGGGGTATTAGAGGGCCCCAAACCCTCTCCCAAAACTATTTCAAATTTTTAAGAAGTGGACATCTGGCAATGTTTATTTTTACGTAGTATTTTTGGCACAGATGGTCTCACTGGGTCCAACTCTACACATTTTCGTTTGTATTTTACGATTAGTTCAAAGTAACCGTACTCCAGTGTGAAACCCATATATTTTGAATATATAACATATAATAAATGTATTATTATACACCTAATTAATATTTTATTATTAATTAAAAATGATGTATGGGTAAAATTATTTTTTTGTTCTTCCAACATAATACTAAATAAATAGTTGTTTTGTTTTTGGCGAAGTAATTTTAAAATATTTACTTCTCATTAGGAATAAACAAGATTTACAGCCTGGTTTTTAGAGAGTAAAGTAATAATTAACAGCATGACTAAGCAGAATTTCTTCCAAGTGATGTCCGAGGGGGGGGGGGGATTAGTCCCCGTATCAACTAAGATCCCCCCTGCCAGGAAAAAGTAAATGTAACCCTCCTCTATTCCGCGGTGCGGTGAATAAAATAGCCCCCTTATATTAAATATGTTTCTCTTGCTAAAAAAGACATGTCGAGTTCAAAATGTAATTTACCAATATTATTTTGGTAAGAATTACCCATACATGGTAATTTTATAGGAAATTTGAAAAGCTATATTATAAGATCCGTAACATTACGAAATTTGATACTAATATCTCTATATTTCGGTAATTCACCACGCTATTGTTTGACATGTACAGTAGATTTTTGTTAAACTATGTGGTTTTGCAAAATATTAGAAATTTATAAGGTGATTCAATTCGATGTAAACAAACCAAACGCATTCGGAGGTTATAACCTGACGTTTTTATGAATGACGTGTGACGTCATTGCAGGAATCGGTATAGGCGATTGAAAACCGCCTATACATTGAAAATTTACTATTTATTCCTGCAATGACGTCAATTCCTGACTATTGTCCGAAATTAACGTCATTGATACTAATATCAATTTTTTTTTGACCCAATATGTCAAAAAAATTGATTTCATAAGGCGCGGTCGAATATCCACGGCCTTTTAGAACATTGGATCATCAACAAACTTTTTTTATAACTTTTTTTTCAAAATTTTCAGTAATTAGCCGGATTTGTGATAAATGAAGCCTATTTCCGTAATCTGCACGCTCTTTTGGTTAATCTCAAAGAGTATTTACATTCACTCAACGATTTATTTTTAATCTAACTTGGTACATACATAACTACTGTTAGACGTCAATATTTTGTGTTATATTTTGACATGTCATATACGTCTAACAGTAGTTATGTATGTACCAAGTTAGATTAAAAATAAATCGTTGAGTGAATGTAAATACTCTTTGAGATTAACCAAAAGAGCGTGCAGATTACGGAAATAGGCTTCATTTATCACAAATCCGGCTAATTACTAAAAATTTTGAAAAAAAAGTTATAAAAAAAGTTTGTTGGTGATCCAATGTTCTAGAAGGCCGTGGATATTCGACCGCGCCTTATTTATAAAAACCTTCCCAATCGAATCGCCTTATAAATTCTATCGGGTTGGTGGTTTCAAACAAAAATCTATGACATATGTCACACAAAATCTTAATAAATATTAAATTTCGGCAAATATCAAATACGGGTTAAAAAATATGCTAAAACTTTACTTTTCATAAGTACCAAAAGAGGTATTTACTATTTAAGGACTTGCTGCAGTACATTTGGTGATTTGCATAATCTGAGGACGAGCGAAGGGTGTCCGAAATAGTCAGGATAAGCTTAGCGAATCCGACATGGTTAGGAAAAGTTCCGGGGTACCCCGTACCTGAATTTTTCGGTTACCTTTAAAGAATTCAATTTAAATAATCTTTTTAAATCATTATTATTCGTTCTCGAAAAAAAGATTGGCACAAAAACTAGATTAAAGTAGACAAAAAGAATTTAAAAGACAAAAATTATTGAAATTTGCACAATGACACCCTGAGGGAGATTTAAAGAGGGGAAACACGTTTTAAAGGGAAACTTAGCAATTTAACTTTATAGCAGAGTATAAGCGAGAGTAGCCGCGTCGTAAAACTCTAAAATGTTAGTTAATCTGCAAAAGAATATTCTGTTTTTAAATGCTTCTTGCCTAAAAGTCATAATAAAAACAGATAAAAGTTTTCAAAGAATAAAGCTATTCTTACTTGAGAATATGCTTAACTCAGCACCACACATTCTGGGTGGGCTGACTCAGGTGCGCTAATAGCGGTGGGGTAATGGTTAGCCTAAACAGTCGACGTTCCGGGTTCGATTCTAATCAGGGCCTCTAGAATATTCATGCAAGGGATAGAAATCCTTTCACGAGCTTCTCTTCGAAAAGGACATAAGGCCGGTGGTTCTGAGCCTGTGCGATGTGACGTACTCTTAATATCCCTAATCCTAAACAAACCTGGGTTTTATCGAAATTTATGACCTTCAATAGTAATATATACATACATATATATATATATATATATTATATATATATAATATATATATATATATATATTATATATAATATATATATATATATATATATAAATATATATAATTATTAATTTATTAATACCCGTGAGGGAAAATTGTATTATCCCTAGTAATTACTCTTAATCCATAGCATTGCTAAAGAAACTCAATAAATTAGGCATAAGAGATACTGCATGGGAACTAATAAAATCTTAACTTATCGGAGTAGGACTCAGTTTGTAGCAATTAAAAATATGTGGGAGAAATAAGTCTGAACCTGAAATATGGGTTAGGGGAGTACCACAAGGGTCTATACTTGATCATTTGTTGTTCCTCTTATAATGACTTTATAGAGGCCATTTACTCTAATGAAATTATTGTATACGCAGATGATACAACTATTGTTTTTTATTCAAATGGTGACATACTGGGAAAGAACGCTAATATGGCTTTAAAACAACTAGCAAAGATCATTAAATTGAATATATTTAAGCTAAATGAATGTAAAACAGAATTTATATGAATATTAAATACATTGTAAAAACGTTGTTGAATGCAAAATGACTAAAGAGGAGACAAATAAGAAAATAAACTCAATTTACTTAGGGATCTTAAAAAAATATAAACTGAAATAGAGCTTCTACTACAAGGCTTATTGACGTTAACAGGTCAAAAAATACGGCATGAGCTCAGGGGAAATGCACCTTGTCCAAGTAAATCTTTGATCATTCAAAAGAAAATACTTGATAGATGCATTGGCAATATCCCACTTTGGAAATCCTGCAAGATATTGTTACCAATTGTTGCAAGATACAGGGTGGCCAATAGTTTCCCCCCTGTAAATTTTGAACCGTTTGACATAAATAATATAAATGTATATTTAATTGGGCTTTTAGGTTCTAGGAGTGAAAACAGACATTTTGCCCCTGAATATTTTTTGCCTAAGACCGCTATTTTGTTGGGAATAAGTGCTTAAAGTGTAAAACTTGGACATTTTAACTTAAAATTGAAGCTGAAGTATTGACATTAGAAATACTTGGCCAGAAGTAAAAATGCCTTATTTTTGGCTTAAGAACACAAATTATTCAACAAATTACCCTCATTTTAAGGTATTAATAGTCACTAATGAAACTAATCAGCCTGAATTCGTTCAAAATTAAAAATGTAATTCATGAATTGTGTTCATCGTACATGTGCAAGATTTTTTCGTAAACATATCTATGGCATACGATAACAAACCTTTCCCTGCTCGGAATAAACTTGGTACATACATGAGGGTTTTGGCCTCGTGCCTGCTACGCAGCGTGATTTTGCTTTGGATGGGTGAGAGATAAAATCTCATCAAGTAGATGAATTGGAAATATTTTTCCCTTTTGCGTTCAAATAAGTGAATTCGACAGTATATATATGGTCAGTAAATATTCGAGTATATATGGGCAGTAAATATTCGACAGTATATATGGGCAGTAAATATTCGACAGTATATATGGCAGTAAATATTCGACGATATATATGGGCAGTAATTATTCGACAGTATATATGGGCAGTAAAATTCGACAGTATATAGGCAGTAAATATTCGACAGTATATATGGGCAGTAAATATTCGACAGGTATATATGGGCAGTAAAATATCAGTATATATGGGCAGTAAATATTCACAGTATATATGGGCATAAATATTCGCAGTATATACGAGTAATATATATGGGCATATGTCGGTATACAGTATATCGGGCAGTAAATACAGTATATATGGGAATTAAATATTCGCAGTATATACGAGTATGGGCAGTCAATATTCGCAGTATATACGAGTATGGGCAGGGCAGTAAATATTCGACAGTATATATGCAGTAATACTCGACAGTAATAGGAATTAAATATTCGCAGTATATCGAGTATGGCAGTAAAATATTCGCATATATACGGGGCAGGGCAGTAAATATTCGACAGTACATATGGGCAACAATACGATGAAATTCATTATTAGCACTCCTTATAATGTGCAACAACAAGGCCTCGGCCAAGCTTAGTATCGTTGAGGTCTTTTTAGCAATAAAATTTCTATTAATTTTAATGCCTCTTAATCCTTCAATTAGTTAATTTAATTAAATATTTTTGGAATCGATCCCTCCAACTCCCCTTTCCACTTCCGTCATACGAACAACCTTATTAACGTAATTTTCTAATGAAAATTCGTTGGAACAATAATAAACACGACATTTGTGTTAATTAAATAAAAAATTCCTTGTTACTCTGTAAAATAAGAGAGGGCAAACTCAAGTCTAAAATTTAATAACAAATATTAAGGGTGTATTTTAAAAATTAAGCCTCCTAAAATATTAGAATAAGTACGAATAAAAATATTCGACGCTTTTAGTAAAATGAAATTAAAATAATGTTTAAATACAAATTATGCAAATTAAAAATTACAGTAACTTAATTATTACTTTTATTTTACATAATTTTATAAAATAAATTAATTAAATAAAATAATTATATTCACAGCTCTGCTATGGCCGTGAAATTGTTTAGGGTCTAAGGATAATCCTTCAAGGAAATTCTTTAGAATCCTATTTATATTTTCACTTCCTTTTTTAGGGGAAGAAAATGTTTTTAACATTGTGTAAGTTAAAACGAGTGAAAGAAGTGCAACTTACCTGGTAAGTATGAATGTAAATTTCAGGCGAAGATGCTCATTATTTTGTTCACCTGTTTAAAATAAGCCTGGTCTTAGTTCTGAGATCGCTAATTTTCATTTCAACTGTAAAAAAGAAAGAAGAAACGCTATGACGATATTTTTAGCAAATTTTCATAAGAAACAAGAGGCAAAGACCTTATGGCCGCTTCGCGTTGTAGGCGCTAGGAGCCGCTTCGCGGCCCTATGGTTTTTGTTCTATATCAGTTTGACGTATTCGTATAACTATAGTTTACATAAGAGGCATATTTCCACAATATCAGCTAATTTTCTAATGTAAATAAAATAAAATGAAAAATAAAATGCCCGTTTTAGGGCCTCTCGGCCCATCAGGGTATTCACCCTGCGGGAACCACCTCAGGTGGATTGCATCTACTACACTCTAAGAATTAATTAAAGTTGGCGAAATATTTTTAATACAAATACTATTCATAAAATCTTAGAGCATAGCCCGGGCTGCGAACCCCGGACCTCCGGTGCCGAAATCGAACGTCTTTACGATCACGGCCACGGAGGCAGTAATTTTCTAATGTATTGGTAGAAAAACGTGATTCGTTTACACAAGGTTATATATGTCAATCAATAAAATCAAAACAAAGAAAGATTTTTCAATATAAATTAAAAAAATGCATTTCATATAGACTGTAAAATATGTTTACTACATTTTAGTCAGATGAGATACTTTTTTAGGGTTTTGTGATTACTTTGTCATTATTGTAGGTTAATGATGTCATACACATTCAAAAACAATAAGGTTCTGGAAATTAATAAGGTCGATTTTTGTACCAAGCTTCATTTAGATCCGAAAAAGCGTTCAAACATCCTGGAACAAAATCTTGTGCATACATATACACTCACGTACACACAACAATATATATAATATATATATATAATAATATATAATATATATATATATATATATATATATATAATATAGACTAAATAACCAATATTTCGATACCACCCTGTATTTTTTGGCATTTCCTTTATGTTTTACTTTTTTAACCTACTGCAGTAGGTATATAGAAAAAGTTTTGATTCCGATCTAAAAATTTTAGACCGAGTTTTATCGTAATTTTCCATTTATTGCCTTGAAGTGAATTCCATAATGAGATGACGCTTATGAGGTTTTCGGATGACGGAAAATAAGGGGGTGTGGGAGATCGATATATATAGCTATATATATATATAATATATATATATATATATATATATATATATATATATATATTATATATATATTATAATATATATATATATAATTATATATATATACTATAGCTATATATATCGATCTCCCACACCCCCCTTATTTTCCGTCATCCGAACAACCTCATAAGCGTCATCTTCATTATGGAAATTCACTTCAAGGGCAATAAATGGAAAATTACGATAAAAACTCGGTCTAAAATTTTTAGATCGGAATCAAAACTTTTTCTATATACCTACTGTAGTAGGTAAGAAAAGTAAAACATAAAGGAAATGCAAAAAATAGCAGGATGGTATTGAAATATTGTGGTTATTTAGTCTAATTCGTTTGTCAATATTGTTAGGAAATATTCAAATTATCTAAATTGTTTTAATGAGGTTGCATCAGGTCGCAGTCTCGTGTCGCACATGTTCACTTTAAATTTCCCTAGAGTCTCAATATATTTTTTTTGTCTCAGTGTTATCTGTATTTAGTTGATTAAATGGAACCTCTATTAGAATAGAATAGAATAACCATTTATTAGATCCAAAAACAATAAGTATTTTACAAATACAACATTTTTACAGTATTTATAGGACCTAAATCAGCCAAAGCTGTGGTCAGAGTCAGAGGAACCTCTATTGCTGAGATATTATTATAATTTATATCTTTGGTTCTTACTATTTTGGGGACCGTAATCCCCAACATGGTTCCGAAACATTCGGAATTGATCCCCCTCCCCGCCGCTTTTACCCGACGACTTCATTATCGTATAAGTCGCTTAAATATAAAATATATTTTAGGATAAATATCAACAAGAAGCCTTCGGCCCCTTTGCCGCAGACCTTTGATTATTTTGGGTTAATGATGTCACACATATTTAATAAATAATAGGGCTCGGGACATTAATGAGGTTAATTTTTTGTACCAAGTTTCATTTCGATCCGAAAGCTTTCGAAAGTTATCGTATCCCATAGAAACGTCTAGGACACAAAAATCTCTTACATATTCATACATACATACCCACACATACAAAATATATATTATATATATATATACACACACACAACAACACACACAAACACACAACACACACATATAATATATATATATATTATATTATATATATAATAATATATATATATATATATATATATATATATATATATGTGTGTGTGTGTGTGTGTGTGTGTGTGTGTTGTGAGTGTGTGTGTAAAAAAAGAAATGAACTCTGAAATATCATAACTTCAGTTAGCGTAGTGGCATTGTCGACAATAATATCAACACCAACAACGTCTTTTCACTAATTAAAATTTTATTATGCAGAGCCGGTTTTCGGCATAATGCCGTCTACGTGGCGAGATGTTGAGTCTTAAAATTGACTTAAGGAAAGAACTTTGACTGACTTATGGAAGTCAGATTCCATGAGTCTGAAGACATGAATGACATGTTGAAAGACTCAACATCTCACCACGGCACTTTAGATCCTATATTGCCGAAAGCCGGCTCAGCTTAATAAAGTTTTTAATTTTCAGAAATACATTGCAGGAGCTGATACTATCTTAAATATCACTTTCCATTGATAGAATAGTCAGTTTATATGAAATATCTTATAGGTAAGGACAAAAGTTTTTGAAAATAAATTGTGGCGAGAACACGAAAAACCTCACCATAAGGTAGCCAACAGGTTACCTCAGTCCAGCAGTCTATTGAGCCAAATTGAGTATGTTTACCAGCTAACATTCTTCATATATTTTATACACGCACTTATTTAATTTTTATAAGTAAGCCAAGATTTATTATTTTTTTTTATTTATAGAAACCCGCACTATCCTTAATTTATCTACTTCTACCATATATGTTCCACCAAAGAGAGATTACGCTATTATGTAAACAAAAACTAACCAAATAATTTATAAGATACATATTTAAGAAGGTTATATTCAACGCAAGGTTTTATCATTATATGGAAACTAAGAGTAAACTTGAAAACAAAGGAAGGTTATACAATTGGCATACAATGGGGATCAAACCAACCTTATCCAACAGAGTGAACAGCTTAAGGTTATCATTTGAATAAACTTTAGATTAAATAACATGAGCAAATTTAAATATCCTAAATATTAAGAGAATTGAGGGGTAACTATGCAGCTCACACAGGGGAATTCCGAAGTTTCAAATTCGGGTAAATGCCTGATTGTAAAATGAATAGATATCAAAATGCAGTTTGAATTGATATATATGGTAACATGCATGGCTTACATTTAACATACATACTTCATGAGGTACTTTAAAAGGTACTTTTTCATTAGACCCGCTCGCTTCCCCCTCGCCTAACTTTCTATAGAAAGTAGAAGGTAGCAGAGTAGTTTTGCGACCACTGGTTTGATGTTTTTTGAGGGTCTTCGACTCGGTCAGAAGCCCCTTGGGAGGAGGTTCACGACAGCTCCTCCTTGCAGGCTTGCTCCGCACGAGTGCAATTACTTTCTTACAGTCTTCGGCCACAAGATGAACAAGTTTTCAAATTCTTTTCTCCGTTTTTTCTTTATACGTAACGCATCAATTCGCTAATTAACTTCAAACTGCTGCTTGCAGCACATTTTTAAGATCCAATCGTACGCATAAAGTATTGCTTATAATTTTAAACTGATAAAGAATATGATAAAAATATAGATAAAATTAAATTAATTTTATCTATATTTTACTTATTTCTATTTATCTATTTATACATTTTTATTTATTTTGTATAGTTTATTACTAAAATTCTAACAATTTTTATTTATATTTTATATTCATTTTTATGCATTCATATTGATCTTATACCTAATTTATATTATATCATTTTGAAATTATGCTTTATATTTGGCTAATTTATATTATTTATTTATTTTTTATTATTATTATTTGTTTTTACTTTTATTTTTTACTTTTAGAGTAGTTGCTGTTTATTGTTATTCTGTAGTAGCGTTTTCTTTTGATTTTTTGTAATAAATTTGGTTTGTACTTTGTTGGTGAGGCACTGATGATGGTTTGTTAAAACTGAAAGCTGTCAATACATTATCTTATAAATCAGTGGAGAGACTGTTCCTTTCAATTCCTTTTAGAAAACAAGTAAGTTTCAAATTCCAAGTCAATCGAAAATGTTTGAGTATCAATAATCAAATATTTTAGACCAAGAGCCCAGGGGTGTTTTGTTAATAAAAAGTGTAATGGCTGGAACCGGTCTCAATTTTTCGTAAATATCTTCCTGAACAAGGATCTGCAATTCTGCAGACTACGTATCGGATGGGTGTCCCAGGCAGAACGCATTTTACAGGTCAAATTTACCACCGAAGTTAATAAAAAGTGTAATGGCTGGAAACGGGTTTAATTTTTCGTAAATACCTTCCTGAACAAGGATCTGCAATTATGCCGACTCGTATCGGATGGGTGTCCCAGGCAGAACCTTTAATCCCTAAAGTGCGTTCTGCCTGGTCGGCAGAATTGCAGATCCTTGTTCAGGAAGGTATTTACGAAAAATTGAGACCGGTTCCAGCCATTACACCTTTTATTAACAAAACACCCCTGGGCTCTTGGTCTATTTACACACAGCTAGTGTTAAAACAAGCGTAATTTTCAGTTGAAAATTAGTTCCGGGTACAGGATACCTCGGAACTTTTCCTCACCGATATCGTGTTCGCTACACTCATTCTCACTACTTCGGATTCGCTTCAATTGTCCATAGATTGTAAAACATAGTTTCATTTTTAGATGTCATCCATTCAAATACTGACTGCTTATCATAGCGATGCGACAAAAAACGTGGCTATACAAAAATTAATACACACAATGCTTAAACAAAACCTAATACACTTGCATATAACATAAAAGGGAAACAGACACTCATTCCAAATTTTAACGCAATTTGATATAATCCCGTAAAGTTGGCTACATTGTGGCCTTCTTATAATCCAAGAAATTAGGAGTATTAAAGATCTTTATCTTTTTATGTTTATCTTGTAAACCTCTTGGATTACAATTTGATATAAGATTTATTTTTAACTTTTTTTAAAAAAAGACGAATCAGAAAGCTTGTTTTAATATTTCAAAATTTCACTTCTAACTACTGCATTGAATTCACGACATCACAAAGCGCTACAAAATATTACAAAATGTCTCAATTAACATTTTTCTCCGCCCCACAGATAACACCCCATATTGCATTTCTTGGAAGTGGTTACCCAAAATTATCTAGAGCCATAAAAACTCCTGAACGACTGATTGTGGTTATTGAAAAATATTCGGTAAGTCATATCGAAATAACTCTACTACCCAGAAAGAAATGGTTCGAACAATTGTGAAAAATAAAGTAAAAACGTCAAACGATACTTATACAGCTATTTTCTTAATAATTAATGTATTTAAGTCCTAAATACTCGATAATTAATTAATAACCAAATATTTAAAATATAACGTTAATTAGTGTTTGATAATTAATTAAATTACACTTAATTACACTATAATTATTTCGTTTTTATTTAAAATGTGAAAGAATTCGAAGGGAAAGGACCACAGGAACAACTGAAAAATTGAGCTCCGAAAAAATCATAAAAGAAAACCACAAGTCACGGTTGTGGACCACTGAAAAAATTAGGCCTTTGCAATGGTACCTAAACTATAATGACTCTATCCAAAACTTATTTTTTTCTTTTCTCAGAGTTATCAAGCCGTGACAGTAATGCTAACTCTTTGAAGAAATTTATATCATATCAGGTTTAACAAGAAATTAAAACATTAAGTATGTAATACAAAAAATTAAATTAAAAAGACTAAAAGGATACAAATATAATAATAATAAAAATAATAATAGTATGAAAAATACGATTTTTGAAAAACAAATAGGAATTTACTTGAATGTTTGATGAGATTTAGGAACGTATATACTTAGTTAAGCCGAATGTAGACTTAAGATAAGGTTAAAATAGTTTTTTGTTTCAAGTTTCATGAGACTATATTATGGTGTTGTTATTGTGAATAGAGGCGCTTAAGTATCGCGTTACCGGGTAATGAGCCTGCATATCAAATAACATTTATACGAAAATAAAAATATATTTGACTTCTGGAATCCTTGAAATTATTGAATTTATTCAATGCACTCCTTATGTTTAATTTATTTCTACAGTCTGGTTTACTCGTACTGTAAATATTTCCCTCCCTAGGAAGTGTAAAAATAAGAGTCGTCGGCCATTGGCCCGCTTCGCGACCACTGCCAAACTAGGGAGTGCATATGAATAGCGTGGTCCGATATAAATTTATATTAACTATCAGGAAACCAATTGGAATCGTTCTCCCATACTCCCCCCCCTTAATTCCACATAACCTGGACAACCACATAACTGTCATTTTAGACGAAAATTCACTTTATGTTAAAGCCAAACATGATAGCGGTTTGGAATCCAGAGGAAAATTCAAAGAAGCTTCAAGCCCGGTCGGCGCTCTGATGAGCAAGGATATCAAATTATATCAATATACTATTGATAATAACGAATGTGGAAGTATGAAACAGTTACCAGATGAAGTATGAAACAGTTACCAGATAAAGTATGAAACAATTACCAGATAAAGTTTAAAACAGTTACCAGATACAGTATGAAACAGTTACCAGACGAATTATGAAACAGTTACCAGATAAAGTATGAAACAGTTACCAGATGAAGTATGAAACAGTTATAAAGTATGAAACAATTACCAGATAAAGTATGAAACAGTTACCTGATAAAGCCTAAAACAGTTACCAGATAAAGTATGAAACAGTTACCAGATAAAGTATGAAACAGTTACCAGATAAAGTATGAAAACAGATACCAGACAATTATGAAACAGTTACCAGATAAAGTATGAAACAGTTACCAGATGAAGTATGAAACAGTTACCAGATAAAGTATGAAACAGTTACCGATAAAGTATGAAACAGATACCAGACGAATTATGAAAGTTACCAGATAGTATGAAAACAGTTACCAGATAAAGTATGAAACAGTTTACCAGTAAAAAGTATGAAACAGTTACCAGATAAAGTATGAAACAATTACCAGATAAAGTATGAAACAGTTACCTGATAAAGCCTGAAACAGTTACCAGATAAAGTATGAAACAGTTACCGATAAAGTATGAAACAGATACCAGACGAATTATGAAACAGTTACCAGATAAAGTATGAAACAGTTACCGATAAAGTATGAAACAGATACCAGACGAATTATGAAACAGTTACCAGATAAAGTATGAAACAGTTACCAGATGAAGTATGAAACAGATACCAGACGAATTATGAAACAGTTACCAGATAAAGTATGAAACAGTTACCAGATAAAGTATGAAACAGGTTACCAGATAAGTATAAACAGTACCAGATAAAGTATAAAACAGTTACCGGATGAAGCATTTTGCATGTTATACATTCCTAGGAGTCACATGCACAATTATAAAGTGTCAAAAACCACTTTTAATACTTTAAAATATATAATCTTTTGATAAACTTGCGAAAAAAAGAAATACCCAAACCAAAAAATATAAAATTATCCTTAACTCAAAGAAACCCCTTCACCCCGATAAATAACCCAAATTTATTAACTGAAAGTATCCTATTAACGTTTATTCTTACTAAAATTAGTCCCATAGATTTGGTCAAATTATTTAACGAGCTTGCATCTAGACACGAGTCAGGTAAGTTTGACTTTGTATCCATGTAAAAGAAAATGCAATATTATAGTTAATTAACATTTTTCTTAAAAAAAAATCCATAGCCTATGGTCGAAAAATATGAGGCGTAAAATGTACTACAGCCTACAGTCAAGGGCGTTAAAAAACTCATTAATTTAAATTTTACAGTAAACTGATGAAGCTTGGTTTTACTAGGCGAAAGCTTTATAAAAACTGACGGTATTATTTTTTATTAACATCCTATTATTAAAATAGACGATAAACTGAATAGAAGTGAAAGGATTTTTCGGAACCTGCGCCATTTACGACGCGATTTTAAGTTCTACAGGTTTTCGAATATCAAGGTGTACATCTTTGACTTGCAGGTTACAACATGACGATGCATAACATCCTCAAAAGTGTTTTAACAGAAGAACGATTTGTCGGAAATTTTGACTTTCTTATTAACGTGGTGACTCGACGATTCAGATACCAACCAAAAAAAGATTACTTTTTAGACGTTTATCTCTTAACAAGAGAAACGGGCCATTATAAAATCGGTTTTCAAAAATGAGCTTCTTTGAAACAAATGTGCTAAGTTTTACTTTATTGTCAGCAATATTAATTTTTTGTCGAATGCAACCTTTTATTTTAAAAAAAATATTAAAAATCGAAAAATAATCCTTAAGATTAAATTAGCACGAGTGTATCTGCTTATCAAATAAATAAGTATAATCATTAACTTATTTTGAATTGAAACCTCCTTATTGTTTCTCATTATGTTCAGTAATAAAGTAAGGGAACTTTTGAGGAAAAAAACGAATATTTAAGTTATAATAAGACTATTCGCCATCTCTAAGGCGTAATCATGTCTTTGAATAATGACATAGATAAAATTAAATCCAAAGTAAGCCAAAGGCTTACTTCTGAGATGTGAAGCCTTAGCCTTTCAAAGATTCACCAACTTTGGTAGCAACATTCTCACCAAGTTTGACTCTACTAATGAATCACTGGTCAAAAAGATCCTAGACCTGGTCCGGGGAAAAGGATTATTCTGACCTGAACCAATTGAGGGGATTGTACAATAGACTTCCAGTCGCAGTGCAAATAGGGCCTATCCTATTTGTCCTATACGTCACAAAATAAAAGAAAATAAAAAATGACTTCATATTAAAGTGATGTAGAAATTCATACAGTAGGGGTGTCCCGCGCCCCCACCCCTGAATTTCTACATCACTTTACTCCATATCTAAAAACACTAATTAAAGAAGGACGTACATAAAACAATGACATATAATGAAGAGATGAAAGTAATAATCATTCGTTTATTCTAATTATTTTTTTTATTCCTTTTTATATGTCATTGTTATACGAATAGAGATATATACTAGAGGGGTCATAGCCTATCTTAATACATTGAGAGGCCTGAAACATTTTTAGTGGGGCTCTCAGGGGTTCTGTGTAACCTCATTGAAACCTCCTCCAAGAGAGAGTTTAGGTTTTAATTAATAAATTTTTTTCGGCTTCCCGCAGATTGTTTTTGTTGTGATTTGTATTTTAAACATTCTACTATATAATTTACTGTTTTTTTGTACTGATTATTTGATTATATTTATAATCAAAGTTGGTCAGGTTACTTTTTCGATGTTTCAAAATTCAACCAATAGGGCCCCTCTAGTAATATATCTCTATGGTTATACGTATATCCTTATTTAATTAGTGTTTTTAGATTTGTAGTCATTTTTAATTTTCTTCTTTTTTGTGACAATAGCCCTTGGGTTACTTTGAAAAAAACAAGTTAAGAGTAGTGATTGATAATTGAGTTCCTGCACATGTTATAAAGCAAAAAACCAGAATCTTAAGTAAGAAATTAATTTTTAAGCACAAAAACATGCATTTCAAAGGAAATTTGCACGGCATGCGAACCACCGCACCAGAAGTATCTTTATTGTACTCTGTCTTGCATTTTAAAATTTAAATTCATCGAACGACAAAAGGATGTTTAATTGACATTTTTTTCTTAAGAAAGACCGAGAGCCAAGTTCTTCCGGAGGTAATTGTCAGGAACATCTATACCCTAAGTTGCCTAGGAGCGTTCAAGTGCACTTTTCATTGCCTCCCCCGCCGGGTAGAAACTACTTGAGAATTTTCTCTACAATATTTTCATCGTCACGAGTAGCGATCTTTATCTTTATCATTCTGCTTCCGTGTGATATCCCAAACAAATCAAGGAAAAAATTAAAAGAGCAGCGGAAAATATGTTCTGCTAAACTTTCAATAGCCCAAAGAAGTACATAAGCATCAGCAGTATTTATGTTTAGTATCAGTAACATAAAAATACAACCCGATACAACAGTCTGAACACATTGTACTATTTGATAATATATTTTTACTTTTCCTCATTTATAACCGAAGGTTTAAAGAAAAAGTATTACAATAAAAATCCGAAACCGGGATATGCTGCAGTATGCTGCGAATTTGTCCAATTGTAAATTCTGAGGACGAGTGAAGCTAGTCCGACGCAGGGAGGATGAACGTAGCGAATCCGATGTAATGTGAAAATTTCCGAGGTATCCCATATCCGATTTTTTTTACTAGATTACAAATTTATATTGTAAAAAAGTGGGATCACCTATAGTTTTTGACACACTGCATCAAATGAGACCAATACCAGATCAGTCGGATCCATCCTAAGTATATAACCGAAAAATACATAAATATATAAATACACAGATGACGTATTTTTTAATAGATTTGTGCCATGTAGGTCGTGTAGAGAGTTTCTTAAATGTTTTTTGTTTTGCTAAATATTTAAGAGTGGTTTTAAGACATTTGGACTACCAATGTGGCCCCGATGTGCTGCGAGGCGTCTTTTTTCTTAAATGTCGCTATGCTTAAGATCAAAGCCCATGTGAGGACAAATAATACAAAACAACATTGTAGCCGCGAAGCGGCCTTTAGGTAAGTTATGTTTGCAGGTGACTTCATCTACAGCTGTATAGAGGACTTTAATTAAAATAATAAAAAATAAAAAGAAACGCATTTACAAACTCAATAAGAACAATATTAGTTTTTTGGTTTGAACTTAATGCCATTGAGATATTATTACTAGAGGGGCCCTATCGGTTGAATTTTGAAACATCGAAAAAGTAACCTGACCACTTTAGCCAAAAATGTAATCAAATAATCATTACACAATTACACTAACGTATATAGAAGAACGTTAAAAGTACAAATCAAAACACAAACAATGTGCAGGAAGCCGAAAACAATTGATTTATTGTAACCTTAACTCACTCTTGAAGGAGGTTTCATAGAGCCTCTGAGAGCCCCAAAACGATGTTTCGGGCCTTTCAATGTATTGAGATAGGCAATGCCCCCTCTAGTATATATCTCTATGCTCAATGGTGATAGAAACCATTCATTGAATGATTTGTCTTTAAATGAAACAAACAAGGCATACAAATATGGAAACAAGTATTTCTCAAAAACAACCAGCACAATTTAAAACTAGGAAAATTATACTTTCATAAGAATAGCTATATTTAGATTAATGTATGACATTAATATAGACTTAAAACCTATGACTGACCTAACAAACCTATAACACCTAAACAGAAGTAAACCTTAGGGCCATATGATAGAGATGCGTAGCCATGAGAATATGATCCTATTAAAAGTTAGGTTATGATTACTACGAATAAGACAGCGCAAGTGGAGTAAATCTTAATAAAAAGCATCAGTCTCTCCACAAAATATATTTAAATAAGCAAACCGGCTTTCAACCCACAAAGGTCATCTTCAGGCCGGTGAGAAGAAAATTATTGAGCCTGTTGATTATGACTGCGACTCACAGTCGCAGTCATAACTAACAAGGACTCACAGGCTCAATAATTCTCTTCTCACCGGCCTGAAGATGACCTTTGTGGGTCGAAAGCCGGTTTGCTTATTTAAATATATTTTGTGGAGAGACTGATGCTTTTTATTTAGGTTATGATGATATTTCAAATAGATTTGACTCTTAACTCCAAATGTCAAACCTAACTTGGAGTATCTTCGTAGACCAACTGACTTATCTTGGAGGGAAGGAGGCAGAGGCAGAAGACGCACAACAAATTAAATGCAATGCAGAAGTCGGCCAATTAAATTGTCTCTTACCCTGCGATAAATTCTTACAAAAAAAATAAAATTAAGGATTTACATAATCCTTATAAGTATGAATTGGCTGAACAGCCAACGCCGTAGAACTGCGCCACACCATGGAGCTGTGTCACGAAGAGCCAAAAGGCGTAGCAGCTAAGAGGCCGAAGGCTCCTTTTAATAAGAAGGAAGCATTGTTTCTAATTTCGTGCTCAAGTTACTGTTCATTTTCTTCCATAAATTTTAATTATTACCGATACTCGAGACTTCTTTATTCGAGACCACTTCAATGTTCTTTCCTTCCCTTTTTGTAAAAAAAAATCTTTTCGACAAGTCCCTTTTCTACTGACAAGATAAAAATTTCTAAAAATACGACACTGAATACTTATCACTGTCTCAACAATTTTAACAAACATAAAAAAAATCCTGTCAGACGTATTTTAAACATTAAAAACTTCGGAATAAGGAACTTTAATTAAGAAAGAAAAAAAGTCTAATTGCCTGAATTAATTCTGATTTATGTATAGTTTAAAGAAGAAATAAAGAAAGCATTGCTTACAGAAAAATCTAATTACTTAAAGAAATTTACTAACTTAATATTGCCAAAATAAATTTACGACCTTTTGAATTTTTGCTTAATTATCATTATAATTTTATGAGTTTGAAAACAAAATTTTTGAAGGCATTCATTATTACATTATTTACTATCACAAAACTTTATTATGTGATACTAAACATATATATATATATATATATATATTATATATATATATATATATTATATATATATATATATATATATATATATATAATTTCTTGATTAGTGAGTCCCCTTCTAATAAATCCACCCCACCACTACTTCCCTCCATGACCCAAAACTCATAAGCTCAAGTTCGCTAAAAACGGGCTAAGTTTCATCTGATTATTTGTTTATGTTTTTTTTAAATCTTAAAAATAGAAATATAATTGAATTGAGTTGAAATTTGATTCAAGTGTTTCCTTTTACGTAATAAATAAGTATATATCAAGTTTCGTTTTAATACGGCAAATATATATCTAATATATATATAATATATATATATATATATATATATATATATATATTATAAATATAAGGTTTTTGTTGGATAATATAAGCTAATCAGATTCGAGCGTGGTCAGTGCCTGGATATGACTGCTGGGAACTAAATGACTGTATTTACTAGGACAAGCGTAGCGAGTCCGAAGACGTGTTGTAGTATAAATTTGACGATGTTTTTATATTCTGAGGCGGAGCGAAGCAAGTCCGAAGACGTGTTGCAGTATAAATTTGATGATGTTTATATTCTGAGGCGGAGCGAAGCAAGTCCGAAGACGTGTTGCAGTATAAATTTGACGATGTTTATATTCTGAGGTGGAGCGAAGCAAGTCCGAAGACGTGTTGCAGTATAAATTTATATATTCTGAGGTGGAGCGAAGCAAGTCCGAAGACGTGTTGCAGTATAAATGTAACGATTATATATTCTGAGGTGGAGCGAAGCAGTCCGAAGACGTGTTGCGTATAAATGTCGAATATATTCTGAGGCGGAGCGAAGCGAGTCCGAAGACGTGTTGCAGTATAAATTTGACGATGTTTATATTCTGAGGCGGAGCGAAGCGAGTCCGAAGTAGTGAGGATGAGCGTAGCATGTAATAAGGAAAAGTTCCGAGGTACCATATACCCGATTTTAATGTCTTTTTTTTCTATGAATATGACCAATAACATAGCTATGGTAAATGTAGAGTTCCAAAAGAGAAATAAAATCGACAATAGAAACTTGAATATTAAATTCTTTTAGTATATCAATACAGGAGACACAAAGAGAACTTATTAATGCCTTATTCCTTTCCCCCAGAAAATATATATCTTCTTAGAAGAAAATAACCATGTAAGATCAAAAAAATATCCTCTTTGGTCATTCAATACAGAATTTAATATTCTTTTATCAAATATTTAAAGCTTACATGAAAAGAAGCAATTTTAAATGAAAACCTTTCGAAATATCTCAGATATTAAAAGGAAATATGAAAAGGTTTAATACTTTACGAGTAAGTGGTTCCCCTCTCGTATAGAGAAGGGAGGGGGCATATAAAAGGAGCGGAAAGGCTACTAATTTAGTATCCGAGATACAGGGTAAGATGTTCTTTATCTTCATGTAAGCGAAACGTTATAAACTTTTCATAGAAAGATAACATATGAGTTACCTTCTTCCTTCTTTTTGTACAAGTTGTATATTACAGGTTATAATACTTTACTAAGTTTTTCCTAAGTCAGTGTTGAACCCAAGGTGGTTATGTATAGGTTGTAATAGAAAATTAAGCGAAAACGGTAATTAGTTTGCTTAATGTTGCTTTGCGGCAATAGCGCAGCGTTATAGAGGCCACAGAATCAGCAATGTGATTTTGTTCTGTAGTTGTTTTCTTCACTTTTAATGATTCTATTTTTAATGAAAGGAGTTCAAATATCTTTTCCGATATTTCTAAATTCAACCGATAGGACTTTTCTAGTTCCATCATCTAAACATTAATATCGTTAAAAAATACGACTTTAAGAGAAACAAACAAACAAAACACTGTCGGTAAAGAAAATACATCCTTAGGTGCAAACAACCCTGGGAGTTAAGTGTTAAAAATATATGAAGTGGAAATGTGTTAAGATTTGCCCAAAATTTCACAAGTTGTTCCTTCTTCTTGGTACTAACTTCACAACGTTTCCAACCTCTGTAAGCAGACTCATATTTATGTTGTTTTTAAGTAATCATGACTTTTATTTTCAGAGAACGTAAACTTAAACTAATAACTTTTTTTTGAGGTAGTACGTAATTGAGCACTTTATTGGACCGTTTTTAGGATGAGAAGCCAATCATTATTGTTATAGGAGGTTATTTAGTACTTTTCACCTCCGAGGACAATAATGAATG
>JACMZG010000002.1:43163913-43180992 GCA_018340805.1 Microvelia longipes
TATAACGTGAGTCATAACAGTCTGAATCTTGTAGAAGCAATTTGGATCTCTTTGTGACTGATAAACGGGTAAAAGTTGTTGACAAGCGTTGATCTTTCTTCTACAATCTGCAATTCGGTTTCCCAGTTGCGTTTCGGCGGAGATGAAATAAGGAGCCTTCCTTCACTCTCTAACTTTAACAGTCTTCTAAGAGCAACTTTCATCCCGTCTCTACTCGGTACATTAACCACTCCTCGCACTTGAAGTTCATACTCCAACTCATCTTTGGTAAGCCTGCTCACATCCATCTCAGCAAAAGAAGTTTGAAGGTCTTGGTAATCTATCACAATAAGTATACTCACGTATAAGGTCTATGAAAACATACAAAATAAAATTAACACATTAACTAATCACTAAGAATCGCTTAAACATTACCACACAAAAAACTAATAAATAAAACACTTAAATATCACAACTAAGTAAGGTATCACACACTTATTTCATCACTACACAACTTCACAAAAATACAACCATAAAACATCACAATATTCCCACGTTGGGCGCCAAACTGTTACGGTTTTTCCGCGGTACTCAAGTCGATAGTAGGGGGGGGTAAGTATCTACAAGGGTGCACCAATAGGAATGGGAGGATAGGAACAGGGTAGGAGGAGGGAAATAGGAAGATAAGGTAAGCGCCACCTCGTTTGGGTAAGGAAGGGAGTGAAGGCAAACGAGGAAATCCTCAGGAGCACTCTTCAGCAACTATATCAACTAAACAGGTAAGTATATTACCCAAGGTAAGTATACAAACAAATAAATAAAAATAATAAACAACCTATTATTTATACGGGACCAGATTTTACGCCTAGTCGTGTTGGTATCAGGTAAGTATCTTAACCCTAACTTAACACTAATTTTGTACTTTCCTGTTGCAGGTACCTCTGGGTTATCAGCCACCAGTTCACAGTACCTAAAGAGGACACGGTTCGCAGCTTTGATCAGCCTGTCTCGTTCCAGTTGACAATAAAAATAAATAAATCTGAAATAACCTATGTCTAACTTAATACTACTGTAGGGTACTAACCCTTTACTCTTGCTCAGTAACTCTGATGGTATCGAACCTCTAACTTTATTTACCAGAGAGTGTCCAAACTGAGTCACTCCAGACTTTAAGCAGGTAAAACATCTGCCAAAGTATATAAACTACCATCTAGTTTTGCTGCAAGTAGATCCCTATGCTCTTTTTGGTAACCACCAACTGGGCTGGAGCAACACTAACTGTGACCAAGCCACTATTATCGTCACTCGAAAACCTCAACTTTCTTCCCACTACCCCACCAGGATAGATAGACAGCTTTGGTAACAGTGTAATCGCTCCAACACCGGTTTTAGCCACCTGAAGATTGCCGTATTAAAGTTATGAACCATATAAAGTAAAGAATAATGGAAGGAATAAAGTAAAGATCAGAAAATATAGTAGCACATGACGATATATATAATTTGCTAACAAACAAGTTATTTTTAAAGGTAATCAGCTTATCTAACCTTAAATCTACAACTAAAACATAAGATAAAATAAATATTAAGAGATGAAATAGAATAATAAGAGATAATAAGAGAGGGGTTAGTAGAGATAACATAAATAGATAGAATAAGGTATATTAAAGTATAAATAAACTTAACCTAAGTAGACATGAATATCTTCTTAGCAGATACTCTCCGATTTCACCGGGTCTCAGTAAGGTTGAGGTTAATCCAGACGTAGAGTAACTCCATATAAGTAAAGTTGAGAAATACGATCCGATTACAACGCACAATTACGGTCCAGTAATCTTTTCACCACTTTCGGTTGACGTGTTCCACTTTTGGTTAACTTATGGTACCCGCGCACTAAACTTTAAGTTCAGATATTCACATCACTGGTATCTTCTATATATTTGTCTACTTAATTATTTTACTTATTTAACCCAGTCACATTACTTATATATTTAACTTAGTTCTTTAAATTATTTAGTTATTCTAATGTATTTATTTAATTTAATTTAATTTATTTAATTTATTTTTAGTTAATTTTAATTTAATTTATTTAGTTATTTAATTTATTATTTAGTTAATTTAATTTAATTTATTTATATAGTTAATTTAATTTAATTTATAACTTCAATTGATTTAGGTATTTAAGTAATTAATCCATTCACATTACTTATTTATTTTATTTATTTATTCAAATCCTTTATATAATTTATTTATTTAAATTCTTTATTTAATTTATTTATTTATTTTAATTTACTTATTTAAGTTTTTTATTTAGTTATTTAATTTATTTATTTAAATTAATATATTCAATCTATAATCTTTAATAAATTCATCATACCTAACTTATTCACATTAACAATAAAACTACACAGCATAACAATAAGACTAACACTAAGACTAACAATAAGACTAAACTATCGGTAGCAGTGAACAGGGAGCCCTTAAACTAATCCGTAAAATTTTCAAAAAAAAAACCAATAACGTGAAAATTACGTAAATCAATTATTCTTCAATTAAGTAATTAAGAAGCTAATTGTATAAGTGGCGGACTCCCCCGACAGACTGACTCTACTACGACCCTAGGTAACCGTTCCCCTTCCAGGAAGATCTCCTAACTCTCAGAACTGATAACTCACCTGACCAACACAACTGACCCTTTGATCAGTGTAATAGATACATACTCGCAGTATAAACGAAGATAAAATGTATCTATTACACCGATTCAAAACAAAACAAAGAATGTTACAAATCATTCATAACAATTTTGAGACATTGTATACAAAAACTCTTGTAGGTGACAATAAATTGTAATGATATTCAGGCTTAGAATAATACTATATATAGAAGGAGCACAGGGCCGTAAACACAATGTAATTCCACTGATAACACGAAAGCCGGTTGACTGGTGCAACTAAGTAATGCTGCCAACCTGACAACAAAACATTATTTTAAATATTTGTCATAAATATCTATTAATGAAGAAACATCGTAAAGAACAAATATAATAACTTAAAACACCTGCAGAGTATTTAATAGAACTGGTCTTAGATGGCAAAAGGGTGGCGGAATACAAGAATATACACTTAGTTGAAGAGGACTAATATTTGTATATAATTTTAATAAATACGTTAAACTACAATTTAAAATGCTTAAAATATTGTAATGCACCGATATTTATATTAGTATTTTATGAATAATCAATGATTAATTGATAATAGAACATAATAATTCAGCAACCGGAAGTATTGCCAACTTTTTTTTTAGAAAATTGTATATTGTTAGGGTGGCAGCATTACTTAGTTGCACCAGTGAACCGGCTTTCGTGTTATCAGTAGTGCTCCTTCTATATATAGTATTATTCTAAGTATTCAGGGAACGCTTAATTTTGACACTTGTAGTTACAAGTTGTTTTGTACAATAGTTTGTTAGATTTGTAGGGGATATAATCAAATTTGATTGGAGTTTAACACAAATATGATCGTTTCCAAGGAGATTTAAGATAAAACTTCTAACCAGAGACTATAGATACTTAAACAGTAAGACTGTCGACTCAATGGTGGGAAAATTTGGATTCCGGACGACGCTAGCGCTGCGGCGGACCTACCTTTCAATTGAGTTGGCGTGTCTTAATTTCCCGCTTTATGCCCACAGTCTGTTTGAAATTTAATTTTTATACTTTGTATAGTTATACTTCTAACTAACCCTACCACTTTAATCTTACACAGAACACTTGTGATTATTTTTAAGTTTTTCATTTAAGTAATTTATTAATTTAATTGATTAAATCAGGTAATAATGAAATAGTGGCTAAAGTTTTACACGTGCTAAAAGATATATTTTGGCATTTAATGCAGCCTGTATTTCAATTACATAGGCGAGATGCGCACATGTGATTAAATGTAATTACCTGATAAAATCGACTAAATCAATAAATTAATTAAATGAAATATACATATCTGAAATCATTAGCGTTCTCTGGAAGTTTTAAAAAGGTTTCTATTTACTTTTAGTTTCTGAATTTTGGAAATACAGAACATGCAACGGCGAACGGTTTTTGTGAAAAATACATACAGAAAACAATCAACTTTATAACAATAATAATTAATGTAGCTGTCATAAACAAAGAATTGTCATGGTATTCATAAATTTAAATATAAAAAATATAATCAGTCATCTTTGGAAAGCTATTGGGGTTAGTTCATGAGTTGTCCGCACCGGTCCGCCGCAGCGCTATTTGTAGTAGCTTGCGATAATGGAATCCAAACTTTTCCTCATTTAAGTTAACCCCCCCTGCTTCTAACCTACCAGTGTTTTTTAATAAAATTGTATGAAAATCTCTAATAATTCACATTCACATTTAATTTTTTTTTCTTTTTTAATTCACATTTTAATTTTTTTTATTTCTCTAGTCTACACTTTTTCTTATAAATATTAGTAAACTTGTAGCTTTTTACTTGTAGTATACAAGACTTTCGTGAAAGGGGGCCCAGGAGGCAGAAAAGCAAACATTTGCTTCGATAGAAATTCACGATTTATTTCAAAATAGCGAGAGTTAAACGTAACACAGACACACATCTCAACAGACAACACGATAAACACCACTAAGTACGTCTTAAAGACGCCTAAGACGCATAATCCTGGTGAAATCTCAGTCTTCGAGGTGACACGTAGATCCGAATATTTGGTGAAAACCACTGAATACAAACACAATATAATTGTTCACTTTATACAATATAATTGTTCAATTTATTCAATATAATTGTGCGTAAGACACCTAGGAATGTAACAAGCAAAAAGGAATGCTACATCTGGGAACTGTTTCATCATACGACATTCGTCATCATTGATGGCTCGATATAATGTCATGTCTCACTCTGTTTCGTTACGTCTAACTCACCAGGGCGCCGACAGAGCATGAACTCACTCTGACCTTCAATTAATTCCGAAGAATATAATGTGAAGTATTATATTTGGGTATTGTAGACGTAACAAAACAGAGTGGGACATGACATTACGTCGAGCTATTAATGATGACGAATGTCGAATGATGGAACAGTTCCTAGATGTAGCATTGCATCTTGCTTAATACATTTTCTAGGTGTTTTCCGCACAATAATATTGTGTCAACTATTCATCTTTTGCAAAACTCGGTAGTATCAAATGATAGTATATATTGGATATTTTAGTATACACCAATATAATATATATTGGTGTATAGTACCTATATACCTATGGTATGAGGAACAAGCATGTATTTTTATTGGTTTTTAACGAATTTACAAAACAAATAGCATATGATGTTGGTGTCATGGAGAGGAAGGAAGAGAGATGTGAAAGGGGGGACTACGGCCTGGGGGCTGCGCAGCGGCCTCCAATGCCGACGCTGCATAGCGGCCAAGAGGTGAAAGACCACTTATTTTATTTTGGAATGTATTGTAAAAATGATGTGTAACTATCATTTTTTTACTCATTGATTTTAAATTTATAATGGATAATATCAATTGAATTAATGAAGAATTCAGTCCTTTTTTATTAAAAGTTATTGAAAATAAATTGACGAAGAGCTTTCGACTAGGGACCCTGACCTTTTCAGTTCTTAAAAATGACAAAAATGAGAAAGTTTGAAAATTAATAAAATTTTTAATGTTTTTTATGTCACGTGTCTAAGTAAATAAATTTAAAATGAAATTACAAAAAAGGGTAAAGGAAAAATTAAGATTTTAAGATAATATTATAATAAATACTGCTAATACTGTCTTTGTCAACTTTTATATAGAGCATTTCTGAAAATTTCCTTTTGTCTGTAAGTGGTTCTGCATGAAGTATACGACAGTTTTCTTTGTCTGGTCGGTGGTCAAGTTTTGTCACATGTTCTGATAAGACTGTAAGGTTAGAGTTGTCAAGTATTTGGTTGTTATGTGTGTCAAGTCTTTATTTGAAAAGTTGATGAATAATTATATCCATTATAATTATTCTTAATTATAATGGATAATTAAGAATAAGGTATTTTGAACTTTATGGTTTCCCTTCATTTATGCAGCGACGTCACATGTACTAATTAAATTTGCTTTCTTTTGTAAAAGCTTTATTTCTGAAAATGGTGGCATTCTAACTTATCAACTCTTTTGTTTAGTCTACTTATTTGTTTATTTGCTATATTTTGTTTATATTTATACCTCTTACGAACTATACGAGCTTTGTGTTAAATCTAATAAAAATAAACTAATCCAACGAGTAAATAAACCTAACATAACCTTTAAATAAAACTAAATGATCTATGACGTCACGTCATATTTCTTATGTAGTTCAACTTTACTACCCCTTAATGCCGCTAAAGCTATTTCACTTACCGCCACTTTTAAATTAGCCAAACTTTAAAAATTCACACTATCATCAAATTAACACTTTATAAAAACTTAAAGACTCATATTTAAAAAAATTAAAAAAACATGGGCGTTCCTCATTAAGTGAGATTGAAGAACAAAAACCTACAATACTAAATATACTCTACTTTTCACATCATCGAGCTTAATTATTTAAAATAAAAGTAAACCACCTCCTCAATACGACAAAAAGCATTGTAACCTCGTCTCGAACAAAATTCTACCAGAAAGGGGTAAAATCCTCAAAAATAGAGGTTCATTTATTAACTCAATCTCAGGATAACCCTGGCTCTATTCCCCAAAGCAATTCGAAATCTGACAAGCCTTCTTTGTTAGCTTAATTAATTTACCGTCATATTTAAAATCCCAGCTCTCTGATATTTCTATCTCTCTAATTTCTTTTAACTAGAAAAAATGCAAAAAAAATCCTAAAATTGTGTATTTATAGGCAGTTTTCTCCCTATCAGTTATTTTTTTTTATATAAGAGGGGCTTTTTAGAAGGGGGAAAGGGATTTCACTTTTCTTTTCAATCTCTTTAAATAATGCTGAAAATTTTTATATCGGTTAAACAGAATCCCCATTTTTTTACGTCCATTATTTTTAAGTTGTTACAATTTTTTATTCTTTACAAAAGATATAAAAATATCTGAAAATGTATTTTACGAAAGAACAAAAAATATGCCTTTAAACAAAAACCCAGTTTTAGCTTCTCAATTTCAATTTACAATACATATAATAATAAAAGTATGCATATCTAGCGAATTTCCTGTTGAGTACATATTTTACAATTCATCTTAAACTTGCTTTTACATATCAAGTACGAAATTTAGCAAAGTTCTTAATCGAAATTTAAGAACACTAATGAAGTTTAGCGTTACTTAGAGAGACGATTGAATGAGTAACGTAAAGTTTTACTTTACTTTCGCGTAAAGTAATTGTAATAACTGTAAAGTAATTTTTTTTACACCTTTACTTATGTGACAATTTTCTTTTTCACATAGTTACGGGCTAGAATGTGCTACAGTGCTTGGCCTGCGACTCACACTCACTGACGGGATGTACGCCCGTCTGAATTTCGTGGTATGTGTATAACCTCTGTCGCCTATCATTTAATGAGCGATTTTCGCCCAAGGAAATTCGTTAAAAATATTTTTCCTTGAATAACAGGCATATTTTCCTTCATTGATCCACTCTAATTGAAATTTAATCCAATATGTAAATCGAATTTACAATTTGAAAATTCATATTTTTTTAGGATACCACAAATTTTGATTACTTAAGCCGACTTACTGCGTTTCATACTAACATATTTCTGGTAAAAATAAATTAAATATTTAGCTTCTATATTTAGATACAACGCACATTGGCTTATCAATGCCATTAACTAAGTGCGGACTCGTGTTGTGCTGTTAGAATATTAACTGAGGATATTGCCTACGTCTACATAATTTATTCTGTAGATTACACGAATAACACAGTAATTATAATACATAATGTAGGAACATTTGAGAACATAGTCATAGCATTGTATAGTGGAATATAGCCATAAAATCAATAAGGAGAAGATAGGTATTAATAGATCTAGAAAGAAATGTACCTAGAAAATAGAAAACTTGATAATTTGAACTTATTAATACATTAGTATCCACCCCACTAAGTCAACTATAATTTAATATGTAAACCAAGTAGGGAAACAAACGCGATTTCTGTCAGACATGGCATGTAGTTCACATTTTGTCCACTAGGGAGTTGGCTCAAATTTTCTAACGGGTGCAGCCATCTTGTTTTACCCTAGTAAATGTAAACAAACTATTTACGGCACTCGACTTGTTTTTAATGCGGCGAATTTTACTTTTTAGAATAAAATGTTTATAATTTGAGTAAACAAAAATATTTTGCCACATCCGTTAGAGGTTAAAGTGAGTCTTAAAATACTAGGTTTGTTTAAATTATTTAAAACGAGCGGCTAATTAAACTTTTATTTCTTGTGTGCACTACTACACTTTTTTTTTATTGTTGCAAGTGATAAGAGTTTTTTTATCTTCAAATATTAATTTATATCGGTAATGTAAGAATAGTTAACCTAAAGTTTTTTAATATAATCATATTAATTGTAATTTGAAGTTATATTGAAAGCATTAAAATTTCATCTGTATAATTATCAAAAATTAAAAAAACATGTAATTTATTTATACCTATACTGTAGTTTCTTTTTTCTTTAACTAAACGATTGTAACAATTATTTTTGAATTTAATACAAAATTTTCTAACTAGCACGTACATAATAATCTTCAAAAACGCGATAAAATGAAAAACACCTTAAATTATCAATGTTGCCTATAAAATAGAACACAAAAAAAGGTAAATTCTAGGGGCTTAGTTATTCCAATTATAGATTTTTTTATATTTTTGAGCCAGCTATCAGCTGATCACGCATGTCTATATTTTTTTACACGGGTTAGTATAGTTTCCCTACTTGATTTATACATTACTTTACTATACACATTTCCTCAAGATAGAGTATGAAAAATTCTGACGCGGAGATGCGGTATCCGGACGAATTTCCTTGGTCATACTTTGCTTTCTTTCTAAATTATCCATTTCAAACTTAATTTTTAGGTTCATATTTCTCAGCCTGACCAGTAGTACTACTTGTTTTTCAATTTCCTAATATTTTTACAGGAAACTCGATTGCTATTTCCACTGGTTATACAAAAACTATGCTTACATTTTGAATCCAGTACTGCACAACATTTTGCGCATTCATCAAAAGTTGACTTTATTCTAATCTTTTTTTTAACCTTCAGCGCATTTCTTTTAAAACCTTACAAAATTTACAAACAAGTAGTAATACTACTGCTCAAGCTATAAAACTTTAAACCAAAACCATAGCGAAAAATAGATTGTGATGATGTCTCAGCAAACCGGGTCAACAATTTGGTTTCCTAATGTGATCGTATCCTCACAAACGTTGATTTGGTTCCAATTTTGATATATATATATATATATATATATATATATATATATATTATATATATATATATATATATATATATATATATATATATATATATATATATATATATATATATATATATATATATATATATATATATATATATATATATATATATATATACTGCTGATCGATTCTGGATAACGCCTCCTAGTGATCAGTGGAACTTTGGCTTTCAGGTCAGGGCTATGGTAATGACTTTATGCACACTAACTTGTGCATAAAGTGCATAAATCGGGTTGTTACCGGCTACCCCGTCGGGCTGTACTGGACTGGGCAGAGCTGTAAGAATAACGAGCACTTGGAAGAACTGGTATGATGGCTAAGCTAGTAACTGGCGGGCTAGATGAGATCAGAGTAGCACGTAGGACTGGAAAAAGTACACTAGAAAAACTGATCACAAGGTAAGGTGAGGGTAGAAGTACCGAGATCTTCTCTGGTGCAGTGCGTGCATTGCATAATCTATAAAGGTTCTTTGTAGAGTGGCATTTAAACGAGTAGAAACTTTAAAATGACCTTACGGATCCAAAAAAGAACAGAAAATATATATACCATAGAAAAACACCATTCGTTTAGAGTTATTCCTTATTTGTATTTATAGAGGTTATCCCTTATTTGATTTATAGATTACCTTATTTATTTGAGTTATGTATTTAGAGTTATTCCTTATTTGTATTTATAGAGTTATCTCTTATTTGTATTTATAGAGTTATCTTATTTTATTTATTTATTGTATTATAGAGTTATCCCTTATTTGTATTCATAGAGTTATCCCTTATTTGTATTTATAGAGTTATCCTTATTTGTATTATAGAGATCTCTTATTGTATTTATAGAGTTATCCCTTATTTGTATTTATAGAGTTATCCCTTATTTGTATTTATAGCCATCCTTATTATTTATAGAGTTATCCCTTATTTGTATTTATAAAGTTATCCCTATTTTTTTTATTGTATTATATCCCTTAGAGTCATCCCTTATTTGTATTATAAGTAGAGTTATCCTTATTTGTATTTAAGAGTTATTCCTTATTGTATTATAGAGTTAGTTTTTTATTTATAGAGTTATTCCTTATTTGTATTTACTAGAATTTTATTACACGAAATATTTAGTGAAATTCGGACCTAAAATTAATAACCCCGCAACCACAAGGCAATTGAAAGATTTCGAATGAAGTCCCGAGGCTATACAATTACCATCCAATTACTGGATTAAGGAAGATCTAAGGTTGACACTTTCCGTGTTAATAAAATATAAATAAATTTAGTTTTCTAGCCAATGAGATTAACAAAATAAAAGTATATTTCTAGGGTCAGCGAGAAAAAGCACAGAAGTCAAATTATTCAACTTTTTTTTTTATACGATTAAATTATTTTTCAGACCTAACTTAACCAAACGTAAAAATCACTTAAGTCAAAACTATCGTTAAAAAATATATATAAGTAAAAGCATAGAGGTATATACTAGAGGGGGCATGGCCTATCTCAATACATTAGGAGGCCTGGAACTTCTTTTTGGGGCTCTCAGGGCCTCTGTGTAACCGCATTGAAACCTCCTGTAATTTTGTACTCATTTTTTTAATTTTTTTTTATAAGCGAAGGTGGTCAGGTTACTTTTTTGATGTTTCAAAATTTAACCTATAGAGCCTCTCTAGTAATAATATCTATATGAGTTATTATGACTAAATCCAACTGGACGGATTCGTTGAGCGCGACTGGTCGGCAACGCGACCGTACATTTCACCTAAAAAAAAATGGTTTTAACGCGACTGGACGTTTGCGCTACATTAGCTAAGATGTACAGTCGCGTAGACGTCCATTTCTGTAAAAAGCCTATAATCATGTCGAATCAAATATGGTCGACTCCGCTAAATTGAAGTAACATTTAAGAATGTGTGTTTACGCGAATGGTCGTTTAAGCGATTTTTTAATTTTATAAATATTGTAGCTAAAACGCCCAGTTAAGTTATTACAGTGTAGCGCTCTCGTCCAAACTTGAAAGAAGAAATAAATTAAGTTCTATATGAAGGAACCTGGGTTTATAGTAAACGTGTAGCGCAAATTCACATATATGTCCATTGTTGAGTAGCGTAAACGTCCATTCTTGATTTTAGCGTAAATGAACTTTACTCTCATTACAGAGTTGGACGTCTACGCTACGGGATGTTAACGCGAAAGAGCGTTCTAGCGAGATATATCAAAAAGTCTTAAAAGGTCGTCTTCGCGACTGGGCATCTTAGCTACATATTTTTGTAGCTTTGGTGTACAGTCGCGGAGACGACCATTAGCGTAAATGACCAATCGCGTTAATACTCTTTCCTGTAGTAGCTAGAATGTACAGTCGCGTTGCTGTACAGTAGCGATAAACGCCTACACTCGATCCAACTTTTTATAAATTTGATAAAATAATAATTATAATAATGACGTATGTGCTTTTTCAAGCCGAACCTAGACTTATACAAAAGAGTTGCATTTTTCAAGTGATAAAAATAGTTTTTCTTAATTATTTTACTATTTTCAGAAAATTTTATGTTCAACAGAATGTGAGAATAAGTAAATATAAACTTCAATCTTCAAAACCTTGAGAAGTTTAACAATATAAAAACAAAGTACGTAGTATCAGCATCTCCGTTCACCGCCATCATGATATCCCAAATTCTACCACAGTTAAACATTCTATTGTATTGTTTTGTTGATAGCAATAAATTTGACTATTGTTCCTAATAGACTTAAAATTACTTTTTATACTCTCATTTAAACTGTTATTTTAACAACTTGTTTCCTAGAAAAAAAATTGGTTTTATACCTTTCAAAATGCGACTTTCTGGTAAGTTATATACTTTCGACATTGACAAGTTCATCCGAGTTTGTTATCAAGCCTAAAGTTTCAATGCCTTCCAGTCACGCTATGTCTTATTTACAAAATTGACTTTTTTCGTTCTGACCTCCTTTAATACGGGAATTGCTAAGGCTTTATGCTTATCAGTGAGATTATGATACAACAGGTAAGAGCTAAGCTAGTTAGATGTGATAAGCGACGATATCCGAATTTCACGAAGAAAAATAAATGGAATTAACTCCCCCCCCCTCATCTCTTAAAATAGTTTGTATAGCTTTAAGTCAGTACTTTATACTTTTTTAACTCATAATAAAGGTTTCGATGAATTTTTTGTCATCTTAAATTATCAAATTCTCATCAAATTATCGTCATATTAAAATCACACTTTGACAATAACTATTGCCTCAACCACCAGATGTATTGCGATTTTGTTCTATTAATTGGATTGACGTTAGCAAGATGCGAACAGACATGGGAACTCACATATAATGTTACCCAGTTGAATATATAATATATATATATATATTATATATATTATATATATAATATATATAATATATATATATTAGACAAAATAATATTTAAGTACAAACGTGTATCAATAAAAAAGGTCATGAGTCGAGAGCATGCGCTGGTGCTAGTGAATTGCAAACGGTTCAAAGTGTACAGCCATTCTGCATCCGCAAATTCCTAAAGGTTGAGTAACCTTTAAAGCGTTCGTTTATATGAATCTGAGAGTTTGGAAGTCGGCACCAAACTTCCAATTATTATTATATCCCATATTTGATGGATATCTGCCTCCGTAGCCATGGTCGTATAGTAATGGACTTCGACACCGGAGGTCCGGGTTCACAGCCCGGGCTTGCTCTCAGTTTTATGTATAGAATTTTGATGTTACAATATTTCGCCAACTTTAGCTTTACTTTGAGCATAGTAGATGTGACCCAATATCTTCATTTAAAAAAAAAAATAAAATAAATAAATAATAAAATATAATAATACTTATAAAAAAAATAAAATAAAATAAAATAAAATAATAATATTTGATTGTAAAATCAATTCAAACGTATTTAATAATCAAAAGCTTTATCTAAAGTTATAAAAGCATAGAACTCGCATGTCCACAGCTGCAAAGGCTGATTTATGTTTGTAAAATATACTAAATTATAGCAATGAATGTAATGATAAACATAATAAATGGATTACTTACTTACTTACTTACTAGATGTGACCCACCGAGGTGGTTCACGCAGGGTGAATACCTGAAGGGCGAAAGGCCCCTAAAACAGGTATTTTATTTGATGGAATATTATTTTTGTCTAATAATATATATTATAAATATATATATATATATATAATATATATATATATAATATATATATATATATATATATATATATATATATATTAGACAAAAATAATATTCCATCAAATAATAATACTGTTTTAGGCCTTTCGGGCCCCTTCAGGGTATTCACCCTGCGTTGAACCACCTCGGGTGGGTCACATCTAGTAAGTAAGTAAGTAAGTAATCATTTATTATGTTATCATTACATTCATTGCTATAATTTAGTATATTTTACAAACATAAATCAGCCTTTGCAGCTGTGGACATGCGATTCTATGCTTTTAACTTTAGATAAGCTTTTGATTATTTAAATACGTTTGAATTGATTTACAATCAAATATTATTATATTTTATTATTATTATTATTTTTATTTTTTTTTAAGTATTATTTATATTTTAATTATTTATTTATTTTTATTATTTTTTTTAAATGAAGATATTGGGTCACATCTACTATGCTCAAAGTAAAGCTAAAGTTGGCGAAATATTGTAACATTAATTCTATACATAAAATGAGAGCATAGCCCGGGTGACCCGGACCTCCGGTGTCGAAGTCCATTACTATACGACCATGGCTACGGAGCAGATATCCATCAAATATGGGAATATAATAATTGGAAGTTTGGTGCCGACTTCCAAACTCTCAGATTCACATAAACGAACGATTTAAAGGTTACTCAACCTTTAGGAATTTGCGGATGCAGAATGGCTGTACTCTTTGAACCGTTTGAAATTCACTAGCACCAGCGCATGCTCTCGACTCATGACCTTTTTTATTGATACACGTTTGTACTTAGCAATCACTTAATGTCAATTATAAAATATTAATAGCAAATTATAATTAATAGCAACTAGAAATGGAATCATCTAGAGAAATAATTATTTCTCCAAATGACCCCACTACCTATAAAATCACATTTATTTATTTTATCTGAGATAAGATTTTAATTCTACAAATTTCCCCCCCCCCCCACTAAGCCTTATTCCGATAAGGCTTCTTTTTTTTAATTTTCTTTTATTTCTATTATATTAAGATAACGAAAATTTGAAAAAAGGTCTTAAGGGGGGTTTTCTTCTTAAGGTTTTCACAATATCTTTGTCTTCCTATCTTTCTTCTTCAACTTAAAGATCTTATTAGTTTCTTAAGGTCCTTTCATTGTCCTGCGTAGTAAGTACTTAAGAAAAAGTCTTAAAACCATTTTCTTTTCTTGGATACTGTTTAGTGATATCACTAAAGAAGGATTCGCAGTAAAAAGTCTTTTTTTTACGACTACCACATGATCCTTACGTATCTCATCTTCAGCAAAAGAAAGAAGGATACCAAAGTCCTTAATTGAAACCGAGGTCTCAACCAATAACCTTTTTCATGAAAAATCTTCCTTCCTCCTTCAACTTCCATCTTAAATCCTTCAACAATTCTCTTTAATTAAAGACTTTCAACCATGAAGAAAAGCGAAATGGATCTCTAATTTGAAACACTCACATAGAAGCTCTCCCCTTTTTTGCATCATCATTTTAAGGTATTTGCCTTGACTGTAATACTTTTAAATTTCGCTCCTTTAAGGCTTTTTATTTTTTTTCGTCTTGAAAGAAATGTCGTAATGTATTTTCTTTTCTCTTTGTTATTACTTAACCCTAAAAACTTTGGCTTAAAGTAATATATTTTAACATTTTTTCATAAAAAATAAATATTATCAAAAAGTAAATCAGAGATTTAAAATATAATATTCAGGAGTGAAAAAAGTAAAATAATTTTGGTCGATGGTTAAAATATTTTTTCATAAAATTCAAAATAAAATTATTACGTACTGCTACAATGCCACCTCATGAATATATTTACAGAAGACTTTTTACGAGTGTCTTTATTATGTTATTCGCTTTAGTGAAACCATACATCAAACAGGGTTTTGCATCAGCAACAGGTGCCCACAAACATTAATTATTTACTTAAAATAAAAATTTCCATATGTTATAAGTAGCCACCTCCGTGGTCAGGGTCGTTACGTTAGTCTTTAACACTAACCTTTGTCACACAGAGGTCTGGAGTTCGCATTCCAGGGTATAATCTCAGTTTATATAAGATTATTGTTTAAATAAATTATCGCCAGCTTTGGAATACACTATAAGTGTAACGGTTGCCTGGACCACCCGAGGTTGTTCCTGCAGGGTTTATCCCTGATGAGCCGCGAGGCTCTAAACGGGCATTATAATTATTATTTTATAAATGGTTGTTTGTGAGTAATTAAATAATTCTTTAACTTCACAAGCCATGCCTTTAGTGAGGATTATTCTCTGGATAATAATATATCTATGTTGTAGGGCTAAATAAAAATAAATTAAAAATCAAATCAGCTTATATATATAATTATATAATATATATATATATATATTATATATATATAATATATAATATATATTATATATATTATATATAATATATATATATATATATATATATATATATATATATAGCACTCATTATAAAGACAAAAATATACATAAACACATAGAAATAAAACATGGACATGCACAATTTTATATATATATATTATATGTAATATATAAATATTAAGCTATGGAAATTAATGCAAATAATAATGCAAGCCTGCAGACGGTGCTAGGCTAAACTCCGACTTATTACGGGCACCCTTCATGCTGGCGCAAGTAAAGGATTCTTTCAGCTTAGACCAGATCCAAAAAAAAAATATAAGGGCAAACAAGTGGTAAAATAAGATTTGTAATAAAAAATAGAATTTGTAAATATTACATTAATGTAAACGAGTGCAAGCCATATGTATCAATTGCATAAAATTGACGTAAAATGACATCTATAAACAAAATATTAATTTCCAGTATAATAACGAAAGAATGAAAAGTCTCTCCACAGTTATAGATTTTATTAAACGTAAAGCAGAGCGCTTACGTCACACTTTTATCTCAGCTCAACGGTAATATTTCTATTTATTCATTTTAATTTATTATTTATTTGATTTTTTGTATTTTATATATTTTTATTTATTTAATTATATTATTATCGCTCCATTTCTTCGTAATTTATCTGTTTTCTTGTGTATATTTTTGTATCTTTTATGTATAGTTTTTTGACATTTTTGTCTATTGTTTAATAGGCACTGATGAGACCTTTTGTTAGGTCGAAGCGCTCTGCTTTAGTTTTAATAAAATCTATAACTGTGGAGAGACTTTCTATTCTTTCGTTCTATTACGATGGACTCCATTTATGTTCATTCTCAAACATAAGTTCCCAGCAGATACGCTTACATGTATTTTGCATGAAAGCAAAATTATTATGAATTCAGTTATCAAAGAGAAAAACCAGGCTGCGATGCGATATTCATTTGCGACACTAGATGGATGAACCTTAATTTACTAATATATCTCCTCTATCTTTTTTAAAACGCACAGTGATCCATCTTGAAAGGGAAAACAAGAGATACACCCTGCTGGTGCTACAGAGTAA
>JACMZG010000002.1:43181200-43286200 GCA_018340805.1 Microvelia longipes
CATCAACATCGCACTACTTTACTGCCTCTAATAAATCAGAGAAGTGGGATTTTACTGTCTGTCGGAAGATAGTTTTGATGAAATCAATAAATCGCACCTACTTTACTGCTTCAAATAAACAGAGAGTGGGATTTTAACTGTCTCGCAAGATAGTTTTTACCATGAAATAGATAAACCACACCTACTTTACTGCCTCTAATAAATCAGAGAAGTGGGATTTACTGTCTCGGCAAGATAGTATTGATGAATAGAATAAAACAGCACCTACTTTACTGCTCTAATAAATCACGAGAAGTGGGATTTTTACTGTCTGGCAGATAGTTTTGAATGAAATAGATAAACAGCAACCTACTTTAACTGCCTCTAAGTAAATCAGAGAAGTGGGACTTTTAACTGTCTCGGCAAGATATTTTGATGAAATAGAATAAACAGCACCTACTTTACTGCCTCCTAATTAATCTAGCAGAAGTGGCGATTTACTGTCTCGGCAAGATAGTTTGCATGGAAATAGAATAACAGATACCTACTTTACTGCCTCTAATAATCAGCAGAGTGGGATTTTACTGTCTCGGCAAGATAGTTTTGATGAAATAAATAAACACACCTAGCTTTACTGCCTCTAACTAAATCAGAGAAGTGGGATTTTTAACTGTCTCGGCAGATAATTTTGATGAAATAGAATAAACAGCACCTACTTTACTGCCTCTTGAAATCAGAGAAGTGGGATTTACTGTCTCGGCAAAAAAGTTTTGATGAAATAGAAAAACCGCACCTACTTTATGCCTACTAATAAAAAATCAGAGAATGGATTTTCAACTGTCGGCAAGATAGTTTTGATGAAATTATAGATAAAAGCACCTACTTACTGCCTCTATAAATCGAGAAGTGGATTTCCTGTCTCGGCAAGATAAGTTTTGATGAAATTAGACTAAACAGCACCTACTTTACTGCTCTAATAATCAGAGAAGTGGATTTTAACTGGTCTCGGCAAGATAAGTTTTTGATGAAGCTAGAATAAACAGCCTACTTTACTGCCTCTAATGAATCAGAGAAGTGGGATTTTTACTGTCTCGGCAAGATAGTTTTGATGAAATAGAATAAACAGCACCTACTTTACTGCCTCTAATAAATCAGAGAAGGTGGGGATTTTACTGTCTCGGCAAGATACGTTTTGATGAAATAGAATAAAACAGCACCTCCTTTTACTGCCTCTAATAAATCATAGAGTGGATTTTAACTGTTCTCGGCAAGAAAGTTTTTGATGAAATAGACATAAACAGCACCTACTTCACTGCCTCTAAATCAATCAGAGAAGTGGGATTTTACTGTCTCGCAAGATAGTTTTTTCGATGAAATAGATAAACAGCAACCTACTTTAACTGCCTCTAATAAATCAGAGAAGTGGGATTTTACTGTCTCGGCAAGATAGTTTTGATGAAATAGAATAAACAGCACCTACTTTACTGCCTCTAATAAATCAGAGAAGTGGGATTTTACTGTCTCGGCAGATAGTTTTGATGAAAATAGAATAAACAGCACCTACTTTACTGGCCTCAATAAAATCAGAGAAGTGGGGATTTTACTGTCTCGGCCAGTAGTTTTGATGAAATAGAATAAACAGCAAACCTACTTACTGCCTCCTAATAAATCAGAGAAGTGGGATTTTACCTTGTCTCGGCAAGATAGTTTTGATGAAAATAGAATAAAACGCACCTACTTTGACTGCCTCTAATAAATCAGAGAAGTGGGATTTTACTGTCTCGGCAATAGTTTTGATGAAATAGAATAACACAGCACCTACTTTACTGCCTCTAATAATCCAGAGAGTGGATTTTACTGTCTCGGCAACAGAATAGTTTTGATGAAATAGAATAAACGCACCGTAACTTTACTGCCTCTAATAAATCAGAGAAGTGGGATTTTATTGTCTTGGCAATATAAGTTTTGATGAATATAGAAAAACAGCACCTACTTTACTGCCTCTAATTAAATCAGAGAAGTGGGAATTTCTACGTCTCGGCAAGATAGTTTTTGATGAAATATGAATAAACAGCACGCTACTTTAACTGCCTATAATAAATCAGAGAAGTGGGATTTACTGTCTCGGCAAGATAGTTTTGATGAAAATAGAAATAAAACAGCCACCTACTTTAACTGGCCTCTAATAAATCAGAGAAGTGGGATTTTAACCTGTCCTCGGCAAGATAGTTTTGGATGAAATAGAATAACACAGCACTACTTACTGCCTCTAATAATCAGAGAAGTGGGGGATTTTAACTGTTTCGGCACGATAGTTTTGATGACATAGAATAAACAGCACCTACCTTACTCGCCCTCTAATAAATTCAGAGAAGTGGTGGATTTTAAACCTGTCTAGGCCAAAGATAGTTTTTGCATGAAAATAGAATAAACAGCACCTACTTTACCTGCCTCCTAATAAATCAGAGAAGTGGGAATTTTAAACTGTCTCGTCGGCAAGTATAGCTTTTTGATGAAAATATGAAATAAACAAGCAACCTACTTTAACTGCCTCTAATAAATCAAGAGAAGTTTTTGGGGAATTTACGTTTCGGGGCAAGAATAGTTGTTGTTTGGGGGATGAAATAGAATAAACAGCACTAACTTTTGACTGCCTCTAATCAAGTCAGAGAAGTTGGGATTTTTGTTTACTGTCTCGGCAAGGAATAGTTTTGATCGAAATAGAATAAACAGCACCTACCCTTTTACTGCTCTAATAAATCAGAAGAAGTGGGATTTTACTGTCTCGGCAAGATCGGTTTTTGATGAAATAGAATAAACGCACTACTTTACTGCCTCTAAATAAAGTCAGGAGAAGTGGGATTTTACTGTCTCGGCAGATAGTTTTGATGAAATAGAATAAACAGCACCTACTTTACTGCTCTAATAAATCAGAGAAGTGGATATTACTGTCTCGGCAAGATAGTTTTGATGAAATAAAATAACAGCACCTACTTTACTGCCTCTAAATAAATCAGAGAGTGGGATTTTCAAATGTCTCGGCAGATAGTTTTGGATGAAACTAGAATAAACAGCACCTACTTTACTGCTTCAAATAAATCAGAGAAGTGGGATTTTACTGTCTCGGCCAAGAAGTAGTTTTGATGAAATAGAAAAACCAGCACCTACTTTTACTGCCCTCTAAAAATCAGAAGAAGTGGGATTTTTACTGTCTCGGCAAGATAGTTTTGATGAAATAGAATAAACAGCACCCTTTACTTTACTGCTCTAATAATAGAGAAGTGGATTTTACCTGTCTCGCAAGATAGTTTTTTGATGAAATAGAAACCAGCACCTACTTTACTGCCTCTAATAAATCAAGAAGTGGGATTTTACCTGTCTCGGCAAGATAGTTTTGATGAAAATAGAATAAACAGCACTACTTTACTGCCTCTAATAAATCAGAGAAGTGGGATTTTACTGTCTCGGCAAGATAGTTTTGATGAAATAGAATAAACAGCACCTACTTTACTGCCTCTAATAATCAGAGAAGTGGGATTTACTGTCTCGGCAAGAAGTTTGATGAAATAGAATAAACAGCCCTACTTTACTGCCTCTTACTACACAGAGAAGTGGGCTTTTACTGTTCTCGGCAAATATTTTTGATGAAATAGAATAAAACGCACCTACCTTTACTGCCTCTAATAAATCAGAGAAGTGGGATTTTACTGTCTCGGCCAAGATAGTTTTGATGAAATAGAATAAACAGCACGAACTACTTTACTGCCTCTAATAAATCAGAGAAGTGGGATTTACTGTCTCGGCAAGATAGTTTTGATGAAATAGAATAAACAGCACCTACTTTACTGCCTCTAATAAATCAGAGAAGTGGGATTTTACTGTCTCGGCAAGATAGTTTTGATGAAATAGATAAACAGCACCTACTTACTGCCTCTAATAATCAGAGAAGTGGGATTTTACTGTCTCGGCAAGATAGTTTTGATGAAATAGAATAAACAGCACCTACTTTACTGCCGTCGTCGCCTATCAGCACCTACTTTAACATGCCTCTAATACATAGAGAAGTGGGATTTTATGTCTTGGCAACTATAATTCTGATGAAATAGCATAAAAGCACCTACTTTACTGCCTCTAATAATCAGAGAAAGAGTGGGATTTTATTGTCTTGGCAATATAATTCTGATGAAATAGAATAAACAGCACCTACTTTACTGCCTCTAATAAATCATAGAAGTGGGATTTATCTTCTCGGCAATATAATGTTCTAATGAAATAATAACAGCACCTATTTTTAACTGCCTCTAATAAATCATAGAGTGGGATTTTTATTGTCTTACGCATATAATTCTGATGAAGATAGAATAACAGCACCTACTTTACTGCTCTAATGAAATCAGAGAAGTGGGATTAACTGTCTCGTCAGAGATAGTTTGAATGAAATAGAATAACCAGCACCTACCTTTACTGCCTCTAACAAATCAGAGAAGTGGGGTTTATTGTCTCGCAATATAGTTTCTAATGAAATATAGATAAACAGCACCTATTTTACTGCCTCTCATAAATCATAGAGTGGGATTTTAATTGTCCTGGCAGTATAATCTGATGAAAATAGAAATAAACAGCACCCCTACTTTACTGCTCTAATAAATCAGAGAAGTGGGATTTTATTGTCTTGGCAATTTAATTTCTGATAAAATAGAAAAACCAGCAAACACCTACTTTACTGCCTCTAATAAATCAGAGAAGTGGGATTTATTGTCTTGGCAATATAATTCTGATGAAATATAAACAGCACCTACTTTACTGCCTCTAATAAATCATAGAAGTGGGGTTTTATTGTCTCGGCAATAAGTTTTAATGAAATAGATACACAGCATCTTATTTTACTGCCTCTACTAATATCATAAGAAAGTGGGAATTTATTGTCTTGGCATATATAATTCTGATGAATAGAAATATAACAGCCCTACTTTACTGCCTCTTAATAAATCAGAGAAGTGGGATTTTATTGTCTTGGCAATATAATTCTGATGAAATAGAATAAAACAGCACCTACTTTTACTTCTGCCTTAATAATCAGAGAAGTGGGGTTTTATTGTCTCGGCAATATAGTTCTAATGAAATAGATAAACAGCACCTATTTTACTGCCTCCTAATAAATCATAGAAGTGGATTTTATTGTCTTGGCAATATAATTCTGATGAATAGAATAAACAGCACCTACTTTACTGCCTCTAATAATCAGAGAAGTGGGTTTATTGTCTTGGCAATATATTCTGATGAAATAGAATAGAACACAACCTTTACCTTTACTGCCTCTAATAAATCAAGAAGTGGGATTTTAATTGTCTTGGGCAATATAATTCTGATGAAATTAGAATACAGCACCTACTTTACTGCCTCTATAAATCAAGAGTGGGATTTTATTGTCTTGGACTATAATCTGATGAAATGAGAATAAACAGCACCTATTTTACTGGCCTCTATAAAATCAGAGAAGTGGGAATTTTTTATTGCTTGGCAATATTAATTCTGATTGAAATAGAATAAACAGCACTACTTACTGCCTCTATAATCATCAGAAAGTGGATTTTTATTGTCCTTGGCAAATCATCTGATGAAATAGAATAAACAGCACCTCTTTACTGCCTCTACATAAATCGAGAGTGGGATTTTATTGTCTTTGGCATTAATTCTGATGAAATAGAATAAACACACTACTTTAACTGCCTCTATAACATCAGAGAAGTGGGATTTTTTTTTATTGTCCTTGGCAATATAATTCTGAAATGAAATAGAATAAACAGCACCTACTTACTGCTCTAATAAATCGAGAGAAGTGGGATTTTATTGTCTTGGCAATATATATTCCTGATGAAATAGAATAAACGCACCTATTTCACTGCCCTCTATAATCAGGAAGTGGGACTTTATTGGTCTTGCAATATAATTTCTGATGAAATGATAAACCAGCACCTACTTTACTGCCCTCTAATAAATCAGAGAAGTGGGATTTTTATTGTCTTGGCAATAATTTTTAATTCTGATAAATAGAATAAACGCACTACTTTACTGCTCTAATAAATCCAGAGAAGTGGGATTTTAATGTCTTGGCAATATAATTGCTGATGGAAATAGAATAAACGCAACCTACTTTACTGCCTCTAAAAATCAAGAGAAGTTGGATTTTATGTGTCTTGGCAATTTAATCTATAAATAATGAAATAGAAATAAACAGAATGACAAGCTATTTGCTCCTTTAATTAATAATAATTATTGATTATTCACAAAGCTAACTAGGTCATCCACTATAATTACAACATAATATAGGAGTATTACCCGTCTTATTTGGTTGAATACCCATCTACTGCAGTACTTTTCTTAGCTTAATTAAACTAAGGTATGAGTTCCTATATATAGATTTACTTCATAATTTTGAAGTCAAGCATTGCGGGACCGATGAATCAATCGTCAAGCGTTGCGGGATCGATGAATCAATCACCTTAAGCTTTGGGTAATCGGGTAATCATGAAAATCCGAGGATGAGCAAAGTTAGTCCGAATTTATAACACCCTAGACTTTGGATAACCATTTTATTCTGAGGTCCAGCGTAGCGGTACCAAATAAATTATATCTTAAGCTTTGGCTAGTAACGAAATTTTGAGGACGAGCGAAGCGAGTCCGAATTTGTTGGGAAAAGTACCCTGTGCCCGATTTTTTAATTTTAATTTTATATCTTAAAAATTTCTATTGAGGTAGATTTTACTTAAAAACTGCTTGACTACAATTTACCCCTTTACCCATTAATTTTTTGATTTAAATTTGAAGACAATTTTCTTGAGCTAGATAAAATTTTTTATTAAAATATTATTTTAAAGGGAAAAAAGACATTTTAATATAATCTCTTGAATTTTCACAGGAGAAAATCTTATAATTTACGACAATTTTTGTATAAAATGATGTCGTAAGGATTTTCTTTGCACCTTTGCCAGGAAAACCCAGCCTTTGACGTAATCCTCATGAATTTTTCACAATGTTAAGGGAAAAATATTATAATTTTTTTTATTTCTTTTTAAAAGTCTATATTATTATTTTAAATTTTTATGAAGCAATATGGATTTAAATATTTTAGTTTAAGTTATCTAGCTACATAAATAAAAGAAATAAATTAAATAAAGAATTAAAAAGTTTCTCTTTATACCAATGCCGGAAATTTTTAAATATAAGAACAAATAACACAAAAATTCAAAAAATTGGGACATGAAAGGACGATAGGGAAATCCCAAAACAAAACAAGCCATTCTTTTTTTAATTCTAGGTAATATTTATTTAGATAATATATCAAATCTATTGCAAATAGATAGTTTAAGGCTGAGAATTAGCCAAATGGGATATAAATAATTATAGCCTAAAATATTTTTATTTAATAGAACATAGTCTTTCTCTGTTCGTTACAATTATTATTATAAACATCAAAAGTGCTCAGAAATCATGTGATCTTGTAATTAAAGAGGATTTGCTATCAATATTAGTGAGTAAAAATCATTTCAGAAGACTTTTAAGTTTTTAAATCTCAAGTTTTAATATTAAGTAACGAAAACTCGAAGTTAAGCTCATTCCACTTTGAGAAGAAAACTTGATTTATAATATAATGAATGATAAAAAATGACAATGCCTTCAGCAATACTCTGCTTTCCTTTTTAACGAGATAGTTAAATACTCTTTCGATACTCAAATTTCTTAGTCTTAATAACTTAATGTTTTAAATTTATAAAGTAAACTAGGGCCTTCGGCCCTTGGACCTCGCAAACCTCGGCTCGCCAAGAAAAGAAGGGTAAATGTGAGAGTTTTCTTTGCCAATTACCTCCCTACTCTTTAGGACCATTGAAGAATACATACATAAACATATATATATATATATATATATATATATATATATATATATATATATATATATATATATATATATATATATATATATATATATATTTAAATATCTGTCAAAATAAAGACAAATGTTAGAAAAACACAAAGCACCAATCTATTTTCTTTTTTGAGAATCTCAGTGAGTCGAGTAAGACACTCTATTACCCGACTTTATTTTTATGGCACTAATGGTGGCCTCATGATAGGTTGAAAAAGCTTAGTCATTAAACTATTACTTTGTGTATGAATAACTTCACTTGTGCTCAACTGCCTTTACAATTAAATATTGATATATTATTTCCTAGTTTATATTCAAAAACGCGTTTCCGATATCTATAAAGGAGTGAACAATTGCACTAGTGGAACTTATTTTTTTTACAGTCAGTATTGTATCTTTTTATCTTAGGAGAAGAATTTCAGGCCATCAATGGTAAAGAAAGTCTGATGGTGAAATGTTGGTTTCGTTGTGTCCTTTATTTATGAGTGACATTGTGTGTCTCCAGGGGTTACAAAATTCAAAGAATAACCACTTTAGACAAAAGAAGAGCAATGAAGTTTTATAGCCTGGTTTCTGTAGTGTTGCAGTATTTCTCTATTTCTGTGGTAGGTCTTGTCTTTATGCTGACGATACGACCTTGATGGTTTTGTCATCGTCAGTATGTCTGTGAAACCCTTTACCGAGTTTTTTGTGCGTTTTCCTTTTGTGTCGAGTACCTCGTTTTCTAGTTTACCTTCGTAAAAAATTTAAAAGTCAAAGGATTGGTTTCCTTTTTGTCGTACCCTTCCTGACCGGACTTATTTCTCCCCGAAAAAAATTAGTCTCAGAAAGTCTGCAAGGACAATGAACGTCAGAAACCTCGTCATAAAGTTTACGACTTGTTAGGACGGGGCCCAGCTGTTTATGGGTAATAAAACCTTGTCACCCCACTATTTCTTTTTATATCTGAAGACATTATGAGTCCAAGCCATTATTGGGGCTTCTCCCTCCTGTTCGTCGTCTTTTCCCATCATCCCCTTACCCCCGAATTATTTGTCTTTTTGTTTAATATTTTATATGATTTTATTTGAATATTATATTGCGATGGTAATAACTGTCTGATATAGTTACAATGTTTATCCTCTAACTCATAGGATTACTAGTTAGTAAATCATAGTTTTCTATCTCCTCGTACCTTTTCTCACCGAACAACCTTTTAGTCTATTTTATTGTTTTCGGAAAAGTAATAATTGTCAAAAATGAAATGCGATCTTAACGAATATTATATTTTTCCGTTACTACAGTGAGCTACTTTCAGCACTTATAATTAATTTATGAAAGTTTTCTGTTTCCTTACCCACTATTATTACAAGATTGGTAACAGTTTAAATATTGAATAAGAAAAACTATAACCAAGATTTCTAAAGATCTAAACATTTTATGTATTTTCAAACCTGTTGGATGTTAAAATGTTAAATGTTTGCGTGAGCATGCATGTCCCGATCGCATTATCTTACAGCTTATTTTTGCATGGATTTAAAACAGGTTTTAAACTAGAATTTTCCGCTTTATTTTTAATTTATTTTTCCTCTTTTACCATTTTCTTTTTACCTTTAACAGATTTACTCCTATTTGATTTGATTTTTACAAGCAATTTATAAGTATTTTTTTTTCTAATTGAATATTTATGACCAAGAGCCCAGGGGTGTTTTGTTAATAAAAAGTGTAATGGCTGGAACCGGTCTCAATTTTTCGTAAATATCTTCCTGAACAAGGATCTGCAATTCTGCCGACTCGTATCGGATGGGTGTCCCAGGCAGAACGCACTTTACATGTCAAATTTACCACCGAAGTCAATAAAAAGTGTAATGGCTGGAAACGGCTTTAATTTTTCGTAAATACCTTCCTAAACAATGATCTGTAATTCTGCCTACTCGTATCGGATGGGCGTCCCAGGCAGAACGCACTTTACAGGTCAAATTTACCACCAAGTTAACAAACAGTGGTAATGGCTGGAACCGGTCTCAATTTTCGTAAATACCTTTCTGAACAAGGATCTGCAATTCTGCCGACTCGTATCGGATGGTGTCCCAGGCAGAACCTTTGACCCCTAAAGTGCGTTCTGCCTGGACACCCATCTGATACGAGTCGGCAGAATTGCAGATCCTTGTTCAGGAAGTATTTACGAAAAAATTGAGACCGGTTCCAGCCATTAACACTTTTTATTAACAAAAACCCCTGGGCTCTTGGACTATATATTTTACCTATGTATAATGGTCCAAGAGACCGATAAAAATACAAATAAACAGATAAGAAGATAATTAAAGATAAATAAAGATTAATTAAAATTCTTTCAAATCTTATCTTAAAAACTTATTACTACGAGCATTATAAAATTATAAAACGAGCTCTTTGCCGCTCCGCGGCCTCGGCGCTACACTGCGTCAGCGCTGGGTGCCGCTTCGCGGCCACATAGTTGTTGTACTTTATCAGTTCGTCATATTACTGGTTTATATAAGAGGCATAATGCCACAATATATGCGGATTATAAAATGTATTATAGTTTAACACATGGCTAAAATCAATTGACAGCGTAGGAAAATAGTGTTGAGAAACCAATGAAGTTGGCCCGAATTAAAATGATGGGCGTGGTTTTACAACCAGGAATAAACTCATTGGCTCCCCCAACGCCCTCATTGGTAATACCAATACCTCATTGGTATTTATTTTGCCCACGCTGTCAACTGATTTTAGCCGCGTGTTACACTATATTGAAAAAACTTGCGCTGCGGCTAAGAGGCCGAAAGCTTCTTTATTAAATTTATTTATGTTTTGCAATAAATTAGTTTACAAGTTACAAGTTATTAGGTACCATTCATTACCATATAAGCCTAATAATGTTTTCTTTACTAACAAAATGTCAACTCTCTAGTGTAATCACAGCGAGAGTACATAGACAGGCACACACACACACACAAACACATACATACACACAGACAGCTTGAGTAAAACACACTTTATTCAATTTATTGAGGCAATTGATTTAGATAAACTATGACCAAAATAAAATTAATATATATATATTATTTATATTAATTTACATTATATTAATATAATTTAATATGATATTATTATTTTTCATAAGATACAAATATATCGAACACAGGAAAAAACACAAGACATTAAATTTAAAAGAAAATTATTGTTTAGAAGATTCAAAATTTTTACTGTAGGAAGAAAGAACAGCCGAAAAAAAAACAATTCTCAAAAAGATCGAAGTAATGTACAAATATCTATTGTTTTCAAAACATGTAGCATTAGCATGTAGTATTTATATGAGACATGCTGATAATATACGGCCTTTTAGTAGGGTTACTACTAAAAGGAAAATTAAAAAAAAAAAAAACAAAAAAAAAAACAGACAGCTTGATAAAGCCCACTCTGAATGTCATGGAATGGCCTAAAACGGATAATTATGGTAAAACTTTGGTTTCGAATTTTTAGGGTAAACACGTTAATTTTCTTTGTACCTACGGTTGTAAAATCGAAAAACCATCCGATTGCTTATAAATCTTGGCATGTTATAAAATTGGCACATCCTTGTATTAAAATGCAAAACTTTAATCTTACTGTACCCAGATATTCTAAGGTTTTGTTAAATTTCTTTTATTATGGAATCCATCGAGCATGGACGGTAGGTGAGTAGGTGACGCAAATTAATCTTACTGTGTTGGATTCTGTTTCATCGCTGTTTCTTCTCAACATCTGAAGAATACTATAGTCGAATCGATAAGTTTCCGATTCATATATGCTTTGCTATGTTCTTAATTAATCGCTTTATATATGTATATATATATATATATATATATATATATATATATATATATATATATATGTATATATATATATATATATATATATATATATATATATATATATATATAAACATATGTATATATATATATATATATATATATATATATATATATATATATATATATATATATATATATATATACATTGATTAATTTTGTGAAGTCTTTAAAAAAGTTCTAAATAATTTGAAGCTGGATGTATCTAATCGTCACTATTCTATATAAGTGATAAATTTAAACTACAATGCTAACAAATATGATGATAGAGATCAGAAGAAGTCTGTTAAAAAACATGTTTACATAGCTATAGGTTCACACAGGCCAGACTTGTGTTTACCCAGCCTGGTTCGCACGACCTGGCATTTTCAATCCCTTTGCTAGTGTGCACATGCAATATTTGCACTTCCACAAGACTGAACAGAACCCTTGAGTCTAGTTTAAATATCAATTTGAAAATTTCTCCGTGCGGTTAAGATCGATAGGGTGACTACGAAGCTCTTCTTTATGTGGAATTTAATAGAACCTTTAAATTACTATAGAATAAATTTCAAATTAGTTCATACCTAACGTTTCTTTGCCTTATTATTTTCCTTAAAAGAACAATGATAGTTTCCAATTTCTAATTTTCTTTATCGACTACCGCGGATATTTAATTATTTTTTTCTGTTTTAAACACTTTTAAGGCGTTGTGGTTTTCACTTTGTTGTCTGTCTGTTGGTGTGTGTGTGTCAGTGTCACGTATAACTCACGCTATGTCACGCTATTTTTAAGCTAGTGCGTTGAAACTTGACACAAAAATAGACTTAAGGTTAAGTTGTGTTGCCCGAAAAATAATATTTTTCACACTGCGATGACCTGTTTTGCTAAGTCATCCAAACAAAAATCAAAATTCGTTGAAATTGAAATGTAAACAATCGAGTTGAAATTTGACACAAATGTACACCATTGTTGGTGCACATTAGTGTTTACAGTGAAAAATCGATCCACTAAACTGCAGTTAGATATTGGTCACTATTTTAAAATTTAAATGTTTCACTAATTTTGACTTTTAAATGTTCAAACTTCAACAGCTTATCTTAATTTTAGCGAATATATGTATAATATATATATATATATATATATATATATATATATATATAATATAATATATATATATATATATAATATATATATATATATATATATATTATATATATATATATATATATAATATATATTATATATATATATATATATATATATATATATATATATATATATATATATATATATAATGTATATAACATAATTTAAACTATGTTCTTTTGACTAATAAATTCGGAAATTCGCTTATATCGAGTTAGTATGCCAGTTATATAAACTAGTAATATTAGTAACTGATATGGGACAACAATGTGGCCGCAGAGGGCCTTCCAAGGTTGACGGCTAAGTTTTTCTAGTAGTTTCTACAATTCCTCCCACACCTTAATAAAAAATACTTTTTTAGAGAGCGGCTGTGAAGTGTCTATTTTGCAGATTCAAAAACTCAGTTAAGAACGATATTATTGCTAACAGGATAAAACATTTACTTAACGTCGGCCGGCTGTAAAATTTTACTTTACATCCACTACGCAAATTGGTAAGTGAAGTGAATTTATCAAAATATACATTTTTTTATTTTATTGACTACGCCCCCCAAACAATAGTATATAATATGCCAAATGACTATAAAGCGATTTGTATGGTTTGAAAATTAATTATCGCTTTGCTTAGTTCAACAATGAAAAACAAAGCACCAATAAAATCTCTTTTTACAGCTTAGTTACTTAATCTAATATTCAATTGTTGAGATATAAATATATCACTTTGTGATTTCATTTGAATTATTTCTATTTGTTTACTAAAAATTCGCTCCTTTGATTGGTAGAACAACACGCCAACACCTTCAGTATAACGACCAATTGCCTTGAGAAAACCCTTTTAAATGTTAACTTTGCTGGCTATACAAGAAAATTAATTCTTGACGATTGCTAGTAATAAAATTAGTTAAAATTGGTAAACATGAGTCACTTAAGAAATTCATGAAACCTCTATATGTGTAGTACTTACATAGGAGTGGCTTCAACATGAAATGTTGAATCAAAGCAATAACACTAAAGCCTAATCAAACGACAAGATCTATAGAATGTTTTTAACTTATTAGATCTACTGCAATCTAAATTGCACATAATTTTTCCTCTTCATTAATTCTATTGCATTCTCCTTTGACAAGTTTGATTCTGATGTGTTGTTATTTTTGCCGATTTAGACAAAATGCTTCCACTTGGAGATCAACTTCCACCTTATTTATGGTTTTATTCTCCCTTTTGTCTGAATACGATACTTAGGGCCCAGGATTGTAATTTTGGAGAAGTTTCTCTTAAAATGTCTGCGTCTGACTTTTACGACTGATTACTGATTCCAATTCCTTTTATCCTCAGATTATTTCGGTCCGTATTACTGCCACCCTTCTTTTAATGAAAAGTTTTTAGAAATTTTCAGTTACAGGAGCCAAGTGACGGCTGGTATTCTCAGTCACCCTATTCCTTTTGAGGCTGTTATAATAATTCTTATAGCTATAAAACTTAGAGAGGGTAGGTTTCGCTTTTGATCGGCTCAGTTTTTATGAGCCATTAAACTGTCACGCGAGACCCCCATGAGCTCGGAAATCCTAAGGATCAGACCCTAAGTTTGAAACCCTCAGCTTCCTATAACCGCTTTCACTATTTTTTTTATTTAAGTACTTTACATTCTCTTACGGGGCCCCTGAAAAGGAGATTTTTCCCTCACAGCTAACAGAATATCGTCCTATTAAAAAAAAACTAAAAAAAGCCTTCATCTGCTGAAAATCTAACGAGTTTATTGTCCTCATCGACACATCCACAATAAAACGCTTCATCTCTATAAAACGCCAGTAACTCAGCAAGAGTAATTTTACTGTTATTTTGATCTCCGTCTATGACATTAATCTCAATTCCTTCTCGTTCTACTATTTAAATGAAACTAATAAACTTTTTGAAAAGATTGACTGCCTTAAAGTTTTGTCAAACAGCCTTAAAAACCTGTAATTCTTGCAGTCTATTCAAAAAAGATTTTATTTGTACACTTTCATGACCCTTTCATTTACGTGATATTGTTTGATTTTTATGACATTTTGTTGCAAGAAAAGTGTTTATTCTGGTAAAAAATTTAATACGTAAGTAGACTCAGACAAAGAAGGAGGTCCGATTTGTCAAAGCTAACAAGTGCCTCCTTACTACCTTTATACATCGTTCGCCGGCACTGATGATGACCGAAAGGTTGAAAGCTGGCTCTGTCAATAAATATTATATGAGGAGAGACTTGGGTGTTTTATTAATAGTAAGTAAACTCTTAAGATTTATTCTTCACTGTATTCATTCTATCAAGAATAGAAAAAGAAAAATTCTGGCGCGGTGGTCCGCATGTCTTTGTTTGTTTCCATGCTTAGCAATCTATTTCTTGCTTAAGGATCCGGTTTATGCTTTATAACTTAAGCAGTTGGTATCAAGCACTACCCATAACTCATTTTTTTCTGTATTTCTTAAAGGAAATGAGCTTAATTATCCTGTTCGTTATACAAAACTATGCCTCTAAAATTGGCAGTGCACACCATTATTTGCATTAGTTTAATGCTTAGTTGGTTTCATGGTTGCTTTTTAAGGTTTTAGTTCATAACGCCTATCGCATCAGCGATTTTTTTCCAAAGGAAATTCGCTTATACATCCAACCTTAAAGATATGGCACCTCAATCTGGGGCAAATCCTAAAAAATAAGAATATGCTAAAAGGCTAAGTCAAGTATAGTTACAAGTTCCTCTAGTATTTTTAGGACTGCTTTAGATCGCCTAAATATTCTTTCTAAATAAGAATATGCTAAAAGGCTAAGTCAAGTATAGTTACAAGTTCCTCTAGTATTTTTAGGACTGCTTTAGATTGCCAAATGGTATAAGATAGATAGTGCCGTCTCTATGGACTAAATCTCTAAATATTCTTTCTAAAAAACCAACAATTAGGTCTTATTTAAATAGGACTGCTTTAGATTGCCAAATGGTATAAGATAGATAGTGCCGTCTCTATGGACTAAATCTCTAAATATTCTTTCTAAAAAACCAACAATTAGGTCTATTTAAATAGGACTGCTTTAGATTGCAAATGGTATAAGATAGATAGTGCCGTCTCTATGGACTAAATCTCTAAATATTCTTTCTAAAAAACCAACAATTAGGTCTTATTTAAATAGGACTGCTTTAGATTGCCAAATGGTATAAGATAGATAGTGCCGTCTCTATGGACTAAATCTCTAAATATTCTTTCTAAAAAACCAACAATTAGGTCTTATTTAAATAGGACTGCTTTAGATTGCCAAATGGTATAAGATAGATAGTGCCGCTCTATGGACTAAATCTCTAAATACTCTTTCTAAAAAACCAACATTAGGTCTTATTAAATAGGACCTTTAGATTGCCAAATGGTATAAGATAGATAGTGCCGTCTCTATGGACTAAATCTCTAAATCTTCTAAAAACCAACATTAGGTATTTAAATAGGACTGCTTTAGATTGCCAAATGGTATAAGATAGATAGTGCCGTCTGTGTGGACTAAATCTCTAAATATTCTCCCTAACAAACCAACAATTAGGTAGACTGCTTAGATTAATGGTATAAGGATACTGGCTTTCTAAAAAACCACAATTAGGTGCTTAATTAAATACAGGACCCTTAGATAGCCAAATGGATATAACGAATAGATAGATAACGCACGTCCTATGAGAACTAAAATCTTCAAATATTTGGATAGAACTGCTTTAGTTCGCCTATTATATATACAGCCGTCACCATCGACTAAATCTCAATAAATTCCAAGATGTTAGAATTTTTTAACAGATGATTCAATTCGAGTGAGCTCTCAAAGACAAGTGAAGGACCAAACGCATTTTTTTGTCGGAGGTTTTAATAAGCGTGTACGTTATTTAGTGATATATATATAATAATATATAGTATTATATATATATATATATATATATTAATTATGTATATATATATATATATATATTATATATATATATATATATATATATATATATATATATAATATATATATTATATATATATAATATATATATATATATATATATATATATATATATATATATAATATATATATATATATATATATATATATAATATATATATATATATTATATATATATATATATATATATATATATATATATATATAATTTTTATCAAGCTATTTTTTTGACGTATATCATAAATGTTTGTTCATAAAGGCTATGAAATAAATCATTTTAATCTCATCGCAAACGCTCTGTGGAAATATTTGGGTTCTAGTTGGCATTATGATTTATGAACTTCAATTAATAAACACACACACACACATAAATATATATATATATATATATATATATATATAATATAATATATATATATATATATATATATATATATATATATATATATATATATATATATATATATATATATATATATATATATATATATATATATATATATATAGTACGTGGTACCTCGGTACTTTTTCTTATGGCATCGGATTCACTACGCTCATCCTTACTACTCGCTCCGCTCATCTTAAGACAAGAAACACAATCGTATTGTTCTCAGCGGTCACCCATGCAGGCACTGACCTCACTCTCCTTAACTTTTACGATCCAACAAAAACCATAGACATACTTGCCGTATTGAAACGAAACTTAGTGTACTTATTTATTACCTAAAGGAATATATTTGTACCAAATTATAACTCAATTGAACTATTTTTAGGTTTTTTACAATTTTTAAAACACAAGTATTTGATACAAACAACTAATGCGAATAATGAGATAAGAATTGGGTATATATTGGTTTTATTTTTGACTAATTGGCTTCATTTTAATCCGATCGATAAATCTTTCCGAGTTTTATGAATTTTTCGAAATTATTACCGAGTGATTTTAGTGATAATAAAAAAAATATTTTCCGGACAGCACAACTAGACCAAAAGACTGATTTTTGTACCAAGTTTCAACTCTCAAGCATAAGTGCACAGGGAGATACATTAATAACACACACACACACACATACGAGACAACATTTAGTACATACAGACAACTTTTAGAAAACCACATAAGAAGTCTTAAAAATCCCTAAAACGAATGATTCAGGTGACATCCCAGTATCAGAATTTTTGCCAACACAATCCTTTTTCTATATACCTTAGGTACTAACGAGGAAAAGTAATAAATAAAACAATTATTCAGATACAAATGAGTTTACCTTTTAATGAAGGTAGTTTACCTAATTTAATTGAAGGTAAGTTTACCTTTAATTTCATAGAAGAGGGTATAAAACGAGAGCTATCCAGATTTCATTGAAAAATCCAATTTCTTTTTGACACCTGTAACGGTAAACAAAGGTTTATTACATTCTTGCAGTATTAGATTTATCAGTTAGATATTACTGCTAAAACTTTATTAAAGCATGCATTTAATAAATTGGGTAAGGTCGTTATGTGATATTTTTTGGTCACTTAGGATATTGGCAACAGGAGGGCAAGAAACAGAGGAATTGGAGTCTCTATGATGGTAGGACTTTCACATCGTCATTAATCTAAAAAGGTTTGATGAAGATAGACAGAAGAGATGCGGAGATGAAAGGCTGATTTTAGAGTTGGGTTAAAGCACTCATCAGGTGGGTTTTTTTTAATATTTTTTTTAAATTTATTCTTAAGAAGAGCGCATGCTCCAGTAGTTACCACTACATGCGCTCTGCGCAATAAGTTTGTTGTTAGCATGGCAAAACTACTTAAGAACATCACTGTATTGAGGTAATCTTTATTAAATACTAAACAACTTACAATATTTGGTAATCACTTAACTTACATCTAATTTTAAAATAATGCTAACAACGTGAAAATTCTAATGATATCTTTGTCTTAAAGTTCGACTTTTGAGTAATTTGTTTTTGTGGATAGGACCGCATCCAGGAGGCCCACCTTCTTAGGGTACTTGTCAAATTTGATACTCGTAATAAATACTGAACCTGTAGCTATCCTGGACCGTGTGAAACGTGTTGTGTATTTCTGAGGAACGGGACAAATAAAATGTGAATATATACTATTTTTAGATATAATAATATATACAATAATATTAAAGAAAACTATACAACATATAAAATTCAAAATATAATAAGAAATATATAAGAATAATATATAAGAGTAAATGTATATTACAAGAGCGCTTACAATATATGAAGAAATATATAAGAAGAGATGAGATATAAGAAATATATAAGAATTATATACAAAGTTAAGAATGAAGAAATATGTACAAAGGGAGAAAAATAAATAAATAAAACTTAAAAAAAAGTAAAAAATACAAAAATACAAAATTTTAGTGTATGTCAAAGAAGGGGTGTATGGTATATTTATATACCGACTCTGACAACTGTATGAGTATCCTTTGCTTTGCTTCCCTTGGGCTTATTCATTTGTTTTTGTATAAAAGCTAATTATGTATCATTTTTAAATAAATGATTTTTAAATAAATGATTTTTAAATAAATATATTGTTTATACGAATTATATATGAGGTAATTGTCAGATATAGAATTAATAAAAAAAAAAAAAAAATAGAACTCTGCTCTTCTCAAAATTAAAAAATATAATAAATACACTCAAATTCGTAAATAAAATTAACTATTCCCCTTAGCCTCAAAAAAAAAAAAAAATCTAGTGACCAAACCTTAACAGTTAAATCCCCAAACGTAAAAAAATAATAATATAACCTTTACACCCAGGACCCGCGTGTCCGATCAACCTGATTGAGGTTTTTCTGTGGTTTCCCTCAATTTTACAGGCAAATGCCAGGTTGAATCATTAAAAGTCAGTCCACAGACTGCATAGGAAACCTTTTTGAAACTCCTGCAAACTACCTATACAATATAATCCTATTCAAAACATCACAAAAAATACCTTTTGACAATCCCCAAAAAAAAATAAACAAATAAATAAAAAATAAAAAAAAAATAAAATACCCAAACCAAAAAATATAAAAATTATCCTTGACCCAAACAAACCCCCTCACACCCCAAAAAATAATCAAAATTTATACATTATCAAAAGAGGCACAAATTACCCTAATCAATAAATATAATATGGCTCCGGTATACAGAAAATAAATATTGTATTACTTTTTGCCAATAAAGAACTTGTTAAAAAAAAAAAAATAGAGAATTCATTGACAATCGCACAAATTGCTTACATGAAAAAGTTGTAACAACTTTATAACCCAAATCCAAAATTGTTTTTAACACAATTAAAAACAGCGCTGGGATGGAAGGAAATGAAAAATCATTTTATTTAAAAGTTTAAAAAAACCTTTTTTTCTATTTGAACAGGTTAAATAAAATTAAGATTTTGTTTAACAGAGAGAGGGTCTTGAAAGGGTCAAAAAATCATAATATTTAGGCCTTTAGGGATCTTAAATATTTACATTTCTTTCAAATTGAGATTTTTTTTTGTTTTATTTCTTATTACAAAAATCTTTTTAAATATTTTAATTAAAACGTTTTAATTAAGAGTTAAAACAAAATTTCCTCAACTTTATTGACAAACATAATAAAGATTTTTATAAACCAAGAGGCTTTAAAAACAACTAAAACGAATAATTTTGGTGTTGTGTAAGTTTTGAATTTTTTGGGTCAGTGGCAATTTTTTCTGTACACGTTTATAAACGTATTATGAAAATTAAAAAAAATAAAAGTAGTAAAGGCTGTTGGCTGTTTCACAGGCTGTTTCTATTTCACTGGCGCAATATTAACAGTAAAGAACGACAGTATTGCTATGGCGATAAAACATTTACTTTACGGCTGCCGGCTGTAAACCGGGATCCGTATCACATGTTTTTAAGGCCTCCTGAGTGGTTAATCCAATTAAGCTGTGTGACTAAACCATTGACACAATATATTGATGGTTTAGCCTAGTCTTCTTGATAGACTCAACTATCAGGTCTCGTCGTTAAGCTGTGTCCACATGACTTTGGTTGATAACTTCATTAACAAACAATTGGCTCCTCTTCAACATCTCGGTCAAGTATCATTTTCGATATGAGAAACCCTTTGAGAGTTATCGTTCGCCATATATATATATGGCGAACATATAAATGTATTTACATTTTAATGTTTTTACATTTACATTTATATGTATTTACATACATATAAATGTATGTATGGATATATGTATGTATATAAGAGCTTCTTTATATATAACATTTTTTCGTATATATACAGGGTGTTTCATATAAAGTGTCCACCAAAGAAAGAGGTGATAGTACTCCTCAAAGGGAACAAAAAATGTTCTATAATAAAAACCCGGATCTCCAACCGTTTTCCCACAAGGTCAAATTTAATATTTTAAAAAAATATTTGACCTCACATTCACATCATAAAGTTGTTAATAGCGTTTAAACTGTTCAAGCTAGAAAGATGAAATTGGTCTTGTTAGAAAGCTGAGTAAATTTCCTAAAGGAAAAACTACCAACTATGTCAAATATTTTGGAACTACTGCCCAAATATTTAGAGGATGCATTAGAGCAGCGTTTCCCAACCTTTTCAGTACCGCGACCCTATAATTTGCTTTTATAAAGATTGGCGACCCAAATGCATTTATTTTGCATAACCTAAAAATTGTTGGCGTTTTTATTTATTGCCGAACTAATTATGACCCTACAGACAATCAAATCATAATTTTCATGAGATTTCTATACTTAAATAGAAAACTGCCCACTAATTGGAGTTCAAAAGAAGTATATTATATAATAGCAATAAAATATAAAAATAAAAAAATTAAATTAAATATAAAAATGAGCATTTATTATTTTAAGGAAAAAATCAAATAATGATTATAGTAAACAAAAAAAGGATAAAATATGTATCATATCAATGACTAATTTGTTGCTGTTGGTTTTTCACTAATAAGTCAAGTCGTGTTTTGTTTATTCATTTCACTACTTTAATTAAAACTCAAAACTATAAAATAAATAACCTGAAGAAACAATTATAATTACAAAAACTTGTACGCGATATTAAATTAAACTACGTTGATGTTTGTGAAAACCAAATTCACATATAATTGAACATTATAATTTTAATAACCCGAACCTTTAAAAGAAGTAATAAGAAACTGTTAACACAGTATTATCATAGGTATAACAATTCATCAAAGTTAGCAAGAATTAGATAAAGGCGGGTGCCTCTGTCAGTAAAGGACTTCTAAGAAATGTTTTGGCCGCGGCTTCTTTTGTTATCGCATGTTTAAAGAATTATCAATTTCTAAAAATAATATCTGTTCAAGCAAATCTGTTATTTGCTTATAATAATCTCTTCACATAAATCTTTGTCATTTTTTGGTTGTTAATAATAAAACATTTGGCGACCCAAAAAATTTAGTTCGCGACCCAATCTGGGTCGCGACCCAAGGGTTGGGAAGGGCTGCATTAGAGGATTATAAGAGGATGCATTAGAGGAAGTAAGAGATGAGCAAAAGTTCAGCCAAGAACGGGAAAAACTTCTCTTATGATTGCCCTTTAAGTAAATGTAAATATTTTTATACATTCAATAGTCAAAAATGTAAGCAATTGTTGATAGAAGTTGCAAAAACTGATAATTTTTGTCGTATAAAAGAGAAAATACTGTGTTATTTTAACAAAATATTTTTTTTTCGAAAGTAAACTTATAATACGATTTTTAGACTCTAGGGGGTAAAATAAACATATTTTATTCTTAAACATTTTTCTCTAAAACCACTATTTTTAAAGATTTTAATTATTTTATGTACCATGTAATTAACATTGTAGAGATATGCAAAAATGCCAAAAAAATAACAGTTTTTCTAACTTCTAGGAAGAATGGCTTAACATTTTGACTATTGAATGTATGATGAAGTTTGGGTTTTCTTAAAGGGCAATCATAAGAGAAGTTTTTCCCGTTCTTGGCTGAACTTTTGCTCATCTCTTACTTCCTCTAATGCCCTGCCACAAAAATTCCATAAAATTAACTTTTTTCAAAAAATCATTTTTCATGTAAATATTTGGGCAGTAGTTCCAAAATATTTGACATAGTTGGTAGTTTTTCCTTTAGGAAATTTACTCAGCTTTCTAACAAGACCAATTTCACCTTTCTAGCTTGAACAGTTTAAACGCTATTAACAACTTTATAATGTGAGGTCATATATTTTTTAAAAAATTAAATTTGACCTTGTGGAAAAACGGTTGGAGATCCGGGTTTTTATTATAGAACATTTTTTGTTCCCTTTGAGGAGTACTATCACCTCTTTCTTTGGTGGACACTTTATATGAAACACCCTGTATATCGTAATAATTGTGTTCGAATTGTTAGGGTAAACACAAAACTTTTCCTAATACCTACGCTAGTAGGTAAAGAAAAGTACAAATCAAATAGGTGAAATAGAAAAGAACCAAGTACCCGATTATTGACTTAACTAGCACATGACTTGCACTTGATGGCATAGCTCATAATTATTTTTTTTTTTTTTTTTATACAACAATTCTTTATTAATACATAAAGAATTTATGTATTATTTATAATCCAATTTACCTTTGGATCCTTTAAATTTAGTTGACGATCTATTTTACCTCTAAATCAATTATTCATATTTTTCCCGCCCACAATTGACACAAATATAAGAAAATCAATTTTTGGATAATAAAGCTAACAGCGTAGAAAGTCAGGCCTGAGTATAAATATTTAACCTAGGAATGGAAAATGTCACAGTTTTAGGCCTAGTAAACACCTTATAGCGCTGCCTAATCCCTTATATTATTAATTTAGTTTGGATGTTTCACTTACACAACTTTTACACCTTTTTACTTTTTCTCATTTATATAGAAAAAGTATTGAGTTTGCAAAAAAAGTGAAAACGGGATGTCACCGGAATTATCCGTTTCATGTGTTTTCATGGCCTTCTGAGTGGTTTTCGAAAAGTTTTCTGTCTGTATGTATATGTGTGTGTCTTATAGTCGTAGTTCCCTGTGTATTTATGTTAGAGAGTTGAAACTTTAGACAAAAACCAGTCTACCAGTTTAATCGTGCTATTGGGAAATTTTTTTATGACGTCATAAACCCGTAATAATTACTCAGCAAAAATTTTGAAAAATCATAAAACACGGAAAATGATGCGATCCGATTAAAATTTAGCACGCATTGTAGCCATGTATAAACTAACATATATGATAAGTTTTATCTTATTATCAGAATTAGTTTAATTTTTATGGAATGACTTGTGTACGTTTTTTAAAAATTTGTAAAAAATCGGAAAATGATTAAATTGAGTTGGGATTCGGTACCTTGGAAGTGTATACCTTGACGTAATAAATAAGTGTACAAAGTCTCGTTTCAATAAGACAATTATATCTATGGTTTTTGTTGGGCCATAAAAGGTAAGCAGCATTAAGGATGGTCAGTGATGTATGGGTGACCGCTGAAAATGAAATGGATGTATTTACTAGCTAAGGACGAGTGAAGCGAGTACAAAGACGTGTTGCAGTATAAATTTGCCGAATTGTATATTCTGAGGACGAGCGAAGCGAATCCGATGTGATGAGGAAAAGTTCCAAGGTACCTTTTACCCAATTTTTTTATTATTAATATTTAATATGAAAAAAATATTAAAAAACGTAGGACAATTTTCAATTGTCCTACGACAATTTTCAATAAAGCTTTTGTTGATTTAAAGTAAAATTGTAATATAACAACCAAAAATTAAATACACTTGGAGGCCGACAAATATAATATGAACCTCGGGAAAAAATGAAAACTTGCTTCGTGAAAGATCGTTAGAGCCGAATATACAAGAATACTGTACAGTCGGATGTATAAAATACCATAGAGAGAGGCCCAATTGGAGGCCCATTAGAGGGGCCCAATCGGTTGAATTTTGAAACATCGAACAAATAACCTGACCACCTTGGAATATTAATACAATCAAATAATCGGTACAAAATTGCAATTACGGGTTTTAACCCGATTTTGGATAAAATCGGGACCTTTTTTTGCAAACACAATACTTTTCCTATAAACCTGCGGTATAAATGAGGAAAAGTAAAAAGAAAAATAAAAGTATTGTATAAAGTTGGATAGTTTTCATATTTTAGTGACTGATTGAAGTGTTTCACCGAAATAATTTTACGACACTAATACCACTAGATTTAAGGGAAAATAGTTACATTGGATCTTTTTAAAATTAAAAATGTAATGAATCGCGTGTGATTTTGAAGCCAACAACAAAGTGCAAATTTGATAAATTCCTTCCTATGTTCCAATTATTACACTTTGGACACATATTCTCGCCAAAATATCGGTCTTATAATAAAACACACGGCTAAAGTCAGTTGACAGCCCGCCGAAATCTCAATGCTTTCAACCCTCTTTTTTTTAACAAAAAATTCCCTACTCTGGCAACACTGTAAGTCAGGTTATGTTTTGAATTTTATTATTTGTTTTTAATTATTTATTTTTTAAAAATTATTTATTTAATTTTTAAGTATGAATATTGCTGTATCTTAAAAATTTACTAACTAAGTGTTGCTTTAAATTTGTTCGGGAAGTATGAATTAAGTGGAGTTGAATTTGTTAATTACGTAATGCAATGGATCATCAAAAAAGTTTATTTAAATCGTCAGCTATAATTACTTTTTTCCAAAACAAAATTATTTTTGTGTCAAGTTTGTATAATTGAATGCGAATTGTTTCATATTATAGAAATAATATGACACAATATGCAATCATGATTTAAAAAAGTTAAGACTGTCATCTATTGAAAGACATGGCATTTTCTAATAAAAGTGCTGTCTTTTGGTTGAGACCCTGCGCTGTACTCAAAAGCAAGAAATGCTTGAAGAATACGTCAATGTCCAAGCATCAAATATAGGCACTCAGATCATATTAAAACTCCGCAATAATTGGATGAATTGAACAGATTGGAATGAAACGAACTCAAACAGATTAATATGCACAATGAGGGAAATAAAAGCGATGTGAGGTTACAAATCTTTACAACCAGTGTTGCCTTTTTATGATTTTATTTACGAAAAAGGTATTTTTTGTATCGAGGTTGGCATGAAGTGGAGGAGGAAGAGGCGCGGTCAGTCTAAACCAATAGAATTCTTTCCCTGCCACATTTTTGGCACATTGTCAATTGACTTTAGCCGTGTGTTATATTATAGATAAAATAAATGTCTTTAATTCACCCCAAGAACCGAATGATGAATATGGGTAGTTTGTAGCATTTTGCGGATAACGTTTCTAAGATTCTTTCGCGCAATTATATTGTATCAACTATTCATGTTTTGAAAAATTCGGTAATATCAAACCATATAGTAATGACAGTATTAGACAAAGATGTTATTAACATAGTATGTATAACATCGCTTGATTAAATTTAGATTTTAATTTTATTGAGAAGCTGGTTTGAATTTCCCTTCTTTTATATTTTTAATAGAGAGAGAGACATTTAATCTAAAAATAGGTAAAATGCTTGTCGTACTGTGCTCTCAATTCGGCGAAACGCGCATTATATCCCAGCAAAATAAGATTTATAAGTTTTACAAACCACAATTACAAACCACAGCAATGTCTGTATTGTGAAATCAAAAACTCTTTTTGGTTTAGTAAAAATATTGTTTTTCCCTTTTTCATTTCTCAATAATTCAATTTCATTCAATAATAATTTCATTTTTATCTAAATCCATTTAATACCGTGTAACATAAAAAAGCGTTTAACAAACGAATGTGCGACAGAATAAAGGTAAAGAAATTTATAGGTAAAATAAAAACGAAGCTTTTTAGTATTATTGATTTATTAAGGGGTAAAATTTAGTATAAGCGTAACAAGCAAGTGAAGCACGGGTTAAAGGGTAGCAAAAGTTAGGAAATCATATCCAATAGATTTTCAGTTTTTTCAATTTTTTCAAAACCCGTCTCCCCCTTGCCTCTATTTTCCTCATCACATTTTTAACTTAGTGTTAGTGTGAGGAAAATTCACCTATACGTATAGAATGCAAAGCGAATTTCATTCGTCATAATTCATATGTTCCGTATTTTCTTAAAATCCTATTTTATAAATTTGTACTAAAATTTTCATGATTTCAGTTTGAATCATACTAAAGGCCGACCAAGAATTGAAAAAATAGGTGTGCCCTGATGTCGCTTTCTTGAGACAGTTTTTAATTAAATAGAAACCTAAGCATGTTTGCTAACCGAAATTTAATTGGATTTTATATATTACTAGAGACCAAACTCTATCTTAATACATTGTGAGCCCTGAAACATCTTTTTAGGGCTCCAAGTCAGTTTTTTATTAAATTGAAACCTTATCATGTTTGTTAACCTATATTTGATTTTATGTTATCACACATGTTACCATAGCTATATTACTAGAGGGAGAAAACTCTATAATAATATATTGTGCGCCTTGAAACAACTTATTAGGGCTCTAGGGGCTCAGTGTAACAGTGTGCTAAGGTTGTAGTAAATCAAATGTTTTTGGTTTTTTACAAATACCTTATAGTTTGTTTTGCAGTAAAACATCACATTATATAACTTACTGTAATTAAGTACACATAATTTAATTATAATAATCAAAGGTTTTTAAATTACTCTTACGATGTTTCAATTTTTTTATCACTAGGCTCTCTCTATCAATACTATCTCTGTGGTAGCAACAGACTTGAATTCCGCAAAACTCAGAATCTAGTTAATGAAAACACGAAACAATGTTTTTTCTCAGTTTTCCACTTCTAACTCGTACTGCAAATTTTTAATACATCAAAGAATTACAATGACTATTTGTCATTGTACAAATCACAAAGACTAGATCATACATTCGGCAACTAAGAAGTAACTAGTTCTTCTAACTTATTTTCTATTATATTAATTTTTACTCACTTGATAAGAAAGATGTAATATGTTTTATGGTGATAAAGTTTATTATTTATCATTATAAGTAACACAGTAAAATTTGAATACAAGAATAAATCATAAAAAAATATAGATTTAACCGTGGGGCTTTGGGTGAACTCACACCGGATGGCCAGTCCGGAACCCCACAGAAAAAGGGGATTCCTCTGACTAGGAATCCTGGCCTAATTAAGTCTGAAAGACATCAGGGTGTTAATCAGAAACATAAGTAGCATTCAGATTAATACGTTTATTGATAAATGTAAGCTGACATATATATATTAAAATAATTTTATAATAGTAGGTATGCTTAACAGTCTAGGTAAGATCAGTCAGTTTCCTAATTTACCCCAATACTACTATGCACATACAAACGGCAAACTCTACTACAAGACAAAGAATTACTTACAGGTCGCTGCGACGATAAATGTGAGGAGCATCTTACTACTCTATTAACTCTTCTATCACTTCTTGACAACTCTCTTTTGATTACTCTCCGACGACTCTTCTGAACTGAACTCTCTCGATTGGTCTCCAGAGCTAGCTTAAATAGCCAAGGGTGGTAACCCCTTCCAGAAGACCAATCATATCGGCACGTGTGCTCATTGAAACATAATCTAATTGGACATGTTAAATTCACGGGTTTCACTCACACTCATTCACACTGACATAACAACGCATTCATTTACAGGCTTTCAAGGTTAAAAGAACATGTTAATTAAAAACATCTGCCGATGTTATCTCATAGAAGCATAATTTATTTAGACTTAAATTCACGGTTTCACTCACACTCATTCACACTGACATAACAACGCATTCATTTACAGGCTTTCAAGGTAAAAGAACATGTTAATTAAAAACATCTGCCGATGTTATCTCGACCCTGAGATTGTCCCAACCAGGATGATCTCATCCCAACTCAGAATGATCTCATCCTTCAATATTTTTGTGTTCAAACTCAATAACAAACTTAATAGCAAGCTTAACCAATGCCCTGTTTAATATCCCCCGGTAACAAAATTAAGCCGAAATTGGGAAACTGGCTGTTTGCCGATTTCGACTGAACCCAGGGTATGGTATAGCAACATGAGGAGTAGACTGATCCTGACTGATCCTAGAAGCAATTTTTCCCTAGCAAAAAAAATCAAAAAAAAATCTATACAATAGTACCAATGCTAGAAATAGTAATACATGTAAAATGTTATAATAGAAAATAAATATAAAAAATAATTTGACAACCTAATCACCCGATTACAACAATCTGCGACAAAATAGGTAGAACAAAACATAATTGTATAACATATAGGTCATAACACATAAATAGTTTAACATAAATTTAAGTGCAATTAAAATAAATATGTAAAGTAATAAGAAATCAAATAGTGATTAAGTAGTTATTTGGATCCAATATTAGTTTGAAATATAAACAATAAATATAGATACAATAAAGAGTACAAAACATAAATATACAATAAATATTATAAAAAAAAAAAATTAAGCATTTTATTCCCAAAAAATAATAGTTCAACTAAGTATACAGGTAAAAAGAGTATTAACCCTTTGAACTGAGGAAATATACAAAACTTTCTATAGTAATACAAATAAACTTTTAACATAATTAGTCATATACAGTTTCCCTTATCAACATGTATCATTACATACAATTCAGAAGATTCTGGTTGTCTATCCTGTCTCATTGATCCCCCATGAGTATCGGGATATCTGGTCCATGGTTGGAGGAGGATACGTGTCGTCAATGGTAGGTATGGAGCGGCATGACGCGTTGGTTGCCTTGTGGCGTGGAAAGGTCCTCCGAACAGCCCGTACGGCGGGGATGGACACGTCGCGCCGGTTCCGTCTACAACGCGTCCACACATAAAGTAGTGGCCAAGATACCGTGCAGTACTGTGATGCCACCCGAGATGGACCATGACAAAGTAGTGTGGTAGGTCTTGGACTGTTGTTGTAGCATCCTTGCTTGCATAAGGAGTTGGTCAACGGAAACTGTTGAATATAATCTCGCACCACCGGAGAAGTGGGCTTCCTTTCTGAGGTTCTCCTGCGTCATTAGTGCATAATATGTTTGATCCGTGGTGACCAGGATGTAATCAAAGTCTGGTAACAGAGTAAGAGTCTCTTTCGTACTGATATCATAGGTTGGGAATGCTAACACCCTGTACAGAGCTGCTACCATTGTTCGTTGTATCAGTGGTACAGTTAGCGTCAAATATAGCCTATCATCAGCGTGTACCAGGCCAGTCTGCCCTAACTGATAGAACAGTACAGGGTCAGTTGTTGGCTCCATTTACAAATCTAGTCCTGTCCAGGTTATGCAGCGCTGTATTTCCCTGAAGGTTGCTTGAAGCGTAGAAGGCGTAATAATTTGCCTCGTAGCGGAGGTCTCCGCATGTATGGCACTATAAATCAGGTCAGACACATAAGATATGTCTGTAAAAAGGATATCAGTGGCAACTGATAACGACCTGATATATGCAAAAAAATTTCATGAAACAATAACTGATCAAACCTATGGCTAAGCTCTGTCAAGTCTCTGTTAGTCTTAAAGTCAGTAAAAATAGTAACCAGTCTCTCATAGTCTTTAGTCGTATAAACTGTCTTTTCTAGCAAGCGAGTAATGGACAGGTGGTCGTTTTTTAATTTCCTTCTTTCGAGACAGGTAGTGCATGATAAACTAGAAGGTTATGTCTTAAGGAGCTACATTAATTTTATAAGTACCCACCAAGTCTAGTTCATACTGGTGCGATACTGAATATTAATATTTACCCTCGTATATTAAAATATTACAGTCGCCATATAATTGTTATTTACAAAACTTTTTCGTAAGGGCTCTCCCGCCGGGAATCGAACACAGGTCTCTTGGCTAGAGGCTTATGTATTCCCGTTCTATTTACACGCGGGGTTCGTTAATCTACTCATTAATTATGCTCTATTGATCACGACTTATTTCCATTGACTAGATAAATCATCAAGTCTCTCATTCTGTCTAGAGATAAAGACAGCATTATAGGGAGGGGCGAGAACTTTTCTATTTAGTACGACCTTAATTCAATTAAGTCGTTCGGCTAAGTGACGTCGCCGTATTTATCACTACGTCTTTACATCGAAAGGCTCAATGAGCCTATTTTCAGAGCCCTTCATCTCTTTTGATTTAATGTAGAAATTTTGAGCAGGTAATTTATTTCTTTTGTAGTAGGTTATGTTTTTAAATGCTATAATGTTCTATAATATCTGTTCTTATCTGCTCGCTGAAGTGATGAGCAGTTGCTTTAATTATTTTCCTAAATCATTATAATTACGCTCACGTATCTAAAATTACATCATTTAATTAAAGTTATCTATCCTAATATTAACCACAATTCGTACGTAGTGTCCCGATTTATCTATCTAAGTCCATTATTTTATATAAATATATCCTGTTAACATATATTAAACTGATATTAAACTTTATGTGTTACTAATACAAAAGTCGATTCGAATTTATATCGGCTCATACCGCGCAATTTAATAGATTAACATTGCAATTATGAGTTTACATGTTCGATTTTCATAATTTTCATTTTAATTATATAATTATTTATACCACTGGAGAAGGTCTGGGTGTTCCCCTGACCGATTTCTTCGAAGTGCCTGTATTATACATCTTTATCATTATGCCACTTTATACCCTGGCCACAATGTTTTAAAATAATTTATTTTACCCGTCCTTAACGTATCATTTATCTAGGTGAAGTTGTCTTTGAACGTATTTATACGTTGTATATAATTTACTCTCTCCTAGGCTTTCCGGCATTACTCAACTTATAAATTATTAATTAATTATTAATAACCGAATAATCTTTTTCTACTATTCACCAAATACTAACCGCTAAGTATCTTTTCGCCCATGTCCAGTATTGTTAACTGGAAGGCCCTTTATTCCACGAAAGCTTAAATTGCTGTAGGCCTTGGGGATTATGCTTGCCACCATGGCAATTTTACCGACTTAATTCATTTATTACTATGTCGCTTTCTTCCAATAAATTACCGATCTTGTAACCTAAAATGTTGATTTAAATCTAGTTATTCTCTACTTAGTTATAGTCTAGAAGCCTATACGCACAAATTTATCATGTGCCTTATTATATTATCCCTATATAGCTTATTTTATGGATCTGGTATGCTTTATAACAAAATTTATTATAATCCTATGTTATCTATCATAATTTATCGTATTATTGTTGTTATTTATCTTTTTATTATCAATATATGTTATTGTTTTTGCAGTAGTGATTTCATACTGTCTTAAATATTATTTTATAAATATTATTTTATAACTGAAGTTTTATACCAGATTACCTATGTTAAGTATTATCTTAATATACTATGAGTTATTATTTTATTATTACCTATACTAATTATTATCCCAATATACTATGGGTGGCCACTCTATATCTTAAATACTAAATATTCTTGGGTCTTTTGATCGGTCGTTACGAGTAACATCATAATTGGATCGACCCCAAATTTCGGTAAATCGGAAGAGGTTAAAAAATTTGTCTATCTTTCAAGACATATATAATTTAATAATACTTAATTATTGATTAATTAATTAAGTGATTACTTTATCGTCCTAGAAATCGCAGTCATAATCTATCTTATACTGTGACCCTAGGCAATAACAGGTCTGCCATTGTTTGGGTTTAGGAATATTTATTCCTCTGCTTATACCTCAAACCAATCGTACCTGATTCAAAACTTCTCAAGACAATGTCTATCTTTCAAGACATATATATAAAAACGGGCGATACTTTTACTTCTTTTTTATCTTTCAGTATATCCTCCCCTCCACTGTATCGGGAGTTTCTACTCTTGCCAGCTGAGAGGGTTATTCAGATGTATATACTTTTATATACTCCTCTCTCTAGCTTATAAAATTCATTAATTACAAACACTTAATACTTTATTATTGATTTATTAAGTAAGTGATTAAATTAATGTCCTAGAAATCACAGTCTTAATCCACCTTAGACTGTGATTTGTCCCTAGGCAATAACAGGTCTGCCATTGTTTGGGTTATGGAATATTTATTCCTCTGTTTATACCTCAAACCAATCGTACCTGTATAAGTCCAAATACTTATTGTTTCAAGTATCTTATCTTTCAGCCCTGCCGTTAGCCTTCAGTGATATCAAAGACATTATACTTATAGGGACGGTACAACAGTATTAGTATTTTTGATTGATACACATTCATTGCGAGCCTTATCTAATTTCTTTTATTTTTTTTTTTATCATCATCATTGAAATACATTTACATTAATTAAGGTAAACAGATACGCATTTAAATTCGAATCAACATTAAATTATATTCCTACTTCTAATATATTAAAGAAAATTCTCTTTGTAAGGGTTGACTTTTATTAAGATTAAGCTTTTAATTTGTTTATTTCCTTTTGAGACCACTGTCTCATCCGGGTTTAATCTATGTTTTATCTGGTTCCCAAAACATACATTCTAAAGTAGCAACATCGAATATTTTACATTGGAATTTTATATATATATATATATTTTTTTAATGATTCAACTGCCTCATCTAATAGTGATGCCTGACCTTCTATATTTTCCCCCCTGAAGGACAGGTCACATTTAAACACCGGCCTTATAGTGAGTCCTTCCATCCTCTTAAAAGCATATGAGGATTTGTGGACAAATGTTCTAAAACGTCTTTTTGCACTTTAAATTGACCGACTGTATCCGCATTGTCACGTTGTATCCTTAGATTTTTCCTTTTAAAATTTTCGGACCGATGTCGCAAGGCTGCATCAACCGACATACAATTCTCGTTTATATCATTTACCTGGGCAACTATTTGAGCTATCCAATGTTTTTCATTTTTAATCTCCGTAAGTTTAGCGTCGAGTTCATTTCGAACTATGAAAAAAATTAGGGCTAAAGTTAGCTTCATGTCTGGTCAGTTTTTTTTTCTAATTTCTAGTTGATATTTTCAGACTTCATGTTTACTATCTACTATATCACCCAAACTTCAATTTAGTATCCTACCGACTGCGCCACTTTAACCGTGGGGCTTTGGGTGAACTCACACCGGATGGCCAGTCCGGAACCCCACAGAAAAAGGGGATTCCTCTGACTAGGAATCCTGGCCTAATTAAGTCTGAAAGACATCAGGGTGTTAATCAGAAAACATAAGTAGCATTCAGAGTTAATACGTTTATTGATAAATGTAAGCTGACATATATATATTAAAATAATTTTATAATAGTAGGTATGCTTAACAGGTCTAGGTAAGATCAGTCAGTTTCCTAATTTACCCAATACTACTATGCACATACAAACGGCAAACTCTACTACAAGACAAAGAATTACTTACAGGTCGCTGCGACGATAAATGTGAGGAGCATCTTACTACTCTATTAACTCTTCTATCACTTCTTGACAACTCTCTTTTGATTACTCTCCGACGACTCTTCTGAACTGAACTCTCTCGATTGGTCTCCAGAGCTAGCTTAAATAGCCAAGGGTGGTAACCCCTTCCAGAAGACCAATCATATCGGCACGTGTGCTCATTGAAACATAATCTAATTGGACATGTTAAATTCACGGGTTTCACTCACACTCATTCACACTGACATAACAACGCATTCATTTACAGGCTTTCAAGGTTAAAAGAACATGTTAATTAAAAACATCTGCCGATGTTATCTCATAGAAGCATAATTTATTTAGACATGTTAAATTCACGGGTTTCACTCACACTCATTCACACTGACATAACAACGCATTCATTTTACAGGCTTTCAAGGTTAAAAAACATGTTAATTAAAAAACATCTGCCGATGTTATCTCGACCCTGAGATTGTCCCACTCAGGATGATCTCATCCCAACTCAGAATGATCTCATCCTTCAAATATTTTGTGTTCAAACTCAATAACAAACTTAATAGCAAGCTTAACCAATGCCCTGTTATAATAGAGAAAGAAATAAGCTCACGTGAAAATAGTAAAAATATATATATAAAATTAATAATTAGAATAAATTGACAGAAAAATGAATGAAAGGAAGTAAGGAAATAGAAAATTTGACAGGGGAGAAGTGCGTCGCTAGGCAGTGAAAATTTGAACTACGCAAGAGAGAAAATTTAAATATGTCGGACGATTTCAACAAGTCATACAAAGAAATACTAAGCTATATATAATATACATATATATATTATATATATATATATATATATATATATATATATATATATATATAATATATATATATATATATATATATAATATATTATATATATATATATATATATATATATATATATATATATATATATATATATATATATATATATATATATATATATATATATATATATATAATATATATACATTATAATATATATATATATATATATATATATATATATATATATATAATATATATATATTATGCCATCTAGTTAGGTTAGAATCAGGAGTAGGCTTCGTAGGGCCATTGTGAGCGATCCATAAATTTAGGCTTCTAATTTTAATATAACATGTTTGAGGTAGAATTTTCTTAAAGCTAATTTAAATTTTAACATGCCATGTATGTTTATTAAAATGTGAAAAAATTATAATTAAAAATGTAAATTTTGTTTAAATATATAGACGAGAAATTCGTCAAACATGAATTTGATATTATCAGATTTTTCTCCCTCCCATCATTTTCTAACCTAGAAAAGGGATTGAAGCTCTTGTAGAATTGAAGTCTGGATTGGCGGAAATTGCCGGTAAAATTGCAATGCGATGGATTGGAGAGAGTTTAGTGCTCCTAAAAAGTAAAGAGGGGGGGGATTGCCCTCAATCTCTATCCAAATGATTTTTCCCTCTCTCGCCAAAATCCCAATCCTTGTCATAATGAAAATATCTCCCTTCAGCCACAAGCTCTGAGCATTTTTTTAATATTTTTTTTTCTTTTATACAATTTTTTTATATTGTAATAACCATCAGTGGAAAAATGGTTATTTTCCAACACATGCCACTTAAACGTTATTTCAAGTGAAGTTGATAGAATTTCACAATGTTTAATATAATAAATTTCTAAAGATTATTTAAATGTTTAAGGAGCTGACAATTTGTCAATTATTTCAAGCAAGTCTGGATGATTTTATCTAAAAGCGTCAGAATGTAACATAACTGACAGTTCTTCTCTATTATGCAAGGAATAAAATATTAGGCATAGGTAAAACATGAAGAATATATAATAGAGAAATATTGAGCCACGCGTTTGAACTTTCCACCTTGGTCTCTATTTTGTTTAAACAGCTTTAACTTTAATACAACACTGTCTCTGGTTTCATTCAGGCTCGCAAACTATTTAGATAATTTTTAGCAAATTTTAACCTTTATGACAATTTAAAACTCCATAATAAATGAAACATCAATAACTAGGCCGCTTCCGTAGTAAGGGTGTTAAAGCGTTAGTATGTTAATATTCTAACCCTCTTTATATATATATATATATATATATATATATATATATATATATATATAATAATATATGTTGCTACAGTAAAATAAAAACAAGGTTTACAGTCTTTAGACTGAGAAGTTTATTTGTTTAACTTCACGTCAAAGAACTATAAGGGGCACTAGTTTTCCCTGACTGCTAAACCTTGAATAAACTAACTATGACAGGACATGACAGAATGAAAATATATATCAACTCAAGTCAAATAGGACAATTATAAAAGACAATAAATAACAAACAGGTTATATAAACTTATTTAAACGAAACCTCCAAGGCGGTAACATATATATATATATATATATATATATATAATATATATATATATATATATATATATATATATATATATAAATATATATATATATATATATATATAATATATATATATATATAATATTATATATATATTATATATATTATATAATATATATAATATATATATATATAATATATATATATATATATATATATATATATATATATATATTAGTTAGTCTCCCCTTTTACGACTCCAACGTCATAAGTTTATTTTTCTTAGGGAAGTCGTAAAAGGGGAGACTAACTAATAATATATATATATATATATATATATATATATATATATATATATTATATATATATATATATATATATATATAATATATATATATATATATATATATATAATTAGTTAGTCTCCCCTTTCAAGACTCCAACGTCATAAGTTTATTTTTTCTTAGGGAATTCGCTAAAATGAGCATTCTAGTATATTCCAATAATTAATCAAACCTAACGAAATAAAAATAAGATTTTTGTTCAAAAATATTGATATATTCGTCATAGTAAGAGCTTACTGTTTTTATAAAGGAAAAGCATTGTGTTTGCAAAAAAACCAACACAAAGATGACACCGGAATTATCCGTTACAGGTCTTTTAAGATCTTCTGAGTAGTTTTCTCAAAGTTGTCTGTCTGTATGTTTGTGTGTGTGTGTAATCATCGTAGCTCCTAGTATATTTATGCTATGTATACTAGAAAGTTAAAAATTTGTACAAATTCAGTCTACCACTGTAGTTTTGCTATTCGGAACATAATGTTTTTTATGACGTCATTAACCCTCAATAATGACTTAACGAAAATTTCTAAAAATCATAAAACGCGGATATATATGATGCGATTGAATCGAGAATTCAGCACGCATGTGGCTTTGTATAAGACTGACATATAGGCCAAGTTTCATCTCATTATTATGAGATAATATAATTTCAATCGTTATCAAATGACTTGTTTAAGTTTTTTTAAAAAATTATAAACAATCTGGAAACCATCTAATAGAGTTGAAATTTTAGTGATAAATTACTAAATTGTACTAAATTTTAGTACAAGTATAAACCTTTACGTAATAAATAATTACACCAAGTTCCGTTTTAATATGACTACTATATCTATGATTTTGTTGGATTATAAATGTTATGCACCATCGAGCGTGGTGTTAGTGTCTGGTTGGGTGACCGCTGGGAACTAAATTTACTAAATTCTCTCTGGGGACAAAAGAAGCGAGTCCGAAGAGGTGTTGCAGTATAAATTTGGTGATTTGTATATTCAGAGGACGAGCGAAGCGAATCCGGTGTGATGAGAAAAAGTTCCGAGGTACCCTGCACCCGATTTTTTTGTTGTATTTTCTTTTTGTATAATTGTTTTTTTTTCTCTTACACCGAGTTTTTTTAAAGTTTATATTTTACAGAGATTTCATTTTAAAGAAAAAAATGTTTAGTCTCAGTAAAGACCAAAAAAAGAAAAGTAATCATTTAGCTGATTTTGTCAGAGAATAGGGGAAAAACTTCAAATTGGACACAAAAGAAAAGGAATAAGTTGTTTGGTTTTTTTTATGGAGGGGGGGGGACAAAAATTATAAACCGGGTACAATGCTTCATTTTGGTGGTGGCGCAAATCACCTTTGTCTCTGTGATAGCTTTGGATCAAGGAGGATAGCTTACGTTGACCATTTTTAGTCTACCGGAATCTAATTGATGCATCTTAACTAAACTTTATACTACTCATGGGTCAGAATGAACATTTTTTATGACTCATCGAAATCCGTTTTTAAATAACCATAAGGAGTTAGTGTAAGGAAAACAAATTTGAGTCTTATATCTCGGAATTTCATCCATAGAGCTTGACTAAACTTTAAACTTAAAATCCATATAGGTCAGAATGAACACATTTTATGCTTCATCGAGATCTTTTCTAAAAACATTATAGGGGTAAGGGTTGTGCAAACTATACAAAACAATTAAAAATACCAATGAAGTTTGTCAACTTCAGGCTGATCTCGACAGAGTTGTAGAGTGGTGTAAAAAGAACAATATGAATTTAAATATAGACAAATGCTATTTTATGACGTTTACAAAAAAGAAAGCCTGGGTAAAACCACAATATTTTATTGAGCAAACACCCCTTACTGAAGTCAAATAAATTAAGGATTTAGGAGTGTATTATGACACCAGTCTTTCCTTTAAATTTCATATAAATACAATTATAAATGAATCTTATAAAATTTTGGGTTTTATTAAAAGAAATACCAGGGATTTTGACAATTTAACTTCAATAAAATTATTATATAATTCATTGGTAAGGTCAAAACTAGAATATTGTTCTATTGTTTGGGCCCCGTACAGTAAGCATGCTAAAAAACAAATAGAGGTTGTTCAGAACAGATTCCTGAGGTACTTGTACTATAAGAAATATGGACAATGTTGTCCTAGAGACATGCCATCTGCAAATTTTAGACAAGATTTACTTTATAATTCTCTGGAAACCAGACGTAAAGTCAGTTGTTTGGTTTTCTTACACAAACTTGTCAATAATAATGTAGATAATGAGCACCTTTTATCTTCAATAGGGTTCTATGCTCCTCATAGACAAATTAGAAAACGAGAATTGTTTTATGTACCAGTGTCTAGAACTGAACGACACATGCACTCTCCAGTCTACAGAATGATGTCCTTATACAACTCTTACTGTCACCATTTAGACATTTTTAATATGTCTTTGACCACTTTTAGAAAGACATTATACACCATTATATAATACATATTTGTACATGATATTGCTTTTTTTGATCTTTTTTTTTATAATTCTTTTTATTTTAAATGTGTTTCTTGGTTTGATATTTTGCTACTACCATCAATGGGAATTATTAAATTACTATTTAAAAAAAAAAGTTCATTATTTAATGACTACAAGTGTTTTTTTTTATACATTTTAATTACTTTATTGTTTCATGTTTCCTTTAATTATAATAGTTGAAAGACACATTTTTCACTTTTTGTCTACATTTTTATACATGTTTTTTTTTTTCTTTCAAATAACATGACACTTTATGAAGTTTACATTTACATGAAGCTCTTTATATATTTTTTTTAAAAAATATTTCTTGTATTGATGGATGAGTGGCAAAATTTTTAAACTTTTCAATAGTTCTTAACGTATAGTTAACCGAGACAGGAGTATATTGTATGAAGTAAATAGCCTTTTATTCAATATTTAGTTAAATTATTGTTATTATTATTATTATTATTTTTTTAATAATTACAAAACTTCTTTTGCTGTTTTTAGCTCATCAGCATAATCTAGTGAACAATTTGTTTTTCTATTAATCTGTAGATATCTGTAGGGTATAAACTTGTGGATTTTGGCCTTCGACTGATATGTAAGACAAAATAGAGTTAATATTGTTAATTTACTATATTTGCATATATTGCAGTCATTACATTTAAAATTGGTTTTGTTAGGCTGTTTCGCATGAAAATGTGTAATTTTCAAAGGTCAGAATCAGGGTTTATGCCCTATGTATAAATGATAAAAAGTATTTTATAATTAGTAAACTTACCCCCTGAACTCTAAATCTCTGATTTGTATCTTAATTTAAATTTTTTTAGTAAGAAATAATGTACATGATTTTTTTTTTTTCAGTATTTTATTTTTTGTAAGACTATTTTACTTTTTTTTTTATTTTTTCTTAATTTTTTTTCTTTTATATCTTTAATTTTTTTTTTATGTACTTCATGAGTTCATTTATTTATGTTTTTTTTTCTCTTGAGCAGAAATTATACAAAAATTATTAATTTACTCATAAGTGTAAATCTAAAAAAACTGTTTTGGGATAAAAAACCTGTAGTTTTTATGTAAAATAAAGTTTATTTTGAATTTGAATTTGAAAGTAAGTGTAAAAAAAAATGACCTAACTTTCAATTATACCACTGACTGTTCACACTATTTAAGTCTAAAATAATATAATAAATAATATTTATATATCTCAAATAATACTATTCCGTGTACCAAAATAATAGGTGTTGTGTAAACAAAATTTCGAGTGTTTACAGCTCAGAACATAATTGATGGATCATGACTAAACTTTTAACAACTTCTCCTTTGTCAGAATAGACTAGGAACTTACCAAGCAATCATAAAGCACGGCTTGAGAATTGCCATCTTAAACAAAGAATTTTCTAGGTGTTAGAGCTGTTAACAACTTCTATTTTTTGTAGTCTCAAAGGAATAATTAATAATTGGACGATTTTGTCTTTTTTAATTTTTAAATTTGGACCCAAGATGGTTATCCCTTCTTTATATTTCCTTTTACTTCGACCCTTCATGTTTAGAGTGGGAGAACCTGCCGCGGTACAGTTTTTCCGAGTCAGTTCCGTATCGGATGTACACACGCTATTAGGCTATTTAATTAATCATTTTTAGATGCTCTACCGCTTTACTAAACTGCTATCATACAGTCCTCATTCACCGTTCATCATTTACCTCATCAAGCAGGTTAATTTTCCTATATTTTTTACCTTTACCCTCCTAAAATAATATGTTGCTTGAAAAATAAAATATTTACCGAGCGAAGCACGGGTATCACTGCTTTGCAAAATAACGCATGCAAGCATCTTAAAAAACAGTTATATGGTTGAACGAACAGTTATAATATTTAACTAAAAATAACCTCGAAAAATTAATAGGTTTCAATTAAGAAGCATTTAAAGTCAGACGGATAACGAATTAATACCATTACAACATCAACAAACAAATTAATTAACTAAATAGATCATATAAACACTTTTGGAAGAAACAATTGACCACATCCATTGGTGTCATAGATGGAAACCTTTCGAGGTTTGAAAAACTCATCTATGATTAGGATAAAGTTAAAAAAACTTTTTCTGATTTTTATGTTCACTAAAAAAGTTAATAAATAATATAAAAAATAAATAAGGAAGTTTTACGAAATAAAAAGAAAATTACCTACTAAAAGAAGAATAAAGAAACAAACTTTTCGGATATTTTTCTCCGAGAAACAAAAATATACTAAAAAAGAGATTGCTCGCAGAATTCCAATTCTAAAGCAATCAAAATCCCTTGAAGGAGTAATACCAACCAAACAACAAAAATACAGGGCGCATCAAAACAAAAAAACTTTAGTTTTTTTACTATATATAATAAAAAGGAGTCTAAAAATACGATTCCAAGGCTGTGCTTGGATTTATTACGCGTAAGAATAATGCTTAATACTCAACTTTTTTTATATTATTATTATAAACCTTTTGTAAGTAACGCAAGAATAAAAAGAGCGTCGTAAAAAATGTTTCGATAGTAAATCTTTAAGACCAGGGGCACCCCGAAATTTCATTTGGAGTAGCCTATAAGTATAGACCCTGTTTTCACGATTCTTTCATCACAATAGGAGCTATAAAAAACTTTGGGCATTATCAACGCGGAGAGAGAGTAACTAAAAAATTTTCTAAAGGGTAATAAGGCGCATAAAACGGGTATTTTGAAACTTAGTACGTCAGGGAAAGTTAAGTGTAAGGATGTTATAGAAAGTAAATATCAGTACCTATGAACTCATACTTCAAAATGCTTAATGACGAAGCACTATGTTAAACTTAATGTTCTTAGGCTTTACGACTTGTTTCTGTTCAAATATTTTGTTATCAAAACATATCGTAGCTGAAAAATATTTCACGAGATCTCCCCAAAAACTCAAGGAGTTTTTTTTTTATTATATGCACGTTTTTGGGTTATAATAACCAAGTTTATTAAAGAATGGCTTATAAGCTAACTTGGACCAACTACAGACACACTCAGACGTACATACTTACAATACTAGAAACTGACATGACTAGACGACTATAAAGCACAGTACCACTAAATACCAGCAAAGTCAGCAATACTCAGCTATAAAACTGTATAATCACTTACCAAGTAGTATTAAGCAGATAGAAAGCTCTAAGCTTTTTAATAAATAAGTTTCTGAACTGCTTACATTGAAACCAATTTACAATATAAGTGATTACTTTAAAAAAGATTTCTTTTAATTTTATAAATAATTCTGAAAATCAGACTTTTTTAAATTTAAATTATAAATTCAAAGATTGTATTAATCTAAGCATGTTTAGTATGTGAATTTTTTCGTCAATTTGTTGAATTATGTTAGTTTGTTTGTTTTTATGTATAGTCCGCGTTAATTTCTGTCTATTTTTAGTAATTTTATACATTTACGTTATTTGACTAATAACAATTGTACATGAATTGTACATACTTGTTAAATAAAGCTATTTATTTAAGAAGAATTAAGAAACTCCAAAGCACATATTTGACCTCCCCACGAATAGGGAGATACATCTCAAATACATCACCCTTATTAACTCAGCTTCGTGTGGTGATATCGCGACAAAATTAGTATCTACCTTCTACCTTCACTTAGTTGACCACTGAAAGATCAAATACCCAATTATTTGTTTGGTAATCGTCTGGCATGTATAGTAATCTTATTACCAAAATGTGTTTTTCTACGGTAACTTTAAAAATTTAAATGAGGAATACATTTATATTAATTATTTCAGAAACCGTGTCATATCCCATTTCATTTTATACCAATATAATTAAAGTCTGTTGATTTTTTCTCGAGCTATTGTTTGGCATACATAATTACTATTACTTATTTATAATTAAAAATAAGCTTACTGATACACCAGAATTCATCACTTCAAATACATTGTATGGGAAAAATCAAGATCTGGGAAAATTACCGGATTTCAGCGATATTGGTATCAAATTGTCCAGGATATGACACAAATTCATACTTAAACTTTTTAAAATTATCGTAGAAAAACACATTTTAATAATCCATACATACCAGAAATTACCATACATACCAGAAATTTAATAACAAAATAATTAGGTATTTAAACACGCAGTAGTCGACTTAGTGGGGGTAGATACCAATTTTATCACCATAGCTCAAAACGGAGTTGAGTGATCAGGGTGATTTATTTGACTAAGTACCACCTGTACATTGACTACCATCCTGTATATTGACTAAAGCAGCTTATTTTTAAACCTGAACAAGATCGCTGAAATTATTTAAAAAACGCGCTTGTCAAAAATAAAAGTGTTGCCAATACAACTGAGGATACTTGAATATTGTGTAGCAAAATACAGTTTAGTGGTTCCCAACCTGAATTTTCGGACCTCGCCGGGTCCCCAAATGCATTTTAGAGGATCCGGAATCTAAAGCCATTTTAGAGGGAAACATCTAGTCTTGTCTAACACAAAATATAGCGAAAACCAACACAAATAATAGACTTATCATCTGCTTGTAAAGTATACTGCAAACATTTGCAGGCCAATACACAGAATAAATGGAATTTAAACTTCCGAGTTTATTTAGTCATGGGTTCAATCCTAGCTCGGGCCTCTAGGATTTTTATGAGAGGGATAAAAATTCTGCGTACCAAGTCCTTCAGAAGGGACGTAAAGCCGATGATCTCGAGCCTGTGCGTAGTCAGGTACTCTTTAAAGATCCCTTACCCTAAATGATACTGGGTATAGGCAAAATTTAGGAACCTCATAGTAGATTCATTATAATACTATAGTGTGTCTGCCTTGTAGTTTAAGGTGTATGGAGGTTTAGTTTAACAGCGAGGGCACGTGTTGTTCCTAGTTTTCACAAGACTATAAGAGTCAGTGAAAATATGTATGATTGCTTGAAAAAGCATGAGAGGAACCATAGAAATTCACGGCTCTTCTGTCTAGATTAGATGAAATATACCTACACTTGAAATTAAAAGGAGTAGAACACTATCTTAGGGAGCAAGCAAAAAGGGCCAAATAACAGGCCTACTTGCCTGGTAGTTACTACCACTCCCCCCATATTACTACTACTACTACTACTTTATAAAACAATGGGTACGAGGTGTCACGGAACTTTTCCTCATCACATCGGATTCACTAATTTGGACTCGCAGGACTCTTACTTAAAATAAGCAAGCAGTTAAATTTATATTGCAACACCTCTTCGAACTCGCTTCGCTTGTCCTTAGATAGAAAATAAAAGCGTTCATTTATGTCATTCGCATTGGTCACCCATTCAGGCACTTACCACGCTCAATGCAGCTTAACTTTTATAGTCCAACAAAAATCAAGGATATATACTTGTCGTATTGAAACTTAGTGCACTTATTTACTACTTAAAGGTTTACACTTGTATTGTATTTCGGCTCAATCGCATCATTTTCTGTTTTTTACAATTTTTGAAGACGTGCACAAGTTATTTAATAAAAATTGAACTAATACTGATAATGAGATGAAACTTGACACATATGTAAATCTTATACATAGCCATATGTATAAGAAAGACATAGTATATTTGTGTAAATATAAATAAATGTATTATATAAATTTCTTTCTCAGGAAAAAAATTGTTGTGATAGTGTGACATTAGGCGCAGATACACAGGAGACTAGCTAAATTAAAAATATATATATTGTTTTATAGTCACTTTTACATTATACCATTGTAATATAAAAATAAATTATAAGTAAAAAGATGAGATGAGAGGCTCAAGCTATTTAAAGGTTCGAATTTTAGAAAAAATATTTTTCCAATTAAACCTATCAAAATAAAACAAGAGGTCTTCAGCCTTTCATTGGTCAAGGGCTCTGATAAAGAATGCATATGTTCCTGGCAATATAGGAAATTATTTACAATGCTCGATCAATATGGGAAATCCAGCAACATTTTCCATATTGCACGTTTTGGTTGAGCATTGTGAACAATGCGATTTCCCAAATTGCCGCAACATATATATTTTCGATCAGTGAGTCTCCACTGAAAACAAAACCTAGAAAATTGCTAGCGTGAAAGATCACAATACACTTATTTATTTATAGACGATTTATTTATTTATAAACGTGAAATATAGACCATACATGACAGAAATAAACTTTCCATTAATTTATTTTTTTAATAAAAAAAGGTAAAAGTAATCAAAAATTTATTGATATAATAAAAACTTAAGAAAATAAGGTTGATACTTCGTATTTTTATTAGATTTTTGATAAGACGAGGAAAAGATCAGAACTTACATCACGCTTTGCTAAGCTTATTTTTAATAAATTTTCTTCCCTAAAAGTATATATTATGATCAAAACTTAATAGCTATGACAATAAAAAAGTATTTTATGTCAGGCCTAAAAAACAGAAACAATAAATACATTTTTGGTAATAAAATTGTTATTGGTCAATCATACCTTTAAGGTTATTCAGAAGCCTGCTGTTCATTATTTTAGTACTTCCATAGGAAGGTATTGCGGCCGTTTATGTTCAGCCCATTAGTTTATTTTGTTTTAGCGAATTTCCTTCGGGAATAAAATTCGCTAATGGGATAGGCGTGATGGCGGGAGTCGAATTTTAGTTTTCCTCATTTATATCGTAGGTATATAGGAGAAAAATTGTGTTTGCAAAACAATCTGAATCTGGGATGTCCAGGAATTATCCGTTTCAGGTGTTTTTACGGCCTCTTAAGTAGTGTTTACAAAGTTGTCTTTCTGTATGTGTGTGTGTGTCTGTTATCGTTGTAGCTCCTAGTGTATTTATGCTGAGTTGAAACTTCGTTTGAAAATCAGTCTACAGCTGTAGTCGTGCTATCTGGAGCATATATTTTATGACAAACCCGCAATAATGACTTAAGAAATCATAAAACGCAAAAGAATTATGTCGCCATGTATAAGACTAACATATGAGCCTGGTTTCATCCCATTATTACAAGGATGTCGAATAAAGGGGATGACGCACTAAGTCGAATTGCCATTCAACAAAGTGACCCCATCGAAAAACAAAACATAGAGATGAATGCAACACGAAACACACGTCAAAAACCAACTGCACATGCTTGGTACGAACTGCGCATGCTTATGATCCTTATAACAGCGCACGTCTTAAAATTTAGAGGCAAACTTAACTCTCAATGGGTTTCCCATTGTTTTGCTTGCGAAGGTTATAAACAAATTGAAAAAAGTTCATACTTTTTAACTGTTTTTTGTCAATATTGCTTAAAATTAACAACATTAAAGAAAATTAAGAACATTACAACCAAAATTGAATCTTTGAAAACTAGCAAAACATTTCACAAAGCTAAAAAAAGACAAAATATTAACACATTTAACTTACTCTCTACGAAAAGTAAACGGTAAAGCTTCAATTACTCTCACTAAAGTGGCTACCTGGAGTCCAAAATGTAAAATATAAGCACAAATGACTTGACAAGCACCAAATGTAACAATATCGAAAGCACTGAAGAAAGTTGAGAAGCAAACTCGACAACCAAAAATTGTATAACAACTTAGCTACATAACCTGCGTTTGGCGCCTTTTTAATTATAACCTAAGGGAAGGTAAGTTTTCTTCTATTTCTCTATCTCATACAACTTCCATGGGGTCAGAAATGTTCCTTAATGCGTCATCCCCTTTATTCAACATCCTTGCATTATTAGTATAAGTTCAATTTTTATAGAATGACTTGTGTACGTTTTTTAAAAAATGTAAAAAATCGTAATATAATCTAATTGAGTTGAAATTTGGTGCAAGTGTATACCTTAACGTAATAAATATATCTGATTTTTGTTAGATCATAAAAGTCAAGCAGCATCGAGTGAGGTTATGCTGTACGGATCGCTGAGAATGAAACGGATGTATTTACTATCTAAGAAGGAGCGAAGCGAGTCCGAAGACGAGTTTGCAGTATACATTAACGAATTGTATATTCTGAGGACGAGCGAAGCGAGTCCGAAGCAGGGAGGCTGAGCTTAGCGAATCGGATGTGTTTTACGAAAAGTGTCGAGGTACCCCGTACCCGATTTTTTAATCTTGCACCCGTAAGGTCATTTCAGCGTTTCTACTCTTTTAAATACCCCTCTACCTAATAGACCTAGAGCCCAAGGGTGTTTTGTTAATAAAAAGTGTAATGGCTGGAACCGGTCTCAATTTTTCGTAAATACCTTCCTGAACAAGGATCTGCAATTCTGCCGACTCTTATCGGATGGGTGTCCCAGGCAGAACGCACTTTACAGACCAAGAGCCCAGGGGTATTTTTGTGTAATGGCTGGAACCGGTCTCAATTTTTCGTAAACATCTTCCTGAACAAGGATCTGCAATTCTGCCGACTCGTATCGGATGGGTGTCCCAGGCAGAACCTTTGACCCCTAAAGTGCGTTCTGCCTGGGACACCCATTCGATACGAGTCGGCAGAATTGCAGATCCTTGTTCAGGGAGGTATTTACGAAAAATTAAGACCGGTTCCAGCCATTACACTTTTTATTAACAAAACACCCCTGGGCTCTTGGTTTATAATAAATTACTATGCACCTTAAATAATTTTTGACGTTCTCAGGGTTCAAAAATCGTTTTGTACTCCAATGTATTACCAAATTATTGCCTTTAGAAAAAATGACTATCTGTTAAAATTGTTCCACTTTATCAGTTCTACATATTACTGGTTTATAAGTGGCATACTGCCACGATATAAGCCAATTTTCAAATCTATTAGAGAATTACACAAAAATACCCCTGGGCTCTTGGTCTGTAAAGTGCGTTCTGCCTGGGACACCCATCCGATAAGAGTCGGCAGAATTGCAGATCCTTGTTCAGGAAGGTATTTACGAAAAATTGAGACCGGTTCCAGCCATTTACACTTTTAGCGAATTTCTTTGGAAATTCGGCTATGGGATAGGCGTCATGGCGGAATTCAAACCTCGGACCACGACACAAATCCGTTTCAGACGTCCCTAATGACGAAAAAATACGTTTCGCGAGACTTTATATATATATATATATATATATATATATATATATATATATATATATATATATATATGTATATATATATATATATATATATGTATATATATATGTATTTCTAGACACTTTCTTGTAAACACTCTATCTTTCGAACGGATTAATATTTTTTAACCAAACTTGGTACAAAAATCAACCTTGGGGAGGACACGAACCCTATTGAAAACCAGGTTTTTGTGACGTCATTAACCCGGTTTGCTGAGTCAGCAAATTTTTCAAAAAATCGGCAAAATTCAGGGTTAATATTTTTTGCCGCGAAAAAGGTCAATATTTATGTTTTTTGAGACGCTGAATCGAATGAAACCGGTCCGAAGTCGATACGACCACTCTAAGTGACCTAAAAATCAAAAAAACCATTGTAAATTACCGAAAACCAAAATTTTGGTCAATAAAAAATAAATTTCGAGTAGGGTGTCGTTTTCTATGTAATTTGGGGCGCTGAGTCGAATGAAACCGGTCCGAAGTCGATACGACCACTTAAAGTTACCAAAAAGTCGAAAAAACCACAAAAATTATAGAAAACCAAAATTACGGTCGTTGAAATTTAAATTTCGAGTAGGGTGTCGTTTTTCAATGTTTTTCGGGCCTCTGAGTTGAAATGCCAGTGGTCCGGAGTCATTACGACCACTCAAACTCAGGGTACCTGGGTTCACATCCTGAAAGGGTCGAAAAATTTTTATCGTTTTTTTTACTTAATATAAGTTTACAACTAGAAAATAATTCTGGCGCGGTGATCCGCATGTCGGGCGAATTTCCTTTGGATGCGAGCACTCAAACCCAGAGTACCTGGGTTCAAATCCTAGTAGGGACAATAATTTTTTATCGTTTTTTTTACCTAATATAAGTTTACAACTAGAAAATAATTCTGGCGCGGTGGTCCGCATGTCGGGCGAATTTCCTTTGGATGCGTGTTTCCGTGCTTTTTACATTATATAAGTTTACAACTACTAAATAAATTATTCCGCGCCGCGGTGGTCCGCTGTCGGGCGAATTTCATGTAGAATGCGTGTTTCGTGCTAAACAATCCATTTTTGCTTATGCAAGAACCATATCTATAGCGTGGTCCCGGTTCATGCTTTAGAACCTAAGCAGTTACTCAATTGTCAAGCACTGCTCGTAACTCATTTTGTCTGTATTTTCCAAAGGAAATGCGCTAAAACCTTTAAACATAACTGACTAAGCTTAAAGATAAGTAACCAAGCTTTAAACTAATGCAAATAATAGTGCGTACTTCTTATTTTAGAAGTACAACGTGAAGTAATCACGCAGTTGCAGAACAACTGCGCATTTCCTTTGGAAAATACAGACAAAATGAGTTACGAGCAGTGCTTGACAATTGAGTAACTGCTTAGGTTCTAAAGCATGAACCGGGACCACGCTATAGATATGGTTCTTGCATAAGCAAAAATGGATTGTTTAGCACGGAAACACGCATTCTACATGAAATTCGCCCGACAGCGGACCACCGCGGCGGAATAATTTATTTAGTAGTTGTAAACTTATATAATGTAAAAAGCACGGAAACACGCATCCAAAGGAAATTCGCCCGACATGCGGACCACCGCGCCAGAATTTTTATTAACAAAACACCCCTGGGCTCTTGGTCTATTAGGTAGAGGGGTATTTAAAAGAGTAGAAACGCTGAAATGACCTTACGGGTGCAAGATTAAAAAATCGGGTACGGGGTACCTCGACACTTTTCGTAAAACACATCCGATTCGCTAAGCTCAGCCTCCCTGCTTCGGACTCGCTTAATACCTAACGAGAGTCCCTAGCGTTTATGGACACACTGCACCAGTCAAAAATCTTGGTACTTCTACCCTGCCCTTGCAATAGTTTACCGGCTGTATCAATAGAAAAGAAACAATCCTTCCAACGAATCCGTTTTTACAACGAACAAAATTTTGATAAACCAAATTTCAACATAATCTTATTAATTTGATTGATGTGCCTCATCGAAGGTAATTTTTCAAGCATTTTTTCAATCTTGCAAGTCATTGTGGGAAATACCGCTATCTATTAAATAAATATGTTTCAACATTACCATATTGTTTTCAATGTTTGTAAGCAATCACTGAGCGTAAAATTTGCTTTTAAATTTTTTTGCGCTTTTTTTTTTATTTATTTTTTTTTATAAATTCCTTTATTTGTTTATTCTTTCACCCTTTCTCTTTTAACACTACATTTATTCTATTTTTTTATTGAAGTTTTGTAAGATTATTGTGACTTATTTAAGTTTATTATACAAAAAAAATTGTGGTTTTAAATCAAAACTATGAGGAAAGCATCAACAAGTGTTTACAAATATTTTTTATTTGAGATTGACGGGAATCATAATGAATAAAAGAAGTACAAAAAGAATAAATATGAAGGGGAAAAGAAATAGCCAAAAAAAAAGAAGACAAGAATGATGGGGTGTGAATGATAGGTACTGACGTAAATAGACAGGGTCCAAGCATCACAGTTTCGACAGCTAAACCGGTATTAAAGGGATGAAAACCTAGGTTAGATTTACAACTAAACCAGGATTTGTTAACTGATTTTCAAGATAAGTGGTTAAAACATTTAACAATTTTATAAGAAAGCTACTAACACGTGCCGGCACTTTTCAGCCGTGATAATACTTTATTCTGCTGATGAAAACCGATGGTAAATAATCGAAAATTCCAAAATACGGCAGGTAAAAAAAATTGAGTTGGATGTCATATTATGTTTTTTGTTGGGCTTAGAATAGAACCAAACCGGTCCGGAGTTGATCTGTGCATTCAAATCCAGAGACCCAGGTTTGAATCTTGAATATTGCCAAATATACTTGAATATTGGCTGTTAATTTGTATGATTGTTCCTTTAGCGAACTTTCAAAGGAAAAATGGGGGCTAGAGAGATTAGGGTCATAGAGGAGATAGAGGGGATTTTCTGAAAAGAGAAACTCATGGATTAAGAACACATACACACACATCATCATCACTATTACTATTATTCATAATTAAATTCCTTAATAAATAAGTATGTAACAAGTCATAACAATATGTCAATAATTAAATAAAAAACATAACATACAACAAACAACATAGTAAACAATTAAGCTCAATAATTAAACAACGTAATATAATCCTGGAGTGAATAATATGCTTTTTTTTGAGGTAGTACGTAATTGAGCACTTTATTGGACCGTTTTTAGGATGAGAAGCCAATCATTATTGTTATAGGTGGTTATTTAGTACTTTTCACCTCCGAGGACAATAATGAATGTAAAAAAAACTCCTAGGACGTAAAAGTAATTCATATATTGCCGCCATTACTGTAATGTAGAATGTACAAAAACAATCTGTGTAAAACCTTCATGAGGTATCTTTAAAAACGTTCATTTTGTTTGTAGACTATTTTTTTTCAATTAAGTATATAGTGCAGTTTATTTAATGAGTGCTACCTAAAAAAAATAGTGTATGCCATCCGGCTGAGAATGTCTTTATGTCTTGGTAATTTTTCCCGACTCGCTTCGCTCGTCGGTTAATCTAATTGCCGTGACATAAAGACACACTTCTCAGCCAAATGGCATAAATAACTATTCTCTCCTTATGCTTTATTAACTCCTTTTAATAAAGGATTTAATATTTTCAACGGACTTAACTGAGTGAAGTAGTTTGTAGTAACAACTTACCAGATTGAATGGTGACGCTTTAAATACAATGATGTTCTACATTTTACTGGGTACAGATCTGACTTATTTCTAGTGTTAATATTGTGCATGCTAGAGTGAGTTTGAAATTTGTTGAGATATTTTATCACTAGCTTACATGACTCTAAAATAATCAAGGATAAAAATGTTATGATTTGGTAAGTTATAAAAGCCTTTTTACAAGTACCTTGGGCCGATATTCAAAATCAAACAAATTAATTAATTACCATCAGCAGTTTGAAATAAATAATATTAAGTAAGCACATTAAGATGTACCACTAATACAAATTTAAAAAAATAAATAAATAAAAAAAATAATAAAATTGTGAAGCTTAATGAAATTGTAAATTGTGAGCTCGCTTACAGATTCTAGCTCTCGAGTGGAGCCACAAAACTCGCCTCGCCAGAGGCTCACAGCTTCAGAGATTAAAAGTCTGTAACGGTAAACTCTTAAAGATCCCAGTAGACAAGATTAAACACTGAATAAGTAAAACTTATTGGATGAAGTCGTACGATAACACAAACGAAAGTGTAATGATGACTTAGAAAAAGATAAAAGATAATTTTATTTTTTATCCGGGCAAAGCAGGTGGTGAAAAAAATGTAACACGATGAAAGAAAAACAGAAAGGATTCACTAAGTCAGGTGTTATTATGTATTATAACACCTGACATGAAATCTTAAATCGCACTACACTTATAAAACTCCCAACTCCCATGCCCTCTCTCTCTACTAGTCTACCAGAGTTATCGCAAGCCACGAGCAAGGGTAGAAAATTTTACATATATAAAATTTGTTCAGATGTATATTTGCGACATCAGGAAACCAACGAAATCGATCCCTCCACACCTTCCTTAACTCAAGTTTAATCTATATTTGGTATTTAAGAAACTAGTTCAAACTATGGTTTAGTAAAATAATAGTTATTTATGCATAAGGCTGAGAAGTGTGTCTTATGTCACGGCAATTAGATTTATCGACGAGCGAAGCGAGTCAGGAAAAATTTACAAGACATAAAGACATTCTCAGCCGGATGGCATATACACTTTTTTTTTTTTTTTGAGGTAGCACTCATTAAATAAACTGCGCTATATGAATGAATGAAAAATTGATTTATTTAATAAAAAAGTTTACAAAAATAGTTTTTTTTTACAAAATATATCAATAAGATCTCCTGGCCTATGGCCGTCGGAGTGCCACGACATTTTATTATTATTCGATCATTGCTAAAAATTATACATACAAATACACACTTACATACTTACGTACACACATTTATATATACACACATAAGACATACAAAAACATGCACACTGATGTATGAATTTTTTAATCTAATTTATTTCAAAAGTCATTCTATTGATGTTTCTAGTTTGTTTATTTTATTTCATATCAGCTAACCTATGATTACGCTATAATATTAATGACCTTAAATTAAAACAACCAAAATATATACATCTCTGAATTAAATAAACAATAACTCCTTATAAGATTAAAATACTGACTCTATCATAAAATGATACATAATCATTAAATCTATCTTTTCCTTTTAAATAATTTAGCATACTTTGGTAGCATTATATATAAATATTTTGTTATATTTAATATGAATTAATTATCTATTTTTCTTTTTAATTTAGATATTCTATTAGATCTGGAAATCAATAACTGATTGAAAATCAATATCAAGTGCAAATTAGTTGGTTCTAGTATTTTAAAAAGTGAAATAATAAGTGAAAAAATAAACGAAACAAAACCTTTTCTCTTAAATTAAACTAAAACCTAAATAATAAAATTGAAACTTCTACTAAACAACAATTAAGTTGAAATAGGCTGGCAAAGAATGAAAATCTTAACACAAACTCAACAAATAAAATTACGATCAATTACTGTACATTATTATTATTACTATTTACCTATCAAAAAATTTTTTTTCTCTAAACATTGTTAAGAAGCTAAGATTTGGTTTTGAAATTGGAGATAGAGTCTTCGATGACTAGAGGCTTCTTTTGCATAGGCGACTAATGATTGTAGTTCATTATTATCTTTACTATTGAGATAGTTGAGGAATTGTGCAAAAGATAGTTCAGTATTATTTGTATTAAAATGTTTAACTCTAATATCTTGGTAAGCTGAACAGGTAGATATAAAATGATACATATCTTCCTTCTCTCCATTATTAATACTTTACATAATCTCTCCTCCTTGTCTCTCCAAGGCTTATCATTAATATCTAGCATACCACATCTTATCCTATACAGCCACCTCACCCAAGTTAAATTATTGTCATTCTTATCTATGTAATTATAGCCATCAATGGCTGGATACTTAAGTTGATTATAGTAAATATTAAACCTAGCATTCTTTCCTGCCTGTTCTAATCCTTTAATTTCTTTATCCCTTATCTTTTCTATGACTGTATCAATCTTTTTCTTCCATCCCTCTATATTTTCCCACTCTAAGATTTCCTCGTTTTCCTTGCACAACTTAACCCAACTTTCTACCCATCCCGCCTTAGCTCTTGCAGCTTCCCTTGTTAGGAAATAGGGTAACCGTTTTTCTCCCATTAGTAATATTTTACTTAGATATTTAGAGCTTATTTTAAGGGTATGACTAAACATTGACTCTTTTCCAGTCTCCAAACTGATCATGTAGTTTGGTGTAGAAGCAGCTACTCCCATAAGTTTTTTCCAAAATAAGCGCAAGCACCTTTCTAACTGATCATATTTATTGACACCATAGATTTCAGCACCATAACTAAGCATAGTACGAGTCACAGCTTTAAAAATGTTTTCTTTGCTTTCTATGTTAATATCATTGGACATCATAAACTCCTTCCATGTTATATTTAAACTGATTTTTGCTACCCTTATTTTCTCTTCAATATGTTTAGTATATTTAAGCTTTGGGGTTAACATTACTCCTAAGTATTTATATTCAGATACGATTCCTATCTTTTCTCCTTTATATTTCCAGCCGTAATCCTCTACCTTACCTCCATTCCTAAAAATCATTATCTTTGACTTAGCCATATTTACTCTTAAGTTCCATAGATCACAGTACCTTCCAAAGCTTGTATCATTTTTCCTAGTATAAAGGGATTATCACACAATAATACCAAGTCATCACAATATAATAAGACTCGAATATTTTTCGTGTTAATATTTAAACCTCCACCTATGAATTCTATGACGTCATTTAAAAACTGCAAATAAATGGGCACTAAGCGGACAACCCTGTTTCAGCCCCATATTGTTTTCGAAGAAAACTGAGGTTCCGTCATGCCCCCACACTGCGGATTTTGTACCTTGATACATGCTTTTTAAAGCAGTTAAAATAGTTTGAGTCAAACCTAAACATCCTAACTTATAAAACAAGCCTGGTCTAAAGATTGTGTCAAAAGCCGAAGAGAAATCTACGAAAAACGCATAAATCTTTTCTTTCCCCTTTTTTAACGATATATCGATTATTTGTGTAAGATTGTATACGTTATCTATCGCACTATACCCCCCCTATAGCCGGCCTGACATTCATCCAGAATATTTTCTTTATTGACCCACTCCTTAAGACGATTTAAAATGAGACTGGCATAAATTTTTGCCCCAACATTAATAAAAGAGATACCTCTATAGTTTTTTGGATCAGTATTGTCTCCTTTCTTAAAAATTGGGGTATATGATGGCTTGCTTAAATGTTTCCGGTAGCGTGTTCCCACTAAATAAGTCATTATAGAAATTAAGTAACTCAGTCTTAAATTTGACCCCCGTATTTTTATAAAACTCTGCAGGTATGCGGTCAGTACCCGGTGCTTTGTTTGCTTTAAGGTCGCGTATGACTTGGTCAAGTTCTACAATGCTAAATTGTTTATCTAAGTAATCTTTATTATAACATGGCTCTGCATACGAAAACGGTTCTGCCATTAATTGTGGATTTAAGAGTTTTTTAAAATAATCAACCCAATCATTCATGGTTATTTGTCACATTTATTTGCTTGCAAACCTTTTTTTAAAATTTCCCGCTAGCCGCCAAAATCTTTAGAGTCCTTAGTTTTTCCTAAATTTACAGCTGATTCTGTTAAATATTCTATTTTTTTTTTTTTTTTTCTGTATCTTTCATAGTCATTTTTGTTTCCACATAAGCTATTCTTACCCTATCAGCTCCAGTTTTTCTAAAAAGTCTTAAGTTTGCATACATTTTAACCCTTAAATTCCAACATTTATGATTATACCAAGGTTGCTTTTTCTTAAAATATTTTTTATTTCTTATTTTCCCACCTCTCTCTGACGCATTTTCTATTAAACATAATAACTCCTCTATATTATTAATTGCGTTATTATTTTTATTTTGGACTACCAAGGTATCTAATTTTTGTTTAAAGTGCATTTCATCTTGTTCCGTCCATAATAATTTAGGTAGGAGGGGTACAGTTTTTTCTTCACTTTTATTTACACCTAGGTCTAATTTTAGAACAAGAGGGAGGTGGTCCGAAAAAGGTTTTTCCTCTACCTGAAAGAATTTAATCATATTTGGTTGGCAATATCATTGGTTGATTTCCCCATAGGGCCAATAAAAGTATATTCCCCCTCTTCGTCACCAGCCATACGCCCATTAAGGATAACTAAACCATTATCATCACAAAGTTTTAATAGCTCCCTACCTCTCTTATTAACCCATTTATCCTTAGACTTTCTATCTTTAGATATATTCAGTCCAAAGTTCTCTATAAGGTCCTCATCGATAACCTGTTCATTTCCTATTCTAACATTTAAGTCTCCTATTACTAACCAATTTTCATGATCCTTTTCACTTAACAAGCTCTCTAACATTTTATAATCATTATCCCAGTTATTACAATTTAAATATGTTGGTACGATCATTAAGTCGCCTTTATTGCAGTTTATTTGTATTAGACATTTATTATTAATTTTTAAACTCAAAATATTTACTTGGTAGGCCTTTTCTTATACCTAAACAACAACCTCCGCTCGCTCTCCCAAACATACTTATTTTTTTAGCCGGTATCCATATAATATTAAAATCTATAAAGAAATCGTCGTAAATATTTACCTGCTCAGCTTCAACGAAAGTTTCATAAAATAAAAATACATCCATTTGATTCAAATAATTAATAAAATCCTCGTCTAAGATTTTCTTTGCCAGCCCATATATATTATAAGATACTAAATTGAAAAAATGCTCTTCGTTATTTTTTAAAATTTTTATAGGTTTGTGGACTTTTTTCTTTTCTTTTTGGTGACCAGGAGATGAGTATTTTCATGTTTTCCTTTCTCTTTTCTTTTTAGCATCATCTTTCTGTTTCTTTTCTTCGTCCTCCTTCAGTAGTTTCTGTATGATATCCGTGACATTAACACCAGTTAATGTCAACTGCGCTATATACTTAATTGAAAAAAAAAAAAACAAACGTCCAATTAACTCCATATTATCGTCGTCATTGAATTCATCCATAGCTTCACACTTTTACTCAAAAATGTAAAAGCTTTACAAATAAACACACAAAAATTGTCAATTAGAACACCTTTTAAAAACGAAAAAAAATTTCTCTACGAACAAAAACAGAAACAAAGTTAACATTTTTAAAGAAACCTCATGAAGGTTTTACACAGATTGTTTTTTTTCAACACGCTACATTACAGTAATGGCGGCAATATATAAATTACTTTTACGTCCTAGGAGTTTTTTTTATATTCATTACTGTCCTCGGAGGTGAAAAGTACTAAATAACCTCCTAAAACAATAATGATTGGCTTCTCATCCTAAAAACGGTCCAATAAAGTGCTCAATTACGTACTACCTCAAAAAAATATTTTTAATTGTAATTTAAACCAAAAATTACGGAGGAATAGAATTAACAAGTGACTTTACTCACATATTGCGGGCTTTTGATATGATTGAAAATGTTAAAATAAGAAATATTTGGCCGCTTAGGGCTACTTTTAGTCAAAATGTTAAAAACTTGTAAGGTGATGCAATTTGATGTAAACAAACCGAACGCATTCGGAGGTTATAACCTGATATTTTTATGCTTAGAATAATACTTTATATAGAAGGAGCACTACTGATAACACGAAAGCCGGTTCACTGGTGCAACTAAGTAATGCTGCCACCCTAACAATATACAATTTTCTAAAAAAAGTTGGCAATACTTCCGGTTGCTGAATTATTACGTTCTATTATTAATTATTCATAAAATACTAATATAAATATCGGTGCATTACAATATTTTAGGCATTTTAAATTGTAGATTAACGTATTTATTAAAATTATATATAATAAGTAGTCCTCGTCAACTAAATGTAGATTCTTGTATTCCGCCACCCTTTTGCCATCTAAGACCAGTTTTATTAAATACTCAGCAGGTGTTTTAAGTTATTATATTTGTTCTTTACGATCTTTCTTCATTAATAGATATTTATGACAAATATTTAAAATAATGTTTTGTTGTTAGGTTGGCAGCATTACTTAGATGCACCAGTCAACCGGCTTTCGTGTTATCAGTGGAATTACATTGTGTTTACGGCCCTGTGCTCCTTCTATATATAGTATTATTCTAAGTTTTTATGAATAATGTGTGACGCCATTGCAGTGATTGGTAAAAGCATTTAACTTTAAATTTATTCAAATTAAACTTCCGGCTGTTAAGTTTACTATTTATTCCTGCAATGACGTCAATTCCGGACTATAACCTAACATGTCAAACAAATTGTGATTTCATTCATTAAAACCCTCCAATTGAATCACCCTATAACTCTATCAGCTTGACTTTTAGCGAATATTGAAATCGTAGAGGATGATTTCCTTACTGTCGTGTCACCTCTCATTGATGAAGGTTACAATTACTACGTACACACACACACAGCGCACTTAACAGATGATCGTATCCATACGCATTTAATACGATACGGTTCTTGCCCCGTATTTGTTAAGGAAGTTTAAAACAAAAAATATATATTTATTTAAATTATGATTTCCTTGCAAAATAATAATAAATAAATAAATAAATAGCCTTTATTTCCATCATGTTTACAAGTCATAAAACTTAGGATATTGTCATTTTTTGATTTTAAAAACAAAAATTATTTATTTGCACTTAATATTAGGTAGTGAAATAACTAATTTAAAAAAAAATAATATAAAATAAATAAATGAAAGAAATATTCAAACAAATAATTAAAATGAACTTAAAAATTAATACCAAGCTTACTTACTATTATATACAACAATTAACATTAAAAATACAAAATGAACAATAGATTTAAAACAACTAATTACATTTAAATAAAATATATGTGTATATTGAAACACAGCAATCATTTCTTAGACTTGAGAGACCTATTGACAAATCCTGATGAGTATAGAAAGGATTTTCTATAAGATATTCCTTAATATACTTTTTAAAGGGTTTTCAGGCAATTCTTGAATGTCTTTCCCTAGACTATAAAGTATTAATGCCTAGTATGTTATGACCAACTTCTGATTTTTTTAGTCTATGGGCTGGTATGACCAGAGGTCTTTATTTTTTGTGTTATAGTCGTGTGTCAGGCTGTTTTTGTCAAATAAATTAATATTCTTCTTGATATACAATAAAGTATGGTAGATAAATAAGTTTATAACTGTCATAATTTTTAGTTTTATAAAATGAGTCAAACAAGTATCGTCATGCTGCAGTCCTAAATAATACGGATAATCTTTTTTTTGTTGTAAGAGTAGCGGATTAGTATTGGTATGACCCACATAATTATGCCATAGCTAAGTCTGCTCTGAATAATGACTTATAACAGTAACCATGGTCTCCTCTGGTACTCGGTTTCTTAAGTTTCCTGAAAGCATATATGTACGTCGCTTTTAGAAGTTAGACTGTCAAGGTGTGGTTTCCAGTAAGTTGTCGTCAAGTATAAGTCCTAGAAATTTTATTGGTTCCTGATTTTTGTTAATTTTTAGGCTTAACAGCAAGCTTTGAGTCTTCTCTTTATTCATTTTATAATTATTATCAGAGAACCAGGTATATATTTGTTCAAGCTTATCTAGACCTTGTTGCTGTAGAATTGTAACATCTTTATGTTCAATAGCAATATTGGAATCATCAGCATAAGCTATTATTTCTAAATTAATGTCTTTATAGTTGTCAGAGTCAGTTACATCTGTATGTTGAAGTTGAGGCATTAGTTGTTTTTGTGTTATTGCTGCTGATTCCAAATAGTTAGGCATATCATTAGTACTTAAAATAAACAATAAGCATGCGATTACGGAACCCTTGGGGTGCCCCTATGTTTACTTCCTCCTCAGAGGACGTCTCATTATTATAAACAACATGCTGTGGTCTATCACTCAAAAAGTCGTCTAGGATAAAGTAGGCATTTCCTTGTATATTCATTAACTTCAATTTTTTTAGAAGTATGTCTTTTTTTAGTGTGTCGAATGCTTTCGAGACGTCACAGCATGATAGGAGAACATGGTTACCAGCTTCAAAGCTTTTTAAAGTTTTCTCAATCACTTTTTGAACTGCTTGCACAGTTGAAAGTCCTTTCCTAAAACCATACTGCGAGGGAGTTAAGATACTATTGGTTTCGAGGTATCCTAAAAGTTGAGTCCCTATGACGGATTCTAGAATTTTGCCTAAAATCGGGGTAAGAGCTATTGGTCTGTAGCTTTCTGGTTTATCTAAGCTACCTTTCTTGTAAATCGGGACGACCTTAGTGATTTTCAGACACCTTGGAAAACACCCTTCAATAATACAACTGTTAATAAGGTTAGTCAAAGGTTTTATTATGACGAATAAATTGTCTTTAATTAAATTGTTCGTAAGTCCATAGTAGTCTTTAGAATCAGAGTTTTTCATATTTCGTACAATATTAATAATGTCTATTTCAGTAACAGTTTTCAAAAAGAAGATGGAGTCTTGGGGGAGAATATTACTGTAGTATAATAAAAAGAAAAAACCAAAAGTATTTGATGAAAAACGGTAATATTTAAGTGAAATAAAAGTTTGACGAGAAGGTTATCCGTTAAATACGATTGCCTCTGAAGGTACATACAGCGTATGGGGGGATCCATCAAGATTCCATCCCCTTAGTTTTAGTGTACCCAACTGAATTTCATCCGCATGGTTTATACAGTGTATTAGTACGTTCACACACACTCTAGATCCGCGGATCGTATAGAATACGTATACAATACGGTCAACTAACTTCACGGTTCTTGCAGCGTATTTGTTTAGTCGATCGAGTGATAACTGATCCCGCCAAAACATGGCGTCATGTATAGCGAACCTTCACTTTTGGTTATAAGGAAGTTTAAAACAAAAAAATATATTAAATTAAATTGTGATTTCTTTGCGTTATAATAAAGTTACACTAAAAAAAAAATATTCCAGAAGTTATTTGATCAAAAACGGTTATATAGAAGTGAAATAAAGTGAAATAAAAGTTCGACGAGAAGGTTATCCGTTAAATACGATCGTCTCTTAAGGTACACACAGTTCTAGCGTATGCTATCGGATCCCCTCCGCATGGTTCATACAGCTTAAATTACCGTACTGAGAGATTGTACTCTATACGATACGCGGATCTAAAGTGTGTGTGAACGTACTATATGTTACCGTATTTACATATCGTACTTAATACGATCCGCGGATTTAGTAGTGTGCGAAGGTACTAATAGTGTAACTGAAATTCATACAAAATAATAACAAAAACATACAATATTTATTTTTCGGAAGCAAATAAAACTACTCGGAGGGTTTGTTTACAAAGTATTATGATATTTGACAACCTTCTGCCAGTTACAGTCTGGCAGCCATTTTTAAAATATTAAGAAAACTTGATTCTTTTTAAACATCGATTTTTCGGAACTCGCACTACTTCTTTAGGGAAATTGGTTCACTTGTGATAATAATCTACTATACCTAAAATATAATAAAATGATATTCACCCACGTTGTTTACCTGCCTAATCGAGTGAATCTTCTAGAGATATTATTTCTAGAGTGACCTAATTGAAAAAAAAGTAACCCTAACCCCTTCGATTACTAAAATCATAGAGATATTGTTACTAGAGATGCTCTATTGGTTTAATTTTGAAACATTAAAAAAAATATAACCTGAACATTTCTGATTATGATTATAACCAAAATAAATAGTACAATTACAGTGATTTATATAATAGAATGTTATACTATAACACAAAATAAACAATTACCTTGTCTACACGATGTGTTGAACACTGTGTTGAATCTTCGACACCGATTTTACTCCGCGTAAACAGGGGTTCAATCCGGTATTGAACATTGATATCGACACCGATAATCATACTGATAGTGTGTTGTCTGTCGTCGAAACTTTATTGGTAAAATAAACTTATTCTTCAGCTAAAATTTAAGTCGCGGTTCGCAGTAATTAACACTGCTTATGATCTGTTGTTCCTTGCCGCATTTGCCTCGTTTAATAAAAACACTAATTGGTTGGTCAGAGCAGTTGTAATTATAAATTAACGCACACAAGATAAGGAAAGAATAATTCATGTTTTTAAAAATATTCAAAGAACTAAGTAGGTCACAAAACAGAAACGAATAATTGCAAAATCATGTTGATTTTGAAGAATGGCCAACCTAAAAAAACAAATATCCCCTAAGAAAATTACTTAAATCTTTATTTAGATTTAAGTAATTATTCAGAATTATTTTACTAATGAACATATTTTTTAGTTCCATAGAGATATTATTACTAAAAAGGCCCTATTTGTTGAATTTTGAAACATCGAAAATATAATCTGACTACCTTCGACTTTCAATATAATCAAAAAACAGGAAAAATTACAGTTACATATATTTAAGAACGTTTAATACATATTAAAACACTGTTTATCTGTTAGTTATTTCTGTTAGTTATCAGTTTATTTGTTATCTATGTTTCCAAAAACTTGATGTTCGGGAAACTAAAAAAAATTAATTAATTATAACCTTAACTCACTCTTGAAGAAAGATTCAATGAGGTTACACAGAGCCCCTGAGAGCCCCGAAAAGATGTTTCAGGCGTCTCAATGTATTGAGATATGCTCTGCCCCCTCTCGTATATATCTCTATGATTAGTTCTATTTTATATATACTCTACAGTTTTTACTGTACAGTAAAAATAGAACTTTCTATCTATAAAACTTAGGTTTTTACTGTTCAGTTTTGTGTGTATTTTTATAAAACTGTTAGTTTTTATTTAATAATAATATATATATATATTATTATATATATATATATAATATATATATATATATATATATATATATATATATTATATATATATATATATAAAAATTAATTCCAAGAAAACGAAAACGCGAAGGCGGCAACACACAATTAAGAGATAAAATAGAACACACTTAAAAAGACTTACAAAAAGTTGTAACGTTTTCGAACACTGAGTTCTTCGACTGACGGAGAGAGACTGAAAGGAAAGAACGTAAGGCAGGGGGTTCTGGGTAAGTGGAATAGGAGGGGATAATAGATAGAACGGCATGACGTCATCAAGTACGCTAGAGTCGCTCGAAGGGCTCAGAAATCACGAAAAAAAGTAGTACGTGGCCGATTAAGTAAGATTAAATCACTCAAAAATGTGCGCAGGATATAAAAGTCATACAATAAATAAAAAAAAAAAAAAAAAAAAAAAAAAAAAAAAAAAAAAATAGAGATAACAAGATAAGGAAAGAAAGTACGAACAAATACAAAAAATAATAAATAAAGAAATGAAAATAAATAAAAATAACGAGAGACATAACATGTTAAATAAAAGTATAGGGGGTATATTACTTTTTATTGATGCCAGGAGGTTGACGGGATTTCAGGACAAGTTGATGGGCTACCTCCCAATTGCGACGGAGAGGAGTGGTGGTATCTTCGGGGAGTTTTTTAAGGATTTGGGCTTTATATAGGTCATTAAAGGAGGTGTTTTGGTGGATCGGGCGTGCACTGCAACGGGTAGATCACTTCTTGGGTCCCGGCATGATTGTCTGTGGTTGTTAATACGCAGGTTGAAAGGAGTTGATGTTTCTCCTACGTAAAAACAATCACACTGCCTACACTCAAGGCAATATACAACGTTACTGGAAGTAACAACTTATGGAGTTTGTTCTCGAGATGAACAACTTTCAATTTGAGAACAACCACTACCTTCAGATCCAAGGTACGGCGATGGGAACCCGGGCAGCTCCGGCTTATGCCAACCTTTTCATGGGGCAGATTGAAACCTTATTTCTTGAATCCCAATCCTTAAACCTCTCCTATGGCGTCGTTTTATCGACGACATATTTTCCTGTGGACTCATGGCCTACCCTCTCTTAAACATTCCTTTCGGACCTGAATTCCTTCTCCTGCCTCCGTTTCACCTCTGAATACTCCCAGTCGCATGATACCTTCCTCGATGTGGACGTCTATCTCCAGGGTGGCAAGCTGGAGACGGGTGTCCACATCAAACCAACCAACCTTCAACAATACCTACATTTCTCTAGTTGTCATCCCTATTCCCAGAAAAGATCCATTCCTTTTTCCCTTGGCATCAGAGGTAACAGGATTTGTTCCAACGAAGCCTTCCTGGACCGTTACATTGGTTCCATCAAAACATCTCTTCTTTCCCGTGGCTACCCCCCTCCCATAGTTAACTCTCAAACTTCAGCTTCTCTTCATCCTAGACCAGAACGGCCTCCTGCTCCTCCATCCTTTTACCTTTTTTACAACCTATTATCCTGGCCTTCGAGTTATTAATAAATTCCTCAAAGACGGATTCGCTATCCTTTCCTCACATCCTACGACTGCCAATCTGCTTCCTAAACCTCCTACTGTAACTTTCAGAAGACCTCCTAACCTCCGTAACCTCTTAGTCCATACCAAACCTCCTTCCAACGAAGATGAACCCTTCCTCGAGGTTCCCATCCCTGCAACAGAAGTCGTTGCCTAACCTGTCCTATCCTAGATCCGGCTACTACCTTCACTAGTCCGTCAACTAATATTTCCTATCAAATCCCTTCATCCTCAACCTGCACTTCCAGTAACGTTGTTATATTGCCTTGAGTGTAGGCAGTGTGATTGTTTTTACGTAGGAGAAACATCAACTCCTTTCAACCTGCGTATTAACAACCACAGACAATCATGCCGGGACCCAAGAAGTGATCTACCCGTTGCAGTGCACGCCCGATCCCACCAAAACACCTCCTTTAATGACCTATATAAAGCCCAAATCCTTAAAAAACTCCCCGAAGATACCACCACTCCTCTCCGTCGCAATTGGGAGGTAGCCCATCAACTTGTCCTGAAATCCCGTCAACCTCCTGGCATCAATAAAAAGTAATATACCCCTATACTTTATTTAACATGTTATGTCTCTCGTTATTTTATTTATTTTCATTTCTTTATTTATTATTTTTTGTATTTGTTCGTACTTTCTTTTCCTTTTTTTTTTTTTTTTTTTTTTTTTTTTTTTTTTTTTTTTTTTTTTTTTTTTTTTTTTTTTTTTTTTTTTTTTTTATTTATTTGTATGACTTTTATATCCTGCGCACATTTTGAGTGATTTAATCTTACTTAATCGGCCACGTACTACTTTTTTCGTGATTTCTGAGCCCTTCCGAGCGACTCTAGCGTACTTGATGACGTCATGCCGTTCTATCTATTATCCCCTCCTATTCCACTTACCCAGAACCCCTGCCTTACGTTCTTTCCCTTCAGTCTCTCTCCGTCAGTCGAAAGAACTCAGTGTTCGAAAACGTTACAACTTTTTGTAAGTCTTTTTAAGTGTGTTCTATTTATCTCTTTAATTGTATATATATATATATATATATATAAAAGGCGGAAAAGCCAAATATCTCGAGAACTAGAACAGATAGAAACATTGGACCTTTAGTGGCTCAACAATGGCCACTGACGCAATATGCTTAGAGAATCACTTGAGTAGCACAGAGACCAAGAACAGATAAGTGATTTACCAGCTTTAGTTTTCGAGATATTTTCCTGTTCCACCTTATCTGGTACACCCTGTATATATTGTGGTACATGTATATATTTATGTGGATGACCTCTACGATATCTTTTGGGTTTAGTAGTAATAGAAGGTAGGGAGGTAGTTAGGAAGGGGTCCTCTACTTCTTGTTCTACCCTTGTTAGCCTACTATCCTTGAGAGTCAATACGAAAGTGACCCCCCAAGGACCCTTGGTAAGCCAAGCAGGCTGGCAAAGCGGCAGCCCCGCTTTGGACTCCTGTTATTGTCGTAGGCATTCTGAATGGCATACATATATTTCAATTAAATAGGTTGTATTTACCGAAAGTTGAAGAAGTAATTGAAGAATCAGCTCCTGTGATACTTGCCGTTGAATAAGAATATCCCTGCTTCGGCTTCGGCATAACGCCATCATCAGCAGGCGGGGTAACACTCGAGCTCTCAACTTAAAAAGTTGTATCAGTGAATAACTTCTGGTCACAATGAGCCCTTCAGAAGATAAGGAAGGGAGTAGGAGAGGGTTTATATAGGGAATGTGCACTGAGTCAAGGGCATGACCCTGAGAAGTCAGGTGTGCGAGTGAGTCATCTGACGTTATGATGCTTTGTGTCATTTATTATTATGTGTACCGGTGTCATGGTATTCCCGTTTTCGTTTTTTTTTTTCAAGAGTTGGTATGAGTACCGAAAAAGTAATGTCTGAATTGAAAGTAAGTGGTTCTTTAATAATTGTGTTGTCAGTAATTCGTTGTTGGTATATTTCTAGTCTTTCGAGTACGTCAAGTTTAGGTCCTTTTGATTGTTTGTGTAGCAGTGACATTGAGTTTGATATTGTATCTGATTCGTATCTGTGTGTGCGAAGATGATTAGAGAAGTTAGAATCTGATTTATCTTTTATGAATGAGCGTAAGTGCTCTTCATACCTAGTCTTTAGTGTACCATATGTTCTACCTAATAATTTTGTTGACTATCTTTGCAAGTTATCTTGTAAACCCAGAGCAGTAAAATGAGTCTAAGATCCCTTTCAATTTAAGATACAAATGTTTACAAGGAAATAAACAAAAACAATCTGAACATAAATATCTATACTTAAAATTATAAAATAAATAAAAGGATAATTAAGTAATATGAAAATAAATAAAGCAAGAAAATTAAAAAATGAATTCTTAAAAAAAATTATACAATTTATAAACAAAATGCTGTTATAACAGAATATAAGGCTTTGACATAAAAATATTTGGGTAATGACAGTATAAGTCAAAAGTTAAGTAAATTATTCATATTAAACCAAGAAGGGCCTAAAAAATTAATCTAATTAATTTTTTTTTTAAAAATAGATTAAGATCTAATTTAAAAAAAATTCATGATGAAAATTTGATAAAATTTAATTAATCAAGTTAAAGTTAGTACTTTGTTTAATAAAACTTAATAAAAATATTTTACGAATAAAATACCTAATATTTAAAGTATTTTACACTAATAAATAATTAAGTCAATAATTAGAGCCTCCTAGATTTTTTTTCAATCTACGAGAAAACATTTTTAAGTTTGTTGAAGAAGGAAAAGACATTTCTCTAATTATTCCATAACTAATATTATACTCATTTAAACTGTTTTTAAAAATTAGTTTTACTAAGGGAGAGGTGTGTTATCAACAATTTAAAGTCATTTTAATTGGCTAATCTTCCCAACTCATTTAAGCAGGTTTAGCATCAAATAATTAACATTACCCAAATATTTGAATCACTTATAATGACTCAACATAAAATAATTAAAGATAAACAAAATATAATTTTTAAATTATACAACACTGTTTTGAGCATCTTTTAACGATGTATATTTTATGTATATAGCTTAACTAAAATTTTAATAATTATTTTTTTGTAATTTGTGATTTTTACCATTTGATTAGGATCAAATTTGTATAAAAATTAGATTATTTAAGTAGATATTTAAAAACTAAGGTAAAGTAGTGTAAATAAAATTATTCTGCAATAATGGAAAATAAAATAAAAATAATAATTATTAATTATCATATACTTAACAACAAATATTTAAACACAGAAAATTACCAATTAATCATAAAATATTTATTAATTACAAATTTGATCCAAACACCTTTTTTTCGAAAAATTTTGTAATTATGATTTTATATTTTTTAAACGCACTTTTTTGTTCAATTAATTAATTTAATATTAATACTGTTTTATTTTATATATATATGATTATTATTTAAATTTATATTTATCTATAACATATTATTTATTAAAATATAAATTATATTATATAAAATTAATATATTATTGGTATCGAAGTAAATAAATAACTTATACGAAAAAAAAAAAAAAAATATACAATTATACCATGGTTGTAAGACATAAATTTATGAAAATGGGGGGGAGATATAAATAGTAATGTATACACAATTAAACACCAAGTACTGAAATTTAAAAAAAAATAAGAAATATTAATATGCAAGAGCATAAAAATCAATACAATATTGACCAATAAATATACCAACAATTTATAGGACAATAAATATTGTGTTGTAAATTAAAAAAAAAAAATAATAACCAATAATTAATAAATTTATATAAATATAACTTTACAAAAAAATAATAAAATGAACAAACTACTTATATGTTTTACGATAATGTATATAATATATTTTTATATCACATTAAATGTTTTTTAAATCTATATAAGTACATACATACATTCTAAAAATGTATGCATACATTTTATTATAATACATAATAATGTATTTTAAGTCTACTTTTTTGCATAATCGTGTAATATATTTAGTTTTGTGTGTTTTGTTTATATAATTAAAGATCTATTATTTTGGGGGGTATGTTTGTCATATAATATAATTTAAGTACAATAGTTTATTTATAAAATAACATAAGTTAATAAATGTTAGTGACGATAAAAAGTTCCGTCGAATAACACAATGTATGGTTAAAAAAAATTATCTTAACAATGTCCAAAGATTTTTATTTTTTATTTAACAGTTCTTAAATTAAATATATGGACACACGATCATCATTGGTGGATATAATAACGCGTACACTAAATAATTTATTTAAAAATGTTTTAGAAGATAAATTATTTATTGTGCATTTTTGAAATTTATGTTTTTGGAAACTTTCAATAAAAAACACCACCATAATTGGTCCTCATAGATTGAATTTTTGTGTTTCCACTAAAACGCCATTAAGCGATTAATGATCTAGATCAGTGGTTTTTAAACTTTTTTGACCTCTGTCTGGAAATCATAATTTTTAACGACCCCCCTATACACACACAAATATATATATATATATATATATATTATATATTAGGTTTGGGTAGAAATTAAATACCTACTCATACCTACTATATAACCCGTTATTTGACTAATAGATAAGGGAAATCGTAATACCATTGCAATTTTAACAAATTAATTTAATTGAAATCAAACTTAAAATGAACGTAACATAAATAATATGAGAAAGTCAAAATTTCAACTCATTACATAATTTATTGAATTTATTTTTTCGTGAATGCCTACCAAATATTTTGCAACCCCCAAGAGTTGCAATCCCAACTTTAAGAACCACTTTTACAGATTTTTCTCGTCACTAACATTGGTAAGATAATATTTTGAAAACAGTATCAGTAAGGAAATAAAACAATTTAAGTACCAAGAATAAAACAAATCAATAAGTAGCCTAAATAAAGGAAGACGGATTAAACTTTAGAATAGATTATCATTTTTCGTTAGATAGATTTTAAGTAGATGTTTTTGGAAGCTAAAGTATCAGAAAATGTGCAATTTATAACATTAGAGATATTGCAAGATATTAAGGAATACTAGATAGAATATAATAAATTGATCTTATTTATAAATAAACAAGGCAATAAAAAAGTGTTAGGGAAATACAAAACTTTATAAATACAGTAAAATAATATAAAAAGTAAGTAATAAAATAAAGTAGTAGTACTTAGTAAAACAAAATGCAATAGAATAGTTATAAACAAATATAATAGAAAAAGATAAACTAAATTAATAAAACTAATGTTACCACAAATAAAATTAATAAAATTGAATTCTAAGTAAAAAAATAACATTACAATAAAAAAAAATAAGAAACCAGTACAATAAGATAATAAGGAATAAACGTAATAAAAGAAAAGATAAATTTGAATTGCTTTTTTCATAGCATTAAATTAGTTGAAAAAGCTACCGATTCCAGTGTTTAGCTTCAAATTGAACCAGTATAAAATATATTTAAGCGACTAATATTGTTTCCGCTTAAAAATCAAAAGAAATTTAAAGAAATAATGAGTGTGTATAACTGTTGCTAGCTATCTTTTGACATAAATACATGTTAATAATCATAACACTGCCAACATTAAGCGTAGATTATATCACCCGGCTGTTTATTTTCATTATATTAAGATGTTAAAGGAAGAAAATAGAAGGAAAATTCCTGCACGGAAATTCATGTAGGGAAATAACCATTTTAAAAACAGAACTCACAAGTAATAAAAGTTTTTGGTTAAGCTATTAAAACGGGGTATATTATAATTTTTACAAATGTTTTCTCATAATAAATAATTTAAGATGGAAAGAACAGAATTTAATATTCATATCTTGGTACGTACTAACCGTTTTGGGGGGGGATTGAAATAAGCTCTTTTTGTTTATTCCTTCTTTTAACTTCTAATTCTTACAGGAACTGAGTACATTTGCAAAAACAAATATAAACAATTATATCTTTAATCTAACAATCAACATATAGTATTATATTTGTGGTAATAATTTAGTTTCTAGTCCTAGTTTTTTTTTGTTTTTGCCCAGATTAACCGCTTTGATAGCTTGGTCCTTAGCGGTTAAATATCCTAGTTGCAGTCCTTATCGGTCCTAGCTGTTTTATCACAAGTATGGAAATATCCTGTTAATGTGATGTTCCATGGTCAAACAAGTTTATTTGACAAAGGAATATCAATAGACTAAGATGTTTCGTTGTCAAACAATTATATTTAACAAAGGATTATCAATTGACTAAGATTTTTCTTTGTCAAATAAGTATATTTACAAAAGAATATCAATTGACAATGTTTCTTGGTCAAAAATGTCTATTTGACTGGGAAATATCAATAGATTAAGATGTTTCGTAGTCAAGTATATTTAACAAAGAAATATCAAATGACTAAGATGTTTGTTTGCCTAACAAATATATTTGGCAAAGGGATATCAATGGACCAAGATGCTTCTTTGCCAAAGATATATTAAATTAACAAAAATGTTTGTATGCCCAACAAGTATAAATGACAAAGGAATATTAATTGACTAAGGTGTTTCTTTGTCTAAAAAAAGTATATTTGACAAAGGAATATCAATTGACTTATAGCTTTTCCTTTGTCACAGTAAACCTATTCCTCAAAAACTTGTCAATCAACACACTAGGTCGAAACTAAATCATTACCTTATTTCTTTTATGTCCACAGTCATTCGGTATATTAAATTACTTTTATTTATTATTATTAAATCATTAAAAACATTAATTAATCTGGAGCTAAAATAAAATATAATAAAATTTAAACTAATTAATTAAGAACAAAGCTACTTATAAATGCAATAATAAGTAATACATATTAACATAACTGGAATGCTCAGTAATTATTGATCAACAAAAATTTAACCCTAAAATAAAAAAATGTATTTAAACAATACTTAGAAAATAGGCAACAATAAATAATGTCATCTGGCGCAGAAACAAGAATAATAGTAATGATAATAAATACAAAATTTAAGTACAATACCTGAATAAATTAAAACAATTAGAGAGAATAAGATAAAAATAGGTATATTAATTTGTTAAACACGTAAGTGACTTTAACTATCGCAGTGTCCCCACTTATGTGAAAAGAATACAGGTTCGCTATGAATTTTTAATTTTAAATTTAAAATCTTTAAATTTAATAAATTAAAAATGGACATAAATTTGATATTTTACCGTAAACATATTTTGAATATATTTTTGATGGGATAACTATTTGTTCTCAACCAGGCAAGTAGGTGACATTTAAGAATCTTTTCACCACATTTTTATTAAGAATCTTTTAACCACATTTTTATTAAGAATCTTTTCATCACATTTTTATTAAGTACGTGAATTAATAAAAGCGACTGTTCAAAATAGGTTTAAATGAGTAACAAAAACGTATACTCTCTTAAAAAACACCTGGGCTTCTAGTAAACTAAGGACTACTAAATGGATATTGGAATAATGCATAACCAACGTAAGGAATATAGTGTTTTTTAAAAACTGAATATTCGCTGATATGAAAATTTACCTCTAGTTAGATCCTTCAAGATCCCCGATGTGAGCCGAGCGAAGGTACCACTATTCAGGTACTGTCACCACTAATTAGGTTACTGTGTTGGATAAAGAAAGACACGGAACCAAAATGTTAGCTACGGTGAATAGAGCATTTGACATTTTTTTAGATGTGGTTTTCAGGTAAAATGCATTTTAACATTATATAATATGTCTAAAGAGTATATTAAGTTAAGATTTAGGTCTTCCGGTGGTGACCGCGTCAATGTAGATGAATAATTCGACGTTTCGATTCCACTGTGGGAGGCATCTTCAGGGATCTAGGACATCATGGATAGAAACACAATGCTCTACAAAACTGAACTGAAGATGGAGACGAAGCAGGCCCAATTTACTCCAGGCCCGCAGGTCTTTTGGTTTTGTAGAGCATTGTGTTTCTATCCATGATGTCCTACATCCCTGAAGATGCCTCCCACAGTGGAAGCGAAACGTCGGATTCTTCATCTACATTGACGCGGTCACCACCGGAAGACCTAAATCTTCATGACTATTGTTCACTATTGTAGACTTCATCAATATTGTTTCTCTCATTATTAAATCGCAGAAACAAGGGATTGAAGATGAGAGTGGGGAGTAAATAGCGCTTAGATATCAATGGACGTTGAAAGAATTTGAAAAGAGATTATAACTTAAACAATGCCTGTTTACATAATATTCATTTTAATATTGTAATTCTAAATCAAGATTTTATTTCTATCTTTCATTTTCTTTATATGTACAGTAATTAATAATCAGAGTCACTAATTATTTAACATCAGTGTAAAAAATAAATAAAAATAAGTTTTAGATAAATATCCTTAATATATAAAATTAAAACGTAGAGAAGGTGAGTTTTTCAAAGAAGTTTTTATAGCTATCTACTGAAAAGTTTTAATTTTTTTTTAAGAAAATGATTGCCTGCTATATTTTTATTTCGTGTAAGTAATATTTATGATGGAAGATAATTAAAAGCAGCCACTTAACAAGCGAGTGAGCTAAGCAGCTATTAACATTGTTGTTCTCTTCATCAAAAGTTCATTGGTGAATGGTCGACGTTTGTTACTTAACAAAATAATTTCAACATTACTTTGACATAAATTTGACCTAATGTTTTGAGTAATTTGACCAAATCCTTTTATAACAAATATTTTATACAATAATTTGACAAAAAGTTTCGTTTTTGGACCAAATCCTTTGATTGATCTTCTGATTGGACCAAATCCTTTGATTGCTCTTCTGATTGGACCAAATCCTTTGATTGATCTTCTGAGTGGACCAAATCCTTTGATTGATCTTCTGAGTGGACCAAATCCTTTGATTGATCTTCTGATTGGACCAAATCCTTTGATTGATCTTCTGATTGGATCAAATCCTTTGCAAAGTTATTCGAGCAAATCCTTTGTTTAGTAATTCGAACAAATCTTTTGTTTATTTTATTCAAATTATTAATAATTTGACTTAATTATTTTTGTTTAGTTATTAGACCAAATGCTTTGATTAGTTTTGATATAACCCATGACCTAATTACCATATTACCTAATTTAAAAATAAGTTCCATACCACAGCCTAAATAAGAAGTGTATAGGAATAAAAGTATCACCTCAGAATCTAAAAAAATCTCTGTTTGCAAATTCATGCGCACCCATGACGTACTATCACCTACATATACATTATTAAACTTCAGGTTTCAATTGCCTTATTGAAATCTGAAGTTTAATACAAGTATAAATATGTAGTACAAAAACAAGACAGTGATGCGAAATCTCAAAAAATATGGTTAGGGCATAAGAAGATATTAAACTGAGGGAAGTTAAGACTAGTTCTACTTGTCCTTTTAAACCCCCTGATGGTATGATTTAGGGAATACTGCATCTAGTATTGATACACTGCAATCATCATGCCTCAAAAAGTTTATGAGTGCACTTTTGTAAGATGAATTATGGTCCAATAAAAGTATGATGTCAACTGTTAAGCTAAGTCTTCCAACGAAGACGATGTTGATAAGTAAGTAATATTCCTCTTTTTTCTTTCCTTTGTTGAGAGACAAAAGAGAAAACCTACGATTAACTATAACAGTATGAGATCAGTAAGTATAACCGTTTGGATGAAGAAAACAACAAACAATTTGATTCCTATGTTAGCGTAGTGATAGGCAAGACAGAAGTCTACTAGTTGACTGTCTGTCTGGAGATATAGGCGGTGATGATATAGAGATGATACCGTGACCACCAGCACCACAGCAACACGCACCTGTGCTGGGACCGCGGCAGCAGCATCCTCGACCGCCTCCACATTGACGTCGTCACACGCAATCTTCCAGAGACATGAGAAGAGGATTTACGTACTCAAATCCTTCGAATTCACTTTGATCTATCTTTTCAATGACTCGTCTGAAACAATAAGAGAATAAAATATAAATTAATATGGATCTACACAGATCTTCATAAATCATTAGTTGTTTTGACGGAGATTTTGTGGTATAAATTCACTATGATGATTAATAAAAAAACACCCTAGAATTAAAAACAATTAATATATTGTCAACCACAATAGTATAAAAAAATTGTAACTGACCGGTTTCGACTTTACGTCATCATCAGAGCTGTCCACAGACTGAGTATGTAAACTCAGTCTGTGGACAGCTCTGATGATGAAGTCGAAAGCGGTCAGTTATAATTTTTTTATATTATTGTGGTTGACAATATATTAATTTTTTTTTTTTAGCGAATTTCCTTTGTTATTAAACATCCATGGTCAGATCTTCATACTTCAAACTAGACCTAAAATAGTAGGATCTTTAGTAACTCATACATAACCGGAAAAATCAAGAAAAGAAAAAAATATGTAGGAATATATGAAAGTACACAGTATAATTGTGCAAGAGACACCTTGAATTAAGGTATATGCAAGATTTTACACAACTAAAAACAGTATCATCATTTAATTTTTGTCATTATAGATACGACTACCGTTATGATTTACATTGTGTCATTTCCCACTCTTTTACAAATTTTTTTGGGCGAATACATGACTCTGCGTGAACTCACCCTCTTCACCATTAATTCCGAAGAAAATATTAAGCATTTTATTACCAAAGAAAGCCGTTACAATTCTCTTAATAGTAGCGCCATCACTCTTTGAGAGGGTCAGAATGAGTTCAGGTTCCGTCAGCGTCTTCATGAGTTAAAATATCAAACATAAGAGGGGACATAACGTCCAGCCATGATAAAATCGCTAGATCATAGTATCATGCATGTTATAACCACTGAGATACATGTTACAAGTCACTGAGACACATGTTACAAGTCACTGAGACACATGTTACAAGTCACTGAGACACATGTTACAAGTCACTGAGACACATGTTACAAGTCAGACACATGTTACAAGTCACTGAGACACATGTTACAAGTCACTGAGACACCAGAAGTAACAACAAGAGAAACACTCTTCGAGCAAGTATATTGTCTCTCACGATTCAAATTTAGCGAGACTCAAATAAGTACTAATAAATTATGAGAAAAACTGGTTGGACGCAATTAATTTTTAAGGTTTTTAACAATTAATGACGTTTTGGAAGCAGGTACTTCTTCCATTATTAGGTTCGTCTTGAGAAAAACAAACCTGATAATGTTTTATGTGTGGGTTATGTTTAGGTTGTCAGGGTGTCAAAAATAACAATTATTTTCAACTAACATAATTCACCATTGCCACGAACCTTCACGTCAACTATTAAATTATATAAATTTATGATTCCTCAAGATAGTCCTAAGACAAATCCGTAGGTATAAGAACATTACTTACGCCAATTTAACCCAATAATTTACGCTGACATCGAAAAGGTAAGGTCCCAATAACAATTATTTAGGGAAGAAAAGCATCGATCCGAAAAAGGGATTTGATATTTTCAAAGGGATAACGAAGAAAATTGTGTGGGACACTATAAGCAGTGACCTGAAAATTTCAACAAATTTCGATTTGATACGGTGAACCTTATTAAAGTAATAGGGCACACGATTCGAAATAAAAACTTAAAGGGATTTCGAATAAATCCAGTTCAGATTTCGGGTAACATAGAGATTATTAGCAACACTCAAACACTTATTTGAGTGTCTCCTGTGTCAAATTTATTATTTTATTAATTCGGGATTTCGACACAGTGCCAAGCTCTGGATTGTTTCTTTTACATTACTATCTAAGTCATTAAAACTGTATTAGTTCAAACGCTTGAAACAATTATTGTTGTCGTAAAATTCAATAAAAATGTAAGAATAAATAGGAGGGTATTTCGGATCTTTTACTCCGAATATCATAATAGCTAAAACTATAAGGTCGCGCAACACTCAACCTCATACTAAAAAGTTAACCTAACGTCTAGATGTTTGTGTAAATATTCTTAAAGATGTTAAAGTTAACCTAATGTCTAAGGCCCGTATTCAAAGACGTTTCCTAACATTTTCCTAACATTCTCCTAACGTTTTCCTAACATTTTCCTAACTTTTTCCTAACATTTCCTAATTTTCCTAACATTCTTCCTATAGTGTTTTTAAAAGTCTTTAGAGGCTTCGCATGATTTATTTAGTAAGAACCTAAGGTAGATATGTCAAAAAGTGATACCAATGTAAGTAACGCAATATATCGCAAAATATCAATGTTATTAACTTATTACCTGGATTTACGACACACTTTGTCATAAACAACAATGCGGCCTCGCTTTGGCGAATGTTAAATATATTAGAACTTTATTTACATATGTTTTCAGTAAACAGTAGAGTTAATACAAATACAATGTTCATTATTGTAACAGCTTTCATAAATAAAGCAGTATCAAGCGTTTCAAGTTTGAACGTGGACAAGGTTGTACGAATCCAAAGGTGTCTAAATGAAGACCTGTTAATCTGTGCAACACTGTTTTCATTTTGCTAAATCATTTACACAATTTTGTTTTTCGTATTTTGTCACCAAATTCATTTTTGGTTGTGTAAAATTTTTTTGGTATAATAATGGCTGAATTATTCACACCGGACCAACTGAATTTCCTCTTTAAATCGATAGCCCGCCACAAACAGACCATAGAAAATAAAAATCTGATTGTGTTAAAAGAATTTCAGGGTAAACTCCTAATAGTAAGGTAAGTGGATTAACAGTATTATGTAAATTTATGTAGATAGTTATTAATACGACAAAGTGTGTCGTAAATCCAGGTAATAAGTTAATAACATTGATATTTTGCGTTATATTACGTTATTTACAATGGTATCACTTTTTGACTTGACTACCTTAGGTTCTTACTAAAAAAAAATCATGCGAAAGCCTCTAATGACTTTTAAAACACGGAACGATCATTTAAATTTCGTGGCTTAAAAACATTTCCCTTACCTAAACCTAAGGTGAGTGTTAGGAGAATGTTAGGAGTTAGGAAAATGTAGGAGAATGTTAGGAAAAAGTTAGGTGTTAGGAGAATGTTAGGAAATGTTAGGAAAAAGTTAGGAGATGTTAGGAAAATGTTAGGAAAACGTCTTTGAATACGGGCCTTAATCTATCTTAATTAAATAATATCTAGATTAAACAACTTTGGTCTCGCTACGTTGAACCTCAAATAAAATACGTTTCACCGTTACAGCATAAAACTATGAGTACCTAGGAACATTTTTATCCTTATCAGATACGCTACGCTCTTCTGGACCCCTTTGGAGTAGCTTGCTTCTCCTCAGACAGAAAAGGACAATTTCAATCCCAACAGCATTTATCCAAACAAGTGATCAAAGCGCGAAACAGTGGATATACTATTTAAATTAACAGATTCACTCTCGTCAAATTTGAACTTAAAATTAGTTTAAAAATAAATATTTCAATATTTTATTTACCATTCTTTGTTCAGTCAAAATAAATTTTTATTTCTCATTAAAAATTTAAATAGATTAAGGGAAATGGCATAAAAACTTTCACCCTTATCAAAGAAAGTTGATTAAAATTTATAGTATGATTAAGAAAAAGCAATGTAGAGAACATAAAAAGAGATATTAGGAAAAGAGCAGTTAATTAAGATGATACTGTCTTCAGATTAGAACTGGCTGTAGGGAACGAAAACTTTTCATACATATGTATGTATGATCGGAAGAAGGGCATTTCAAGAAGTATAAAACGTAGGGAAGGGGTCTCACGAGATTCTAGATGATACGACAAGAGAAAACAAAACAGAAGATTTAAAAAGAACTGAAAAGAGAAATTATATTGGTAGAAAGTTGGAAGGAGGATGACATTGCGGTTAATGAGATAAAGTTCAAAGGTTAAAATTAGAACCTTTATACCTTTTAATAACCTTAATTAATAGTTAAAACATGGGAACACTCGTTATCCAGCAGCCATAGTCAAATAAGTTAAAATTAAATAATCATTAACACGTAAAGTAAAAGTCCTATCTACATTTTAGTTAAACTTGAAGACAATCGTAAGGAATTTGGAGAAAAATAAGTTTTGTGAAAAACGGAGACAGCATATATGACGTAGATCAGGGGTGAATAATGTTTAAGATTTAACAGTCTGTTTCTTAAATGATTGTTACCAGGTGCATGGGACTAAAATGAAAAGTATTGGTTTTCCATTCTTGAAATATTAGGTACTCTGGAATTCTAAGTTACATATAAGAATGACAACATTAGTTGAGCTCGACTACAGCTCCTACTACTACACCTCCTCCGGGACCTTTTCCCGGCAAAAAATGTTGACACTTACTTTACAAATGAAAATTTTGCTGACTAAGAAAACAGAGTTATGACGTCACATCAACCAGGTTTTTCGGGTTTTTTAGAGCCCGATTTTTCATGATTAGGAACCTCTGAAACGGCTTTTGGTCACATTCCGAGTCTAAATCCCACCTTATAAGCATTTTGTTCAAAGAAAATTCGCTAAGCATTACATAATGTTCAATGTAACCTCGTAGAAACAAGTTTGAAAATAGTTACTGATAATAGTAAATGAATTTATAAAGTAATTATTGTAATATACCAAGTCGAGCTGTAGTCTTCTTTTCCGTCAGAAAAGTATTCTTTCTGACGGAAAGAATAATAATAATAATGCCCGTTTAGAGCCTTGCGGTTCATCAGGGATAACCCCTGCGGGAACAACCTCGGGTGGTAGTAGCAACCGTTACGCTCAAAGTAAATTCTAAAGTTGGCGATAATTTATCTAAACAATAATCTTCTATAAACTGAGAGCGTAACCTCGGATGCGAACCCCAGACCTCCGTGGGTGTCAAAGGTCAGATTTAAGACTAACGCCTTAACGACCTCGGCCATGGAGGCGGCCAACGGAAAGAATACGAATACTAAATATTAGTCGTATTCTTTCCGTCAACACATGTTCATGATCGAATCCCTAAAACTATTTTCTTCTATCTCCATTATTCTCTTACATAAAGTCAATATCGTCCTTATTCGGACCATTTTGTATTTCATAAGATATCCCAGAGTATAATACCCAAGAAATAAGGGTGTACCACAAAGAAAAGAATATTCGGTCCTGTACTGGACATTCCATATAAAATTTCTTCCTTATCTCAATCACTTTGCAACATTTCCCTCTCATGCCCGCCCCTTATCAAGGAAAATAGGGAGGGGGACTTTTAACACAAACAGTTCCCACAAAGAGAAAGAATACTTGTCTATCTCTTGTACAAACATCTCAATCTCCTACATTTTTGTTACTCTTTCCTCAGTTTCTTTTGTAATATTCTTTCCCTACAAGACTTGTAGATAATCTTTGACTGAACAGACGCAACTCTCTAGACCATTTGACTTTCAATTTATATGGTAAGACTGTTTTTCCTTCTCTTTTTATTTTATCTATTCTTTACTTTAGGGTGGATATCTTTACGCAATTTTTCCTGTCTAGGCCTCAAAACAATTTTTTATTCCATAAGAAATTGAGAGAATGATAATAAAGTTTTTCTGTAGCAGAAGACCTAGACCATCAAATTATCTGATAAGGCAACCCGAAAAACAAGATCTTTCCCCCTCCTTTTACCCTTATTCAGTAACAATGATGTCTTCCAGAAAAAATAAATAAATTTTAACCAAAATAAAAAGAAAAGCCGAGTAAAATGCTGCAGAAGTAATTTACTTAGGAAAATACAAGTTTTTCTTTCTTGCTCAGTTAAGTGAATTTTCCATGTAATAGAATCCCGTTTCTTAACAGTAAATACAGATCTTTACGTCCCTAAATTTGTCAAAATCGTCATAATTTTCTAAATATTTCTCCATCTTGCTTCTGACGAGTTGATTTAATAACATTTTACAAATGAGTGAATATAAATGTCGAGTGATTTATTTTATATTCCCAGCGTAAAACTAAACAAATGTTGCTAAAATTAACAATCGCGTACGGAGATACCATGGAACTCTACCTCATCAGATCGGATTCGCTACGCTCATCCTCCTAACTTTGGATTAATGTTCAATGTAACCTCATGGAAACAAGTTGTAAAATAGTTACTAACTTAGAATAATAACTATATATAGGAAGGAGCACAGGCCGTAAACAACAATGTAATTCCACTGATAACACGAAAGCGGTTGACTGTGCAACTAAGTAATGCTGCCAACCTGACAACAAAACATTATTTTAAATATTTGTCATAAATATCTATTAATGAAGATAGATCGTAAAGAACAAATATAATAACTTAAAACACCTGCTGAGTATTTAATAAAACTGGTCTTAGATGGAAAAAGGGTGGTGGAATACAAGAATCTACATTTAGTTGACGAGGAATACTTATTATATATAATTTTAATAAATACGTTAACTACAATTTAAAATGCTTTAATATTGTGAAATGCACCGATATTTATATAGTATTGTATGAATAATCAAATCATTAATTAATAATAGAACATAATAAATCACAACCGGAGTATTTCAACTTTTTTTTAGAAAATTGTATATTTTAGGATATGCAGCATTACTTAGTTGCACCAGTGAACCGCTTTCGTGTTTATCAGTAGTGCTCTTCTATACATAGTATTATTCTAAGGTTACTAATAATAGTACATAATAAATTTATAAAGTAATTAATGTAATATCCAAAAACATAGAAGAGTCTGGGGAGAAGCTGGAGTGGCAGAGATACGAGCTCGGTTAACCAGACAGTTGATATTCCATTAAACTAATGTAAATATCAATCTAAGTTTGGTCTTATAGTAACATAGTATTGTAAGATACCCTAGGGAGGTAAATAACAATTACGATGCGAGTTAACGAAACTGTATACAGAACTTACATATGACGTCTTATATATGACTAGATGCGAGCTAAATTTTAACCCGATCGACAAATAATTGCGGTTAGTGACGTAAAAAATATTTTCTGAATAGCGCAACTAAGCGGTAGAATGATTTTGTACAAAGTTTCAACTCTCTAACACAAATACACCAGGAGCTACAATGATAACAGACACACACATACAGACATCTTTGTAAAAACCACTCAGGCGCCTTAGAAACATCTAAAACGGATAATTCCGATGACATGCTGTTTATGGTTTTTTTTGCAAACACAATACTTTTCCTATATACCTGCGGTAAAAATGAGGAACAGTAAAAATATCATAAAACCCCAAACAATTATGCTATCAAGCTGAAAATTAACACAATTATCCTGCAATCCAAATTTTACTATCGCTAATAGCTCCGATTTTATTAATTGACATATGTAAACAAATCAATTTTTTTTACTATTTCACTAATATATTTGAAAATTACCTTATTTCGAGGCAGTGCACCGCTTACATAAACTAGTAATATGACACACACAATCGACAATATGTATATATATATATATATATATAATATATTATAATAATATATATATATATATATATATATATATGTATATACATGTATAATAATATATATATATATATAGATATATATATTATATTAATTATATATATATATATATATATAATAGGATATAATATATACGTATATTATATATATATATATATATATATATATATATATATATATATATATATATATATATATATATATATATAATAAATAAGAGGCAAAAAAAAGCTTTTTCGCGGCCGCGCTGGGGTCCGCTTAGCGGCCACAATCTTGTTGTTCTCTCTTGTAGGTCCTCGTATTACTAATCGATAAATCGTTTATATATATAATATATATATATATATATATATATATATATATATATATTAAACGTAAAATAAAAAAATAAAAACAATCGTAATATTTGTGCTGCTTGTGCATATTAGAAGAGGGTGGAATCAGTAAAACTTGAAGTTAAGTTTTTATTACAACTTTAAACAACACGAGCTTAAGTTGTAAGAGTTGAATAGTATAACTTTAATTACAATGTTCCATTTCAATTCAAGATAAAGTCATCATCTATTTGAATGATTTCAGTCGAATATAATTGATTAAAAATGATAAGAGTGTTGAATGAAAATTTGTACAAAAGTTGTTTTTAGTTAAAAAAAAGAGTGAATCAGTTTAAAAGGGGAGGGTAACCAGTAGTTATGCTAAAGAATGACAGTTGACAAGGTTTTCCTCCAAACGAGGGTTCCAGTTTTTTGGGATTATTCCGAGTCATTCGTCCGGAAGAAATTGAGATTCTGTTTTTTTGTGGGGGTGACGGTGGACTGTGTCCGAGAAAAGATAACATTGCGGGGACGATCCACCCTCCCTTTGTAGACGGGTCGCCTCGTCACACCCTCTATAAGAAAATAGGGATCAAATCCTTTCTTTTTCCAAACAGTAGCTAACATAAAGGTCATCGTGTCTCAAGGTGAAGGAAGTAGGATTAAATGTCTATCTTGTAGGTCCGTCAGCAGGCCATAAATACCGTTTTTTCCTTTGTTAGTGTCAACTGTTTAAAGGGACATATTAAGAATAACAGAAGCCTAAATTAAACGAATCAGGTTTTTTTCTAAAGGATTACAACATCTACACTAGTAGAACCGTTCATCACTCTTAAGAAAGAAAATCAACCATCATATTCCATGTCTAGCAGAAATCTTTCAGAGGCTTTTTAGCTTTAAATAATCACGATAGTTAACGATGTTTAATACATTAAACTACATTTAAGGCATGCTAAGAAAGACTAAAGTAATGAACGAATGTTATATCCAAAACGTATTATATAATACGACACACGGCTAAAATCAATTGACACCCCGCCAAAATCTCAATGCTTTCAACCCTTTTTTTAATAAAAAAATACCTTCTTTTATGTAACAAAAAAACCCCTACTCTGGCACATTGAAAGTTCAGGTTATGTTTTGACTTTTATTATTTGTTTTTATTATTTGATATCGTATTTTTTATTTAAAAATTATTTATTTACCTTTTAAGAAGGAATATTGTTGTATCAAATTTTAATATTGTACTCAAATAGCAAGAAATACTTGAAGAATACGTCAATGTCCAAGCGTCAAATATAGGCACTCAGATCATATTACAACTTCGCAATAATTGAATGAATTAAACAGATTGGAATGAAACGAAACGAAATCAAACAGATCAATGAGTACGATAAAAACGACGCGAGGTTTCAAATATTTACAACCAGTGTTGCCTTTTTATGATTTTATTTACGAAAAAGGTATTTTTTTTATACCGAGGTTGGCATGAGGTGGAGGGGAAAGAGCGGGGTCGGTCTGAACCAATAGAATTCTTTCCCTCACAGATTTTTGGCGCGCTGTCAATTGATTTTAGCCGTGTGTCGTTATATAGAGTTAGATTAGGATTCAATCTATTGGAGATGGTTAAAAAAAATTCCCAAAGCTAAACAAAAATTCTGAACGAAAAAATATTGGTCAAGGTTAGGGGAGGAGGGGGGGGACTTAATCAGCGCTTCGCAGGACCGGTGCAGAAAACTAATGAACTAACCCGCCTAGCTTTCCAAAAAATGAACGATAATTTTTTTAGATTTAAATTTATGTAAACCATGGCAACTATCGGTCATGACAGCTAGATTTATTGTGATAATGAAATTATCTTTTTTTTCTTCGTTTCTTTTAATTTTAACCTATAGTGCGACATACGGCTAAAATCAGTTGACAGCGTACGAAAATAATACGAGGGAGCCAATGATGTTAGTCTTAGAAGTTAAACCACGCCCTAAATTTCAAAAAAGGCCAACCTTATTGGTTTTTCAACATCTTCTTGTACGTGGATAATTTAGCCACTATTGTTAAGTAACTGATTAAATCGATTAAAATAATCAATAATTGAATGAAATTTAAATTTACCTGCTATCAATAGCGTTCTGTAAGAAGATTAAAAACGACTAGGGGTGCGCGAAGCGCTTTGAATAGTTAGTTCCAGCGGCCACAATTTATTTGAACAACCTTATACGAACTTAGAGCGTAACCTGGGATGCGAACCCCAGACCTCAGAGGTGTCAAAGGCCTCAGAGGTGTCAATAATAACAGACCACAGAGACGGCTCGGAAATTAATATTGTCATAGTTTCCAATAGTGGGCAAAAAGCGGAAAATTAGGCTCCGTCCACTCAGTTAGAAGGTAGGTAGAGTTGACAGTCTTACTGTTTATCCATTATTATTACTTCATCCATAACTTATTATTACGCTCAAACATACGCTGAGTCATTATTGCGGATTAATGACGTCATAAGCGAATTTATTTTCCGGAGAGCACTAGATCTAAAGATTTTTGTACAAATTTTCTTGCATAAATACACTACGACATAACAGACACACACACAGACATATTATACACTTACAGACAGAAATTTTTATGATAACAACTTAGAATTAAACACATTAAAAGGTAAAAACACCTGAAACGGATAATCAGTATGCAGGGGAAATCCTAGTTTCGGTTTTTTTTGCAATTACAATAATTTACCCTTAGAATAATACTATATATAGAAGGAGCACTACTGATAACACGAAAGCCGGTTCACTGGTGCACCTAAGTAATGCTGCCACCCTAACAATATACAATTTTCTAAAAAAAAAAATTGGCAATACTTCCGGTTGCTGAATTATTATGTTCTATTATTAATTAATGATTGATTATTCATAAAATACTAATATAAATATCCGTGCATTACAATATTTTATGCATTTTAAATAGTAGTTTAACGTATTTATTAAAATTATATATAATAAGTATTCCTCGTCAACTAAATGTAGATTCTTGTATTCCGCCACCCTTTTGGCATCCAAGACCTGTTTTATTAAATACTCAGCAGGTGTTTTAAGTTATTATATTTGTTCTTTACGATCTTTCTTCATTAATAGATATTTATAACACATATTTAAAATAATGTTTTGTTGTCAGGTTGGCAGCATTACTTAGTTGCACCAGTCAACCGGCTTTCGTGTTATCAGTGGAATTACATTGTGTTTACGGTTCTGTGCTCCTTCTATGTATAGTATTATTCTAAGAATTTACCTGTATACCTACGGTATAAATGAGGAAAAATAAAAATGACTGAAGTTTAAGAAAAATAGATAAAAATATTTTAAGGTATATAAGTTCTTCTCACTTGTATAGTTGCCGTGATCGTATAGGCATTCGATTTCGGCACCGGAGGTCCGGGGTTCGTAGCCCGGGCTATGCTCTAAGATTATATGAGTAGTATTTGTACTTAAAATATTTCGCCAACTATAATTAATTTTTAGAGGATAGTGGATGCAACCCCTGAATACACTTATAAGCCGAAAGACCCTAAAATAAGCATTCTATTTTACAACTCTAAGCGTGAATAATGATAACTAAAAGAGCCAGTTAAGTTGGCCAAGAATTCAATATCGTATATGCAACACTTAGATTTCATGCAAACTAAGTGCCAGCGAATTCCCTTTCCGAGAATAATAAAATTAAATTAAATAGAAATAATATTTATGAAACATGAATATTAACACGACGTTATACCAAAGCGAACCAATTAATTAATTATAAGACTGAGTAGAACCAGTTAAATTTGATTATTTCAAATATATCTTAGGGCTTGTTACATTTTCAACTGAAGTAAGATTTAACCAATGCAACAAGTAAAAAATCGAATGGCAGACTAATAAATTTGTTGGATTAATTAAATGAATTTAAATTAATCCTATGAATTAACACTATAATTAATCCATATCCACAAGTAATGTTTTTTTTTAATTGTTTTATTTCCAACATTTACAAATAATTCACAACAATATATAAATAAATAATTTCTTATATATGTATTAAACATGCCACTTCTTTAGATTAGATGATCCCTTCTGTTAATACTTATAATTCACCACTAATAAATTCACACAATTCATACAATTAAATAGTAAATACATCCTAAGAAAAATAGGGTGTCACATAAACTAAAGATAATAACCATTTATTTTCTTATTAATATAAAAATTGACCGTTAATAATATAGTGACCATTTGGTTGTTGTGGTATAACTGTGGCTATCGGAAAATCGTCCACTTTAAAGGCGAAGTGCCCTGAGTTGTGGAAGAATATCTGTGTCTAACTATACTCTACGTACTCATAACTTCACTCTAAAAACTTGTATGCTGAGTGTTTACTCTTACATCAGTAGGTGTTTTTTTATTATATTATATAATATATATATATATATATATATATATATATATATATTATATATATATATATATATATATATATATATATATATATATATATATACACCACAACTGTTACATATTATGTATATACATTCATACACACAAGTGTGTGCATGTATGTATTTATATTTGGAACCTAATTAAATTAATAACATTGTTAAGACACATTTTCATGGTTATAACGGATAACTGTGTTACATTTAAACGAAAATTAAGTTCAATGTCATTGTAACATGGGAAAAATACTAAATTCTTATTATGACCGTTAGATGGCTTAAAGAAAGTTACTTAGTTACACTTGAATGAAAATTTATAAAGAGAAAAAGCGGGGGCGTGTCACTAATAGGGGGTGGACATCACAGAATTACCAGACGACAATAATCCACGAAAAAAATTGAAATAAAAGAAAGACACATGCAGTGACAAGAAGACAGACAAGCGAAAAGGGTACAAAGACGACCTTCACGGCTCATTAGCCTGCCCTAAACCCTTTTATTCATGTATGTTAATATCTTTCGCAACCCTTCAAAACCTAGACTCTGCTCTATATCTAATTTTGGACATGTGTAACCAAATACTCATCTGACATGGGACATTTATTTAAAAAGCCAATGAATAAGTAGTTGCAATTAGACACAGAACACGAAACTTAACAATGTAATCAAACGGTAAAGATATTTAAACGACGTGTTTACTTTCAATATAGAGAATTAAGACTTCTCAATCAAATCAGACCATCACTAATTTGTATAACTTACGTTTAAAACGGTGGACAAGAAGCAACAGTTTTCAACAGATGGATAAAAGCATAATAAAGAAATCATTAATATTTATAGACTATTTCAGTAACACATAGGGACTTATTCGGTCCAATAACATTAATTTCAAGAATTTATATAACTCAGCCATCGCAAATATTAAAGTTTATACTAGAGTCAAAGCCCTTCGACATGCGTTTGATTTTGTTTTATAGTTTAATACTGAAAATAATTAAGGGGCGTTCAGAAAAACCAAGCGGTAAGCACTTGTTGATCTCATCTTACCAGGCGAATTCTTCTGGAATAACGAAAGCTAATCTTTCATTTAAAACAAAGGTTGGAACCATTTGCGTTCTCTAATGCTGCCAAAAGCTGCCACAAAGGAATTTGATTTACAAAACAGGTAAAAAGAAAAAGTATCTTAAACCTGAGAAAGCCATAGGAACCTGTAATACCCAAATAAATCTTAAGAACCTATAATAAGGCCCCTAGCCCCCTTAAATTATTTGTTTGAAATTGTAATGTAGCCGAATACTCGCAATATCTATGTAACATCTTTATTACTTTCGTTGCAAATATAACATAGAATTCTATCTTGCAGCATCTATGTTACAAGGTAGAATTCTATCTTGTAACATCTATGTTACAAAGGTAGAATTCTATCTTGTAACATCTATGTCACAAAGGTAAAATTCTATCTTGTAACAATGTTACAAAAGTAGAATTCTATCTTGTACATCTATGTCACAAAGGTAAATTCTATCTTGTAACATCTATGCTACAAAGGTAGAATTCTATCTTGTAACATCTATGTTACAAAGGTAGAATTAATACATTATACTCAAGGCATACTGTCAGTTCAACTCTGTAATAATAACAACTATTATACAAAAATAAATCGGCATAGAATGGTAAAATTCTGAGGTGAGTAAATGCAGATAGAGGATCTGCATTATCTATGATTGCTTTTTAGTTAAACCACATTTAGGCCCGTATTCAAAGACGTTTTCCTAACATTTTCCTATCATTTTAGGAAATCCTTAAGGATAATGTTAGGAAAATGTTAGTAGAATGTTAGGAAACGTCTTTGAATACGGGCCTTAATCTTTACATTCATGACACCCTTTCATAGTCTTTGCTCTTAATTTTATGAGGAGAGGAATCGACAGATCAATAAAAATATTCTTGTTAAGGCAGCAATTCAACCTAAAAAAATCGGATACGGGGTATCTCGGAACTTTTCCTCATTACATCGGATTTGCTACGCTCATCCGATGAGTACTTCGGACTTACTTCGCTTGTTCTAAGATAGTAAATACATCCTTTTCATTCCCCGTGGTCAGTCATCCAGCCACTGACCACGCTCGATGCCGCTTAACTTTTATACTTGTCATATTGAAACGAAGCTTGGTGTGCTTATTTATGGCGTAATGGTCACTTGTACCGAATTTCAACTCGATTAGTTTTTTCCCCATTTTTTAACAATTTTTTTAAAACGTACTCAAGTCTTTTTATAAGATTTGAAGTAATGATGATAATGAGATGGAAATTGGCACATATGTCTGTCTTATACATGGCTACATGCGAGCAAAATAGCATAATTTTCCCGCTTTTCATGATATTCTTAAATATTTGCCGAGATATTATTGCGGGTTAATGACGTCATAAAAACTTATTTTCTGAATAGCACAACTACAGCGGTAGACTGATTTTTGCACAAAGTAGCTACTCTCTAGGATATATACACTGGGCGCTACAAGGATAACAGACACACACACACACATACAGACAGAAAACTTGGTGAAAACCACTCAAGAGGTTTTAAAAACACATAAAACAAAGAATTCCGGTGACATCACGCTTTCGGATTTTTTTTGCAAACACAATGAAATGCCCATTTTAGGGCCTTTCGGCCCATCAGGGTTTTCACCCTGCGGGAACCACCTCAGGTGGGTTGCATCTACTACACTCTAAGAATTAATTAAAGTTGGCGAAATCATTTTAATACAAATACTATTCATAAAATCTTAGAGCATAGCCCGGGCTGCGAACCCCAGACCTCCGGTGCCGAAATCGAACGCCTTTACGATCACGGCCACGGAGGCAGATCTTGCAAACACAATACGTTTCCTATATACCTACGGTATAAATAAGGAAAAGTAAAAAACTGAACCTAAAAACAAATACAATACAACAGCATTTCAGTGTTCCATTACAATTATTGAAGTTTTAACCGAATTCAGGTTTACACAATATTTAAGTAAAACTAAAAATTTTTTCAAAAAAAAAATCCCGATTATCATATTGTTTATATTCTATTTTATAACTCGCCTTTTAATAATATGTTTTTGATGTAAATTTTATAATCTTTTTATAACTAAACAAAAAATACCTTAGTGCATTACCATAATATAGGGTAAATGACACGGAAAAACGAGACGGCCTAAAATATCGAATCAAGTCCTGGTTAAGAGAGAAAATACCACGAGTTTATACGGTATTTCAATAATGTATACATAATCGCGAACATGAAACGTGTGTCTAGTAGGGGTGATACTTGACTCCTGGAATAATTTTTGTGCTATAACCCCCTGGATACCCTCTGTAGTTCGGTCGCACCCCCATTGTAGTGTAAATATGACTCCTCTATAGTTTTACCTTGATGTGGGAAAGCGCTAATACAATAAGAGGCGTGTTGAAGGGGTAGAGTGACGTTGGAACTCTAATCAATTTTAAAGGTTTTTTTGATGTCATCACGTTTTACTAGACAAGGTGCAATCAATCATAGCACTGTGTAAAGATGTCCTTTAAGGATTCTTTTTGAAAACTTGTCTTTTTATATTCTTAGATTTTAATCCATCTGCAAGCTTGTTCGTCTTCTTATAATTATTTTAGTCGGTTAAACGCTTTTTTTTAAAAAAAAAATATGACTCGTTAACATTTTTAAAAAAAAAGTTTACTTTTTAAAATTGGATACGACAAAACGAAAAACAATATTGAGTGGCTTGATAAGTTAGTCGGTAATTAAGGTTTAAGTAATAAAAACAAATGTTTTTCATGGACTTGAAAAGTCCAGATTTACGCTTAATTAAACGAATATGCAGTCTCTCCACACAGTTAACATATATTGGTCATCTTAAAGTTTATACCAAAACCATAAGTACAAAATAATACGGGCCTACGACCCGTAGCCGCAAACCGGCCAGTGGATAGCGGCCATCGAAACAAACACATCGTTGTTTGTTTCGTATTATTTGTTGTTTTATAATTGTTTTACATGGCATTATGTCGTTTATTTAGCAAATTATCTTCGCCTCGCCTCACTGGCCCGCTCCGCTAGCCTGTGAGGCTTGCTATGACCCTTCGGGACCTTATTGAAGTATACATATGTACACAAAGATATATGAAGCGTATAAAATTATCTTAACTCACTACTCTTATACTATAAGAAACCTTCATTTAAACATTGGAGATGACGTCATAATTAAGTTATTGCTAATTGCACCACTTAAGATAATCCGATTGAGCTGAACCCGGTCTCAAATCGACTTGAGACCGGGCATTCGAACCTGGTCTCAAATCGATTTGAAATCAGGCATTCGAACCCGGTCTCGAATGCCTACGAATGCGTGTAGACTACTTTGAAGTTTTTCTGCTTTGCGAGCCTGTTTGGCCCGGTGTGGTTCCGTAGGAGCCAATTTGGCCCTGTCTGTTTGGGATAGTAGGCTAACTAGGGTGAAACACAAGGTAGGGGCCCCTTTTCTATACTACCAACAAAATTCTATAAAACCACAACTACCCTAAGGATTGATTTTTGTATTAAGTTTCAACTCTCTACCATAAACACACTGGGAGCTAAGATGGTAACAGACACAACGACACACAAACACACTGGGAGCTACGATGGTAACAGGCACAACGACACCTGGGAGCTACGATGGTAACAGACACAACGACACATAAACACACTGGGAGCTACGATGGTAACAGACACAACGACACATAAACACACTGGGAGCTACGATGGTAACAGACACAACGACACATAAACACACTGGGAGCTACGATGGTAACAGACACAACACATAACACACTGGGAGCTACGATGGTAACAGGGACGGAGCTACGATGGTAACAGACACAACGACACCATAAACACACTGGGAGCTACGATGGTAACAGACACAACGACACATAAACACACTGGGAGACACAGACACAACGACACATAAACACGTATACACATAAACAGCCACCTCATTAGCGAGTTTTTAGAGAAAATTTGCGATAGAAAACAAAAAAAAAAATAAAGTAAAGTTGTCAAATCTTTAAATTACATCTTTTTTATACTTGCTTAAATGTAAATTTGGTAACAACTAAGTATTTTCTTTGAGTTTTGAACAAAGAAAAACTTTTCTTCAATAAAGTCAGCTGTATCAATCAGAAAGATAAAATATCTTGAAAGCTTCTTCGTAAACCTAAAGAAACCAAAAGTAGGGAACTAAAAAAACTTTTTCTTTCGACAAAAAAAACTTTTTTCCAGGATGTAAACTTTCTTAAAAAACTAACTGCAGCCAAGTCGTCTGCTGATGTGATTAAGGCGTCCATCATTAGCGTTATTATTACAACATAATCTTATACCTATTATAAATTTTGCTTCTCTATCTTCTATAATTTTTGCCGCCTCCGTGGCCAAGGTCGTTAAAGCGTTTTATACTGACCTTTGACATTACAAAGGTCTGGGGTTTGCATCCCAGGTAACGCTTTCATTTTATATAAGATTATTGATTCAATAAATTGTCCAATAAATATATATGTATATACGAGAATTTTGGGACAAAATTATCGTTTCTATGGGACACGATAACTTTCGAACGTTTACTTAGATCGAAATGTAACTTAGTACAAAAATCAACCTTGTTAATGTCCCGAACCCTATTGTTTATGAAATATGTGGGACGTCAATAACCCAAAAAAATGTCCCCACAAACATTTAAAAAAATCACAGCTCTTCATATAGTGTTTAGATTAAAATGAAAATTTTTACACATATGTTACTATGTGTGGTTCACAAACATACGAAGTTTCATTGTGTTATTAATATTAGTTCTGAAATAATGTAAACAAATCCAGTTTTTTCTCTAATAGATTTGAAAATTGGCTTATATCATGGCAGTATGCCACTTATAAACCAGTAATATGTAGAAATGATAAAGTGGAACAATTTTAACAGATAGTCATTTTTTCTAAAGGCAATAATTTGGTAATAAATTGGAGTACAAAACGATTTTTGAACCCTGAGAACGTCAAAAATTATTTAAGGTGCATAGTAATTTATTATAAACCAAGAGCCCAGGGGTGTTGTTAATAAAAAGTGTAATGGCTGGAACCGGTCTTAATTTTTCGTAAATACCTCCCTGAACAAGGATCTGCAATTCTGCCGACTCTTATCGAATGGGTGTCCCAGGCAGAACGCACTTTAGGGGTCAAAGGTTCTGCCTGGGACACCCATTCAATACGAGTCTGCAGAATTGCAGATCCTTGTTCAGGAAGATATTTACGAAAAATTGAGACCGATTCCAGCCATTACACTTTTTATTAACAAAACACCCCTGGGCTCTTGGTCTATTAAATGCGGTAGGACGCCATGTTAAAAACAGCATAATAATAAATGTAATAATTACAAAAATGTAAATAACCTTTGATGAACTAAAGCTACAAAAACCCTTATGAACTCACACACAAAATTATCCTTTTAAAAATAAGGTACAAGTATCAATTAAAATTGTATTATGTAATAATCAAAAAATAAATTACGCACAATTTGTAATTTACAGAATTTACAAAGAAATAATTTACATAGTCTAGGAAAAACTCTATTTTTGTCACATAAGCACTGGAAAAAATCCGCTAGGAAAGAAACCTTCAAACAGGAGGCTATTTGTCGCCGATTTTTTATTTAGTTTTTTCCTATTTAATTTATTATTTAGTTCAGTTTTATTATTTAAAGCACTATCAAGGGAATTTGCGACAGCAAATTCCCCCCAAAAAATATACAGTAATACAATAGTCTTGTATACTATAGACATACCATTCTCAATGATAAGAGGAAATTACGTTTCTTTAACAAAAATATAACCAATCCTGTAAAAAGACCACACAACGAGCTAGTATTCAAGATAACCAGACAACACATCTCTCAGCAAAAAGTACTTCTATAAAAGATTGTAAAACTTTTAGTAAGGTAACATTGATGGTATCCACAAAGAGGTTTCAATGATGACCTGCACTTATTCACCGGGTAAATTACGGCCTTTTTCTCGCTGAATAAAGTATTAATGATAAGGAGAAGGTGGTGGTTTTACGACTCGTAAAGAGTTTTTAGGGACTGGCAGAAGAATGAGGTTTTTAGTGAAGGGAAAGGTGTTAAGAGTATAGCTAGTAAGGGTGATTCTAGAACAACTAGAATATTAAATAAAAAAATCTTATAAAAAAAGTTAGTAAAAGTGAGTATGGTTGACGAATTTCCTAAAATTATAAACTGCATGTTTAGAAATAAAACAATACGTTATTTTAACAACATAAGTTAAAAATAAATGTTTCCATATAACAATTAAACCGAAGTAAACTACTAAAAGTAATAAATTGTAGATGATTTGCTTTAACATGGAACACATATTAAGCTTACTGAGGATCTCCTTAGCTTAATTAAAGAAAGGACCTCCTTAGCTTAAGTAAAGAAAGGATCCTTTAGCTTAAGTAAAGAAAGGAAAGTAAAGAAAGGATCTCCTTAGCTTAAGTAAAGAAAGGATCTCCTTAGCTTAAGTAAAGAAAGGATCTCCTAAGCTTAAGTAAAGAAAGGATCTCTTTAGCTTAAGTAAAGAAAGGATCTCCTTAGCTTAAGTAAAGAAAGGATCTCCTTAGCTTAAGTAAAGAAGGATCTCCTTAGCTTAAGTAAAGAAAGGTCCTAAGCTTAAGTAAAGAAAGGATCCTTTAGCTTAAGTAAAGAAAGGATCTCCTTAGCTTAAGTAAAGAAAGGACCTCCTTATCTTAAGTAAAGAAAGGATCTCCTTAGCTTAAGTAAAGAAAGGATCTCCTAAGCTTAAGTAAAGAAAGGATCTCTTTAGCTTAAGTAAAGAAAGGATCTCCTTAGCTAAAGAAAGGATCTCCTTAAGTAAAGAAGGATCTCCTTAGCTTAAGTAAAGAAAGGATCTCCTAAGCTTAAGTAAAGAAGGATAAGTAAAGAAAGGATCTCCTTAGCTTAAGTAAAGAAAGGATCTCCTTAGCTTAAGTAAAGAAAGGATCTCAAGAACCAGTGACTGGTCTAATAACTGGCCACTGGTACATCCGCAAACACCTCCATACCATCGGTATCCATATAAAGGTAACCCAGAGTGTAGGCTTTGCGAATAAAATACTAAAACTGACCCTGTACTTCTAAAATGTGAAGTCTTTGCCTTTAAAAGGCTCTTCAACTTATGAATCACTACACTCTACAAATTTCTCACTGGTTAAGAGGATCCTGAACCATTATTATTACAATTATTATCCTGAAGGATTATTCTGACCTGGACTAATAGAAGGGACTGAACAATTTGTACCTCTGGACACAGTGCAAATGGGTCTATATCCTTGATCCTAACCCCACTCAATAATAACAATAGGTAATAGGACCGCAAAAATAAAATATATTTTATTTATTATTATTATCTTTTTATTATTATTATTATTATTGTTGTTTTTTATATTTTTTTAAACATCAAATAAATAACAAACTTTACCATACCTTTTAAACAAATTATCTTAATAACACACACACACTGGATGAGTTAATAAATGAAATATTTGGAAGAAATGAACCAATGGAACATTTAGATTAGATGATCATATGAAACTGCATACTCTATCTCACGCCACACGACTTAAGTATTACTAGGAGGAGCCAATTCCAGGTCAAGAAATATATAAATGAAATGGCTTGTATTATATTTTGTCTTATTTAAAAAATTTGTAACAAGAAATTAACTTTCCATTTATATAAAATGATGCTGACACTATTTATTTAATAAAAAATTTAAAATTTAATAAAAAATTGCAAAAAAACCAGACATAAATAATTTACCATGCCTAAACGATGATAACAAATAATAATAAAATGATCTAAAATTCGAGTCTATTGGTGAAGCAATGAAGAAGTTAAAGCAAGATGTAAGAAGAAAATTAAACTTTAATTTAATTTTAAGAAAAGTATGTAATTATTAGGCAAGTAAGAATTTTATTATTTTATTGAATTTGTGACGGTATTAGCGAATTTCCTTGGTTATGTACTTCAAATCTATATTTTTTTATTTTTTCTGTGACAGTAAAAAAATATAATTTAATTATTATTGTTGTAACCGAGATCTCGCATTTCAATCTAATATAATAAAACCACGAAGTTGGCACGCAGCCATCCACAAATCGGTTTTAATAATTAAATTAATTTTATTGGAACATGCATACGCTCTCCGTAAACTACGCTCAAAGCTCGAATTTACTTAGCTGTACTCGAAGAAATATTGATATTGTAGCTCTACGTATAATTAATTCTAAGAGTTTAGAAAAACCCTCGGTAGAAGCGCAAATGTGAGCTTAGTTTATCTTTACTTTCTGAATTTTAGAAAAGAGAGGTCAAGTGCTCCCTTTGCCAGCACCCGTGGTAAAAATCAATACTATAATCACACCGTCGCTATATAGTTCTAAACTAAAAGTACCGAGCCCTCTATTCCTGTTATGACTGAACCACATACAAAAGGATAAATAAATATTTTTTTCTGTTCAAATGCAATGCATTTTCTAACCACATAAAAAAGGGAAATAAATATTTTTTTCTGTTCAAATGCAATGCATTTTCTAACCACATACAAAAGAGTAAATAAATAGTTTTTCTGTTCAAATGAAATGCATTTTCTAACCACATACAAAAGGGTAAATAAATATTTTTTTCTGTTCAAATGAAATGCATTTTCTGGTAAATCTTCGGTATACGGTGCACCCTGTTATCAATACTATATATCGATATATTTTTAGTTACGCGACACGTAAACGAGAACTGAGCACTTACAAGATAAGCAGCGTCGATAAATTATTAATTATAATTAAAACATTAAAAAAGCCATACAACAAATTAATGAAAACATTAACAACAAAAATATAATAAAAAACCTGAAAATAACAAACACAAAATACGTAAAAAATACGCGTAACATAAAATTAGATGTGGTGTATCATCGATTATTCTTATGAAAACATAGTTAAAACATTATAAAAACATAAAAAAAAAAAATATGAAAATAGTTATAAACCATTTTACAACAAATAAAAAAAACAAACAACAAAAAAAACATTTAAAAAAAATAATAAAATATGTTCATAAACGTAAAAGAAAAGGCATATATCGATTATTCCTACGTCACATCTCTAAACTAAAAATATATCGATATATAGTATTGATAACAGGGTGCACCGTATACCGAAGTTCAGCCCATTTTCTAACTACATACCAAAGTCACACACTGTAATATCACCTGGAGTGACGCAAACAAACACACGCCAACAATTAAAAATTGGCCAATTAAAGTTATTAACGTTTGCTCAATTTAAAAAAAGGCTAAGTTTAAATTAAAGTGGACAACAGAAAAAAACGGAAAGTATTTTCTTAACGGCATTGATTATTAAAAAATAAAAGGCTTTTAAAATAAAAAGGTTTGAATGTCTAAATTAATTACTGATTGATGAATCCACGTAAAATAAGTATTAATTAATATTCATACGTCCGTATTTACTACTCTTTCAGAAAACATATTATAATTTAAAATGCATATTAATATTCATATAGTGTTTAGATTGGGCTGGAATTTTTATAACTATTTTTATACTATTTCTACAACTATTATTAGTTGGGCTTTGAATTTAATTTTGATTTTAGTTCGCATTAATGCCGCTAGATAGTGGTTAAATGCATTATTTATTGGTATTTATCCCTTTACTGACCAGGTCTAGGGAGTTTTTCTTAGATCGAGTCAGTCTGTGAAAGTCATAAGCTACGTATACACGCCGGCTCAAATTACGCTTCCACGCTATAATTGTTGGTTTTATTTTGCTCAATATCGCTATTTCGTTTTGTATTAACCGCACAAAAATTAACTTATTCGTTGCACAATACAGTCCTCAAAATACCTTTTCACCTCTGCGCAGAGTATCCCTTTTCTACAGTCCCTTTATCATGGGCGTAGCCAGGGGGGGGCAGGGGGGGGCCCGGCCCCCCCCCCCCTAGCCGAGCAGGGTTGTTGCAAAAAATTATATAAAAACTATGGTTCAGGCAAGGAAAACATTTTTTTATAAAATTAATCTAAATTTTAATTTTATAAAAATAATTAATTAATTTTATAATTTTTATTTATAATAATTTAGAGCTTAAAGGTAGCTTTTGTCTTAAAAATTAAATTTGTTTTTTTAGTTCGACATATTAACTTTGTGTTTTATTATTATTAAATAAAACCATATTTAGTTCAGTTCAGTTCAATAATAAATTTATATTTTGTTTTAGGGGATTGTTTTTGTTTTTCATTAAGACTATTTAAAAAAAATTGTTTTGATTTGTCCTCTAAGAGCTTGTTTTTTAGCGAATTTCCTTTGGAATAAAAATTCTCTAATGGGATAGGCATCAGTTTCTTGTAAAAACACTATCTTTCGAACGGATATTTTTTAATCAAACTTGGTACAAAAATCAACCTTTGGGAGGACACAAACCCTATTGAAAACAAGGTTTTTGTAACATCATTAACCCAGTTGCTGAGTCAGCAAAATTTTCAAAAAATCGGCAAATTCAGGGTTAATATTTTTCGCCGCAAAAAAGGTCAATGTATACGTTTTTTGAGACGCTGAATCAAATAAAACCGGTCCGAAGTCAATGCAACCACTCTAAATGACCAAAAAGTCGGAAAATTCATTGTAAATTACCGGAAACCAAATTTAGGTCGATAAAAAATAAATAAATTTCGAGTAGGGTGTCGTTTTCTATGTATGTTTGGGCACTGAATCGAATGAAACCAGTCTGAAGTCAATACGACCACTCTAAATGACCAAAAAGTCGAAAAAGCACAACAAATTACTGAAAACCAAAATTACGGTTGATGAACAAAAAATTAGGGTGCCGTTTTCTATGTATTTTTGGGCGTCAAATCGATTAAATTTGGTCTGAAGTCGATACGGCCACTCTAAGTGATCATAAAGTCAAAAAACGGTGGTTAATGCAGGAAAACCTAAATTTTGAACCCTAAATAACATATTTCAAGTGGGGAGTCGTTTTCCATGTTTTTTGGGCCTATGTGTTGAATGGCAGTGGTCCGGAGTCGATACAATTACTCAAACTCTCTCCTGGGTTTAAATCCTGGTTGGGACGATATTTCTAATCGTTTTTTTGCATAAAATAAGTTTATAACTACAAAATAATTCTGGCGCGGTGGTCCGCATATCGGAAGATTTCCTTTGGTATGCGTGCTTCCTTGATTAACAACAATCCTGGTCATTCCAACCAGAATTGTTGTTAAGCACGAAAACACGCATCCAAAAGAAATTCGCTCGAAATGCGGACCACCGCGCCAGAATTATTTAAAAAAACCATAAACCTTACATACACACAGACACTCACACACACACACACACACACACACACACACACACACACACCACACACACACACACACATTATATATATTATATATATATTATATATATATATGATGGGCCCCCCCCCTAAAGGCAACCCTGGCTACGCCCATGCCCTTTATCACCCAAAAAATTGGCTACATCTACACCAAAAGGAATCCTGCAGCGAGGTAAGATTTTGTATCATTTGTACCCTTACGCTATCCAATATTTTAGTTTGTACAGTCCTCCGCTCAACCAATTATACACATATATAAGTATGTATGGCCCACAAACATACGAAGTTTCATCGTATTATCAGTATTATTTTCGGTTTAATTGATTGACATATATATGTCAAACAAAAAAATTATGTCATACAGTGTAAACAAATCAATGTTTTTTCACTATAGAGTAGCACACGGCTAAAATCAGTTGACAGCGTGGTAAAATAATGCCAGGGAGCCAATGAGGTTAGTCCTGGATGTTAAACCACGCCCACCATATTAAATCGGATCAACCTTATTGGTTTTTCAACACTATTTTCTCAACTGATTGAGAAAATAGTAAATAATTGCTGTCAACTGATTTTAGTCATGTGTAAAACTATAATACATTTGAAAATTAGCTTATATAGTGGCAGTATCCGTCCCACTTATATAAACCAGTAATTTTTTTTTGACATTTTATATTGAGTAATATGACAACAATTATTGTTACAAGTATTATAGAGTCAATATAGTTTCATGGCTTGAGAAGTCTGGTAAGAGAAACAATCCACTGATTGCACACTGGCGGGAGTTGACAGATGAATTATTTAGTATATGGAATATTATAGTGATAATTTTATTGGAAGAGATATATTGGATATAGATACATAATATGATAGATTAGATAAGAGTTAATTTGGATAAAATATGTTAGTTAGATAGGTAATAAGTTTTAAGATCCTGCAGCCCCCGACACCAGAGGTTCACAAAGAAGCATATGGTACTTCCAAAGAGAATAATACTATTAGAGGGAGGATACAACAGTTCTTATCATTCCTTGGGTAGCTAGGTGCCGTAACGGTACATTGGTGACGTCATTTTTTCTTTATTTTTCATAACAATTACAATTTCACGTAAATATTACATTATTTTTCAACTATTTTGTTTTAAATCAAGTAAAATTAATTTAAAATAAGTTTTAATTATTATCTATTGCATGTATTCTTTAATTGTCTGTGTTGAATAAAGTGGTTCAATGTGGCATCACTGAAAAAATATCCGCCGTTTGTAGAGTGTGTGCCTTAATAGGGGTTGTAGAGGGGTGAAGGCGTATCTAGTCTCTCTCTTGGGATACTATAGTAGGGGTAAGTACAGTTACGGCACCTATGGAAACTGTCTCACTTCCAGACCCCTTATCACTGTGTTAATCGGGTTCTGTACTCCCTCTAATAGTATTAGTCCCATTGGGTGCTTCCTAGTCTCCCCCGATAAACCAGTATTATGACGAACTAATATGGTACAACAACCATGTGACCGCGATGCGATTACAGGTTACAGGTAGGCGCGGGGCCGCAGAGCGGCTCCCAGGGCCGACACCACGGAGCGACAATGAGACCGAAGGCCTTTTTTTTAATCCAGACAAATTTAAATACGCGACCAATTATTACCATGGGAAGAAAATATTAGAATTTTAATATACTCTACATGGTAAGAATATAATTTGCTCTTAATACAAGGATGTTCTAGTGGAAAATCAGAGATATAGCTTGCAGGATTAGAGCAACCTCAAGTACCCAAGGATGAAAACCTTTATTCAATTAAACAAAATCAAAATTTATATCATTTGATACTACCGAGTTTTGCAAAACATGAATAGTTGACACAATATAATTGTGCGAGAGACACCTAGGAAATGAACAAGCAAAATGCAATGCTACATCTGGGAACTGTTCCATCATTCGACATTCGTCATCATTGATGGCTCGACATAATGTCATGTCCCACTCTGTTTCGTTACGTCTAACTCATCAGGTGCCGACAGAGCCTGAACTCACTCTGACCTTCAATTAATTCCGAAGAATATAATGTGAAGTACTTACCAGAGACGAGCGGTGCTCTCTTACCGCCATCATGCATGGCAAGCAAAACATATCTCATTTGATACTACCGAGTTTTGCAAAACTCGGTTCCTAGTTGTCTCTCGCACAATTATATTGTGTCAAAATCAAAATTCAAACAACAAATTCCTAAATGAGTAAGAAACCACACTGACCGCCGAATCAAGCGGTTAGTTAGCCTTTGGATATATAAACCACTTCCAAAGCATAGCCCCATGGTCATCTTACTTTAAACTCATGAGTCCCGAAACAGTGTTTATAACAACAAATTAAGCTTTATAACAACCGCTACATCATTAACGAATTTCACGGCGAAAATTCGTTGAAATCACCAAAAGAAAAATGTAGAATGTAAAAAGTGTTGATAGTATACTATAAAAAAAGAAAAGTACATGCCTTCACCAGTTTAAGAGCCTTCATGCCCTAATATACAAGTTTAAAAAGGGCCAGCTCTAAACTCTGCATGAGTTAGAACTAAAATAACCCCTCCTTTTGAGAGTAAGTGTACAGCCAAAATACTAGTGAGCACATAAAAATACAACTGAAGAATGAAAAGTCTTAAAATTAGAGAAAAATATGTTACTTAATAGCGACAAATTTACTTTAAAAATATCGTTATTATATACATTAACTAGTTATTAATTGCAAGTCAAGTAATTTTCAATTTTTTTAAGTTCAAAAAATTGAAAAGTCATTATTTATTATGCAATAAGACTAAGTCTTTTAAGTTAAGAGGTTATTTTTTTTTTAAAAGGGCAAAAAAGATTTCTAAACACTTTCCACTGTATAAATGTCTGCAAACAGTAAAAATAATTCTTAAACTAGGATGACAAAACAACTTAACAATTTTTGTCCTCTGTAAACTTTTTACAAAAAAAAAAGACAGAAGAAAGTTAAAATACACTTACTTAAAAAAACGATTCTTCGAAAAGGAAGGAATAAAATAAATAGGAAACATTTCAAATGGAAATTTAAATAAAAGGTTTTGAAAGTAGTATAGTAGTAAAGGTGGGGAAGATCCTAGATCTTAGCAATTATGTCTCTGGGACGCTCTTTGCCATTTTGAAAGTAAAAGTGTTAAAAGAATTAAGAGATAAAGAGAAAATTAATAGATTAGATATGGTAGAGAGGGATAGGTGGATATTAAGAATAAGTAGTATGAAGTTTTAATTTAATAAGTTATAGTAACGATGAAAAATGAATCATTAGAAAGCGAGACAGTACCTGCGATAGAAAAGTAAGTTAGATCCAAATACTTCAGAATTAATTTCAGAAGTTAGTACAGCATCAGAATTTTTTTTCAGAACAATGTGAAAGTGGCACATGTCATAACCAGATTTCTAAATATGCAATACACTAATGTATAGCGGAATAGTATAACAAGTTTGCACCAAGGAACTATAGAATGAAGGGAGCCTAGCAGTAATTGACTGTAGATAAGAATCCCGGTGTGTTGATGATACCTTTATTTAATAGGTATATCCGAGGAACAAAGAACATCGATAAATTGGTCCCCAACTAACCAAGAGCATCAATGACAGCCAAGGATTTAGTTGAGCTTGGAATGCTACAGTTAATGACATAGTTTTCCAAGTAGAAATAAATCCTACAAGAGTGTATACCTTATTAAATCGAGGACCACCACAATTCTCTTCATGGGCTCCAAAGGGTCCGAGGACAACTTTGAGTAAAACAACATTATATATCCCGATGACAATTGACTAGACTATAAAAGAGACTAAGTGCAGACTTCAGTACACAGCAAGTGTTCTAATATTCTAAGGAAATTTACTGAATACTACATAATAACATTGAAGCACAGCGATTATCAACCCTTGGGACAATTAATATTGTGTCGCGAGAAAAGGATAAGTAAATGCATTTAATTTATTTACTAGTTCATTTCGGTAACTTACACATTTTGTTGGTCTATTAAATTGTTTTATTCTAAGCCGTATTCAGGGGAAAAACAAATGAAGGCATTGCCCGTCTTAAAAATAAAGGTAAATCCCTATTCTGGTCTGGTGTCAGGCTGTTATGGTTCCAACTTCAAGAAAAAACCCAAGAGCCCCCAAAATAAAAATATTAATACTGCAAAAATTTCAGGCTCGCTGCGTTCGCCAGTTTATAATTTGTCACATGCTCCAACAAAATAAGTAATACTAATATAATCAGCAAATAATAATATACTATATATTCTATTAACACAGCACTCCTGTAACTACCAGTTTTGATATACTAATTTGACCATCAATCAAAATCTATCTAAGCTCGCAAAACTTACTCATATATATATATATATATATATATATATATATATATATATATATATATATATATATATATATATATATACAATATATAATATATATACATATATATATACATATATTATATATATATATACTATATATATTATATATATTATATATATATATATATATATATATATATATATATATATATATATATATTATATTATATATATTATATATTATATATATATATATATATACATATATATATGTATATATATACATATATATATATATATTATATATATATATATATATATATATATATATATATATAATTGTGTCGCGAGGTAATTATTATCAAAGTTGTTGGGTCACGAATTAAAAATGTCGAGTAGGACACGTTATTTTCCACGAGAAGAGGGAGTTGCCTTCTACTAAAACTACTTCTGAAAACTGTTCATTCGGAGAACCATTTTTAACTAAGACCTGTTGAATAGTTATGCACACATAATAATAATAATGCCCGTTTAGAGACTTTCGGTTCATCAGGGATAATCCCTGCGGGAACCACATCAGGTGGTAGTGGCTACTATTACGCTCCAAGTGTATTCTTAAGTTAACAACAACTTATTTAAACAATTAACCAATATAAACTGAGAGCGTAACCTGTGGTGCGAACCCCTGATTTCCGAGGTGTCAAAGATTAGTATAAATTCCGACGTTTTTAAGACCTCGACCAAGCAAGCGGCTTTAATAATTATAAATGATTTACTTTGATACGATTCCACTCTAAGTGTCGCAAGTTTGTCTCAGTCGTTTGCCAGAGAATATCTAATATAGAGAATTATTTAAATATAATTTCAACTAAAGAGATGTATGTAGCGCTAAGTCTTTACGGTGACAGTTTAATTTGTTTTCCATGTAACTTTCATGTGATTTGCCTGAATTAAAGAGATGTCACCTTCATTTAGAACATGACTGGAGAGACAGAGGAAGGCATTACTGGCGAGACAGAGGAAGGTATGACAGTCAGTGACACCTCC
>JACMZG010000002.1:43291200-43318580 GCA_018340805.1 Microvelia longipes
ACTAAGACACAACAAGAACTAGAATACAAATTAAATTCTAATACCGTTTTCTTTAAGTACAATGAGGTGTTTTGAATTTCAGGAGAATAGAAACTAAGGGATAGAAAATCCCCCAAATGTTTCTGTCAATAGAATTCTCACTAATTCCTTTGAAATCATATTTGAAAGAGAATAGACAATGTTTTAGAAATGTTTTCGTTTTACCTAACGCTGTTTCGCTTTATTCAAGTAGAAGCGAAATTATATTATCCTTAGTCTTAGTTTTACTCGGAAAATAAGAATATAGTTTGTCTAAATTTCAAGTTTTATCATTTTAAATACTGATTTTCAGTTAAAATTTCCTATCTTAATCAATAATAGACTAAGAGCCCAGGGGTGTTTTGTTAATAAAAAGTGTAATGGCTGGAACCGGTATCAATTTTCGTAAATATCTTCCTGAACAAGGATCTGCAATTCTGCCGACTCGTATCGGATGGGGTCCCAGGTAGAACGCACTTTAGGGGTCAAAGGTTCTGCCTGGGACACCCATCCGATACGAGTCGGCAGAATTGCAGATCCTTGTTCAGGAAGGTATTTACGAAAAATTAAACCCGTTTCCAGCCATTACACTTTATTAACTTCGGTGGTAAATTTGACATGTAAAGTGCGTTCTGCCTGGGACACCCATCCGATACGAGTCGGCAGAATTGCAGATCCTTGTTCAGGAAGATATTTACGAAAAATTGAGACCGGTTCCAGCCATTACACTTTTTATTAACTAAACACCCCTGGGCTCTTGGTCTATAATGACCTATCCCGTTCTTCCCAACGATAATCAGGATTATGACAATGGTCAATCATCCTCCTAAACTATATTTTTTTAAAACGATAAGTCGGACAAATGGTCGATGGTCCCGAACCAATACGATTACAATACTCGTTAAAGTTAAATATCCTTCAATCAAATTGCAGTCGGGAAAGACAAAATATAGGACACCCATGGTAATGGTAAAGAGAAGGGAGACGAGAACGAAATGTTAAATTATCTAGCAATGGATGATCTCTATGGATGTAAGACCACTTTACACAGTCGTGCAAAGAAGCCAGTGGCCAGATAATCCAATATAAAATCATAGACCATTAATGGCCATAAGGAAACCTATGTAGTTTCAACGCATCGTCGAAGTCACAGCCCTCACAGCAAAACCGATCTCCAAGATTAAAATTGGGTAGAGAAGAAACAAGTTTCTGCTCACAAATCATACAATGTTAAGTATAAATATAGAACTGCGACGGCCATGGCCTTACGGCCATCATCAGTGTCCGATAAATGAAAAAGGCCCTAGAGGCTTTTTGGAGGGGGGATAGATTTCTGAATTCAAATAATATTTTTTATCATTTACCTGATTTCTTTTTGCATTTCACTTACCATTTGGAGACTTCTTTAGTTGACTCCATACTCACTTGTGTTATTTACCTTTGAGGAGACTTTAGTTGACTTCACTTGTTTATTTACCTTTGAGGAGACTTCTTTAGTTGACTCCATACTCACTTGTGTTTATTTACCTTTGAGGAGACTTCTTTAGTTGACTATACTCACTTGTATTTATTTACCTTTGAGAGACTTCTTTAGTTGACTCCATACCACTTGTGTTTATTACCTTGGGTGACTCCATACTCACTTGTGTTTATTTACCTTTGAGGAGACTTCTTTAGTTGACACTATACTCACTTGTGTTTATTTACCTTGAGGAGACTTCTTTAGTTGTACTCACTTGTGTTTATTTACCTTTGAGAGACTTCTTTAGTTGACTCCTACTCATGTTTATTTACTTTGAGAGACTTCTTTAGTTGACTTACTACTTGTGTTGACTTCTTTAGTTGTACTCACTTGTGTTTATTTACCATTATTGACTACCTTGAGGGACTTCTTTAGTTGACTCACTTGTGTTTATTTACCTTTGAGGAGACTTCTTTAGTTGTGTTTAATTTTTTGAGGAGACTTCTTTAGTTGACTCCATAGTCACTTGTGTTTATTTACCTTTGACATTTATTCCTTGTGTTACTTATGTTCTAAAATATGAATATTAAAACAAACGGGACGGTTAATCTAAAAAAAAGTACCTAATTGTTCTTTTATTCACTTATAAAGTTTAATATAATCTTATTATATTTTCTTCAATTTTAAACATTTCATTTCATTTAAATTAAACGCATAAATTGTTAGAAATAACGCTATAAGAACTATTCACACCAAAGTTTTAGACAGGAGTTAAATTTAACTTGAATTTAAATTACAAGGAAAATGGTTGTAACAGTGTTTGACTAGAGAATTGTTTAAGTATAAATCAATAGGAATTGTTACAATTTTCCCAATTTCCCCTACAATCTATTGTCTAAAATTGGTAGAGAGGTAGTGCTTCGAATGCTCTCTAGTTGTTTTATGTAAAACCCGACACACTGTGTCAGCTTTTAGTTTTTAATTAAATCTAAGACAAAGAGGATTTTTACCTCTCAACTCTTATTTATTTTTACCAATAGGATTCAAGGAAATGTTATTTTTCTATTGTCAGAACATACCTGCTTTTTCCTTATTTGACACGAGTGAATAATTCTTCTTAGAAGATTTCCATTAAATTACAAATAACATTTGTAATATATATATTTTATTATATTATTACATTAGTGGATTTTCAAAGGAAAAATTAGTTCATGAGGTTGGGGTCATGGAGAGAAGAGGAAGAGGATTTTAAAAGGGGAGACTCACTGATCAAAATATATTATATATATATATATATATATATATAAATATATAATATATATATTTATATATATATATATATAAATATATATGTGTGTGTGTGTGTGTGTGTGTGGTGTCTTTAACTTTTACTTTGTTTTTTAATTCATTTTATGACAAATTATTTTAAATTAATGGACTTGTTTTTATATTTTTTAAACTTTTATTTTAAATTTGCATGGGTCTCCTGGCCCATAGTAGATGAAGACTGATTATTTGGTAAGTAAAATGTTTTATTTTATTTATATAGAAATATTTATATTTTTAAGTTCTCTTATTTCTTGGTTTATTATTATTTTTTTTGTTATTGCTCATCTTATTTAATTTATCTATTTTCATTTTAACACCATCAAAATAGATTGATGTTTTCTTGTGTTGCAAAGGGCCCTGATGAAGAATTTATAGTTAAATTCGAAACGTTGGGCAAAATAAATATATAGTTTCATGTATAGCTTGTTTTTATTCATAACCTTATCCCAAATTGGTGGGACGCGTATTATATATATATATAATATATAATATATATATTATATAATATATATATATATATATAACTTTTAAGGATTAATCGAATATCAGTAATACGAGGACCTACAAGAGAGAACAACAAGATTGTGGCCGCTAAGCGGACCCCAGCGCGGCCGCGAAACAGCTTAGAGAAACGCCTCTTGTTTTCAAAAACTTAAGCTTCTCTATACCTATCAGAATAATGTAAAGCTATTAAACTAACAAACGGTTTCAAAAATAATCATTGCCGTTCTCATTCCTAACTGCATCTCATCCTATTTATCAAACCCGAAAAAATAAAAACTTGTACTAAGTGTATCAGAAAATCTAGTTAACTAAGTATACAAGGGGAGGATCCAAATATTGAATAAACTATCAATAGAATTGAATTTCTGTATTAGATAACAATAACAATAAATAATGACTAAAAGAGAAACAACTTTCTAGCTTTTCAAAAATATAATAACAAGAATGGACCAGAATACGAAAAAAGCCCCAATGTATAAAAACATAAAAATATTTATGGAATAAATACATTTGTACAAAGTGCTCATCATCAATGCCGTTTAAGAAAAATACAAATAATATTAGATTAAACTTGACAGTGCGTAATAAATAGCAAATGATCATTGTAAGTTTCAATAAAATATCTATAATAAGAATATAGATAAGTTTATATTTATTTACCAATGAAGGTGTAAAAATAATGATGAGAATAGTATTACATGATATAATACTATATGATACAAATCACTCCATTAACCCAAATAACTCGAATTCATACAACCAAAGTGGAGTTTACAAGATTCAAGAGAACTTGAAAAGACAATATTACTGTACACTAGATATAAAGAGCACTTACGCATTCATAAAAGATAAATCAGATTCTAACTTCGCTAACCACCTTCGCAAACACGGACACGAACCAGATACATAAACAAACTCAATGGTACTGCTACACAACAATCAAAAGGACCTAAACTTGGCGTACTCGAAAAACTAGATATAAAGAGCACTTACGCTCATTCATAAAAGATAAATCAGATTCTAACTTCTCTAATCACCTTCGCACACACGGACACGAATCAGATACAATATCAAACTCAATGTCACTAAGGACCTAAACTTGGCGTACTCGGAAGACTAGAAATATAAAAACATCGAATTACAGACAAGACAATTATTAACGAACTACTCACTTTCAATTAGGATATTACTTTTTTCGGTACTACAACATTTCACAAAAAATGGAAAATCATGATACCGGTACACATCATAATAAAAGGCACAAAGTATCATAACGTCAGATGACCCACTCGCACACCTGACTTCTCAGGGTCACGGCCTTGACTCAGTACACATTCCCCATATAAACCCTACCCCACTCCCTTCCTTCAGAAGGCTCGTCGTGCCCATTGAGACTAGACGTTATAATTAGTTATAGTTATAACTTTATAGTTATAACTAGACTTCACTGATACAACCAAAGAGACCAATACTTAGAGGGAGGATACAACAGTTCTTATCATTCCTTGGGTAGCCATAGCTGTACATTGGTTATTTTTTATTTTTCCTAATAATTACAATTTAACGTAAATATTAAATTATTTTTCGTCTTAAATTACGTAAAATGAATTTAAAATAATTTTAAATTATTATTTATCGCATATATTCTTTAATTATCTATGTTTTATAAAGCAATTTAATATGACATCACTGAAAAATGCCCGCCGTTGTGTAGAGTGGGTGCTAGGATAAGAGTCTCTTTGGATATAACTTTATTAGTTGAGAGCTCGAGAGTTGCCCCGGCTGCTGATAATGCCGCAAAGCCGAATCCAACAGCAAGTATCGAAGGTATCTGGTTCTTTAATTTAAGTAATACATGATATATATGGAATCATTATTATTAAATAATATTTAAGATTGGAGACTTAGTTGGTATCATAGCTCTGATAGAATGATCAGTGGCGTAGCCAGGGGGGGGGGGCTGAGGGGGCTTCAGCCCCCCCCCTCCCCGAAATTTTTACATACTTAATGCCGCAATAAATGTGTCAAAAAAAATAAAACCTATAAAAAATATATAAAATAATAAATTACATAACATATATTTTTTTACAATAAACTTATAATATAAATATCATAATAATAAAAAAATATACAATGAAATGAAAGATATAAAAATAATTTGAAAACATTGAACAATATAAATAAATAATAATAAATATATATATATAATATATATATATATATATAATTATATATATATATTATATAATAATATAATATATATGTGTGTGTGTTTGTGTGTGTGATATAATATATATGATATGTTTAATATGTATATATAAATAATATATAAATATTATATATATATATATTATATATTATATATATATAATAATATATAATATATATATAATATATATATATATATATATATATATATATATATTATTTACATATACAATTTTTAACATTCAGCCCTCCCGAAATTAAATCCTGGCTACGCCACTGAGAATGATAATACGACCAAGGATATAGTAAAATTTGACCAGGGGTGAAGAATATGCACTTTTTTATATAAAAATATCCCTTATAAGTTGGAATAACTTGGAAGAGCAATATTACTTTCAACATATAATATTTGTGTTGCAACATATAAAATTAGTGTCTTCTCAAAAACATGTTTATATGTTTTTCTTGTTTCAGCTTACTTATAATCATGAAATATTGGTAATAAATCATAACAAAATAAAAAAAAAATATGCTTGACATTAAGACTGCTTTTAGAATCTTAACTTTGTATTTTTACATCATAATTTATTATATTTTTTATTATTATATTATGATAATAGTGTATTGAAGAAATGAGAATAAAAAAAGTAAATACAATAAATAATAAAATATTTTGGATAAGATAACACAAAAGACCTGACATAAGAGGATTTTATTATTTTTGAAATACTTGGGGAATATTGGAAGGAACTCCACCCTAATTCATAATAAATTAAAAGTACACAAACTTACCATTTTCCTATCTATGTTATGGGTTTAATGTAAGAATAACAATCACATAATGGAAAAAGATGTTTTTTTACTTTGAATAATCTGCCCTTAGAAACAACATGAAGGGCTTTATTTACTACTAACTTAACTTATTTTAATACAAATATCAAGTTATTAATAATTTTCAGGGGAAAAGGAAAAGCTTCACATAATATACTATTAATAATAAATAGACCATTTTCAGAAATAATTAATAAAATTCAAAAAAAAAAAAACAAGCAGCTAGCACATCAAAAAATAAAAGATGCCACAAAGTGACAGATAAAGTCTTATTTGTCTTTTTTGCCAATAAAATAAAATAAAAAACTCTATCAATAGAACTTGAACCCTAATTGTTATTTTAATGTCCATAATCCTAATAATGATAATGTCCATTTAGACTATTTTGGCTCATAAGGAATAACCCCTGCAGGAGTGAACTTAGGAGGTAGTGGCAAAAAATAATAGAAAAGAGAAATAATTCAAAGTCAAAAAGTCAGAATATTGATTTAACAGTCTAGATAGAAAAACTGGTAAAATAAGTAAAGAAAGAGTTACTAAAGACGTTAGATTAAATACAAAAGACGTCAAGATAGGATGAGTTTATAATGAGTTATGAATTATTCAATGCTTGATCTAATGTTTGAGTAACCAAAATCTTACTTGTGGACAAGTAAGTAAAATTAGAAAAACACAAAATCCAAATTCTTTGTAGATAATTTTAAGATAATTGTTTAATTTTGATTATCAGCCTATAGTCATGGATACGACTAAGCTTAAGCTAAAGAAATATTAAAATTAGGTGACACTAAACTTGAACTTATAGATGAGACTAAGCTTACATTATCGGCGAGACTAAGGCCCGTATTCACAGACATTTTCCTAAAGGAGAATGTTAGGAAAATGTTAAGTCTCCTTAAGGAGAAAGTTAGGTTTAGGTAAGGAAAATGTTTTTAAGCCACGAAATTTAAATGATCGTCCCCGTGTTTTAAAAGTCATTTAGAGGCTTCGCAAGTGGGAAAAACTTGGTTTTCGTGGCTTAAAAACATTTTTCTAACATTCTCCTTAAGGGTTCCTTAAAGAAAATGTTAGGAAAATGTCTTTGAATACGGGCCTAAGTTTAAACTTAGAAAAAGCATAGAATGTTACAGGTCAAAGCTTAAATTATCGGCGAAACTAAGTTTAAACTTATATGAAAAAACATAGAAACTTACAGGTGAGACTAAGTTTAAACTTATAGGCGAAACATAGGAACTAACTGGTGAGACTAAGCTTAAACTTAAAGGCAAAAAAAGCTTAAAATCACAGGCGAGAGTGAGTTAAAATTTAAAGAAACATCACTAAACTTGGAAGACGTAAAGCTTAGAAGAAAAAACTGTATTTAGATGACACATCTAAATACGGCTGCCTCCGTGGCCGTGATCGTAAAGGCGTTCGATTACGGCACCGGAGGTCCGGGGTTCGCAGCCCGGGCTATGCTCTAAGATTTTATGAATAGTATTTGTATTAAAAAGATTTCGCCAACTTTAATTAATTCTTAGAGTGTAGTAGATGCTACCCACCTGAGGTGGTTCCCGCAGGGTGAATACCCTGATGGGCCGAAAGGCCCTAAAACGGGCATTTATTCATTTATTTATTTAGATGACACATGTGATACAAAAAAGCCATTTCCACCACTGTAATTTCAGTCAAGCTTGTCGTACTTATATTTTCATAAATTTGTAGAAAGTTAAATTGTTAAAAAAAAACTCACGGATCATCAGGAGTAAGGTGAACAGGTTCATCAGTGAACTCTGGTGGGAAATTAGCTAAATCTCTATCTGAATCTAATCTTGGTTTGTACGGTGGTTGAACTTGTTTTTGCTCCAACTGTAAACAAAACAAATTCAAGTTATATTAGCATTAACATTCAACGTTTAGGTTATAGCTCTACGTTATAATATAATAGAGTATTTTTCCAAAAACAATTTTTGTTCATAAAATATTAAAAAACATATTAAGCTGCAAAAAAATATTAATTTAATTTTAAATAGTCGAAATAAGCATTAAAGAAGAGGAGAGGGGGAATTGGTGAGAGAGTGGGGTGAAAACGGAACGTTCTAAAGGTTGGGTCGATTAAGGTACAGATGGGAGTTTTAGTTAGAAATATCGTAAAGCCAACAGTTGCTTACAGCTCAATAGAATGTAAAGAAGGGAAAAACAAATATCACTTGCTAAGATGTAAAAAAGATAAGTAGTTCACACAAAACCTAAAAGTTTAATTAGCCGCTAGTTTGATGTAATTTAAACAAATCTAGTATTTTAAGATTCGCACTTCTACTGGATGTGACAAAATATATTTTTTTGACTCAAACTATAAACATTTTATACTAAAAAGTAAAAAGCAACGCATTAAAAACAGTAATTTCGAGTACCGTAAATAGTTTTACATGACGAGGGTAAAACAAGATGGCTGCGCCCATAAGAAATTTGAGCAAACTCCCTGGTGGAAAATATGAACTGTCAAACACGCCATGTTTGACAGACATCGCATTTGTTTCCCAACTTGGTTTATATGTTACTTTACTCAGAGAATTGATCAAAACCTTAATATACCTCTCCCATTTACACCTTTAACTGAAATACCTTAATAAGATCACCCGCATAAATAACATAAACATATATTTCATTGATACTACCGATTTTGCAAAACATGAATATTAATAATTTGTATAAACATATTTCTTAAGAACAAACAAAAATAAGTATGCTGGCAGAACTCCATTCTATAAACTACTACTGATATTCCACCAATCTAAGGACAGTATTACATTTATTCAATATTTTACTAAAATTGTGTAACAAAACTTTCTATTCTTTAATACATTTTAGAGGATCTCTATTCTTTTCCCAAAATTAAAAAGGATTTAATTACTTTACTGAGGCAGTGAATGAGGGTAGGAACTCAGTAAAGCTTTGATATTAAAGCTTTGTCATAAAAACAGGTCTGTATATAAACAATCTTTTTTAATCTCAGCCATATTAAGCAAGGCCTTTATAATAAAAATGACAACTAAGGTTTTTCCTTTATCAAAAATATTTGAATAAAAAGCTAAAAGCTTTGGTTAGTTTTTACAATGCGAATATTTTACAATACTTTAATAAAAGAGGCAATATTAAGTTAAAGTTACTTAAAAATTATTTCATTCTTTATTTTCCGTTTATACAGGGTTTAAAAAGAACAAGATGCCTTTGCCATCTGACCACTTCCCAACCACATGGTTATTGGGCTATATTAATTTGTCAGATTAATAGTTTATATAAGAGCACTGGACGATATCAGCGAATTTCCATATGCATTTGTCAAAAATCGGGTTCGGGTTACCTCCGAACTCTTCCTCATGACATCAGATTAGCTACGTTTGTCCTCTCGTCTTCGGACTCGCTTCGCTCGTCCTCACAATATAAAATTCGCTACATTTATACAGCAACACGACTATGGACTCGCTTCGCTCGTCCTCAGATAGTAAATTCATCCGTTACATTCTCAGCGGTCACCCATACAGCACTGACAATGCTCAATACTGCTTCATTTTTATGATCCAACAAAAATCATAGATGTACTTTTTGTATTGAAACGAAAGATAAGCAAGAGAGTTAAAGCTTGGTATAAAAATCAGTCTACAGCTGTAGTTGTTTTATTAAGAAAATAATGTTTTTATGACGTCATTAACCCGAAATAATTAGTTTAATTTTGATACGACTGGATTGAGATTTGGCACGCATATAGCCATGTATAAGACTTAAATAAGTTTTGTTTAAATACATTAGGTATGTCCATAATGTTTGTTCAATCATAAAAGTTAAGCAGCAGTGAGCGCGAGTAGTGTTGTATGAGTAAACACTGAAAATAAAACGGATGTATTCACTATCTGAGGACGAGCGAAGCGAGTCCGAAGACGTGTTTCAGTATAAATTTGTATATTCTGAGCATGAGAGATGCGAGTCCGATGTGACAAGGAAAAGTTCCGAGGTACCTCGTACCCGATTTTTAGATTTAATCTATATTTCCTGTAAATTATTAGCATTACAAGTTTACGGTTTACTTATTCTGAATAATTGCTTTATGTCTTATTTGTCCTCTTGTATTTTTTTCCGTGTACTTTTTATTCCTGTATTATTTTTCCGTGTAGTTTTTTCCTGTATTTTTTCCCCGTGTACTTTTTTCCTGTATTTTTTCCCGTGTACTTTTTTCCGGATACCAGTTCAATGGTAGAGCACTCGTCTTTGAACCTAGAGGTCGAGAGTTAAAATCAAGCCAAGGCAGGACCTTAATATGAGGTTATCCCTTGTACCGTACACTCGGGAGGTCTTCCTCTACGTGGTTTCCTTGGCTGCAAAAAACTTAAATGCAGTGTTCGTTCCTGTTTCATCCGAGACAAATTTGGATCCACGTTTCCGTTGTTTCCAGCTCACGAAACGTTAAGGTTCTGCGGGCTGATGGAGATGAAGGTCGGAAAGATATACTGAGCCATCGTAAGTCTGAAAACTCAGTTATGGAAAGTGAGCCGGTGACACGAATAACTTTAGTGACTAGGAACGAAATGCTCGGTTCTTGATGATAGCCGTCTCCTAGTATAGCACTGCGGAACTTTAATTTTCAGGTCAGGTCTATAAAATGAGCTTGTGCAAGAACTGTCGTCGGAGTTGCCAAAGTTATCTGTTCGGTGGCGCTGGACTAACCACAGTGGCGAGCCTAGCAAGAGTCTGGTGTGATGCTAAAGAAGCTTATGAAATTAGTGAGATTTGTTAAACGAGGGCGAGCCAAGAGAGACTAATGTGATCAGTAGAGCTGTAAGACTAGCTGAACTAAGCGCACGGTTGGACTGGTAGTCGGCGTTGGCCTAGCGGTGCATAGAGATATAGGCCTTATAGGTTACATTTTTATAGCCCCCTTGATAGCCCCAACATGATGTTCCAGGCCTCTCAATGTAGTGAGATAGGCTATATCTCCTGGGCCTAGTTGGTCTAGATGAACTGGGCACACTGTGAATTAGTCGCGCTATTCTAGCCTGAGCTGTGAGTTTGGATTGAGTCTGGTTGGGCTAAATGAACTAGGCACACAATGGACTAGTCATATGAGCCGCCATGTACGGAGGGTGTGCTTCCTAGATGATTGTGGTGTACAAACTCTGGGGGGGATTAGTTTTAGAGAGAGATTTAAGTCAGTGGAAACGCTAATATGACCCTACGGGTTAAAGCGTAAAAAATAACCCATGGTTTAATGAAAAACTACGACGACATCCTGTTGATAGGGCGATATTCAACTTGTAAATTAAATTAACTCAACAACGGCCGAAAAAGGTATTTTGTTTAAACGATTGTTCATTAAATAATAATATTATATATATATATATATATATATATATAATATATATATATATATAATAAATATATATAAATATATAATAATATATATATATATATATATATATATATATATATATATATTTATATATTGGTAATCTGAGACCGATTACCCAAGTTGAGTGAGGTGTGAACTGTATATATATATATATATATATTATAATATATATAATATATATATATATATATATATATATATATATATATATATGTGATGTGTGTGTGTGTGTGTGTGTGTGTGTGTGTGTGTGTGTGTGTTGTGCGTGTGCATGAAACATAAATTAGGAAATTTAAAATCACGAGGGGAAGCGACATTGACACTCCCCCTAACCGCTTTCACGCTAAAAACATCATTAGCGTAATTTCCTTAAAAAATTCTCTAAAAATACATAAACTTGCTATTGGATGGAGAAGACAGTTTTATTTCAAAACAACATAATTGCTTCGTAAAAAAGTATTATTTTTAATACAATTTTTTGGGATTAATTTTAAAAATTTATGTGTAAAAGTATAATTTAATATTTTAGTGTTTAAAAGAGTTTTTGGGTTATTAATGACGGTAAAGGGCTGCAGAGGCAGTTGAGTTATTAACGGAATTAAAGATAATAAAAAACTTTTATATTTTATTATTTTTAATATTATTATTGTTGGCATGATATTACAGTAAAAACTTCATTCTCATAATCCCCTCCCTAAACTTTTTATTATTTAATTTATGTTTAACAGTAAATTTTTTTGAATAATAAAATGGTAGAATATACTTTTCTTAAAGGAGATATTATTGATTTTGTATTCTAACACTTATTCTAAAAATGTTTTTACTTAACAAGAAAATAAAAACTTTTTTATTTTATTTAACACATTTTATTTATTTATTGTAGAGCTTAATTAAATATCATTAGCTCTATGTAACTCGTTATTTATTATAATATTATATTATTATTATTAATAAATTAAAAATTTTCAAGAAATATCTTCTAAAAGGAACTTTGTCAGGAATATAAGCAACGAATGAAAGAATTAAATTATTATATTTTAACACCCAATATACTAACTATATTACTAAATACATACTTAGTTCAGACGTGGGGTTTATCAGGGGTTTCAAACCCGTGTTCAACCCCCTAGGGTAACCCCCAACAGTTCACACAGTATTTTTAAACTATTGTTTATAATTTACGGAGGGGGGGGGGAGGTGAACACGTTTTGAACGCCCTGCCAAACCTCGCGTGTGAACAAAGTAATAATTAGCAAACTCAAGATATTATTTTTTTTATTTATTGAGACTTAAGGATTAAGTCTGAAGAAGAAATATGTAAAGAAAACGATTGTTTTCTCAACATTCTCCTAACGATGTTAGGAGAATGTTAGGAAAACCTAAGAAAACGATTTTTTTACTCCTAAACCTAAGAAAGCTGAAACAGATCTTAGTTCATATACATGCATGTATAGTCAAGATTAATTAACACATTTGATTTTATCTTGAATTAATAATAAAAACTTAATTAAAAACAGAAAGCATTTTTTTTTCTAAAAAATAAATAAGTTTTATAACGACCTTCAGAAGCCGATATTAGATTCTATTAAATTTAGAAGAAAACTTGATAGTATTGGAAAAGGGTTTCCTTTTGTGGTTATGGGTAGGCGGTATGTTTAGGCAGGAATCTGTTTTTAGAAAACTAGAAACTTTATATTAGTAAAGAGATGTTTCTATTTCCGAAAATCTATAGAAACTGGCAAAAGGGATTCTCCAGCAATGAAATTTCGGGTCTGATTGTATCTGTTAGGTCAAATCAAGACATGGTTCTCTGATTAGCTTTCTCTCCAGACTATTTGGTAGAAAACTATTCAACTGAACGTGACCCCACTTACATCTGAATCTAAAGGGCAAGTTTTAACTCCCCAAACCCTAAGACTAATCAGTGATAGCCCTTCCAAACAAATTCGCCTCCTTTCAATGTCTATTTACTAACAGATTTCTTCTATAAGATTTTATTTGGTCCTTTTTCTTTCATCAATTTATTCTTTTGTTTTTCTCGCTCCATTCTTTTTACTCCTTCATTTCTTTTATTTTTCAATTTCATTTTATTAAGTCACAATACTATGTTTAAGAACCAATTTCTTTTCAATGTATAATATATTAGAAAGAGTTTCTTTCTTTTTTTAGATTATAATTATATCAAAAATCATTTTATGACAAAAATATATTAAAAGAGCATGTTATTTCCATAAACTGTTAATTTATAAAAAGAAAATGATTAAATCACCTCATATATCTTTACTCTACCTCATTTATACCGTAGGTATATAGGTAAAGTATTGTGTTAGCAAAATAAATCCAAAACTAGGATGCCACCGGAATTATCCGTTTCAGGTGTTTTAAGACCCTTTAAGTGGATTGTCTGACAATCCACTTGTCTCCTATGTGTGTGAATGTGTTTTTTTAACTTATGATACAGGCTGCTTCACTGTATTAGTATTACATAGAATTAAAAAGAATGTGTGTATATGTGTGCGTATGTTTGTTAATAGCTCCCACATGGACGTAGCCAGGGGGGGGGGGAGCAGGGGGGAGGCCGGCCCCCCCGCCAAGCAGGGTTGTTGCAAAAATTATATAAAAACTATGATCCAGGCAAGGAAAAGCATTTTTTAAATAACTTTATAAAATTAATTTAAATTTTAAGTTTATGAAAATAATTGATTAATTTTATTTTTTTATAATAATTCAAAGCTTAAAGGTAACCTTTGTCTAAAACAATTAAATTTGGTTCATTAGTTATCATCAAAAAATTAAATTTGGTTCATTAGTCATATTAACTTTGTGGTGATATTATTGGTCAAATGTAAACTAAAATTTCCGACATATTTAGTTTAGCTCAGTTTAATAATAATTTGTATTGTATTTTGTGTTTTATTCTTTAAGTCTACTTGAAGAAAACAAGTTTTGATTTGTATTTTAAGTGCTTTGACAATATGGGGTGTAGCAAAGTGGGTACGAAGACGTGTTTCAATTTAAACGATTAAGAATTTAAATCTAATGTAATGTAATTTAGAACTTAAATTATATTCTGAGAACGAGCCAAGTAATTACGAAGAAGGAAGGACGAACTTATCGAATCTGATGTGGTAAGGAAAAGTTCCGAGGTACCTCGTGCCCATTTTTTACCTAAATAAATACTTGAAAAGGAAAATGATTTCCAAGAAAATATCCTAATACTTTAAAGAAAATCTTTTAAAAAGTCAATTTATAAAATCATACCGGTAAAAATATTTTGTAACACTTTTATTCAAACTTGATAAATTAAATTGGAAAAAAACAATATGTAATAAAATACAAAATAGGATCAAAAAATTAAGTTAGAGGAAGAAAAAGGAAATTGAAAAGAAATAAAAACATGGAGGGTATACCCTTGTCTCTCTATTGAAAATATTTTGTTAAAAATCATAAACTAAGAGAAACTTTGAAATTACTTATTCGTTTTTTCAAGCCAGGTGTTATTTTCTACGAGTTTTTACAGCATACTTTTGTAAAGTAAAAAAAAATTATTACTGTAACTCTTTCCAATATTTTACACAATAAAAAGAAATTGATTAAACAAAAATCGGGTACGAGGAACCTCGGTACTTTTCCTCATTACATCGGATTCGCTACGCTCATCCTCCTAGCTTCGGACTCGCTTCCCTCGTCCTTAGATAATACAATTCACCAAATTTAAACTGCAACATGTTTTCAAATTTAATCGTTCAATTTTGAACTATGTAATTCAAGAAAATCAATAACTTTTAAACACTCAAACAAATCTAATTGAAACTTGATTAATAATTAAATTTTTCATCATTATTGATGATACTTTTAAGGCTTAAATGGTTTTATAAATCAATGCCAAATAATAAAAAAAAACAAAAAAAAAAACATGTTTTCGATCCATCCAGGCATTGACCACGCTCGATGCTCCTTGAATTTTATGATCCACAAGAAATTATGGATATACTTGTATTAAAATAAAACTCGGTGTACTTATTTATTACGTAAACGTATATACTTGAACCAAATTTCAACTCGATTGGATTATTTTCCGATTTATTACATTTTTTAAAAAAACGTATACAAGTCATTCGATAAAAATCGAACTAATGCTGATAATGGGATGAAACTTAGAACATATATTAATCTTATACATGGCTACATGCGTGCCAAATCTCAATTTGATCGCATCATTTTTCTCGTTTCAGATTTTTTTTCGAAACGATTTTGCTGAGTCATGGAGTAATGACGTCATACAAAAAAATTCTAATAGCTACAGCGGTAGACTGCTTTTGTACAAAGTTCCATCTCTCTAGCATAAATACAGTAGGGGCTACGACGATAACAGGCACACATGAAGACAACTTTGCAAAAACCATTTAGGAGGTCTTAATAACACTACTTTTCAAACACGCTATAATCACTACGTTTAAATAGTGAAATATAGTTTACTTAATCTAATGAAATCTAATCCCTTCTATGTCTTAAACTGATTCTTATTAAATTGTTATTTAATTATTAAATTGTTTTGTTACTGATTCTTATTATTGAATGATTATTAAAATTTTTAAATCTTCAACCTTAATATTTTTCTTTTCCACATTTATACTGAAGGTTAATAGGAAAAGTATTGTGTTTGCAAATAATCCGAAACCGGGATGTCACCGGAATCATCCGTTTCAGGTGTTTTTAAGACCTCCTGAGAAGTTTTTACAAAGTTGTCTGTCATGTGAGTGTATACGTGTTTGTCTGTTATCATGGTAGCTACAAGTGTATTTATGCTAGAGAGTTGAAACTTTGAACAAAAATCAGTCCATAAATGTACTTGTGCTATCCGGAAGATATTTTTTTAAGACATCATTAACCCAGAGTAATGACTCAAAAATCATAAAACGCGGAAAAATGTTACGATCGATTTGAGATTTAGCACGCATGTAAAAGTCTAACATATGCGCCAAGTTTTATATCATTATCAGTATTAGTTCAATTTTGATTGAATGACTAGTAAAAGTAAACAGCATTTGTCTTTCCACAACGATATAATTGAATATACAAAGCCAGCTTTCGACCATAACGATCATCATCAGTGCCGGTGAGATGAGTCATTCTTCCTGGCCTGTTTCTTAGGCCACAGCTTGTAGCAGACTGAGTGATTCTTGTGAGACTGATAAGTCTGTTTACAAGCCGTGGCCTAAGAAACCGGCCAGGAAGAATTAGACTCATCTCACCGGCACTGATGATGATCGTTATGGTCGAAAGCTGGCTTTGTATATTCAATTATATCGTTGTGGAAAGACAAATGCTGTTTACTTTTATTAGAGTATTCCACATCTCAATAGTTTTCGGATTAATGAATGACTTGTATACGTTTTTTAAATTTTTTTGAAAAATCAGATAATATTCCAATTAAGTGAAATTCGGTACAAGAGTATACGTTTGCGATATAAATAAGTACACCAAGCTTCGTTTCTGTCTATAAAGAGTATATCCAGTTAAGCAGCAATGAGCGTGTTCAGTGCCTGGATGGGAGACCAATGGGGATGAAACGGCATATACTAGGGTACCTCGTATCATATTTTTTTTTACTGCTTTTAGACACTTTATAATCCTTAAATAGCGAAACTTATAGATTCCATAGCGTTCAAATTCAGATAGAAAACTATATAATTTAAGCAATAGGTTAAATTTAATATTTTTTAAAATTATTTTTACCTTATCATATATAATGATTACATTATCATATAATCGTTAATACCTTTTCAACTATTTAACCTAGAAAGATGAAATTGGTCTCTTTGAAAAGCTGAGTAAATTTCCTAATGAACGAATTTTAACTATGTCAAATAGTTTATAACTACTACAAAATATTTGAATTTTGGAATTCCTTATGGTAGGGCAAGAAGAGGAAGTTTTTTTTGGGGGGGGGGGGAAGAGGGGTTTTTTTTTTGGGGGAGAGGAAGTAAGAGATGAGAAAAGTTAAGCCAAGAACGGAAAAAACTTCTCTTATCATTATTGATAAGAGGGCAAAAATGAGACTGTTCTTTGTTTTACGGTACTATATTTCACCCATACCTGGACATATTCATGTAAAGATAACAACCTAAAAAGAAAAACCTAAAATTAGTTAAATACAGTTAAGAAGGTTAGAAAGAATGTAAACAAATTCATTCATGCTGATAAGCCATTAAAAATAAGCTTACTCATACCGTTAGGACATAACTCTCCCCTATATCCATTAAAAATATATCCGTTAGGATATATTTTTAAACTCTAGGGACTAAAATAAACAGATTTTATTCTTATATATTTTTCTCTAATACGACTTTCCCCCAGTTTTAGAGATTTTTATTATTTTGCGTACAATTTAATTAACATTGTAGACGTTGTAAAGTCAGTCTTTGTTTATTATTTTTATATTTTTTGGAATTTGGTTAGATACACTAGATGTGATAAAAAGATGGACATCTTTAGTATAGACTCGGACACGAGACAGCTACTCAATTTTATATTTATTGAACATTTTCTTAATTCTCTTTACAGCAGATTCCACCAAACCATTGGACCTCGGATAGTTTGGACTAAACATAACATAGACAAAGTCCCAGTCTAAAGCAAAATTTTTAAATAAATCTTAATTATAGCACAAACCTTCACAAGTATAAACCTTGGCAGGAATGCCGTGTCTGGCAAAAATATCCTTAAATTTATTAATAACAGTAATAGATTATAAATTTGGTACTTCTGAAACTTTAATATAATTTGACAAAGCATCATCATTAGATATAGGTAAGTTTCTGATTAACAAGCTAACCTGAAGGTCTACGCCTTTATCAAACTCAGTGTCTTTATCACAGCTCTGGACACTGATATCCCTTGAAAGAATATCAGCCAAAAATAAATATTTACCAGGTTTATAAACAAATTTTAAATTGTATGGCTGCAATTTTAATAACATTATCTGTAGTCTTACTGTTATTTTATGAAGGGGTTTATTAGCAAGACACATGATAGGTTTATGGCCTGTTTCTACTGTAGTCTCACGACCATAAAGGTATTGCTTAAATTTTTCTGTACCAAAAACCACAGCAAGTAGTTCCTTTTCTACTTGTGTATAGCATTTCTGTGCGTCTGTTAAGGCTCAAGACGCATATGCAAGTGGTTTATCTTCCTGAATAAGGAAGCGCCTAGCTCCCTAGAGCTAATCTAAAGAGACTTAGTGGGATCATAGAACCCTAGAACTGGTGCTTGTGACAACTGATACTTTACAGTATTAAAAACTTGATCATGAGTTTCATTCCAATGAAATATTACATCTGATTTAATTAAATGTCTCAGAGGTTCCATCAAGGCTGAATAGTTTTTTTTTATAATTTTGACACATAATTACACATCCCCAGAAGCCTAAAACCCTTTTAGCGAATTTCCTTTGGGAAAAAATTCGCTAATGGGATAGGCGTCATGTTTTGTCATGCAGAGGTTTTAAAGTTATTATAGCTTTCACCAACACTCTCGACTATTTTAATATAATATGAAATTTAAAAATGAAATATACTATATATTATTAGTATAATAAATATACTAATAATCACCACCTTTTCATCATCCACCTTAATACCATCAGCACTAAATATATACCCAAAAAATGTTATTTAAATTATAGCGCTAGTGGATTTTTTTTACCATAAGGATGTAATAAAAGTCTATCCACAAATAAAATTTCAACCAATGTAATGATGTCAAAACCGGCTTTCAATCTAATACAGGTCATCCTCTGTGCCGGTGAGAAGAAGCTAATTTTTCCTCTTGAGTCTTGTTTACAAGATTTGAGACTGGATGCAAGACACAAATTTTTTTAAATTTTTAAAGACACTGAATGGGACTGAATACTAATAATAAATTTTTTTTTGTGTCTCAAAAATTAATTTTGTCTGCATCCAGTCTCAAATCTTGTAACAAGACTCAAAAGGAAAATTAGCTTCTTCTCACCGGCACTGAGGATGACCTGTATTAGGTTGAAAGCCGGTTTGTCATCATTACATTGGTGAAATTTATTTGTGGATAGACTTTTATTTACATCCTAAAAATTTTGTTTCTTTATCAAAAAAAAAATCAAATTTTGATTCATTAAATTCATTAATTTTTCAAGGGCTATTTCTAAAACCTCATTTAAAGTCTTAGTTAGAGCTTCAATCCAGTATCCCCATAAAATTACGTCGTCCTGGTAGCTACCTAAATTTTTTACATTCTGAAAAGCCTCTCTAATTACCTGATAAAAAATTCACAAGAATTTTTTAATCCAAAAAGAAGCTTTAAATAACGAAAGCGGCCCAGGGCGTTAGAAAAGTGCACAGTTTAGAGCTCCTATTGTTAAAAGAAAGCATCCCAGCCTTTGCATCAAGTTTGCAAAAATACTTAGCTCCTCTAATCATAGAACTAATCTCATCAATTGATGGATATGGGTAGTGTGCCCTTTTTATAGCAATGTTTAAATGCCTGGGGTCTAAAATAACTCTGAGTTTATTATTGTCCTTTTGGAGAACAATCATTTGATTGACCCACTTGGAGGGCTCATTAACAGGCACTGTTATAACTTGCGATACCATTTTATCCAATTCTGACTTAACTTGAGGCATTAGAGTAAAGGGGATTTTCCTACAGGGTAAAACCACTGGTGATATATTAGGATGAACTTCAATACTAACAAACTCGTTAATGAAACCGATTCTTTTGTAAAAAAGACTTTTATACTTATCAGACACTTGTAACTTTACCATTTGAACTCTTTTAATCAATCCTAGGCTCTCAACTGATTTTAAGCCTAAAAAATTACTACCTGAACAATAAAATATTCAATAACAGATTCCTGATCTTTATAATGGCATTTATAAGAAAACTTATCCATCACTGGTATTTGATTTTTTGAGTATGATGTTATAATAACTAAAGACTTTTTAATTATTTTTTTCAGGTAACCCTAACATTTTAAAACTTTTAGGATTTATCAAATTACACATTGAGCTTGAATCGACTTTAAAAGAGCACCCTTTATCATCAAAGTTAACGATAATATTATACCAATCTGTTGACTTCTTCTCTCTTGAAGTCACTTCGTCTATCGTGGATTAGAGTCCGAATCCCTCCTGTTTAACAGACCCTAATGACCGTTGTTAATTTCATGTACCGATGATCTCCTTCTACCTGGCCACTTTTTTCAAAATGGTTCTTTTTACGGCATTTTTAGCATGTCTTGCCCATGCAGGACATTTACGCGGAGCGTGTTCATAGCCGCAAAACCTACAAAAGAATTCATGTTTTTTGCTGTTATGCCTGATTGCAGCCACCTGCTGGTTTTCTTCACTGGATGTGCTCTCTTGTTTAATAGTTAGAATCTGTTCGGAAACTCTTTTCTTAGTTGGACCGGATTCTACAGCCTTAGATAAGATTATTTTATCCATTCTCAACATTGCTTCTTGCAGTTCCTTTCGAGTATTTTCGCTACGAATACATCCTTTATCTTCTCTCATAGCCCCAAATTGTTTAATGAACTCACGTATTGTTAGAAAATTTCATCTTTCTTCTGTTTTTTGTGAAGAATACATGCCTCTTGTAGGTTATATTTGTTGCTTGCAAAAACTGTTCGTAAAATTTTTTCAGTACAGTTTCAATTTTATAGTCGGCATTGACTAACTTAAAATATTCAAAAACATCATGACCATGGTCTCCCCCTTGCGTGAAGAAGAATTGACACTTCTTCTTCTTCTGTGCTATATCTGAGTAGTGCACCTGTATAAAGACCACGTAACTCCTCTTACATTTTATCCAATTTTGGGCCATGTTTCCATGTCCTGCTAGTGGCCGCAACTGTGATGCCGGCGCCGTCGTCATATTTAAAGATATCTCTATCTTTTTATTTTTTTAGCACAATTTTTTCTAGCCGTCTTTTACAACCAAAACCTGGGACCAAAGACTGGGACCACGCTGGCCCTCGTCGATCAAAATCACTGTTTAAGATTAGCTTTTACCGCTGCTACTATGTTTAATAAATGAACACGCACATCTTAAAGTAAAAATATCTTTTATTATATTAGAAAAACAAAACTTCAATATATAAGTTAAATTGAAATAAAATAAGAAATTGAGTAACAGTCCCGTGTCTGAGTCGATCCTAAAGATGTCCATCTTTTTATCACATCCAGTTAAAAAATTGTTTTGAAGGGAATGAGGATGCACATTTAGCTAAAATGCCAAAAATTATCAGTTTTTCCAACTTCTAGCTAAAATAGCTTAAAATGTTGTCTACTGAATGTATGAAAATGTTTGGGTTTACTTAAAGGGCAATGGTAAGAGACGTTTTTTCTGTTCTTGGCTAAACTTTTCCTTACCTCTTACTTCCTCTAATGCCTTAACATAAAAATTGCAAAAATTCAATTTTTGCAAAAAATCATTTTTCATGCAAATTTTTGGGTAGCAGTTCCAAAATATTTGACATAGTCAAGCTGTTCAACGAAACCAATTTCTAGTTTGAACAGTTTAAGAGCTATTAACAATTTTATAAAGCGAGGTCAATGATCAACCATCATTTTGGTTTCCGGTAATTTACCATGGTTTTTTTAGACTTTTTGGTCACTTAGAGTGGTTCTATTGACTTCGGACCGGTTTCAATTGATTTAGTGCTAAGGAACTTTTTGCAGCAAAAAATATTAACCCTAACTTTTACCGATTACTTTAACATTTTGCTATTCTCAGCAAACTGCTTAGATTAACCGGGTTAATGAGGTCATAAAAACCAGGTTTACAATAGGGGTTGATTTTTGTACCAAATTGATTAAAAAATATTAATCCGTTTGAAAGATAGTGTGTTTACAAGAAAGTGTCTAGAAATACATATGCAATACAATACAAATACTATGCAATAATACAATATTATGCAGAGTTCCTCAGTGGGCTTGTCTCAAAAATCAAGATGGTTTTGCTGATCAAAGTGACTGAAAAAAGGTGGATCTTGACTCAGGTCAACCAACAATTTTGTAAGTTTTACCAATTTTTGTTTGTTTTATCCTCCTTTTTGGCCTCTTTTATCGACTTAAAAGAAACATATTAATCGAATGTTTGCATAATTTTTTTATTGCATTATCTTAAAGTACGTCATAAAAAAGAACACACAGTAAAATATTAGAATGAAAAAAATTATATTTTTGATAATAAAGAAAAATAATTCTGGCGCGGTGGTCCGCATGTCGGGCGAATTTCCTTTGGATGCGTGTTTCCGTGCCTTTTACATTATATAAGTTTACAACTACTAAATAAATAATTCCGGCGCGGTGGTCCGCTGTCGGGCGAATTTCATTTAGAATGCGTGTTTCCGTTCTAAACAACCCATATCTTGCTTATGCAAGAACCATGCCCATTGCGTGGTTCCGGTTCATGCTGTCATGCACTGCTCGTAACTCATTTTGTCTGTATTTTCCAAAGGAAATGCGCATAATCATCCAGTTGTTGTACAAAACTATGCCTCTAAAATTAGAAGTACGCACTATTATTTGCACTAGTTTAAAGCGTAGTTACTTATCTTTAAGCTTAGTCAGTTATCTTTAAAGGTTTTAGCGCATTTCCTTTGGAAAATACAGACAAAATGAGTTACGAGCAGTGCATGACAGCATGAACCGGAACCACGCAATGGGCATGGTTCTTGCATAAGCAAGATATGGGTTGTTTAGAACGGAAACACGCATTCTAAATGAATTCGCCGACAGCGGACCACCGCGCCGGAATTATTTATTTAGTAGTTGTAACTTATATAATGTAAAAGGCACGGAAACACGCATCCAAAGGAAATTCGCCGACATGCGGACCACCGCGCCAGAATTATTTTCTAGTTGTAAACTTATATTAGGTAAAAAAACGGTAAAAAATTATTGTCCCTACTAGGATTTGAACCCAGGTACTCTGGGTTGAGTGCTCGCATCCAAAGAAATTCGCCCGACATGCGGATCACCGCACCAGAATTATTTTCTAGTTGTAAACTTATTTAGTAAAAAAAAACGATAACAAATTATCGACCCTTCCAGGATGTGAACCCAGGTACCCTGAGTTTGAGTGGTCGTATTGACTCCGGACCACTGGTATTCAACTAAGAGGCCCAAAAAACATTGAAAACGACACCCTACTCGAAATTTAATTTTAAACGACCGTAATTTTGGTTTTCTATAATTTTTGTGGTTTTATCGACTTTTTGGTCACTTAGAGTGGTCGTATCGACTTTGGACCGGTTTCATTCGATTCAGCGCCCAAAAATACATAGAAAACGACACCCTACTTGAAATTTATTTTTTATCGACCTAAATTTTGGTTTTTGGTAATTTACAATGGTTTTTTCGATTTTTAGGTCACTTAGAGTGGTCGTATCGACTTCGGACCGGTTTCATTCGATTAAGCGTCTAAAAAACATAAATATTGACCTTTTCGCGGAAAAAAAATATTAACCCTGAATTTTGCCGATTTTTTGAAAATTTCGCTGACTCAGCAAACCGGGTTAATGACGTCACAAAACCTGGTTTTCAATAGGGTTCCTGTCCTCCCAAAGGTTGATTTTTTGTACCAAGTTTGGTTAAAAAATATTAATCCGTTCGAAAGATAGAGTGTTTACAAGAAAGTGTCTAGAAATACATATATATATATTATATATATATATATATATAATATATATAAAGTCTCGCGAAATTTTTTTTTGTCATTAGGGACCTCTGAAACGGATTTGTGTCGTGGTCCGAGGTTTGAATTCCGCCATGACGCCTATCCCATTAGGCGAATTTCCAACGAATCGCTAAAAAATGGAAAATATATCAAATATGATCTTTGGCGGGAATACCACCTCGACTATTTTTGTGACATCAGAGGTATGAGTACTAGGGGTGAACCTGAACCCAGGTTTGGTCACAGTTAGGTTTGACTGTGCAAGCATTATGTGTTGCAGGGTTAATATAACCTACAGTCTAGGAGTGGTCTACCCTTGCACACTACACAACCTCCCTCCTTATATCCTGCCTTATTCTATAAATATATTATAGATGTATTTATTATATCTATTATATATTATCATATTATGAAAATATAAAACTATTATAAACTTATGCGTAAGTTGTTGTGCACTATATTTAAAATAAACTAACAGTGTCTTTCACACACAACAACAGTGCCTTAAACAACTCTTCATTTAGAACGTTCCGTTTTCACCCCACTCTCTCACCCATTCCCCTTCCCTTATCTGTAAATGGTTATTTCGACTATTTAAAATTAAATTAAATATTTTTTTCAGCTTAATACATTTTTTAAACGTATTCTATCATTTTATGAGCAAACATTTTTTTTTGGAAAAATGCAAACACTCTATTTTAACATTACAGTAGTTTCTTTCAGTTAATTCATTAAAGTTAGCGATAATGAAATAGAAAAAAGCCTGGAGTGTATATATATATATATATAATATATATATATAATATATATATATATATATATATATATATATATATATATATATAATACATACATACATACATATATATTATATATTGTTATAATTGGAACTAATGCTGATAATAAAATTTAACTTTATCTTTGGGTTTAGCATACATAGTTAATTTTTTTTTAATATCCAAGCTGGTTAGACACTTTTTTGAGTTTTTGTGACTTTTTTGAAATTTTTGCTGAGTCATTTTTGCGGGTTACTGAGGTCATACACATATTAGTAGGGCACATACACATATATTAGGGCATGTCTGAGGGGCCCCAGCTAAGCTCCTGAGACAAAGTAAAATTATGTAAAATATAAGTTGACTCACCATATCCCAGTCTATACTCTTGAAGAAAGGATGGCAGGCAATGTCAGGGAAGCCAGAGTCTCTATTACAACCTAACCTCTCACTTGGTTTCTTATTTAGGAAACCTTTGAGTACAGATGCTGCTTTCACTGACAGGGAGCGAGGAATCCTAATTGTTTTCTCAAGAATAACTGAAATGAATAGTATAAGATAATATATAGTATAAGGTAATATAAAGTATAAGATAATAAAAATCGGATGCGGGGTTCCTCGCAACTTTTCATCACCACATTACTTCACTCGTTCTGGGAATAAATCACCAAATTTATACCCACACATCAACAACACATCTTAAGACTCCCTTTGCTTGTTCTTCGATTTTAATTGCATTAGTTTTATTTCCTATGGTAACTCATCCAGACAGTGACCTGGCTCGACGTTGCTTAACTTTTAGGATCCAACAGAACCCAAAGATATACTTGCCACATTGAAACAAAAGTTAGTATTTTTGAATGAGATTGAGCACAAGTGGAGTTATTCATACTAGGAAACGAAGAAAAGATTCTCTCCACAAAAATAATAGTTTATTGGCAAAGCGCTTTCAACCTAACATGAGGTCATCATCAGTGCCTGCACAAATAAGTTATTACAAATTAAAACAAAATAAAAACAAATTACAACATAAAGCCAAATAAAGAGAAATAACAAAGAAACACAAAATACAAACAGAACCGCGAATATAAAATAATAAAAATACAATAATAAGTAATAAAAGCATAAAACCATAAGCGAAAATATATGCAACAATACAGTTAATAAAATAAATATAAATACCTTGAAGATAAAGATGAAAGTTAAATACATAAAACTATTTTCTTTTCCGAGATGGTAACAGCTTGGTGAGTCGAGTAAGACTAATTGGTGGAGGGGGTGGCACCTTTGAATTTGAACGTCAGAGGAGATAGCTCGCCACTTCTGTGCGCTCTACTAAAAGTGCCCCCCTCCACCAAGAGTCTTACTCGACTCACCAAGCTGTTACCATCTCGGAAGAAAAATAGTTTTATGTATTTATAACTTTCATCTTATCTTTATGGATTTATTTATTTTATTTTATTAACTGTATTGTTGCATATATTTTTCACTTATTGGTTTTATGCATTTTATTTATTATTATTGTATTTTTTTATTTTATATTCGCGGTTCTGTTGTATTTTTGTGTTTCTTTGTTATTTCTCTTTATTTGGCTTTTATGTTGTAATTTGTTTTTTTTTTTTAATTTGTAATAACTTATTTGTGCAGACACTGAAATGACCTCATGTTAGGTTGAAAGCGCTTGCCAATAAACAATTATTTTTGTGGAGAGACTCTTTTCTTCGTTTCCTAAAAGTTAGTATACTTTTTTGCTACTTAAAGGAATACACTTGTACTGAATTTCAATTCAATTGCATTATTTTTCAATTAAAAAAATACAAGTTATTAAATACAAAATAATCATAGATACTAATGGTGATAATGAGAAGAAACAGTCATATATAAGACTAACCTCATATCGATCACAACATTTTTTTATGCTTTATGAATTTTCTAATTTTTGCTGAGTCATTATTTCCGGTTAATGACACCATGTAATATATTTCCCGGAGAGCACAACTAGACCTAAAAATTGATTGTACCAAGGTTAAACTCTTTAGTATAAATACCCTAAAACCCATGATGATAACAGACATAAATACCCTAAAACCCATAACAGACATGACCCCATAGACATCAATACCTAAAACCATGATGACAACAGACATCC
>JACMZG010000002.1:43319580-43333934 GCA_018340805.1 Microvelia longipes
CAATTCACAATGCAAGATTACTAGATCACTCAATCTACTACTGATCACTTCGTTTGGCGGGGGGGTCTGAGCCAGTGTGCCAGGTATGTATCCTACTGATTTGGCTTGGTTTTGAATATATATACCATGTGATTTTCTCTTCCAGTTAACTCTTTTGGTTGACCTAATTAGTCCGAAATGAGGGTGCACCATCTACCAGGCTCATTGTGTTGGTGTGCTGTATGGGCGAGGATGGCTCCATTTTGATATGGAACGAGATCATATCTTTCTTCTCTACTTGCCACTCCTTTGATTGGTGGAATTTCAAATTTCTGAGGAATGCTATAAATTTTCCTCTCTCCAGAAACCAAGACTTCCGTCCACCAAAAGTGTCTAGTACAATTTTCCCAGTTTGGAGGAGTGTTGATTTCTTATTCCTTTAGGATTTATTTACGTCATAATTGTTGAGATGGGAGTCTTCCATGTTTTTCCAAATGGTCGTATGGAGATTTATATCAATAAGCCAAAAGTTTTCCGGAGTTTTTTTATTTCAATTTGAAGATCACTTGTAGTAGGGAGTTCAGCAATTCACATTTGGTCTCGCAATATTTTTTATACTATGGCTTGTTTCTTCTAGTAGAGCCTAAATAAGATGTCAACCAATGCCATTATTGTCGATTGATGACATAATACATATTAGCCAGGCACGATTCAAGCGGCAAAGCCGAGGCCCAAGTAACGCACATTAAAAGCTAAGACTAGTCGTTATCACCATAACCGGTGTAAAGAATACGTAATTAAGCGGAAACGGGCACACAACTTAAGAGCGAATTTGGAATATTTTTGACGAGTAATAAAACAAGCTACCCCAACGAGAAAGCTCAACTCGTCGAAAATATTCTACATTAAGGAATCATATCCCGATACCACTGCCAAGTAGACAGGAAACGCAAACCACGGGCGAGCGTCACAATTGATTGTGAATTTAATATACTTTTTGATTATATCCTTCTCGATTTATCTATTTTTCTGATTAACCTGTTATAATTGTTAGTGTTGATGCGAATCTCGATACTTACGTAAAGCATACCGCTACTTCGAGGGTTCAGGATGGACCAAAAGCTCCGTATACAAAGTGAAAGAAAGATTAAAGCGTTGGTTGCATCGCAAACGTGTAAAGATAGTAAAATTATGAAGTCGAACATCAACACCAACTTTTGTTGCGAATTCGGTGATCCAACGTCTCCAAATACCAATCGAATACTTCGAGCAGGGGTCCAAACGGGTGCCATACAGCACCCAGGGTGCCGTGGAAAAATCTAGGGGTGCCGTGAAATTAAATCTATCTAAAAAAAAACTGTCCAAAAAACAGTTTAAAACTTGCTAAGGGTGCCGTGGCCATCTGGGCTTGGGACCTGACTTCGAGACATATATTAAATGATCGGTGCAAGTTGACGCCCGATACCCAAGGTAGCTGATCCAATGATTCGCGACTCTGATCCTAGAGGTGAACCTTGAGACTGACAATATTGACCACGCTGATTCAATCTTGAATTTTTAATGAGATGTGTACATTCTGTGTTATACCTTTTATGTAATACAAATGTTTTCGTATAAATTGTCTAATGCCTTGTTCATATCATTTTGTAATAATCTTCACATTTTAATTATAATACAATCCGCACATCATCGGAACTAATGAATAACGACTAATACGATATAATGCAGGGGCGAGAATAGAAACCAATTCAAAGGAGTGGCGAGGTGTACTTATAGCTACGGTCTATCGGTTCACCGCCTCTCATTCCGAAAACCTAAAAGTAGTGACACTAGTATTTAACAATTCTTCACAGGGTTTCACTGGCGACTCAAACCCCCGTCATCATTTCTAACACCCTGTTCAGGTGGATACCCAACAATTTTATTGAATAAATTTATTTGGTACATTCATTACTTGTTGATTATTTTAATTCTTTGGGTTCCAGGATTTGATGTTCGATCATCAATCTGTAACTACATGAATCCACTAAATAATAGCTTAAATTCAACGTCGTCTAGGGGATGACTCAAGAACCCCCGAGACTGTGCACTTCCTCAAAATCTTTTCCAAGAAAATGGTATGGTAAGCCTAAGTTCCCCTTAACTTCCACCCAATATTATGCATGCAATGTATGTATACTTTGAATGAAAAACTATACTTAAAACTGATTCATTTATTTTTAACTCTGTTAGGTCATGACCAATTGATTTTGCAAAAACACAGCATTGACTAGGATAAAAAGTTTGAAGACTCCCTGGGACTAGTTGAATGGCTCCATCATACCTCATATTCTTTATATTAAATTAGTAGATTTTTAATATTTAAGGACATTTTTAAATTTAATTTATTTTCATTATAATACTTATTATTCATTTCCATAGAAAAAAGTTTATAATTAAATAAACTTTCAACAATAATAGCAACAATAAGCATTAAATTCATGAATGTATTAACAAATTGACATTTTAAAAATATTTATTAAGTGGGGCATGAATTTGTAAATTTGTTACAGTGGACGAAGACAATTTTTAAAAAGCACATCCATTAAGTAATATTTTTGACTTTTGATTTTGGTAATACTTAGAGAATTTTGTCAATAAAGTAATCGCATCTTAAATCATTCAAACTTGTTAATAATAGCCAAAAACATATTTAACCTACATAAAAGTAATTTCATTCAAATTTATAATGTCAAAAATTGTCAAAAAATTTGATGAAAAAAGTAAAAATTGTCAAAATTTCTTCAAAAGTCAAAAATATTTTGAACCACGTCAAATCTCAAAAAATTATCAATTAACTACGTCACACGATAAAAAAATAAAGACTTATTAAATACACTCATTATCTTTAATTATACTTTAATTAATTAATCAATGCTAATTCTTAAACGTTAACCAATGATTTTTTATTACACGTTTATTTAGACATTTAAAATGTATTCTGAGATTTTACCGTAATTTATAAAAAAAAATTATTTTAATTTTTCTTTTTAATCTTATTTTTGAAAAATTAATCTGGACCATTTTTTGGGCAAACAAAATAAATTATGATAAAAATGGTAAGAGTTAAGCAATCTAATATTTTAAAAGCCAAAGGTTATAATTAACACTTATCCAGCGAGTTCATTGTTAACTCGAACAACGAATTATTTGTAAGTTATGTACGATCAGCGTTTATTGGATAAAAAGTTTTATTGAATGCTCACAGAAGATTGCTTAAAAAAAGAAACTAAGGCAAAATAATTTTATTTATTATTTTATAAATTTTAATTTAAAAAAAGAAACAATTCAATATTTTTTAAAATATATTCAAATAAATTACAAATTTTGCATTTTTTTTCAAAAAAAATACCGATTTAACATTTTATTTAAAAATCACCTAAAAATAAATTAAATTTCTTTTATATTAACATAGTAGAATACATACTAGCGCACTGGAGCCCCCGCCAACGAAGTGATCTAGAATTTGAAGTGAATCTAGTAATCTTGGCAATTTTGATTGGTCGTTAACGATTACGTAAAAATTTTTCGAATCCGGTTCGAATGCTCGAAAAAGGTCCTCCAAAGGTCGAAATTCGAAACTTTTTCCTTTTCAAAATTTTCGGTGAATTTTTATCGTGTGATTTCGAGTTGATATCAATCTTTCCTGAATTAAATTCTAAACATTTTTCAATATATGGTTTGTCGAGTGAAAAATGTCTGTGGAGAACACAAAAGGTACTAGCGCACTGGGATCACTGGAACCCTTGATCTATAGATCTTCTCAGTCAAAACTTATCGTATCGATTCGAAAATGATACCAAATTCAATTCAGATAAATTCTACACATTTTTTCACACTGGGTTTGTTGTACAAATATGCTGGTTGAAAGGAAGAAATTTGTCGAAAAGGTGCCTCACCAATGATAAGAAAATTACTATCATCTCTGTAAATACTTATGCTAATGAGTCAGAATTGGTATCAATGGACTCAGAATTAAAAGCTGCCACATATTATGTATTGTGTCCTGTAGAAATATGCCTTCCTTTGAGATAATAAATTATATATGTTATTATATAATTATTATAAATAAAATACAAATCATTAATAAAATTATTTTTTAAATTTAGTTTTATACTATTAAATTCAAGAATAAAAAGCTGAACATCTTTTTGTGTAAGGATTTCCTGAGGAATACGCTTCCCTTCGATAATAATATATAATTAAATATAATTAAATTAATTATAATATGAATTATATATTAATAATTTTAAAAATTTTGATATGAATCGACTTAAATTAAAAGTGAATTAATCATACAAATATTTATCGAAAAAATGTTTGCGTTCCGGAGATAATATATGATATATATATAATGAATAATTAATTATAAAATTATAATTATAATTAAATTAATATTATCATTACATCTATAGATATTATTGTAAACTAACATAGTAATAATTATTATATCATTATTTATATTATTTATTTATCATTATTTTATTGATATATTATTTATTAATAACAATATTAAGTACTAAAGAAATGAGTTATTTAAAAACTATCTAAAATTGAGTTACTCGATGACGTCATTGCGCTTTTAAAACTTTCTATAAAATGAGTTCTCACCTGACGTCATTCGTGTTATTTCTACACTATATAATATATTTACTTACTAGTAATATTTATATTTATATTTAGTATATTTATATTATATAATATATATTAATTATATATATATATATATAATTATATATATATAATACATTTAATAATAATAATATATAAAATAATAAATATAATTTAATATATATAATTAATATAATAATAACCATAATAATATATATAAATAAAATAATAAAATATATAAAAATATATATAATTTAATAATATATAATAATAATAAGAATAATATAATAATATATACTAATAACATAGTTCTGCTTACCTAATGACGTCATCGGAGTAACTCAATTTATGAATATTTTTGCTTTACCTAAGACGTCACACGGCGTAATCAATTTTATGAATAGTTTTGCTTACCTAATGACGTCCATCGAAACAGCTTAATATCTATTCACTTAATAATAATAATATAATAAGATATAAGAATAAATATTAATAATAATAAACATAAATAATAATAATAATAAAATAATAATAATAAATAATAATATTAATAAAAATAATAATATAAAATATAATAATAAATAATATTAATAATAATAATAATAATAAATTATAATAATAATAATAATAATAATTTAATAATAATAATAATAAATAATAATAATAATAAATTAATAATAATTAAATAATAACTTTAATAATATAATATAATGTAATAATAATAATATTAGAAATTAATAATAATAATTAATAAATAATAAATTTATAATAATAATAAAATATTAAAATTAATATAATAAATATTATTAATACTAATAATATTATTAAAAATTAATAATAAAAAATTAATATATATAATAAATAATATAATAATAATTAATAATAAATAATAATAAGAATAATTACATAATAATAATTATAAATAATAATGAGATATAATAATAATAATTATAATAAAATGATAATAAATCATAATATTAATAAAAATAATATTAATATAATAATAATTAAAATTAATAATTAAATTATAAATAAAATTAATTATAATAATAATAAACTAAATTATATAATAATAATATTAAAATTAATATTATAATGATAAATAATAACAATAATATAAATAATATTAATATTAGTATAAATAGTATAATAATAACAATTATAATAAACGTAAAATTTTCCAATAAAAGATAAAAAAGTTCCAGCGTACATACTGTTTTACCTTATCAAATAACAAAAACTTATAAAAATTAAAAACTTAGATTTATAAAACAATAAAACCTATAAAATAGACCTTATAAAACTTTACACTCATAAAATACTAATTAAATTAAACATTACACATGTAAAATAATAAATGTCACTAATCAAATACAAGACGATAATTAATTTCCAAGATTTTATTTTTATACACTAACATCTGTTTTGTGAATCATTTACTGAATTGCATTTGACTGATGTATTGATACTATAAAAATAAATATATAAATTTTTGTAATATAATAAATCAAATAATTACTTTAAATGGATTGATTTTATCGTAACCCTGAGACAAAGTACTAATGTAAATGTTGATGTCCAATGCCTTGCTTATGTTTTTTACCTGCCCACAGTCTTTATCGTCATTGCTACTTAGAGCCAATAATGGACCATAAAACTAACAACTGATGATTTTTTCATTCATATTTTACAAATGATTTACCGCACTTACCTAATTTTCAATAAAAAAAGGTCAATAATATTAATTATATTAATTAACATTAACATGATAAAAATTTTGAAACAATCAAAAAAAAACAATAAAAATAATTTAAATTGGTAAGATATATTCTCTAGATTTATTTATTAGCACATTTATTGCATTTTTGGGATTTTGGCTCGTGTTTCTAATGATTTACAGGGTTTATTAGGTTTTTATAAAACCGATAGCATATTAATTACGATGGCTTACTGTATCTCTTTACATATCTAGTTCATTAGCTTACTGTAATCAATGATTTAATAAAGGATTTATTTGCTTTTTATTTACCAATGTCATTTAGTTACATTAGCTAACCTGTATCTTTTAGCAACTGAATCAAATCGGTTGCTGTGAATAATGGGCTTACTAAGCACTTCATTTGCATGGTTTAAATTGGATTATACATAACAATTTGACTTACTATTTCTATTAGCATATTGGATTATATTGAATACTAATATTGAATTGCTCGATTTTATTAAAACTTATTAATTGTAGCAGGTTTATTGTTGAGCGAATAAATGGATTAAAATTAAATGAACTGTAATGGTTTTTAAAAAGAACTAAGTGAAACGAATAAAGTTAAAAAGTAAGTGATTGGTAGATTATAATGTATAGTTTGATCATTTGTATGGGATGTAATAAATGATTTAATGAATCAAACTGTTCACATAGAGGAAACCTCTTAAAATTATACTAGTCCAAATGATATTTGTACATATCTTATTAGGTAACTTTTTAAATGTTGTAATGAAATTTTGAAATGAAATTTAAAGTAACATTTCGAATTGGATTGATTTCAAGAGAACATATAAAATTTGATAAATTTCAGAGAAAAATTTTACGGAAATTTTATTATAATAATATATATCTAATATATATATATATATAATATATATTATATATATATATATATATTATAGGCCATTAAAAATTATAAACTCAGTGTATATAGTTAAATGGAATTAAATTGATTTTCATGTTTTAAGTATAATTAGAAAATTAATTAAATTTTTAATTTCATTTTCAACTTTAATTCATATTATTTCTAACTGTAAATTTTATGTCAAGTTTTTGAAATATTAATTTTTTATTTTCTTTTTTTTTGTATTGTTCTTAAAAAATTTAATAATATTATGAAATTTCAATTTTAACTATTAATATGCAAAATAAAACTAATTCAATTAACATTGAATTTTGAATCTATTGCATTTAGTAATAGACTTTAAAAAAATAAATTAAAAAACTAATAAATTAGTAAAATATTGCTATTAAAACGGTAACAGTAACAATTCAAATTTCAAATAATTCAAAATTATACAAAATAATTCAAATAATATCTGTAATGATATATTTTTAGTATTTTTACTGTTTTTAACCGAAAATCTATTTCTCATCTTTTTTAATAAGTAAAAACTATTGAATAATAAATAGTAAAATTTCAACAATTATTATGAATTGCTTAAATTTAACGTAAAATTTGAATGCTAAATAACCTTATAATAACAAACTGCACTTATGAAATTTACTAAATAACACATGATTTTAATTACAAAGATTTTTTATTATTAATAACACGTCTTTTACAAATTAAATCCAGTCATTGATTGACATGGTTTATTGGGAGCTACAATAACAATTGGCTAAATTAAATGATTTTAAATATTGACTGTGACGGGGTTTTAAGAATGACTAAGTTAATTTAAATAAAGCGATCAAATGAAGTTTAAATAAGTAAGTGATTTGGCAGATTAATGTAATTATTTATCAATTTGTATGGGATGTAATAAGATGAATAATGACAATCAAACTATTCACTAAGAGGAAACCTCTAAAAATTATACAAGTTTTCAATGAATATTAGTGCAATGTTTTATTGCTAGTTTTAATGTTTAATGAAATTAAGATGAAATTTAAAGTAATATACGAAATTTGATTGAATTTAAGAACCCAGAAGAAAGTTTGATTAAATTTAAGGAAAAACGTTATGCGGAAATTTATGTACATAGGCCGTTAAAATCCATGAACTCAGTGAATGTAACTAATGAATTTAAATCTAATTAATTAAATTCGGTTGAAACTCCCATTGTGCTATATTATACACAATGGGCACTTTGGGCTTAATTTGATGCAGAGTGTGACTTAACCTGGATTTTTAACCGGTTTGAGAGTTTGGCCAAAGTTGAGGTTGTTGACCTTCTATTTTAATATTTGAAGGTGCATAAAGAAGGCTGCTGTAACATTTGCAATGCTTGCGATATTAAACTCGTTCTAACGTGTGTGATCTTGTAGAAGTTTCTTAAACGATTGGCGTTAGTGCTGAGAAAAATTTTAAAATTTTCCATTAAAATTTTTTTTACCCGGATAAATGAATTGGTCAGTAGCATTTAATTGATTTGAGAACATCCCTAATAATACAGTATTTTCACCGGTTTATTTTATCGTAATGGAATTTTTATCAAGTGTAATCCATTATTTTTGTTGTTTTGGTTTTACTGCCTAATAGTATTCAATATGGGCCTTCGGCCCATAGCCACTATACAGTGTTTGCCCTTTGGGCCACAAAGCGATTTAGCTCAAGGAGCAAAAACTTGCTTTTCTCCCTCAGTAAATTAATAACTATAAGGCTAAGGATGCAATAAAAAACACATAATATAGTTAGATATGAGAGAAATTTCGAAATAGAGATTCCAAAATCTATCATAATAGACTTATTTACAAGCATTTCTCCTCAACAATTTCTACCTTTAGTAATTAAAAGTTTAAGAATCGATGTTCATAATCTAACTTATTCTAAAACAGAATTACGTCTTATTCGCAGGTGGATAATTCGGATCTGATGGTTTGGCTATGTGTGTCCTTATCAGGTATTGCTGCACAAGATGGTCCAGCATTAGAACTTTAAGATTAGCTATCGATACCATGTGGCTAGTATCTGAGAGGGTTGGTTGGCATATGATGAGAAATGGGTTTAGTGTGGGTCATTCGAACCTGAACTCACTTCGTAGCTTTTCATTGCTTGCATAAGATAAAATTGACTTCAGCAAGAAGAGCCATATTTATTTTTTTGAAGTGTGAAGAGTATGTAGTGCTATCTAATAAATACAATATTTTGAATTTTGTACTTATTAGTAATACAAACTCATTTGAAGTCTAACCGAATACTAACAATTTCTTATTTTTAAAAGACAATTTTAAATTTTAATGTCAAAATAAAAAAAGAATTAAATATATTTCTGTCAGTGTCTCTACACAATCTTCCTTACCAATTTTTTTTTCACCATAATTATTATATAAATATTTTTTAATTCGTTTTTGTAAAATGTAAACAAAACATTTTTTTAAAAAAATAATTTAAATAATCTAAGGCATTGAAAAGAAATATTTTTGTTTATTAAATGTTGATGAACTATGCCTATGGTTAGTCTTCATAAGTAAGTAGTAGTAATATTGGTGGGGTGGGGGGGGTGTACTAGCAGGCAAGTAGGCCACATGTTGGCCCTTTTGCCACTCCCTAAAGTAGTGTTCTACTCCTTTTATTTCAAGTGTAGGTAATATTTCATCTAACCTAGATAGAAGAGCCAGTGAATTTCTATGGTTCCTCTCATGCTTTTTTCAAGCAATTCATACATACTTTCACTGACTTTATAGTATTAGTGAAAACTAGGAAACATCACGTGCCTCACTGTTAAACCAAACCTCCACAACACTTAAAACTACATGTCAATTATAAATGAATCTACTATGAGGGTCCTAAATTTGACTATACTGTTTTATTTAGAGTAAGGGATCTTTAACGAGATACTGACAACGCACAAGCTCGAGACCCACCGGCTTATATGTCCTTCTGAAGGACAAGGTACGCAGAATTTTTATCCCTCTCATAAAAAATCCCAGAGACCCGTGTTAGATTGAACTGACTATTAAACTCGGGAGTTCAAAATCCATTTTTCTGTGTATTGGCGCGGTACCTTAACCACTACACCACGAGTGACTCTTAATTGCTGAACATATTTTACTAGTATATTATTACATCGTAAATATAGATGAACGTTCATCATAAATTAATTAATCAATAAGAAACAAGGACTTCCTGTACGTAACGTGCCCGCAGACTTTATTTGGGCAATAATGGATAAACCCGACATAGATTTTCCTTACGTTATTTTCTTAGATACTTTTATATGTAATAAATGTATAATTATAGTATGACACAATCAGTTGACAGCGTGAGAAAATCGTGTTGAGGAGCCAATGATGTTGGCCTTTTGAAATTGTGGGTGTGGTTTAACACCCAGTACTAATCTTATTTGCTCCCTCGGATTGCACTGACTCTTAAAGTCTAGTGAAAACTAGGGACAACACGTGCCCTCTCTGTTAAACCAAACCTCCATACACGTTACCCATACTGCTAACCTCCATACTGCCTATGCCCAGTTTCATTAGGTAAGGGATCTTTTACGATGTACCTGACAACGCACAGGGCTCGAAAGATCAACTGGCTTAACGTCCTTCTGAAGACGTGGTACACAGAATTTGTATCCCCCTCATTAAAAACCCAGAGCCTGTGCTGGGATTAACTTATGACTAAATAAACTCAAAGTTTAAAGTCCATTTATTCTGTGTATTGGCGCGTACTTTAACCACTACACCAAGGGTGACTCATATGTAGTGACATATGTAGTAATAAGTATGCTGGTTTCAGGCGGTTGATGGTGATTTTCAACTTCTTTGGACTTGATAAGAATTAAAAAGAATTTTTGATCATGCCCCTACAAGTATAACATGACATATGTTAGCAAGACTGGCAGAGCATACTTTATTATTATTATTAATTGTGAGGGTAGGTGTAAAACCTTTTGCACTGCGACTTTGAGTCTTTTGTACAAGTACCCTCGTGTTCTAAGCTTATAGGAGATCCTTTTTCCTTTTATTATTTCTAAAGTTTGTGTACTAAATGGCATCTGGGTTTCATTTGCTTAGTGTGGTTTTCCAAACAACAGAAATCTCTTGTATGCTGGAGCTTCGCATCAAAGATGATGTGTGATGATGTTTCATGCGGCATTGCCACAGAGTCTAACAGACAGGCATTTCTTGAAATAAGCAGATGGTATGATATGTTTGCGTAAGTGACAATGACCAGTTATTAGCCCGTCACTATACTCAAGTTTTCTTACTTTAGCTTGAAGAGCATCATGTCAGTTTGGCGTTTGAGACCTCCTCAACATGAGTTTACTGTGCCTCAACCAGGAGCATTATTCCAGCGTGTTGTTGGATGTTTACTCTAAGCCAATTCATTCACTGCCGTCTTGACTTTCGTTTTTTCGAAAATATACCACATAACTGGTTCAGGTCTATTGGAGTTTGATTGAACCTTTCTTGCTAAATATCTGCAACCTCATTACCATCTTATACCTTATGTCCTGGAACCCATCTAACTGATCTTGTTTTCAGCAGCCAAACTGGTAAGGTTTTGTAAAACATATCCACACCAGGCTTAGAGTTAATTTGTAGGATCCCAGGGCTTTATGGCAGCTTGACTGTCAGAATAAATGAACACTGACGCTTGCTTAGTGTTTGCTTGAAGATTTACGAGAAATGCAGGTGTTAATTGAGAACACTTTCTGATGAAGATGGGCATGTTTGCCTAGAGGATAGAGATTTATTTTCAGTGTTAAATTCATACCGCCTCCACCTGATCCGCTGTACATTTTTATCAGTCTTTAAACCACAAACAGGCATTCGCTTTGGTGGACAAGGGTCTTAACACAGTTAAACTAAGTGAGAACGGTTAGATTCATAGGAGTAAGTATATGTCATGTGTCGGGAGAGTTCATATCTCAGTAATGGAGTAACGAATCAGTGTGTGTGATTAATTTCAGAGTTGTCCCCAGGTTGGATTTTTTTCCAGTTACCAGAATTTGTAACCTCCTGAGTGGTTCTCACAAATTTCTGTCTGTATGTTTGTGTGTGTTATCATCGTAGCTCCTAATATATTTAAGCTAGAGTTGAAACTTTGAACAAAAACGAATCATAAAATTTTTTTTATGACATTAAACCGAAAATTTGACTCAGCAAACGCCAAAAAATGATGCAATCGGATTAGGATTTGGCACCCATATAAGACTAACATATGTGCCAAGTTTCATTTCATCAAAATAGTGTTAAAATTGGAAATTAATCCAATTGAGTTGAAATTTGGATACAAGTGTATACCTTTGTAATTAAATAAGTACTCTAAGTATCGTTTCAATACAAACAAGTATATCTATGTTTTTGTTGGATCATTAAAGTTAATCAGTATTGAGCATGGGCAGTGCTGTATGGGTGACAGCTGAGAATGATACGGATGCATTTACTATCTAAGGAAAAGCAAAGCCAGTTCAAGGACATGCTACAGTATAGATTTAGGGAATTGTATATTCTGGATGAGTGTAAGAAATCTGATGTGATGAGGACAAGTTCTGAGGTACACTGAACCAGATTTTTTATTTTATTTTAATTATTTAAGTTGATTATTTTTGTTAACTAATTAATTTGTTTTATTAACAAAAATATTGTAAGTAATTTATAATAGTAATTAATTATTAAGTTTTTTATAACTAGCTAAATTATTGCTCATTTTTTTAATACTTTGTTTGTTAAATCTAAAGACCTAATACAAATGGAAATTATTTTTTAATTAGAATTATTGTAAGTTTTTTATTATTGCCATACTTGTAAATACAAATGTAGTCTTAAATGTTTAAGTAAGAAAGATATGAAAAAATAAAAGTTTAAACAAGTAATTATTTTAATACTTGGTTAAAGCATGAGAGGTTACATTTTGTTACTGAGGTTGGTAGCTGAAGGTACCAAAAGAAACCAACCGACCGCTAGCAAGGAAGCTAGAAAAGGAAACACAAAGAGGGACTTACATAGTTTCCATGGCAACTACAGTCTATCGTTTAGTTTAAAAATCCCTAAGGTCATAAGTATTTTGGGGATTGACCAATCAGATAAGCTGCTGCCAACCTCTTCATTAAAAAGAGAAAAAAATCCCTACCACAATAACCGCTCTGTAGGGAAAAAACCTTCTTCCCGGCAATCGTCACTTTGTTTATGGTTCTCTTTGTTTACATCGTTTTGAAAACTACTTTCAAATTAAATCTTAAAAATGATATTTTAAAATAAAACTACACAAAGAAATGTGTAAAACAATCGCCAAGAAAAATACGGGTAAAATAACCTGATTTGTTTACATATTTTTCCCGCTCCCTTCTTGCAGGGATTTTTTTCTTAAGAATCAGTGGGGGGGGGCAGTCTAAAACTGACCTGTCAAGATTTTTAAACTAAACGATTGACTGTAAAGCTATTTTACTCCCTCTAGATTTAGAACAGGAGTTAAATATCAATTTTCTCTCTCTCTACAAAATTAATAATCTGTTAATATTTTTTCTTGTGAAGGTAAAATTATTTTTAAAAGCCATCCATTATTATATACAAACCTAAAACCATAGTCCTCGCCTCGTAGAATCTCGGGTGCTATGTAGTTAGGTGTGCCGCAGAAGGTTGAAGTTGTGTCTCCTGGTCTAATCCCTTCTTTACACATTCCATAATCAGTTAATTTTATATGACCTTCGTGATCTAGTAAAACGTTATCTAATTTTAAATCCCTATAGATTATACCTGTAACATAAAAATAACATGAAAAACTGATACTTAAGGTATTTAAAGCAAATAAGTATCATTAATACTTGTATGTGTCTCCATAGTTTATTTAACATAATGAAATCTAGTCTCTTCTGTGCCCAAAACTAATTCTCAAAAAATAAATATCATTTCCAGATGATATTATCCAGATATTATATGTATATAATTTTCAGATTTTTTGGGAGGAACCCTTGGAGTTTTCTTCTTTGCTATATTTACTTGCCTTTCATTTTATTTTATTTTTTTAACAAACTATTCCATATACATTTCTGAAACAAGTTTAACAAAATTA
>JACMZG010000002.1:43335959-43376662 GCA_018340805.1 Microvelia longipes
CAAACCATTAAATTAAATCAAATCAAATACTTTTAACTATTTATACTAAAGGACTGAAGTCCTTGATTTATTAACCTAGAATAGAATCAAATACTTCTATTTCTCATTAAATATAATTAATAACTTACATAATTTCTGTACAATAGAGACAGGTCATAAGAAAAATAAAATAAAAAAATACACCTTAGTTAATATTGTAAAATTTAAAATATTCATTAATAGAATAAAAAGGATTTTGAGTGAGGATTCATTTAATTTCCTTTTTAAATTTATCAAATTCTAATTTTATGATATTTTCAGGAAGAGCATTATTTAATAATAAACAGAATATTTAAGAACAGTTAGAGTAACCAAATCAAGGAGTATAAAAACAGCAATTGAAAGATTGAACTGGTTTTCATGAGATTACTTAGACTTACTTCTGTCTAACATTACTTTCTCAAGATCAAATAAAAGCAGTAACATTCAAAAATTCACATAATTAGTAAATGGATAAGCCCATAGAGATATATACTAGAGGGAGCATAGCCTATCTTAATACATTGAGAGACCTGAAACATTTTTAGTGAGGCTCTCAGGGGCTCTGTGTAACCTCATTGAAACCTCCTCCAAGAGGGGGAAGAGGTTATAATTAATCAATTGTTTTGGGCTTCCCGCAGATTGTTTGTGTTGTGATTTGTATTTTAAACATTCTACTTTATAATTTACTGTTTTTTTGTTCTGTTTATTTGGTGATAATAATAATCGAATGTGGTCAGGTTACTTTTTCAATGTTTCAAAATTCAACCAATAGGGCCCCTCTAGTAATATATCTCTATGGATAAGCCAACCTGACAGTTCTAACACTTTGATGTGCATACTTTTGTGTTAGTTTTAACATTCCCTCATTTATACTGTAGGTATATAGAAAAAGTATTGAGCTAACAACAAAGAGACTAATACTTAGAGGAGAGAGAGAGGAGAGGAGAGAGGATATAACAACTCTTATCATTCCTTGGGTAGCTAGGTGCCGCAACTGTACATTGGTGACATCATTTTTTTTATTTTTCATAATTACAATTTAATGTTACATTAGAAACTGGGCACTAATGAGACACTAGGTATTTTAATTATTTATTGCAACATTTCACTCTTAACACAGAGCATTATCAAGCAAAACATCTAAAAAAGGAAATCAACTAATTACATATAAATTACAACAAATTACATATTCGTTATCAAGTTAACTTTGTCATAAATTCAAATAAAGGGGGTCCAATTATTTCCAATAAGGGGGTCCAATCATTTCCAATAAGGGGGTCCAATTATTTTGACCCCCTTATTGGACCCCCTTTTATTGTAATTTTTCGACAAAGTTAACTTGATAACAGATATGTAATTTGTAAGTTTTAGTTTCTCTTTTTAGCATAACTTTTTTAGTTTTTATTATTTTGAATATAATGTTAGCATATTCCATAAAGTAATTAGTTGATTTCCGTTTTCTTTTTTAGATGTTTTGCTTGATAATGCTCTGTGTTAAGAGTGAAATATTGCAATAAATAATTAAAAATACCTGGTGTCTCATAAGTGCCCAATTTCAAATGTAACATTAAATTATGGAGACCAACAGAAGAAGTAATTACAATTCAACATAAATATTTATTTGTTGTTATTTATTTATTCAACATAAATAAAACATCATTTTATTTATTTTCTACTTATATGTCATTGATACATTATCTTAACTTTTAATTTCCACTTTGGGCTCCAACTATTTATCATATTAATTCTTATACTTTTGCTTGTATTCTTCTTTTTTAATTTAATTATAACTATCTTATTTTAATTATTATACTATTTAAATTATTTCTAAATCTTATATTACTAATCTATCATCATTTTCATGTAAAAATTATTTTCCTTATTATTAAACAATTTATTCTTGTTAAACTTTTAGATATATTCAAATGTTATTTCTTTTTAGTCTATTCATATTATAATTTTAATTCTTTTTTTGTACTTAAATTTTTATAATGTATAAAAAAATTTTTTTATTTGTGTGTGCAATTTATATTTAATTTAATTTTTTCTTAATTGTTATTTTTGTAAAAAGGGTAATTTTGCCCTAATCTAATAAATAAATATTAGATTACATTTATATCCTGGTTACTTTTAAATACAAAAAAATAATGTCCTTATTAAACTGTTTTATAACTTAAATTAACTAATTTAAGTCTTAAAGCAACCTTCATCTGTATAATGAAATGAATTAAACATTTAACTCATTTGATATTCAACAACCCACAAAATTTCCCTAGTAAAATGAAACAACTTTTCATATGAAAACTAAATCATGTCACAAAACCCAAACATTTTATAACTTTAGGAGAATCAGGTTTTAATAAATTTATCGAGATAAGAGAGACAGTGATGAGTATTGCATATTTAATCATCATAATTTGACAAGGAAATGCCATCATAATAAATTTACATAAAAAAACAAAAAATCCCTTAAATATCCTTCTTAAAATGTTTTTGAAAGCAAAAATTTGCTAAAAATTGTTGATACACTTTAGGACATTTTTTCAAAAGGAAATTCAGTTTTAAGTATAAGTATTTTAAGTAAATGTATAAGTTAAGTAAAAGCTCAGTATAAATTTTAGAGCTTATTAAGTGTTAACCCTGTACAAAACCCTTTAAAGTGATTGTATTATTATTAGGCCCCTAAAGGTATCTTTTGCTTATTTTATTAGTTAATATGTTTGTATGTATGTACATTTTAACAAAAAATAAATTTAAAAGTTCCTTTTTTTGGAAACAAATTAATTACACAGAAATACTGTGTAATTATTATCGTTTGTAATTATTAGTTAAAAAAATAAAGGACTTTTGTGTAATTAATATGGTTTTATTTATTTTTTTTTATTTTGCTTCCCAAAGTTTGTTACCAGTCATTTCTACTAAAACAATAGTTTCTGTCCAAAATCGATTTAATCTGATTATTAATAGTGTTTTATTTTGTATAAGAGGTATTAATTGTAACCCATACAGTGAATTGAGCTGTGGAGTGGTGTAATAATAAATAAAAACTAACAAGTTTTTGTCTCCACACATTATTAGTTTAAAATAATAGTGCCGGCCGTTAATTAAAATGGTTAATACAACATCAGTGCTGTTGAAATGGAGGCTAGTAGTCAACTAGTAAGTTCAAAAGTAGGTACTTGACAAGTACTCACCTTTGAACACACTGGTTGACTACTATCCTCACTTTCATCAGAACTGATGATTACTGTTAACAGTCGAAAGCCAATAATATAATAATGTGTGGAGAGACAAAACAGTTGAAAGCCAATAATATAATAATGTGTGGAGAGACAAAACAGTCGAAAGCCAATAATATAATAATGTGTGGAGAGACAAAACAGTTGAAAGCCAATAATATAAAAGTGTGGAGAGACAAAAACTTCTTTTTTTTTTCTTATTTATTATTACAGCACTCCACAGCTCAATTCACTGTATTGGTTAGAATTAATACATCTTATACAAAATAGATCACGACTAATAATCTGGTTAAATCTATAATGTGTGGAGAGACAAAAACTTTTTTGTTTTTATTCATTAATTTTAACCTAGTAATAGTAGCAGTAATAGAGTGGGAGGCAGAGCTAGGCCAACTGACCTTGTAGTTGGGCACTTCTTGCTAGCCTCAATTCTTTAGTCAAGACAACCTTTACTAAGAGTCTCTTGGATAGGTCGATATATTGGAGGATATCTCTCCAACTATAAGAAGAAAGGTCATCTTCATTCAAGAAGCCAAATCCAAATAAGCAGGTATGGAGAGAAGTACAAGCCTCATACTCTATAAGCAGGTGAAAGGCTGTCTCTTCACTTTATCCATACATAGGATAGTTGCCTGACTTTATAACTAAACTGTTAAAATGTTTTACAACAGACTGTGGCCGGTCATTACACTGACTAAGTTTGTTTTTAAATTTAATTTTTTTTAAAGATTAGCTTGAATTCTAATCAAAATAACCCATTACTTATTAACTATTATTATTAATTTTTCTGAGTAAATGTTCTTTTAGAGAAATTGTAATTTCTAAAACAGATAAATATATTATTACAGTTGATTAAACTATACTTCATCTGATAAATAATATGATCCATCTTTAAAATGAACTCACATCTAAAATAGCCTCACAATTTACAATATCATACCTCATCATCAGTAACCAACGCTTTTTTGATAACTTTCATGGCATAAATCCTTCCTGTTTTCTTTAATTCAACCATTAATACTTTAGCGTAAGATCCTCTTCCGATGACTTTGATGAGTTCAAAATCGTTGAGGGAATACTGTCTCTGTGTACCAGGCTCCAAACTTTCGTCAACTTTAGATGGATCCTCGATTGGGACAGATTCAGACATCAATTCTAAAGGTGGTTCTGGGAAATCTTTAGAGTCAGTTATCAATTCCGATGTTGGTGTGCCTGAAAAAATTTTTCAAAACAAAAAATAATACTTATGTTTGAATAATTTAAAGTTGCATAAAATAAACTACTTGAAATAATTTTAGAAACACATTTGTTAATCATCTTACACTTAAATTCAGCTTATTTTTACAAATATAACTGATAATAAAAGCAAAATTGAAGAATGGAGACAGCAAAAATAGTTACAAAGAAAGAAAACAACAATAAATAAGTAAAATAAACTCAAGAGAGAATTAAAAGCTGAGTTGGTCCTATGGGTCAACTTTAAATTCCAAGATAAACATCTTGAGCTAATAACTCCCTCAAGTAACTTCACTCTTTCAGCCCATTAAGGTACAATACCTTAGCTATTGTAATTAATTAAAAAAATATATTATTAATTTCAACAAGTGTAAACTTTCAGAAATAAAAAAAATTATCTATTTATAAAAACATTTATTGTAGGTAAAAGAAAATGACAGACACAATAAATTATAAAATCAAATCCTTAAATAATTTAAATCTTAAATTGAGATAACTATAAATAGAATAAAAACAGAAAATAAAGGGTCATTCTATGTCAAATCAACACACCTTTTTTACTTTGATTCTTTATGGTATTGTATACTATAATTGTATACTATACTATAGTATTGTATACTATACTATGGTATTGTATACAATCTATGGTATTGTATACTACTATGGTATTGTATACTATACTATGGTATTGTATACTATACTATGGTATTGTATACTATACTATGGTATTGTATACAATACTATGGTATTGTATACAATACTATGGTATTGTATACAATACTATGGTATTGTATACAATACTATGGTATTGTATACTATATTATGGTATTGTATACTATACTACATTAAAATATTCTACACGAAGGAACATAGTTTAACTTTTTTTTAATGGAAAAATAATTTTAAAAGATGATAGTTATAAAAATTATGCATTTAAAAGAATACATGTAAATAATAATTTCTAATAAAACCCAGTAATCATGTCCATCATAAATAATAAAATTAAAAAAATTAATGATAAGCAGCAAAGGTAAACACATATTTTTCTGTACTTCACAATTATTGCCTTGAAGTGGGGGAAGAGGAAAACTCTTCTCCATATTCTTCTTATTACTTTATCCAACTTAATTATAACCAAAGTAATTATTATTAAAAATATTTATTGAATCAGACATTTTGTCTTAGATATGATGCATAACGGCTAACTAAAGTGATTAATAAATTAATTTAGCCAATCGTTGTAGTCATTACGCTATATGACTAGATATTGTGCACAATATCTAATTGATTACGATGGCTGTAACATATATAAGACTATAATGAAAGCTTTATCGATCAAATATAAAGTTTTATAATTTAAAGAACTTGAATGCATTAATAACTGTCATCAGAATAGAGCTACACCCTAGCTTATTTTAAGCTAAAGGTTAAAATAGGATAAAATAATATTTTATAATAAGACCTTTAACTATTGATTTTACAATTTACCACAAATTAAATTGAGATAAATTATAAAATATCATCTCTGCCACATAGATGTTTAAAATAGATACGAGCTAAACATTCTTTGATGTAAGTCAAATGTAAAACCACATTTAAGAGCCTTGATTGTAGAAAATTGGACCAACTAATGCTTAAGAACTAACATAAACCACTCTAAAATATTTCAAATCGCAGTAATTATCAGACAAATTATAAGCAATTTTAAATAAAAACTTAAAAAAATATAAAAAATTAAAAGGAATTAATTTAAACGTGTTTTTGCTGGAAAATCCATTCAAAATGGATTCCAGAAATCCCAATTCTCTCGAACTCTCTAAAAAATTAAAGAAGACAGACTACAATTGAAAAAAAGGATAATTTATATTGATTCAGAACAAAAACTTTAACCTTTTGACTCCTTATAAGCATTTTTTTTCAAATTACCTAAAAATTATCATATAATTTCAACCTATAATTTAATACATATATAAAAAAGCTGTGGTTTACAAGAGATAAACCAAAACGAGATATTTGCAGATACAAGTTTTTCAAAAGTGTAAGAGTTTATACACTTTAAAGAGACTAGTGTGAAGTATGTCCTAAGGGTATAACACCTCTGGAGTCTAGCCGTTCTCTTAGACAAAGTTATAAATCTGCAAGTTGATTTTATATGTCAATGACTAGTATCAAAGTGAGAAAATATTAAAAAAGCAATATTCCTTGAAAACTTAATACTTTTTCTTAAATATAAGTTTTTAACTTTTAAACCCAATTTTTCTCTAACAGTAGGATTTGAAAATTTTCAAAAATCAAAATATACTAGTTCATGTTTTGAATGAGGATTATTCAGGAATCCTCCCTCATCCTAGCATAACTTAGATCTACGTAACACCTTAGCCCAACTATATCTCTCTAGGGTCCTCTTCTTCAAATATACCGTACCAGTTAATATTGAAACTTACTATACTTTAATATCTCTGCAGTATAAATTTTAAACAATAAATTAACCAAGTTAAGGTTTAAAATACTTAATATTAAATAAAGGTTTCCTAAAGAAGTCAAATTATATTCTCTTATTTTATCATTTAAAAAATATTATGAGAAAAACAAACTTTTTGAAAACTAAAAAAAAATCATAATTTTATTTAATTTATGAGTCATAAAAAAACTTTAAACATTCAAACAACTTTGAAAAAAAATTAAGTAATTTTGTTGCTTTTAAATAAATTTTTAAAATATATCAAATTATGATTTTTTAAAAAAATTTTCCTTGTCTTAGACAAAAATAAATAGCACAATAGTAAAGTCTAAAAGTAATGTAACAACTTTTAGAGGAAACCTCAAATAACTACTTTAATATTCATAATATACACAAGAAAGAGCAATACAAGCCAAAAATTCTATCTCTAAACAATTTTAAAATCTAAACTTTTGTTTGAAATTGATTTATCACAAATTAAACAAAAATTCTTTTGTTTCATTTATCTCTGCATGTAATTACATTCATGTTTCCTTGTTATGAAATAAATTAAGCTAAATAAAATTTAAAATAATAATCAAATTAATTAATAAAATAAATAATCATTCCTCTACATCTATAAAAGTCAATTCCCTTAATAAGGCGCGGTCGAATATCTACAGCCTTCTAGAACGTTGAATCACCAACAAACTTTTTTTTCAAAATTTTCAGTAATTAGCGGGATTTGTGATAAATGAAGCCTATTTCCGTAATCTGCACGCCCTTCTGGTTAATCTCAAAGAGTATTTACATTCACTCAACGATTTATTTTTAATCTAACTTGGTACATACATAACTACTGTTAGACGTCAATGTTAACAAATATGACACGTCAAAATATAACACAAAATATTGACGTCTAACAGTAGTTATGTGTGTACCAAGTTAGATTAAAAATAAATCGTCGAGTGAATGTAAATACTCTTTAAGATTAACCAAAAGAGCGTGCAGATCACGGAAATAGGCTTCATTTATCACAAATCCGGCCAATTACTGAAAATTTTGAAAAAAAAGTTATAAAAAAAGTTTGTTGGTGATCCAACGTTCTAGAAGGCCGTGGATATTCGACCGCGCCTTATCAAGCGTTCTCAAACTTTGTCATCCAACATAAAATTTGCTGTACCGCCTATATATTAAGGGTGGCTTGACAGAACTTTTGATGTACCAGCAATATATTAAGGGTGGCTTGACAGAACTTTTGATGTACCACCTATATATTAAGGGTGGCTTGACAGAACTTTTGATGTACCACCTAGATATTAAGGGTGCCTGGGCATAAAATTGTTCCATCGTCATTCCTTGGAGAATATTTTACCTCATCTTAATTATACCACTTTCATGTCTAGAACAATTATTCACACTTTGGTTATATTTTGTAAATATAAAATAGAATCAACTAAGTACTTACTTATGGAGGGTGGAGTGTCACCATTAGAATCATCCTTAATAATTGGCTCAACAGCCTCATTGCTACATGAATTCTGTACAAGTTTATGACATTTCTTATGGACAAGAAGTTTGCATTGAATGCATTTAAATCCTTGCCTCCCCAGACCCCAGATCCTGTCTTGACAGTATGCACAGAATGCTCTCTGAAAATAATCAAATAATACAAATATATTATTCCTGGTTGTTCTGTTCATTGAGTCAACACAAGAGGCATCATCAATTTGTAAACAGAATATTTTTTTTATTTGTGGGTTCATTTGTGGTACACAACATAAGGTCATAAAGTTGTAAAACAGAATTTTGGTAAAGATTTTATTATCGTGTGAGGATAGAGTGTTTAAAGGATTTCATTTGTCTGTGAGGATAGACTATCTGTGTTTAGAAGAGTTTAGTTGTCTGTGAGGATAGAGTATATGTCTTTAGAGGATTTTAGTTGTTTGTGAGGATAGAATATCTGTCTTTGAAGGATTTTAGTTGTCTGTGAGGATAGAGTATATGATTTTTAAAGAATTTTAGTTGTCTGTGAGGATAGAGTATATGTTTTTTAAAGGATTTTAGTTGTCTGTGAGGATAGAGTATAAGTTTTTTAAGGATTTTAGTTGTCTGTGAGGATAGAGTATAGTTTTTTAAAGGATTTTAGTAGTCTGTGAGGATAGGTATATGTTTTTAAGGATTTTAGTAGTCTGTGAGGATAGAGTATAAGTTTTTTAAGGATTTTAGTTGTCTGTGAGGATAGAGTATATGGTTTTTAAAGGATTTTAGTAGTCTGTGAGGATAGAGTATATGTTTTTAAGGATTTTAGTTGTCTGTGAGGATAGATTATCCGTTTTTTAAAGGATTTTAGTTGTCTGAGAGGATAGAATATATGTTTTTTGAGGATTTTAGTTCCATGTGAGGATAGTTTATATGTGTTTAGAGGTTTTTTTTTAGTAGTGTTTAGTATGGGTTCTATGAAATGTTCCAATGACATTTACCACATACAGATTACCATGTGCCTGTTTTGTTTTATCAAAATACAAACTAAAAAACAAAAAGATCAATAGTATTAAGTTAGTTAACAGTACTTATTTTAGTACCAGTTAGTACTAAGTAGTACCAATATTTAGATTGGAGCGAGTGCACAATAAACTAATTAATATGTTATAAGATGAGGTTGTGTCCTATAGGGTGGTAATAAAAAACGACGATTATTGTGACGTTTCGGCTATGAAGCCATTATCAAACAATTGAGAAAAGGTAGACCTCTTAAAAAGAGTCATAGTCAGAAAGTAAAAAAGCTAATAAAAAACTACTGAAAACATCTCCATCACCTCTTTATTGCACAGTTCTGTGTTAAAAATTAAAATAAAGTTGGTGAAGAGTAAGAATCGAAAAAAGCTGTAGAAAGACATAGTAGAAGCAAGAAATAAATAAGAGACTATACCAAGAGAAAGTAAGAAAAGAAAATAACTAGAAAACTGACAGTTTTCTAGTTATTTTCTTTTAGCCGAAACGTCACATTAATCGTAGTTTTTTATTACCACCCTATAGGACACAACCTCATCTTAAATCATTGAAAAAGGGTGCAAGAATAATATTATTACTAATTAATATGACAATTTTTAGCAAATAATTGATACAAATTATTTTCTTAATGAATAAAATTGATTATTATGAAACACTTTACATAAAAGGTTTTAAAAAAATTATGGGGGATGGAGATTTGAAATAACAAACAGTCATTTCAAAACTTGGTAATTCTATCCCAATCCAGCAGAAAAAAGGCTGTTTGTGGCAAATAGGTGGTTGGAAATAATATAACAAACCTGAGTTTTACCAAATTTGTATAAATAGATGCTTAAGGTTATTTGGATGCCGGATGTAGGGAGAGGGGACAAGAAGAATAGCTTTACTTTTTCAATTTGAACCAACTTTCAAAGGGAGAATAAGTTGTTTATTTCATTTTTTCATTAAATTAAATAATAAATAAACCCTTTTTACAGAAACCACCTTATTAACAAATAATTAACAGTAATTTGCAGATTATTTTTTATAAGGAGTGGCAAATTTCCTTTGTTGTCAATGGCAAATAACCAATTTTAATCTTTCTAAATAACATTAAATCTCCTTTTGATCTACATAATAAAAATAATATAAAACAACAGTATATTGGGGATTTTTTTAATCAATTTATACAACTTTCTCCAACAAAAATTTGTTTGCAATAAGTATCTTGAACAATTACTGAACTTGGAGTAAGGAAAAATTGATTTTTTTAATTAAAATGGAAAAGATAGTTATGAACCAAGAAAGTTGATGCTTTTCTCAAAAATAAATTAATCATCATCTCTCTTTAAAATTTAATTATCTTTGGGAAAGAAATTTCCACAAATTTTCCTTTTTTAGGATGGGATCCTAAAAAAGAAAAAATCTAGTAGGATTAATGACTTTTAGAAAATACTTAAAATAATGTAAGTAAAATTGAAGGAAAACAAAATAAAAAAAAATAAGTTCAAGACCATATCACCGATGTATACTGACCACATGAATTTTATAATTATCTTTGCAATATGTCCCAGTACGCAGTGCTGGCTAATGAAGGGGACTAATTAAAAAAAATGCTTCAACCTAAACACTTATTTTGGTTTGTAGCCTCAGAAACAATATATGTGACCACAAAGGAACAGCAACCAGTGGCGGATTGAGCCAAAAAAGGCAAAAGAGAGTTTGACCTAAAAGGCCCAAAACTACATTTCAAGGGGCCATTTGGGCCCCTTGAAATCTAGAAGGGTGGGAAGGGTCCTATAATGCTTTAGATTTAGGTAATAATAACATATTAAGAATTTTCGGACTTCAGGGAATATGATAATTACCAATCTGAAAGTTTTATAATGGCAAGGCACAATTTCACCAAGAAGTCATTTAGACCATGTAATTTAGGACCAGTAATTTAGAAAATAAAGAAAAAAAACTTTTAAAAATTTATTATTGTTTTTTTTTTTTTTTTTTTTTTTTTTTACGCTTTAACCCGTAGGGTCATTTAGCGTTTTCCCCTCACTCAAATCTCACTCAACATTTTAGCCCCTGAGTTTGTGCACATCCAATCATCCAGGAAGCCCCCCCTCTGTACATGGTAGCACATATAACCAGTTCACAGTGTGTCTAGTTCATCCAGCCCGACCAGACTCTATCCAAACTCACTGCTCTGGCTAGTGTCTGCGACTAGTTCACCGTGTGCCTAGTTCATCTAGACCAGCTAGACTCTGGCTAGGCTCACCGCTCTGGCTGGTGCCGACTACTAGTTCACTGTGTGCTTGTTTCATCTAGTCTTACTAGCTCCTCTGATCACATTAGTCTCACTTGACCTCGTCCTTCCAGTCTCACCAATCTCATCAGTTCCACTAGCATCACCAGACTCTAAGCTAGGCTCACCGCTCTGGCCAGTCCAGCGCCACCCGACAAAGGACCCAGCACCCAGATGTCAGCGTGCACAAACTCATTCTATAGCCCTGACCTGAAAGTCAAAGCTCCGCAGTGCTATTAGGAGACATCTGTCTTCAAGAACCGAGCACTTTGTTCCTAGTCACTTTCACTGACTAAGTTTTCGGACATACAAAGGCTCAGTATATCTTTCCGACCTTCATCTCCCCCAGCCCGCAGAACATTAACTTTTCGTGAGCTGGAGACAACGGAAACGTGGATCCAGACTTGTCTCAGATGAAACTAGATCCAACCCCGCATTTGCGTATTAGTAGCCAAGGAAACCACGTAAAACCCTGGCTGGGTTGGCCGGCCTTGAATTCAAGACCTCCTGAGTGTACGGTACAAGGGATAACCTCATATTGAGGTCCTCCCCCGGCTGGATTTGAACCCTCGACCTCCAGGTCGAAAGGCGAGCGCTCTACCACTGAGCTACCGGACTCGGTTTTTATTATTGTTGTTATTGACAAAGATGTTCTCTCAATTAAAACAAATATTTTGCATTTATAAGAAATTGTTTTTTTTGCTACTTGATGATGCCCTGATGGAAGGGGGCAGAATATAGTCTGTTAGGAGAGTAACCTAGATGTTTCTTATTCCCTGAAATGACTTTATTCCCTGAAATGCCCTTATTCCCTGAAATGCCCTTATTCCCTGAAATGACCTTATTCCCTGAAATGCCCTAGTTATTTCATATAAACAAATACTTAAGTACTTTAAAACATTTGTCTTTAGGAGCTCTTTCAGCCCTACCTCAGAGTATTGGGCCTCTTTGATTCTGGTGTTGTGATATATTACATAATTATAACAAATAAATATATTTATACATCTAAAGCTTAATATTATTCAATATGTTTATAACTTTTTTTAAATTTTCATTGTTTCTTCTTTAAATTTAATTTTGGTTGAGGGGCCCAAGGAAGGCTGCTGCCCTTGCCCAAAATGGCCAGTCCGTCCCTGACTGCAGCCGTATAGAGTTCTTTGCATTATATTGTCATAAATTAAGAATACAAGGTCTTGCTGACCAACAAAATTTGGGATGGATGTAAGACCTTACATACTTAGTGTATGACCTGTAAAAAAGTTAACAGTAGAACAAATTCCTCAGAAAAGAAAACAAAGGAATGAAAAGAACCCAATAACATTAACTTATCTACCTTCACTAAATCATTTAACATTAGGACACCCTATGCCTTCCAAGATACAATATTGATTAACCAAAGAGACTAAAACTATTAGAGGAAGTACAGAACCCCATTAACACAGTGATAAGGGGTCTGGAAGTGAGACAGTTTCCATAGGTGCCGTGACTGTACTTACCTCTACTATAGTCTTCCTAGAGAGAGACTAGATACTCCCCACCCCTCTACAACTCCTATTGTAGCATGCACTCTACTAACGACAGACATTTTTCAGTGATGCCACATTAAACCACTTTATTCAAAACTAACAATTATAGAATACATGCAATAGATAATAATTAAAACTTATTTTAAATTCATTTTACTCGATTTAAAACAAAATAGTCAAAAAATAATGTAATATTTACGTGAAATTGTAATTATTAGGAAAAATAAAAAAAAATGGCGTCACCAATGTACCGTTACGGCACCTAGCTACCCAATGAATGATAAGAGCTGTTGTATCCTCCCTCTAATAGTTTCAGTCTCTTTGTGATTAACTTACCAAGAGAGGAAAGTCATTAATAACCATTCAAAAGTAGTAATTAATTTAAATTAATTAGTACTAGAAGTTACTTTATACTCAGGAGTACTAATTAACTCTCCTGATGTAAGATTTTCCTTTTGAAGGGAGAAAATAAAATAAAATAAACACCAACTTTTAATACACCAAATGTTTTATAACACTTATCTTTTTATTCTTTTGGGGTAACAAATAATTTTTACACTGTTTAACATGTTACTTAAATTCAAAATTCATTGATATCGACGGTGTTATCTATGATTGATATAAATGTTTACTTTTTCAAGAAATCAATCAAACTTATAAATAAAATGGACAAAATAAATTAATTAATTTTAAAATTTGAATAACTGGCTCTGAACATAGATTTTTCAATTTATAAAGCTGAGATTTGTAATCAAATAAACTTTTTATCATTTATTTTAAATTATTCATATTGATTGTTCTTGTTCATTGTTTTATTAAAACAAATATGCCAAGCAATTTATTAGTTATTTTGATTTTGTTAAATTGATGCTTTGAGTTTTAATATTATGTTTTTAACTTTAAACTAATATTATATTTGAATTACATTTATTGTTGCCATATTTGGTAAACAGAAATGAAATCGTAAATTCTTAAGTGAATTTATACTTGAAAATCTTTAAATTAAGTAAAAAAGTTGATTTTAAACATTTTTGCCACATTGGTAAACATAAATGTAGTTGTAAATGCCTAAGTGAATTTATACTCAAACGACTAAGCAAAAAAGTAAATTCTTTAAATTATGTCACATAATTGATGGTTAAAATATTAAAAATTCTGTTACAGAAGGTTTGCAAGCAGGGTGAATTTTTCTTTGAATAGCAAGCTTTCTTGCTTATCAATCCAATTTTTGCTAAAGTTTTCGGTATATTTTTAAAAACCTGAGTAGTAGCGTCACAACTTGTTGCTTAGTTTCGGTAATTTATTTAACAAAGAATTAAAAAAACTTGTTTTTAATGACAGTTTTAAATGACTGCAGTATTTATGTTAATGAAACAAATGAATTAGTTAACAAAAACAATTAACATGAATAATTAAAACGAAATGAAAAAGTTTACTTTTGCCAGGGTAAACTTTTGAAATAGAATTATCAAAATTCTTTGTTTATTAATTCAAAGAATTAATAATTCAAAATTTTACGTCAATTAATTTTTAAAATAAAAATAAAAACCTAAAAAAAGCTGACCTCACAGTTTTGTAGCATGACTAAGCAAACAGCTGTTATACTTAATTTTTCATTATAATATCAAAATTAATTTATTTTCTTTGATTCATTCACAAGTTTGATTGATTTCTGAACAAGTAAACATTTTTATTAACCATAGATAACACTAATCAAGGAGCTTTTAAATTTAATTGAAGAAGCAAACCACATAAGATATTATTTACGGTCCAAAAATCAAAACATAATTTTGATAAAGTATACCACCATTTTAAAACTAGCTGTTTGTTATTATACTATATTCTTACTTCTGTACTTCCGTTGGAGAAATAAGTAATTAACTCCCTCCGCTTGGCCATTCAGAGATAACTGAATGGTTCTCTAGGCAAGTTTTGGGAACCTACTAAATGAGTCCCTCGGCAAGCCTTGGAAACCTAATAAATAAGTTCCTCAGCGAGCGCCTCGGGCTTTTTTAAATATATGATTCTTTTGGCTTTGGCCACAGGAAGCAACTTCACTGCCCAGGGAGCAAAAACTTACTTTTCTCCCTTGGTAAGTTAATAAATGTTTCAATGACGTTATAAAATGTCATCAACAACTCAGCAAACATTTCTTAAAGTTATTATAAAACATGGAAAAATAATCCAATCTATCAGAAATTTGGCTCGGCATGCATTTAGTCCTATGTAAGTGTGGTTCTCAACTTTTTTTCACTAGTCCCTTACTTTTAGATTCTTGAATTTTATACCCCCCCCCCCTCCTCCAATTGAAGAGGAGACAATGTACTCAAATATATTAATTAAAGAGGATCATCGTTACCAATTGTGAGACAGTGAGAAAAACAATTGAACATTCTATTAATTAAATGCTCCAGTAAGTTATAAACTAACTCGAACTCTATCAAATGATTAGTTTTATGAAAGTAAGATTTCCCTTTCAAATATGCTGTTCATCACTCTTGTTTTAGCATGTGAGTACCAAACTGACCTTTATAAGGCTCCATTACAAGTGCAGGTATTAATCTTGATGCATTAGCAAAAAAAAACCTTTGTGTCATGATCATACATGACATCTACAGGCCTGTAGCCAGCCAAAACTTGTATAGGGGAGGGGGGGGGGGACAAAACTTATCCATAGAGGGGCAATATTCACACACCTATAACAGACTTCCAGAGACAACTACTTTGTCAGAGGGGGCAAAATTTTTCCCAGGGGGCAATGCCCCCCTCTTGCCCCTACCTGGCTACAAGCCTATACATCTATGATCTACATTTGAAATATTATCTGCCTCTTTTTATTTAATATGAAAAATAAATTTTTAGTCTTTGCTCCTATATTGCCCATTTACAACTCATTGTCCCCTTGGGGGGCCCCCTAAATCTCATTACTCCAAGATATCGCCCACATTCAGAACCACTGCTATATATGATAAAAAAGATTCTTATAAGAAAATTATAAGTTATAAAATTATGCTAAACTAAATTGTTTTGGAATTTCATAAGAGAACGATAAAAACGAAGAGAACAAAGAACGATAAAAACATTTATCATGAGATAAAAAAAAAGTTTAATAATGAAATATTTAATGATTATATAATGTCAGAAACAGAAGGAAGTATTTTAGACAAAAATAGAATGCTTCATAATTGTTTAGTAAATAGAAAGACTTGTGATAGTCATATTAAAAATATATTATTTAAGTTTACAAGGAAAAAATTAATTTAATTTATTGTGCGATGCAGATGGGATTTTCCTTAGTTATCACAATTAAAAAAAAAGTTTTAATCCTTAATATTTATAAATAATTGGATGGATGGAAGGATTTCAAAATATATTATTAAAAAATGGAATTTAGGAGCTTAAAAATACCTCACTTTTCGCTTTATTAAATACCTTACTTAAGATGATACAAATTTAATCAAATATTTGTTCAAAGAATTTGTAAAATTTTTAAAAAGAATTAATTACGTCAACCTTTAATTTTAAAATTTAACCAGTATTAATAATAATAAAATAAGAAACAAAGATAGGGTACGGGGTGGTACTTCGTTAATTTATTTATTATTTATTTATTTATTTTGAACAATATTACAGATATTAGATATTAATAATTCACAAAAATTAAACCATAAATATACATGGTTACTTTGCATATTCTGTTAATACTTGAAAATTCAAAATTTTAAACATTTGTCCCCCTTTAAATTTAATAGATAACACAGATAATATTTATACGGAGCATGTGAAAAAAAATGTATTTTAGGTAGGGTTGCTACCTAAAATACATTTTGGTAAAGTAAATGCTAAAGATAGCATTACTCTGGTCTCGATATGTCCAACCTCAGAATTATTAGGAAACAAAATTTCTAGAGTGTTAATTAAAGCTTCAGAAAATTATTTCATTAGTTAGATATTCAATAATTAAATATAAAAACTAGGTTTCTATGTTTACAAAAGCCAAACAGATAATCAAATAATAAATTTCTTTCTATATTCTTTAATTATATGTTTGGCTTTCATATTATGTTTTCTAAATTTAATTATTTTATGGCAAAATTTCATAACTTAAACCGATTTAAACAAACTTTATCATATAAATTTTTAGTGTCGCATCAATAAATGCATATGTTTGCCGATCATTTATAAGCTGAATTTTATGCAGCAATCAAATTTTTACAATTAGATGTTTATGTTTTACAGTATTTGACGAAATGCCATACATTAGGAAACAGTTAAAAGTTATAATCTGTCAAAGTTTGAAAATTCAAAAGTCAATATTTTCAAAATGGTGCACAATATACTAAACTACAATCAAAAAATTCTTAGAATAGTCTAAAATAGTAAAATACTATCACCTTGATAACAAAGAAATATTAAAACATACTTATGAGACAAGACCTCAACTAACTAACTTTGTTTGCAAAACTTAGAGGAAACAGAGACATACATCATATCTTGAACCATTAGACTATAATCATTTACCAATTAATATACAAAGAAAGTCAATCCATGGATATATTTAAGAAACTTTTTAATCAATACCTTCTAGACCATTATTTTAATGAAAGTATCTAAAGAATTGCATTAAAGTAATATATAAACCAAGTAGGGAAACAAATGCAATATCCGTCAGACCTGGCCTGTAGTTCACATTTTGTCCATCAGGGAGTTGGCTCAAATATTCCTATGAGCGTGGCCATTTTGTTTCACCCAAGTAAATGTGAACAAACTATTTACAGTACTCAACATTTTCGTTTTTATTATATTTATTTGTACAATTTAGTGTAAAATGTTAATAATTTGTGTTAGAAATACGTTTTTTCACATCCGATAAAGGTTTAAAAGCGAATCTTTAAATGCTCTATGCTTGTTTAAATTACTTAAAACGAGCGGCTAATTAAACTTTTTTTCGGGTGCACTACTTAACTTAGTACATTTTTAAGTGATATTTGTTGTTTTCCTTTCAAATATTAATTATAATTAGTAATTTAATAACTTTAACCAAACATTTTTGAATATAATAAAAGCAATCGTAATTTTAAGTAATATTTATTTAAGGCAATATATTGTTGTCTGTATGTCCTTCAAAATTTTAATAAAAACATTTAGTTTACCTTCACTATAATTTCTCTTTTTCTTTAACTAATTTATTTATTTAACAATTTTTTCACAGAATTTAATACAAAATCGTTAAACTATCACGTACATATTAAAGTAAGAAAACACGATAAAAAGTAAAATTCACCTAATGTTATCAGGGTTGCCAATAAAACTAACTAAAAAACATAATTCCTAAGAGTCGCATGTACAGTTATTCCAAGCCAGCAATCAGCTGATCACGCATGTCTGAATTTTTGTACACAGGTTAGTATATGAGTTTCCCTACTTGGTTTATACAGGGTGACTTACTCTTAATGGGACAAAATAAAAATCTTGATTCTATGGACCAGGATGAACAAAAAATGTCATGTAAGCATAGGGTCGATTCTCAATAGTTCTCTAGAAAAATCGATATATCGAATTATTCGATACTTTACTATCTAATTCTCTAAAACGATCTACAACTTGAAAACTACTAAAGCTAAAGAGATGCGGTTTTCACTATTCTCAAGGACATTAAATTCCCTTTAAAATGGTATACTTTATGTCGCAATCATCACAATTAAACTTTAATTTATTTGCATTTAAAATAAAAAAAATTATTAGTACTAAAAATATAAAAAAATTTAAATGCCAAAATCTTCGATATTTTTTCACTCATAGTTGAAACCTATAAATCTTAAAAACAGCCTCATTCCATACCCTTTAAAATGATATAACATAATCTATGGCTTGTTTTTAATTTTAACCGAGATATTCTTAAAAAACTTGATGTAAGTCGCTTAGATTCTAAATTATTCACTATGTAAACAAAGACATTAACATTTAAATTATTTCAATTTGATTTACAAAATAAACTTTATTTTATTAGTTATAACTATATTATTAATTATTCTATGTTTTGTTAATCATAGAAAATAATCAACCCCTTCCCTCCACTCCCATATAGCTTAAAAAACTTAATTTAAGTCTCTTATAATAAAACAAATGCAACAAAAACATTTCTTGAAGAATTTTGTTGAAAGAATACAAAGTAATAGGTATATTTATACATAATTAAATAATAAATAAATAATTAACTTTTTACTGCAAGGGGAATTAAATATCATTCTTCTTGTAAATCATAAGAGAGATTCAAATCATCCTCCTTCAACTCTAATACATAGTCTACATCTTCAGTAGACTATGTAGCTACCCTGATTGTGTAGCTTTTTTAATTTGTGCTGCTGTTATTGCAGCTCTTGACTCATGCACTTTTAGCATCAGGTCATCTCGATTTTGTGGGGTTTGCCTGTATACTTCATCTTTCATTGCGCCCTAAAGAAAAAAATCTAGAGGTGTAAGATTAGAAGATCTCGGAGGCCAGGCTATTGGTCCCTCTCGTCCAATCCAGCGATTGGGATAATTTTTATTTAGCCCCACAAAATTGAGATAACCTGATGCTAAAAGTGCATGAGTCAAGAGGAAGATTTGAATCTTTCTTATGATTTACAAGAAGAATGATATTTAATTCTTCTTGCAGTAAAAAGTTAATTATTTATTTATTATTTAATTATGTATAAATATACCTATTACTTTGTATTCTTTCAACAAAATTCTTCAAGAAATGTTTTTGTTGCATTTGTTTTATTATAAGAGACTTAAATTAAGTTTTTTAAGCTATATGGGAGTGGAGGGAAGGGGTTGATTATTTTCTATGATTAACAAAACATATAATAATTAATAATATAGTTATAACTAATAAAATAAAGTTTATTTTGTAAATCAAATTGAAATAATTTAAATGTTAATGTCTTTGTTTACATAGTGAATAATTTAGAATCTAAGCGACTTACATCAAGTTTTTTAAGAATATCTCGGTTAAAATTAAAAACAAGCCATAGATTATGTTATATCATTTTAAAGGGTATGGAATGAGGCTGTTTTTAAGATTTGTAGGTTTCAACTATGAGTGAAAAAATATCGAAGATTTTGGCATTTAAATTTTTTTATATTTTTAGTACTAATAATTTTTTTTATTTTAAATGCAAATAAATTAAAGTTTAATTGTGATGATTGCGACATAAAGTATACCATTTTAAAGGGAATTTAATGTCCTTGAGAGTAGTGAAAACCGCATCTCTTTAGCTTTAGTAGTTTTCAAGTTGTAGATCGTTTTAGAGAATTAGATAGTAAAGTATCGAATAATTCGATATATCGATTTTTCTAGAGAACTATTGAGAATCGACCCTATGCTTACATGACATTTTTTGTTCATCCTGGTCCATAGAATCAAGATTTTTATTTTGTCCCAATAAGAGTAAGTCACCCTGTATATTACAAAAAAAATTATATATTAAAAAATTATATATTATATATTTTTATATATTAAGAAAAATTTGATATACCAAACAACAAAAGATATGTTTTAAATGAATAATCAAAATATAACCTAACTATAACATAAAGAATCATTTTAAATATGTCACAGGAGTAATTTAAAATTGAAAATAGGAGTATTTTTATTATACTCCTTTGTAAGATTGTTGCAATATTAAACTAGGGACTATTCTAAAGTAATATACATAGAAATATATGAAAAATATTTTATAAATAATTAATGCACACTATTTTGAGACAGGATTCTTGCTCAAGGAATTTTAACTCCAACCGAGAGCCCTCACCAAATTATTAATTCAACATAAATATATTTGTACAATATGTAGTAAAAAAAATCAAACATTGTAAAAAAATTAATATTTATTTGTTTTTTTTTCTTTTTGGTGAAATAAACAATTTTAATATTATTATATCAAAATAAAATTTGGTCAATAGCTTCACCTCTTAATTTTAAGATGTTTGATTTTAATGCATTTTTAAAATTGTTGTCGACAGTAAAATAGCTTCTCATGGTCTAAATATTTCTACCAGGCAGCTCAACAAGACCTTAAGACTGATTTTTGAGACAAGTAATAATTAAGTAACATTCTTTATTACAGTCTATCGTTTAGTTTAAAAATCCCCAAGGTCATAAGTATTTTAGTGATTGACCAATCAGAGAAGTCACTGCCAACCCCTCACTAAAAAAGTGAAAAAAATCCCTACCACCACAACCTCTGTAGGGAAAAAACCTTCTTCAATCGTTCACTTTGTTTATGGGTTTTCTTTAGTTTACATCGTTTTGAAAACTACTTTCAACTAATCTTAAAAATGATATTTTAAAACAAAACTATACAAAAGAAATGTAAAAAAAAACATCACCAAGAAAATACCGGTAAAATAACCTGATTTGTTTACATAGGTTTTCCCGCTCCCTTCTTGTAGGGAATTTTTTTCGTAAGAACCGGCAGTGCCTAAACTGAGCTGTCAAGATTTTTAAAGTAGTCAATAAAGTGTAAGTAATCTTAGTATTAATTAAGTAACATACTTAGTAATAATAAAGTACTTAACTATTACTTTCCCTCACCTACTACTGTAGATATAAAGAGAAAGTATTGTATTCTCCCTAAAAATCCAAAAACAAGGTTTCATCACAATCATAAGTTTCAGGTATTTACATGTGGAGTTGAGCTCTTTTCATCGTGCTGCCTGTCTGTGTCAGACATAACTCCCACAGTGCTTATGCTAGAGAGTTGAAACTTATTGTGATATTTTAGATATAAAATATTAAAAAAATATCATTACGAGCCAACACTTTGCTCATAAATAAGAATAAGAATGCTTTATTTAAACATACAAATTTACAGGAATAGTTAATGACAGAATATGCAATAAAGCCTCAACTCCAGGGTCAAGGAGACCATTAGGAGGAGAATTACATTTTCATTTCATTTTGCTCTCTAATTTATTATTTACTATACTTAATATCTGCATATATATACACTCACACAAAACACACACACACACACACACACACACACACACACATATATATATATATATATATATATATATATATATATATATATATATATATATATATATGTGCTACCAATGCTATACCACGCACTGACTGAATCAGTTTTAAACTACTGTATCCTAGCTTGGGGAAGTGCTGCGAGCACTTACCTTAAAGATGCGGAAGTCGCTCAAAAAGCAGTTTTAAAATAGCACTTAAAAAACCTGTGTTGTATTCCTCAAAACAAATTTTTAAAGACTTTAATGTATTACCTGTGGAACAATTATTCAAAAAAGCTGTTATAATAAAATATTATCAAAATGAAAACAAACAAACACTACACCATACTTACCTGACAAGAACACAACAGACTAACTATGTACTAACACCTTTATGTAAGACTGATAAGAAACAAAAACACCCAATATACCTAGGACCACTTTACTACAACCAACTACCTAACTCTCTACAACTATTCAAAATATTAACACATTTAAAAAAAAAATCAAAACCTACTTACTGGACCAATATCTACTCACAAGACTAACTAACTACTTGACTCGAAGAATAACCTGATAACCACTTGAATTTATTTATATATAGATAATAATGTAAAATAAGAAAAAAAAGGATAAAAAAAAATTCTATAAAAATATAAATATAAGATATGGAGAAGAAACTCGAGGCAGAGCCCTCGCTCTAGATGAGCTTTACATCTACTGAGGGCTCTGGCAGTTAAAACAATTAAAAAAAGTTAATCTGAAAAATATGTTTTGTGTGAAAATTATCTATATATATATATATATATATATATATATATATATATAATATATATATATATATATATTATATATATTATATATATATATATATAATATATATATATATATATATATATATATATATAAATAATATAAATATATATATATATATAATATGGTTTGTATGTTTATGTTTATTTTTATTTTAATTTTACATGGAAACTGAGCTAACGAGGTTGGAAGATGAAGAGAGGAGGTAATTTATGGGGGGGGGGGCATACAATACAATACAATACAATACAATTATATTTACTTATTATAAATGTTTACAGTTTTTTATTTTAAACATTTTTAATTATCACACTTGTAAGTCAGCCTGACGGCTGTGGTTCCTCATGTGAGGTTTTTTGGAGTTTTCGCAGTTTCTCAATTATAATATTACACAATAAAAATATAAAATTAATTAATTCTATGTCTTTGATTTCTTTAAACTATTGATGATTTATTATAACAAACAGGAACAAACATTTATTTAAACTAAACTTTTTTTAAAATTTAACATTTACAAAATATTCAGGACAAAGTAAAACAACAAAAATTTTTAACTGTTTAAAACATGGTTACATAAAAATACATTATCATGCATTATTTTAATTAATTTTACTCTTTTTATTATTATTATTCTTATTATTTATCTCACAAAATTTTATTCTATCATTTATTTAATTATCTATTTTAATATTATCATTTTACTACCTATTTAAATTATTATATATATTATTATTATATTAATTTATTTTGTTATAATTTTAATTCATTTACATTTTATATTTATTCAATAAGTTATTTAATATTTTACATGTGAAAACAGTTTTATAAAACTTTTTTTTTTTTTTTTTTTTTTTTTTTTTTTTTTTTTTTTTTTTTTTTCTAAACCTTTGTTAGGAAGTTGGTAAATAAACTTGAATATATATTTGAGAAATTCTTTTCCACTCTGCTCTCTGTTGGGCTATCCTTATCCAGGTAACTTTATCATCACAGACAGTTTTAAAATCGTCCTCCCATTTCCTTTTGGCTTTCCTTGCTTTCTAGTGAATTCCTAGGACACCATTCTAAAAGGGGGGGGGGGGGATTATACTTTTTAATTAATAATGCTTTAATTTAATTAGTTTCATATGAGTTGGCAAGCTCTAAACAAATTGTGAAATGCACTGAACAATAAAGCATTAATTGTTTTATTAAAGTGATTTTCTTGCTTTATAAATAGATTATAATGAAACAACTTCAACAAGAATAGTAACCTTTACAGCTGAATGGTATAATCTAAAATGGTACAAAAGAACTATGACCGAATTCATATGAAATTGCGTCACAACTTTATAACAAATTAACAACGTTATTTATATTAACACAAGTGGACACATTTTTATCTCATAAAAGGGACGTTACAACATGAAATGACTTTTTACATTGTTTATAACACAACCTGGAGAGAATGCTTTAAAATGGAAATTCTTACAAAAGAACAAACTTTTCTGAAAGACAAAGAACTATAAATATTCATGAAAATACCTTAATAACATTTTAAAAGAAGTATTTTTTTAAATTTAATTTAAAAGTTAAAGGAAAAGAACCTCAGAAATAGTATTGCTTTAATAATAAGTCATGAATAGGAAACAGGTGTAGTTGTAAATTATAAGAATAATTTAAATTTATGATAAAATGGGAAATGCTTAATAGTTTTTAAAAAAATTAAAAAATTGGCACAGGTTTTAAAACTCCAGAATTTTTCTCCAGCTTTTGTATTTAAAAATGTGTTGGCAATCCTATCAATATTTTTTCAAATAAAATATGGCACCGGATACCTAAAACTACCACATACGCTATTACATGAGATAGGCTGCCAAGTATGACCCCAAGTATTTTTTTAATCTGGTGATCCTATAATAGCAATCCCCATATTAACTTACAAAATCATATTATTATCCTATTAATTAATAAAATTACTTTTCCTCATTTATACCGTAGGTATACAGGAAAAGTATCGTGAATTATCCGTTTCAGGTGTCTTTAAGGTCTCCTGAGTGATTTTCACAAAGTTGTCTGTCTGTATGTGTGTTTGTGGGTGTAAGTGTTTGTGTGTGTCTGTTACCATCGTAGCTCCTAGCTTATTTATGCTAGAGATTGAAACTTTGTATAAAAATCAGTCTACAGCTGTAGTGGTGCTATTCGGAAAATATTTTTCTAAGATGTCTTTAACTCGCAATAATGACTCAGAAAAATGTCAAAAAATCATAAAACACGGAAAAATTATGCAATCGGATTGAGATTTGACACGCATGTGACTATGTCTAGACTAACATATTTGCCAAGTTTCATCTCATTATTAGCATTAGTTCAATTTTTATCAAATGACTTAAAAATGGGAAAATAATCCAATTGAGTTGAAATACTGTACAAGCGTACAGTACAACAAGTATATCCATGATTTTGTTGGATCATGCAAGTTAAGCAGCATTGAGTGTGGTTAGTGCTGTATGGGTAACCGCTGAGAATGAAATGGATGTATTTACTATCAGGGGACGCTAGTCCCAAAACGTGTTGCAGTATAAATTTTACAACTTTTACATTCTGAGGATGAGCAGAGCGAGTCCGAATCAGGGATAATAAGTGTAGCGAATCCGATGTTATGATGAAAAGTTCCGAGGTTTATTATTAATTGTGAGGGTAGATGTAAAACCTTTTGCACTGCGACTTTGAGTCAAATGTACAAGTACCCTCGTGTTCTTAAGCTTATAGGAGATCCTTTCCTTTTATTATAGACCAAGAGCCCAGGGGTGTTTTGTTAATAAAAAGTGTAATGGCTGGAACCGGTCTCAATTTTTCGTAAATACCTTCCTGAACAAGGATCTGCAATTCTGCCGACTCGTATCGGATGGGCGTCCCAGGCAGAACGCACTTTACAGGTCAAATTTACCACCCAAGTTAACAAACAGTGTAATGGCTGGAACCAGTCTCAATTTTTCGTAAATACCTTCCTGAACAAGGATCCGCAATTCTGCCGACTCGTATCGGATAGGTGTCCCAGGCAGAACCTTTGACCCCTAAAGTGCGTTCTGCCTGGAACACCCATCCGATACGAGTCGGCAGAATTGCAGATCCTTGTTCAGGAAGGTATTTACAAAAAATTGAGACCGGTTCCAGCCATTACACTTTTTATTAACAAAACACCCCTGGGCTCTTGGACATTATTTCTAAAAGTTTGTGTACTAAGTTGACAACTGGGTTATCAATTCTTCTTGAGTTGTTGTGGCTTCTCCAAACAACAGAAATCTCTTGTATGCTAGGGCTTTGCATTCAAAGATGATGTGAGATGATGTTTCAGGGAATTGGCCACGGAGTCTTTTCCAAGGTGCCCCGTACCCAATTTTTTGTCTTTAAAGTACTTAAAGATAAGGCGCGGTCGAAAATCCACGGCCTTCTAGAACGTTGGATCACCAACAAACTTTTTTCAAAATTTTCAGTAATTAGCCGGATTTGTGATAAATGAAGCCTATTTCCGTAATCTGCACGCTCTTTTGGTTAATCTCAAAGAGTATTTACATTCACTCAACGATTTATTTTTAATCTAACTTGGTACATACATAACTACTGTTAGACGTCAATGTCAACAAATATGACATGTCAAAATATAACACAAAATATTGACGTCTAACAGTAGTTATGTATGTACCAAGTTAGATTAAAAATAAATCGTTGAGTGAATGTAAATACTCTTTGAGATTAACCAAAAGAGCGTGCAGATTACGGAAATAGGCTTCATTTAGCACGAATCCGGCTAATTACTGAAAATTTTGAAAAAAAAGTTATAAAAAAAGTTTGTTGGTGATCCAACGTTCTAGAAAGTCGTGGATATTCGACCGCGCCTTATAACCAATAATGCCACTAGGGCAGGCGACAATAAAACAAGGTACCTATACTAAAATAACAAATCAATATAAATGAAACAAAAAATATATATAAACCTATAAATTAAAATATATAAGAAAAAGCTAATAAAGAACTCATTGCTTAAAGAGAAACAATAATAAAACTCAATGATATACTCTGTTCATAAGAAGAGATTTTCGAACACTAAATTTGTTGTAACGTTATTAGCTCCATTTATCAAAAGTCTGGCATAAGAAAAATTTTGTTAAGTACAAAGTAAATAAAATTCTTGTATCTGGCAAAATGTACAACAGATATAACTGCTAAAGTCTCGTATCTTCCTCATTCTTTACTACTGTTTACTTTGGAAGTAAAAATAACTTGTAAAATATGTTAATAGTCAGGTAAAAAAAAACAATTATTTTCACAATGTTTTTTAACAAAAAATATGCAAGATTATAATGACAACAAAATAAGTATTGTATTTATTGATTTATTATTTAGTTTTATAAATATTGACTGACATATCTCAGTTAAATTTCAGAGTTATTAGTTGTATAGTAAAGTATTTCTACAGTAAAAAAGGGAGATAAAGTCTATGAAGTAGAGTTAATATTAAGCTAAAATAAATATGAGGTAATTAAAAAAGATTTATAACGGTAATGTTTTTGAGAACTAGTTCTTTCTGTAATAAGACTTAGTTATTGGTTAGCTTAGCCCATACTTCATTATTTTGTGTTACAGATAATGTACGTAAGGAAAATAATTTCTTTTTCATACCAAAGGAAAATAGAGCAGAAATAAAAAAAGGAAATATTAAAATACTTAAAACTATTTAAAATGTGGAATAACTTTAAGATTTAATTGCTAACAAATGACATAGGTAAAAAAAACCACCATGAGCACTTAAAATAAAATTAATTATTATTGGAGTAAAGTCATGTAAAACTTTAACAGTGGTTTTAACTGGTCACTAAGTTAAACATGGCGCTAAAAAATTTGATTGGCTTAGGGTGATTGTTATCTCATCTGTCAAAGGTAGAAGAAGAAGGAAGTAGGCAATCTTGCCATATAGGCAGTAATGGGATTCAATTTTTTTGTGCCAACCAAGGGCGCTTGCAAGCAGAGACCCCCACCCACACGCCTATAAAAAGGTTTTTATAGAAGTAAAACAAATATATAAATACAAAATGCTAGCATAATCCGGTATATAATTATTTATTAAACATTTTTCTTTAAGTAGTACCGGATTAAAATGATATAATTATGCAAATGATTCTATATAGTCCAAGAGCCCATGTTATCATGGGCTCATAATCATAAAATCAGACATATTATATCAAACCATAGGTATTATAAAGTTGTTCTAGAGAAAGAGAGTAGCACAGCTCTCATAAATGATGATTTATGGTTTGACATATAATTCTAAAAAATGGGTAATAACTTAAATTTCATAAAAATATGAATTTTTTAAAGGCTACTGCTCAGGTTATTAAATATAGCAAAAATTGAATTGATAGGCAAGAAAGTGCGCATTAAAAAGAAAATTCTCCCGACTTATGGACTTCCGCAAAAAATTATAAGTTTCTAACTTAAGTACTGCAAATAAGACGATAAAAAATTACCAAAAAAAAGGTACCAAGATTCCTATCTCCGGTACCTTGGAACCCTATCTCTGAGTAGTCTTATCGATTCTGGACCAGTTTTGTTAAGTTCAGCACTCCAAAAAAAACTTTGGAAATGACACCCTACTCAAAAATTATTTTTTACTGATAGTTTTTTGGTTTTCTGTTTTTTTACATGTTTTTTTTGACATCTTGGTCACTTAAAGTCGTCATATTCTACTCTAGCTCGTTCACTTCATTGCTCCGAAAATCATATGTAAGGACCTTTTATCTGGGGAAAAATAATAATCTTGAATTTTAACGATTTTTGAAAATTTTGCTGACTCAGCAAACCAGGTTACTATATTATATACTATATTAAACACTTTAGTAGTTGTATTAATTTTTTCAGAAATAATTTTGTCTAATAATTTTCATAATGGTTCTTTATCTTTACTATTAGAATCATCAACACACTTCATATGAGCATTGGCAGAAAATTCCCTACTTATTTTTTCCATAACGATGCCTGTGGCATGGTTTTGCTACTTCCTGCAGCTCCTACAGTGCAATTTCTCCATTCAGATTGAGGGAGTTTGAGATGGAGCAAAACGCCTGCAGAATATTTCAGCAGAAATGCTTCATATTGCTGTTCAGTCCAACATTCAGGCAAATCGTATTTATTGCTAGCGGAGCTACAAATATTGCATATACCAGGCAACTTTTTCAGATCATTACAGGTGATTTCGTTATTATTTTCTTTTGCAAAAAATCGCTTTTAGCTATCTTTCTTTTACTTTATTTTAATAAGTTTAAGTTTAAACACAAAAAATTGAACATTTCTCATACCTTGATAACGTCTAAAAAGAAACTAAAAAGTTTTATTAAATAAGATTCTTTTCAAAACTTTTTATCAGCAACCCCCAAGATGGGGTAGCTTGTTGTTATTCCTAATAAGGAATACAAAACATTGATAAGATTATGTAGATAAAAGTCATGTTTTCAAGATGCCGAAATATCTAGGTGGGTTTTACAAAAGGAGATAAGGAGTTGTTAATAAATTTAAAAAATCCATACTTTACATCTTATCGAAATATTAGAATAAAAACACCTAATCAACATAATTTTACAATGTCTTGTTTCAAATTATAACAATATTTTTTTATATTTATTCTTTTAAATCTTTTATATAGCTGGATGAACTCGGATAAGTAAGCTGGTTTGGTGAACCAGCAGAATCTCATCACTGCATATAGTTTTATATTATCTGTGGGTGCGACACTTAAAATTATATGAAAAAGTTTGTTTAAATCAGATAAAATCATGATAATTTACCGCATAAAATTGATAAACGGTTAATTTTGTTTTTCTCAACTTTGTCTCAAATGCCAAAACCGTACTTAACTCCCTCTGTAAGCCTAGAGAACCAACTAATTTCAATCCCTCATCCTGGGGGATTTGGGATCAAATAAATCTTAAGTAAGGAAAACTTTTTTCCCTTACTTGTTAAATAAATGCTTACAACCATTGCTTAAATTTCTTCAATGACTTTATAACTAATGGAAGAATTAGCTACCGTCAATACTTGCTATTGGATATGAATATCCCCTATTTTATTACCATTAATTTACTTTTAGATTAAACTAAATATCTCTCACAATTAATTAAAAAATTAAAAATCTTACCCTATTAAAACGTTTGGCTTGAAATATGTGTCCATTGATCCTATACAATTTTCTCCATCTCCTCGCACCTCTCCTGTATATACTTCCTATAATCAAACCCGCAATACATGTCATTATACACCACTATATCAATGAATGTCTTTACAAAAGTAAATATATATTTTAACACTATAATTTTATCATTTAATGAACCAAAACAAAAAATTTAGTACTTCAAAGTATAAATATACAACTTAAATTATAAATAACTAAATTATAAATAATAAAACTAAATTTATAAAAAACTTTAAATAAATAAATATTTCAGATATTATTAGGTTTAAATTTTATAACTAGATTTTGGAGATAAATTGTAGAGTTAATTAATTGTAAACGTATTTGTTAAATTTTAGAATTATTTACACATTTTAATATTATTTTAGATTTCAGATAATTATATTATATTTAATACTAAAATTTATCTAAGGGTCGATTTATTATATTATTTTTTAGTATCAAAAAGATTAACTCAGTGTTAAGTTAGAACAATTTAAAAAAAATTGGAAAAAATGTTTTTCTAAACAAAGAAAATGTTTAACATAAATTAATGAATTACTAAAAGCTGTCTTAGCATTAACTGAAGCAACTAAATTTTTATTTTGTTTTGATAAGATTAAATATCAGCACATCATTAAGTACAAAGATCAATTTAAAAATAAATAATTTAAGATAATAAGTAAATAAAAGAGAAATAAAAAAATAAACAAATATTTTATTTAAAATGAACATATCAAATGAAAAATACAATAAATCATGATTTGAGATTTTTCACTGAAAGGGACACAAAATAAATCAAAAACTTGCCCATGAATAGAAGAATAAAAATCCATGTTTCAATTTTATAGTTTGAAAAACTCATAATTTATTTTTGATCAAGCACTGTTAAAAGGTATTGAGTACAAAAAAACTGATCAGAAGCTTTAGAATTAATTAATTATAGAAATTAATAACTACTTTATAATAAATTAACACTCCATAATAAAAGCATCTTTTTAAGGGACTCTTTTTTAGTTTATAATTAAATTTTACTAATTATATTGGGATATAATTTAAATAAAAGTGAAAAACACATAAGAAAAATATTTCCTAAACACAACACTGTAATTGCTGACTAAACATTGCTTATTTTAGTAAGATGAAAGAATAGAGTAAGCAATTTTCATTCAAAGTGAAGATCCATAAAATTACATCATAAGGTATATATACTGCACTGGTAGTATATGTACTTATATTCATTCCAATTTTAAATATTAAAAAAAATACAGTAAAAGTTTTAATCAGTTAACAACATGTCAAATTAATTAGGGAAGGAATTTTATTGGTTCATTCTGATCCAACCTTATTAAAGGAATCAGCATTTACTAATGAAATTTTTTCCCTCATTGATTTTCTGTGTGTAGTCAATTGATTAAAACCAGAAATATTACTATAAGCGAATTAAGGACCTTAAAAAATTATTTTTTTTTTTAATTTTGATAAAAATAATGGAAATAAAAAATTAAGACTTTTTAGAAGTATTTTAATAGGCTGATGATTGGATTTCAGGCCTGATTTTATTTGACACAATTTAAGCTGAGTTCTATATTATAGTGATAATATAGTTAATTAATTCTTAGGCTTCTGAGAAAAAGTTTTATTTGTGAATTAAGATTTAATGTACTGTGAGTTTAATGAGGAAAGAATAATAATGAAGACAGCAGTCCTAGTTTTTGTTAGTTTAATTTATTACATCAGAGCTTTCGCACAATCATCATTTCATTTATTATTTTTATTATTTATAATTATTATAATTATCACAATCAGAGTTTTATTTGTATTCAATACCTTTTAACAGTGCTTGATAAAAAATAAATTATGAGTTTTTCACAGTGAACCTAAAATAAAGGTTCAACTGTGTTTCTATTTTACTACACAAGTGTTTGAAACAGGATACAAAATGGGCATATATTATAAGTGTCACCTTAAATTTTTGAGATTTAATTAGAACACATAAAGACACATATATTTCAATAAATTTAAGCCCCATTATACCAGATAGGCCCTAATTTATGGCAGTTCGCTAAACAAACTATCAAAGACTTTAGTAAAGCATGGACCAAATAATTGTTTTTTGCTAAACAAACTATCAATGACTTACGTAGAACTTTAGTAAACATGGAAAAAATAATAGTTTTTTGTTAAGCAAACTATCAAATACTTTGAAGAACTAAGGTGAGCGTTAATGGAGTTCATCTTAATAAAAGAAGAAGAAGTCTCTCCACAAAAATATATTCTTAATAGCAAAGCGCTTTCAACCTAACAAGAGGTCATCATCAGTGCTAGTCGTTGAATAAAGAAGAGGGTGATAGATGAGTCTTATAGATCAGATATCAAAGATAGACTCATCTAACTTTGATATCTGATCTGTAAGACTCATCTATCACCCTCTTCTTTATTCAACGGCTAGCACTGATGATGACCTCTTGTTAGGTTGAAAGCGCTTTGCTATTAAGAATATATTTTTGTGGAGAGACTTCTTTCTCTTTTATCAAGTACTTTAGTAAATCATGGATAAAACATGGAAAAATAATTGCTTTCTGTTAAAAAATTATTGAAGACTTTAGTAAAAAATGGAACAAATAATTGCTTTTTTTCAAGAACAATGAGCAAAGCATCAATATTTCTCAAATTATTCTCTGTATTGCATTAACAGCAAAATTATATTTTGTTATAATGGTACAGAAATTTAAAATGAGAATCCCCCTATATTATTCTTGTTTTTATACCTAACAAACTCAATTTTTAAAACCCTTGTGTGTGTTATCATTATTTGAAAATTTAAAGCTGCTTTAAACCTAAATATAAATGTATTTTTATTAAAACACATCTTTGCTTTCATTTAAAAGACTACATAAATCAATCGTTAAAATTAAAATTTAAGCACTAAATAAAATTCTCCTTCTTTATTTCCTAATCATTTGATAAAATATGTTAATAAATTGAAAGAATTTATTGTCGCTAGTTTAACTATTTACATATGTAGTTATAAATAGTATTAACTTAGTGAACAATAAATATATTTGTGTTAAAACTCCGGTAATCTAAAGACAAAACCCTAAAATTTGAGGATAAAATGTGTTGTTTTTGTTGAGGGAGGGATGCGGGGTCGGGTAGAAAAGTTTTTTGTTATTCATGAGTCCCACAAGGAATCATTAATCCTGTTTAGAAAACTTTCTGTTGGGGAATTTTCCAGAGAAACTCCAGACAACGAGACTCACTGGACTTACTAACTATTCATTTTGACTCTCTTTTTATTTTATTTAACTTTTTATTTTACCTTTAATTTGAACATATTAAAAAAGTTAAAATTGTAGAATAAAATGTTTAACAATGACTGGCACATTAAGAGTTATAATATAATGGTAAATGGAACCACTACTATCTTAATGTTGGCAGAGATAATTTTTAAAAGAACACATCAAGAACCATATCATCCCCATATTTTTAGGGATTTATGTTGGTGCGCCTGAAAATTTAAATATAATTTTTTGTTATTATTTTTAGTATTAGTCTCCATTGAAACTAAACCTAAGCCATCCCAACCAATTAAAATACTAATCATATTTGGTCTCATAATTAATATGACATTGAAAGAATAAATATTAAAACTAAATATAAATATCGAATTTTATTTATATCATCTATTACAATATTTTCCCACCACTAATTATTATATTTAACTATGCATTATTTATTTATCTATTCATCTTCTACTGGTGAGTCTATTTATCCAAACAATATTCTGGGACTGATTCTCGATTCAAAGAGATAGTTGCACGGTTGGCTGTATCAATGGTGGGTAAACAAAAGGGTGATCAAATTTTGTTTTATCATAGGATTAGCATTGGAGATGATCAAAATTCTTATTTTGTTTATTAATTATTTCATGATAAACGAGTTAAAATTAATAGTATAAACATCAGTGCAATAAAACTTGTCAATACATCATGAATAAATATTTAGATTATTCCTGGATTTTTAAACATAGAATCAGGCTCATCACTGTAGGCTTAGATTTGTTGGTTTTTAAATAACTGGTTGTAAAAAGTATTTCAATTAACTGACAACAAGCTGATTTTCACCATTATTGTGTTTTTATTTTATTTATTGTTAATAATTTGATTTACTATCAAAAATACTTAATGACTTTATAATCACACTCTTTAATTTTTTTTGTTTTAATTGGTTATTACGAGTGTTTAAATTAACTCATTAAATGAGATAGTTTTCAACATTTGTGATAACCAATTTTTGTTATCTTTTGGTCTTGTAGTAAATAAATATATCCAGGTCATTAAAAACCAACAAATCTAAGCCTACAGCGATGAGCCTGATTCTATGTTTAAAAATCCAGGAATAATCTAAATATTAATAAAGATAAATAATATAATAATAATAATAATAAAAATAAAGCAATAAAAAGAGATTATGAGAGTTTGAGCAAACTAAAATAATTAAAAAATAAAATTAATTACAATAAATAAAATAAAAATACAATAGTGTGATTTTCACCTTCTTATCAGCTTATTAAAAAATGGTGACAATCCATTTAAAAGGGGGTTTCCAAATTAGTTTAGTCCAAATTACTAGAGTTTAAACACCCTAGAATGGATTAAATTAAATCACTTTTAAGAAAAAAATAAGGTAAACCATCAGAAATAAGAAAAAACTAAGGAAACCTCATACAAATTTTAACGTTAATCATCCCTTTGTTATCAATTTCTTATCAGTGATGGTGGGGCTGCCACAAAGCTTTGAATCCCAAATATCTTCATTCTTAGGATTCCTAAGGATAGATTAGGGAATCTAAATATCTATAGTCTATCGTTTAGTTTAAAAATCCCCAATGTCATATGTATTTTGGGGATTGACCAATCAGTAGATTGAGAAACCTCTCACTTAAAAAGAGAAAAAAAATCCCTACCACAATAACAGCTGTAGGGAAAAAACATTCTTCCCGGCAATCGTTCACTTTGTTTGTGGTTCATCTTTTGATTAAATCTTTTTGAAAACTACTTTCAAATTAATCATAAAAATGATATTTTAAAATAAAACTACACAAAAGAAATGTAAAAAACATTGCCAAGAAAATGGTGAAATCGGTTATGTTACGGGTAAAATAACCTGATTTGTTTACATGGTTTTTTCCTGCTCCCTTCTTGCAGGGATTTTTTTTCTTAAGAATCAGTGGTGTATAAACTGACCTGTCAAGATTTTTAAACTAAACGATAGACTGTAAGATAAAATGTAATGAAAGTAACTTACGGTCTTCTCCCTGACAGGGCATTCCAGGAGCCGGAGGTGCATTGGGAAATACTGAAACACAACCAAACAAATCATAAGATAAATTAAAAGAAAAAAAATTATCGCTAACTAACTAACAAACAGTTAATATCCAAGATTATTATTACAGAATGTTGGAATAGCAAAATGTATGGAAAAATATTCAAAGGGAAATAAATTTCTATTTTAGCAAATTTCAAAAGGAAAATTGTACTAATGGAATAGGAGAGTCAAGGAGAGGAGGAGCTGTTTTTCTGAAAGAAGGGGCCTATTGATAAAGAATATATATATATATATATATATATATATATATATATATATATATATATATATATATATATATATATAGTTTGGAAACTTTGCATTTCTTTTATAACCATTAATTTCTTTTACAAACCAAAAAAAGAAGTTAACTCTGCTAAATCCTTTCAAATATTATCATAGAAATTAAAATTATACTGCAAAAAATGGTTAAATACCACCCAGTGTAAATTATTTTACAAAAGATTTTAAATTTTGAAAACTATTTATTTTCCTTAAACGTACAAAAGGAAAGTGGTGCAATGCTGAGAATACTTAGAAATCTTTTCATATCATTTTTATATTATAATCTTGTTTCCATTTTTATGATTAATGGTGAAAAAACTTAACTGGATTTGGTCGGATTATATTCAGATTTAAGCAAGGGGTTTGGTAGTTTGAGTCGGAAGGTTTTAGCAATATTTTCTTTATGATTAATTTCTTCACAGACATATCTTGACAGGAATTATTGATAAGTGGGGAATTTCTAAGCCTTGTTCTTATTCTTGTGTCGTTATAAGGAAATCCCTCTTAATAAATGATGTTACAGATATTGATTAAACTTGATGTTTGATTAAATATTTTATCGCTCGTATTTTTCAGTCAAGCATATTTTATGTTTAAAGATAAGAAAGTTTAAGTAGAATAGCTGAAAGTGGTAGATAACATTCAACACATCACTAGAACAAATAATTATTGCCTTAAAAGAAAAATAACTTTGTCAATTGAGTTTCTTTATAAATCTTAATTTATTTCTATAATCTTTTTTCCATTTTTTTTTTATATTTTCAATTGTTTATTTACCTTAATTAATCAAGCTAACTGATACAGCATCAGTATTTATACTTGACCTTTGACACCACAGAGGTCTGAGGTTCACATCCCAAGTAACGCTCACAGTTTATATAAGATTATTATATTTAAATAAATGTTGCCACTCCCACCTGAGGTTGTTCCCACAGGACTTATCCCTAATGAGCCGAAAGATTCTATATGGACATAAGTATTATTATTATCTTGATTCATTTGAATTGTGTAACTTATTGCTCTCCTATTTTTTTATAATAGAAGGGACATAAATCTAAAAGAGTTATATCCCTTCTTAGATCCATATCTCATATTTCACTTTTCTCATTTGCACTCTCCTCACACAATTTAGCCCCAATTCATCAAATGTCATTGTTTCATAAGGATCCAAAAAATTAAAAAAATATGTGTGGATGCATAAGACATTTTATTTAAAATACTTAAAAAACTAAACAACTCACCCAATTAGGATGAAACTTAACACAAAATAAATTTTATTCAGTAAAAATATTTACAAGTTTTTAAAAAAAAATTGAAATATTTAAATAAAAACAAGGCCTTCTACAAAGTAAAACAAGCTGTCAATCATGGAATAAGACTTCCCTACCAATTGACATAACAATTATATAACAAGAATACAAGAAAATTTTATTACAAGTTAATAATAATTCTTAATTCTATTAAGATAAGTTAAGTAATCCTTAATGCTTGTAATTTTATTACAAGAATAAAAAGATTCTTATATGCAAGGAAAGTCTATACCAGAAATTATTATGCAAAAAAATGCCCATTCATTTTTCATCTATAAACATGTTAATATTTCGAGAACGGTGCTAGCCACAGATATGGTTGAAGCCCCTTCATATTAAGAAAACTTCAAAACATCATTAAAAACACTTTGATTTGAACAAATATTTTGTTGATTCTATAAAAGATTATATTTACACCATTTTGATAAGCCATGTTTGATTAACCCCCAAAATCTTCTTATAGGATTTAATTTTAGAGCACAGTTCCATAAAAAAATTGGATAAGGCTTTTAAGCAGTAGGGTGATAACAATATGAGCACACCCATACATCTCAACACCAAATTCTTTTTCAATTTTCAAAAAAGTTGGTGTTAAGTTTTTTGCTAAGGCAATGAGTCCCTCGCTGGTTTTAATTTTTTTTATTATAGAATAGAATAGCCATTTATTAGAAAAAAAACATTAAAATTTAAGAAATAAAAGTTTACTAATCAGCTGTAGCTAAGGTAACATAAAGTACGCTAAGTAAAGTTTTTATTTTTCCTTTACTTTTTATTTATTTATTTATTTTTTATTACTGGGGGTATAAAACAGCATTAGACCACTCAGGTGGGTCCTTAGTGCAAACTCGAAAAGTACAAGGAAGCCCTCAAGTTCACTTTACCCCCTGAACAAGTCTACTGACTCGCAGAAAGTTATTAACTTGTTGAGGGGTAGTTCTACAAGCGCTTCTATAGGAACGCTGGCCAGACCAAAGGTCAGCCAGCTAAGATGCAGGATAAGTGTTTAGTATACGTGAAGGAGTTTCCACGCCCTCCTCACACAGCCTGCATTTCCCATCAGGTTTAAATGGCGTTTGAGCCGACAATGATTAGTAAGAACACCAGTTATTATTTATTTATTTTTTTATTTATTTATTTTTATTTATTTATTTATTGAATAGCTTAACAAAAAGGTTCAATATGTCAACTATACAATGAAAAAGTACATATATACAATCAAATAACAATAACATTAAAATAACAATAACAAAAACTAATCTATTATCCTAATAAATTAAAATAGAATACAATGAAATGAAAAATTTAAGATAAATATTCTTTTAGGCTGTAATAAGCTTTGTCGACTAGAAATGCTTTTATCGCTTTGATTCTGGCCTTAGTAGTTAAAATACTTTTTATATTGCTTGGCAAGTTATTATAATAACGAATGCTGATGTTTAGCGGAGAAGATCTAAATAATTCAGTCCTACATTGAGGAAGACAGTTTTTGATTTTATTTTTAGTATCAAAATGATGCAGACTATCATGAGTGATGAACTGATCTGGATTTGTGATGATATATTTACAAGCTTCTAATATGAAAATTGAGTACAGGGTGAGTATTTTATATTTTTGAAACAACAGTTTTGCTGACCTACAAGGATCTACTCCATAGATTGTTCTTATTATTCTTTTTTGTATTATAAACACTCTATTAGCTTGTATTAAGTGGCAGGGACTTCTTTTCAGGGCTAAAATACACTAGATAAGCCTCAATAGGTGGTCCTTCGATAACCAGCTTGGACTGTCTCATCCCAGTAGAATGATTCTACAGGTTTCTAAAGTCTCTTTGCATAGAGTCCTTAAGAGCTGTCTTTATAAAACAGCGAGCAACACCTACTACAGTTTCTGGAGTAGAGGGAATTAAACTGGACCCCAGCCATAGAAAGGAAGCAAAATTAACAAAGTTTTTCTGAGGTTAATAATAAGTACATATATAGAGCATGTCTAAGGAAGATAAAGCAATATATCAAAGTCATTTTAAATAAAGGGAATAAACATGAGATCAAATTTTGACTTGATTTGTTACTTCTTTCCTTCTACTAGAGTGTAAAGGGAAGGAACCAACATTTAGCCACTTTGTTATCATTAATTAAATCTGACTTGTATGATTTATACTAAAATGTCTAAGTATCAGTACACCTTAATTTTACCTATATTATCAGAATTATAATATATTATTAAATATAACAAGCAATTTAATATTACACAATACTATCTAAATCGGAGATTTTTAAATGTATTTTAAGAAAAATATTTTTAGGACAGTTGATAAAATATAATTAAATCTTTATTTGAACAATTAACATTTATAAGGGCAAAATTATTATATTTTTAGATTTAAAAAAGTAATACTTTAAACTAAATAAAATTATACATTATTTTAAAATTAATGGATCTATTGGAAAAAATATTTATTATTTTTCCTCATTTATACCGAAGGTATATAGGAAAAAAATTTTTTTTTAATATTTTGATTTATTGAATAATTTATAAGACATCACAACACTTTAGAACAACGAATTATTAAAATTCTTAGAGTATTGCTTTATTTTTGATTCAGTAGACACAAAATTTAATAAGTATGATAAATAACCGGGGGGGGGGGGGGGGGTTGAGATGAGCTGCACTCTGGCTACAAGGTTATAGGTCTTCATCTTGGGCCAAAAGAAAATAACAAAAACTAGACGTGTAAGAATGAAACTTGGTAAAATTATTTATTAAAGTGTGTTACACGGCTAAAATCAGTTGACAGCGACAAAAATCTATGAGGGAATGGATTCTATTGGTTCAGACCGACCACGCCCCTTACCCTCCACCTCATGCCAACCTCAGTACAAAAAAACTAATTTTTTCGTAAATAAAATCATAAAAAGGCAACACTGGTGTTAAAGATCAGTAACCTCACATCACTTTTAGCGAATTTCCTTTGGAAAAAATTCACTAATGGGATAGGCATCATGGCGGAATTTTTTTCCCTCATGGTGCATTGTGTAATTAACAATTTTAATTCCACTCAATTCATACTTCAGAACAAGGTTCAAGCAATACCTTATTGACAAATTTAAAAGATACAACAATGTTTTTTACTTAAAAATTAATTAAATAATTTTTTAAAATAAAAAATACGACAAAATAAAATCAAATGATAACATTTAAACATAACCTGACGTATAGTGTTCACAGTGTAGGACAAGCAATTTTTTTGTTACTTAAAAAAAGGGTTTTTTTGTTAAAAAAGAGGGTTGAAAGCATTGAGATTCTGGTGGGCTGTCAACTGATTTTAGCCGTGTGTTATACAATACATAAAGTGATACATTTGTAACAAATTTCAACTCAATTGGATTATTTTTTTAATTTTTAACAATTTTCTTATAAACATATAAATGTCATTCATAGATTATACAGCAATATAT
>JACMZG010000002.1:43377484-43397484 GCA_018340805.1 Microvelia longipes
CACAATCATATTAATTATTGTTAATGGAAACCATCATTATAAAAAAATAAATAAATAAGAACAATCAATTTTTAATAAATGTACAAAATAAAATTTTATAAACTGTTGAGTCATTATTTTTTAAATCTCTTTTTAGCCAATTTTCGAACAAAAAAAGAGCTTATGAGGTTAGGGTTATGGATGGGGGTAGGGGTGGGGAAATTTTTTGGAGGGGGGGCTAACTGATCAAGAACAATTCTGTTTCTAGATTTAACTAGTATTCACTATTGATTTAAATAAGGGCAGAAGTAATCTATGATGCAGTTATAGAAATATTTAAGAATGGTCATAATAATAACAGTTCCTCATTGTAGATTACATCAAATGTTTAAATCATCGCCAAATTTTTGCTATTAGAGTAACTGTACTAATACTCAACAATTTGAGATTTTAAGTTTCATTAAAATAATAAAGGCTTATTTGCTGCTAGAAGCATTGTATTTCATAGATGAGTTTAATGAAAAGTGTAATATTTGATTCAGTATTGTTTTATTTACTTTAATTTTGTTAATTTTGTTACTTTTTTAATTTGATTTTACTATATTGTAATAAAACTTCAAGCATAAATAAAAAAATAACTATCAGCTTAATGTTCTATAGGAAAACAAAAAACTAAAAATTAATTAGCTATATATTTCATCAAACATTGTTGACATCTTCAGGCAAGATGTCATGATTTTCTTTTCAAAAAAGAAAATAAAACAAATAAATGATTGTGTGTACAAATATGATATGATTTATTTGTTTTATTTTCTTTTTTGACTGTGTTAATTAATTATTAACTGTGATTTAGTTTTTAATATTTTTGTGATTTTGTCAAGTTTTAATCTAGTCAACCAGTTATGTAAGTCTTGTCTGTGTTTAAAGCCTGAAGATGTCAACAATGTTTGATGAAATATATAGCTAATTAATTTTTAGTTTTTTGTTTTCCTATAGAACTTTAAGATGATAGTTTATATCCTATTTTATTAAAATGTGGGAGTTCTATACAATTAAAAGTGCTACAAAAAGAGAAATTACTTAAAAAAATAACCGTATATTTACAATTGAAGTATTCTAGTGATTGACTATTTCATAACAATAAATTCTAGAAAAACCCATGCAATACAGCAAGAAGTGATTTACATTTGCCATGGTACCCCAATTGTTAATAAACAAGATATTTGCTTCCTCTTTTCTAAATCATTTATTTTAAATTAACAAAAGAAGCCAGAGCAAAATTAAAAAATCAATAGTTTGCAGAAATATTAAAAAGTTATTTAAATAAAATATGTATCCACGTTAAATTTCAAGCCAATAATTTATCAACAACGTTTAATAAAAATATAACATTTTATGAAAAATAAAACAATAAATAAAAAAGAAGTAAAAAATATAAAGTATAATATAAAGGGATGAAGGCTGATTGTATGGATTTACCAAATAACAATAGGGTCTAAATGAACATGAAGTTTCCTAGGGTTTTCTTTCACAAAGCATTTTCACATGAAGGCCTATCTTTTCCTCAGCTCTACATTTTCTGTAAACAAGACATGTCCTACAGGGAGCATGACGTGGAAAATTTGAACCGAGTCCAAACTTATCCTTTTTGTCTTATTACAACACGGATTTTTTTGATTTTGAGAAGGATAAAAATATTTGAAAATTTAGCAGATGAAGTAATATGGGTAAGGTTTAGAAATTAAATCAGTTTAATAAAGTTAGGACTGTTTACAAGATGAAGACAAAGTGAATGGATAAAGTGAATTAAGATGATACTTCCATGTCTAGTCTTGTAGCTTCTGAAACCAGCAATATAATTCTATGCCTTATCTGGGAACACAGCAGTGCCCCTGCCAAGTCTAGCCGTCACTAGTGTACCATCCTTTACAGGAAGCATCTCAAGGCTATTTTCACCCCCTCGTATCTTTTTATTTAGGAGAATAAAAAATGTAAATTTAATATTAACTAAAACATCTTTCTGAGCCATTCTACTGAATTTCATTTCTTTAACTATTCACAGGAGTTTTTTTAAGATATAATGGCTCAAAGTTAGGCAGTTTTGACTATCACTCATCGAAATTCTAAGGCACTTCCAGCAATCGTAGACACTTGATACTAGGTATATAGATATATGTTAATATGAAAATTAATAAAAAAAATTATCAAAAGCTAACATTTTCCGTTCCTTCTACCTTATATGTTCTACATAAGTTGAAAGGTAATCCTAACCTCAATTTTATGTATGGAGACAAATTTGGACAACTAACGCTAGTAGAGCACACAAAAACTAAGAATATCAAGAGTTTTATTTTGAGAGATCATAACAAAATATTTTTACACAATTTAATATTGTTTTGTTAAAGAAAATGGAACTGTTTAGTTATAATTAAATGGTGTAATATGCTGTAACTAATTAATAATATTTCTTGGTGTATTTTTGTAAGGAATAATGCTCAAGCTTACACAAAGGAATGAAATTCCAAGAAAAACACATGCGTGTAAAAAAGAACTAAGTCTAGCATAAAAAAGTGTGAGATCATTGAATAAGCCAAGTCGTAGGTTCCAATAATGCTTGTATATATATATATGAGGTCTTGACGGTTTCACTTTGTACTTGGCCATTATGCAGCACACACAGAAATGCATAATAAGCTTATCAAATAGGCTGAATTTATTGTTATAGAGTATGTCGTCTACACTCAATAAAAATGTTTAGTACCACACTACCTTAAGCTGCGTAATGGCCAAGTGAAAAAGTGAAACCCCCAAAACCTCATATACATACAACCATATAAATTTGTAAATTCTCTAGATTTTGATAAGCTCTAATTTTAACTTTGTAAATAAATCTATTTACTGTCATTATTGTCCTTCTGCATGACATGGCCAGTCTGTATCTCTTTTAATTTTGGATTTTTTCTCAGCATCTGTTATCCTTAAGCTAGTAAAGCTGATGTGTAGAATGATAAATATTAGATTTTGATAGTCAGTTGACTGCAAAAATTGCCTACCAAGCACCCAAGGCCAATATCATGTATTAGGACTTCTTAACAACATTATTAATGCTATCAAAATCGAGAAAATAATAAAATACATAGATTATGCTATTTGATAGCATCTATTTAAAGATGGATATTTCCAAACTATGTTTATTATTACTTTAGCTTCTTTTATTTTTATTATTATTAATTCAGAGTATTACCTGTAATCATTAAGGGAACAGGTAGTAGTTGCTATTTAAAAAAAAAAAAAAAAAAAAAAAAAAAAAAACATACAAGCATTATAGGGAACCTATGACTTGGCTTAATTAATGATCTAATCGCTAGACTAGGCTCTTTTCTCACACCCATGTGTTTTTGTCGGGATATTAAATTCTTGAAGTCACAGAGTTCCGAAAAGAATAGATTGTCATATTTGACAGATGATTGGCAAAAAATAATTGGCTATTTGAACAGGCAGTGGCCGCCCTATAGTGGGAATACATTGAAATCACAATACCTTTATTAGAAACCAATTATCAGGATGATGCATTTGAAATGACCACCCCATAATTTGTAGGATACACTATAAATTTTAAGGATTATGTATTTTTCTTAAAATAACTTTATGTGGGGATGGATTAAAATGCTTAAATTTTAGACAAAGAAATTGAAATGAAATAGAATTTAAAAAATGGGGTACAGGGTACACCGGAACTTTTCCTCATCACATTAGATTTGAAACATTTATCCACCCTACCTCTGACTCGCTTTGCACATCCTTAAAATACACAAATCCCCAAATTGATACTGCAACATGTCTTTGGACTCGCTTCGTTTGTCTTTAGACATACTAGACACTAATTTGTTGAGATAGCATTGACATGCCTAAAATAAATATATAAAAGGCAACCTTTAATTACAATTTTCATGTCTTGGTATAAAAGTCTCTATTTTTTTGTCCCAAACTTTTACTCTTATTTTGAAGCAGATATTTAATACCGTTCTCAAAATAAAGTTTGGTTTGTAAAACATTCATATTGTTCCCCTTTCTTTACCCTTCATATAAAATTAGCGCAAAACTTTCAAAGATTCTTAAACATAATTTATAATTTTGATGTTTAATCATTAATCTCAAAACAAAACTTATATCTATTTAACTGAAGTTTTTAATAAAAGATCCAAAAAAAACAAGATCGAAAAAATAAGAAAAAGAAGTGAATAAAGGAAATAAAGTTTTAACAACTTTTTTTTAGAAGATTAGTTTCAACAAAATCAACCAAAGAACTCAAACCAGAACTATCAACCTAACAATAAAAAAAACTTTAAAGGACAATACCCAACGACCTGTCATTATTGATCTAATCCTTTAGAAACTTTTTTTCAAGAAAACCCCCGATGAAAAGATATCAAAAACCTAACCTGAGTTACCCCAAAAATTTGGTAACAAGTTTAATTCCTTAACTCTACTTTTAGTTCTTTTGTCGCCATACTTTTTTTCAGATGACAAATAAGGTTTTTATTGGATTAAAACTGAAGACAATAGATATTTGCTTTTCCTCATTTATACCGTAGGTGATTAAGAAAAGTATTGAGTTAGCGAAAACATCCGAAACCGGGATCTTACCTGAATTATCCGTTTCAGGTGTTTTTAATAACTCCTGTTGAGTTGTCTGTCTGTATGTGTGTGGGTGCTTCTCCCAGTGTATATCCAACAATCTTGCATAAATTTTATTAATAATATTAGTCTTGCACTCTTTTTTAATAATTTAAGATGAGGTTTGTGTCCTATAGATTTCCCTTTTCAGTTTTCCTTGGTGCAGTCTTTTATTAATTTCTTGCTTCTACTACGTCTTTCTACTGCTCTTTTTTATTCTTACTCTTCACCAAGTTTATTTTAATTTTAACACAGATTTGTGCAATAAAGAGGTGATGGAGTTGCTTTTAGTAGTTTTTATTAGCTTTTTTTACTTTCTGACTATGACTCTTTTTATGAGGTCTACTTTTTCTCAATTGTTTGATAATGGCTTCATAGCCGAAACGTCACATTAATCGTCGTTTTTTACAACCACTCTATAGGACACAACCTCATATTAAATAAATTTTATGCAAGAGCATTGGAACTTGGTATCATAGCATATCACAAAGTAATTCCTCATTTGCTTCACATAGGATTTGTCCAATTGAGCTGAACCTGGTCTTTATCGTTTCAAAACTTGGATTTCTTATCTCGCAGTGGCTCATTGAACGCCACTTTTATATTGACTGACTTAGATAGTAAGCTAACCAATGCGAAACAGCAAGTAGATGACTTTCTTTTTCTCTTTCTATCCACCAACCACTAAACCCAAAATATATCATAGAGTGTAGAGGTTTATCCATGTAGGCTAATAACCTGACTTGTGTGATTTATACTAAAATGTCTAAGTATCAGTAAACCTTAATTTTAGCTATACTATCAGAATTAATATATATTAATATATATATATATATATATATATATATATATATATATATATATATACTTAATTATAAAGAAATATATAGAAACATTTAGAAAACTTACAATAAAAACGTAACGTTTCGAACTGTTTAAGTTCTTCCACAGACGAAGAGAGACAGAACACACACACACCACACACACATATATATATATATGTATAATATATATATATATATATATACATATATATTATATATATATATATTATATATATATATATATATATATATATATATATATATAATACATAGAATACGGTAAAATGCCAACAATGATGTTATAGCTACCACGATCTTATTAGACCTATAAGGGCCAATAATGGCATACCCAACATGTTTTCTAGCGAATTTAAAAAAAAAATACATTAACTTGCTTTTACCAAGTTTTACAAACTGTTATTAACAAGTTCTAAAGCTACAGTAAAATGAACAACATAAAAGCATAATGTATTAACATTTAGTAGAATTTTGATAGACACTAAGTAAAAGGTCATATAAATGACAATAAACACACCTTCCCAAAGTCACATGTGTATAAAAACTGAGACATTAATTAGAAACAAGAGAATAAAAATTGATTTTTACATTGAAAGAATTCTTTAGTTCAGTATGAAAGAATGGAAGTAAACTTTAAAACACTAATGCTTAGGGTCAGTGAATGAGTATTAACACTCTACCATTTTCGAGACAAGAGTAGTACTAATAAATTAGAAGACTTTAATAGGGCTCGATACAAATTCTAGGTAAAACCACTAAGCAAGAACAAACTAATGGTTTTATTTTATTGAGATAAATTAAGGAATGAGATAAATTAAGGAATATATATATATATATATATATATATATATATATATATATATATATATATATATATATATATATATATATATATATATAAATATTTGATACTACCGAGTTTTGCAAAACATGAATAGTTGACACAATATAATTGCGTAACAAGAATAGTTGAAATGTAACAAGCAAAATGCAAAGCTACATCAGGGAAGTGTTCCATCATTTGACATTCGTCATCATTGATGGCTCGACATAATGTCATGTCCCACTGTTTCGTTACGACTAACTCATCAGGGCGCCGACGAAGTTTACCGTCATTTAAACAATATCACAAGCGTAATTTTCCAATGAAACCTTCGCTACAACACTTAAAATGTCACCTAAAACCAATATTTCTGATGGAATCTCTGTTTTGATTTTTAGGGTTAACACTAAATGTTTCCAAAACCTACGACAGAAGGAGAGGAAAAGTAATAAATTAATATGCAACTGAGAAATAATCGGTCAATTTTCATTTCAATTTATAGAAGAGTTTATACTAACACAATAAAAAATTAAAAAGAAAACATTAAAAACGTTTTTTTAAACTTATTTGTTAGATACTTAATTTTGCAAGCATTTTATAATTATATTTAAATAAAAAAGGAGCAGACATGAGAATAAATGTATATTTAGTTTCTTTTTAATTATTACTTTAATTTTAATGTTTTCAGTAGGGGTAAGGGGTGATTAAAATTAAAGCAATATTTGCTAAAAAAAATTCTCAGAAAAAAATAAGAAACAGTTATCTTTTTGTGTGTACTTTTAAGACAGAGACCTATTTACAATTATGAGAAGATAATATTTGTTTTAAAGTAATTTAGGTTAAACAAGAATAGCATTAGCCTTAGAATAATACTATATATAGAAGGAGCACAGGACCGTAAACACAATGTAATTCCACTGATAACACGAAAGCCGGTAGACTGGTGCAACTAAGTAATGCTGCCAACCTGACAACAAAACATTATTTTAAATGTGTGTCATAAATATCTATTAATGAAGAAACATCGTAAAGAACAAATATAATAACTTAAAACACCTGCTGAGTATTTAATAAAACTGGTCTTAGATGGCAAAAGGGTGGCGGAACACAAGAATCTACATTTAGTTGACGAGGACTACTTTTTATATATAACTTTAATAAATACGTTAAACTACAATTTAAAATGCATAAAATATTGTAATGCACCGATATTTATATTAGTATTTTATGAATAATCAATCATTAATTAATAATAGAACATAATAATTCAGCAACCGGAAGTATTGCCAACTTTTTTTTAGAAAATTGTATATTGGAAGGGTGGCAACATTACTTAAGTACACCAGTGAACCGCCCTTTCGTGTTATCAGTAGTGCTCCTTCTATATATAGTATTATTCTAAGTATTCAGGGAACGCTTAATTTTGACACTTGTGTTACAAGTTGTTTTGTACAATAGTTTGTAAGATTTGTAGGGGAGATAATTAAATTTGATTGTATTATTCCAAGGCATTAGCAAACTAATGCTGCAAAATTGTGTGCCGAGTAAAGAAATATATAACCCAAGTCAGGAAACTCCTATACAAGCCTGTTTTAAGAAAGTCAGGCATGCGAATCAGCTGATAGCTGGCTCAAAAAATAAAAAATAACTAAAATTGGAATAACTGCGCATGACCCTTTTAGGATTTAGGTTTTTTAATTTAATTTTATTAGCAAAACTGATAACATTAGGTGAGTTTTACTTTTTATCGTGTTTCCATACTTTCATAATGTACGTGAGATTTAATGATTTTGTATTAAATTCTGTGATATAATTGTTACAATAATTCAGTTAACGAAAAAGAGAAACTATAGTAAAGGTGTACCGCGTGTTTTTACTAAGATTTTGAAGAACATACAGACGGCAGTGTGGAGCCTTAAATAAAAAAAAATAAAATGCCCGTTTTAGGGCCTTTCGGCCCATCAGGGTATTCACTCTGCGGGAACCACCTCAGGTGGGTAGCATCTATTACACTCTAAGAATCAAGTAAAGTTGGCGAAATCTTTTTAATACAAATACTATTCATAAAATCTTAGAGCATAGCCCGGGCTGCGAACCCCGGACCTCCGGTGCGAAATCGAACGCCTTACGTCACGGCCACGGAGGCAGACGGAGCCTTAAATATAACTTGAAATTACGATTGCTTTAATTGTATTTAAAACTTTTAGGTTAAATTTTGTTAAATTACTAATTACAATTAATATTTGAAAGGAAAAACAAATATCACTCGCGAAAATGTACTAAGTTAAGTAGTGCACACGAAAAAAAGTTTAATTAGCCGCTTATTTAAGGTAATTTAAACAAACCTAGTATTTTAAGATTCGCAATTAAACCTCCATCGGATGTGACTAAACGTATTCATTACACAAATTATTAACATTCTCTACTAAAATGTACAAAGAAATGCAATAAAAACAAAAATTTTGAGTACCGTAAATAGTTTGTTTACATTTACAAAGGTAAACAAGATGGCTGCGCCCATAGGAAAATTTGAGCCAACTCCCTGGTGGACAAAATGTGAACTACATGCCAGGTCTGACAGAAATAGCAGTTGTTTCCCTACTTGGTTTATACATTACTTTAGTGCAGAGTAACTTTTCCCCACCGCTTTAAATCCCATCAAGACAAAGATTAGGGTAAAAACAAGAAAGTAACTAACAAGGATGGTTGCTTCATCCTCATGAATGGTAAACCGCCACTGAAAACGAAAAGCCTTCGTTCTCTCGCCACTAAACGGTGTCGGCAATGGGGATGGCCACATTTATTATTACGTGGCAATTTATTATGGCAATTTTTATGACTACATGGTTGTTGTGCTATATCAGTTTGTCGTAAATTTAAATTTTGTAAGTCGGCATAATGCCATGATATATTAGTAAAAAAATCGTGATGTGTTAACATAATGTTAACACATTATAACATGATGTTATAAAAGACTAATGACGATAATAAAATTTAAATTAGACAGTAAAAATTAAAATTAATGTATCGGAAAGAAAATTAAAAAATAAAATATCTTACTATCATTATTGCTTGTAGAAAGACTTATAGATTTTCGCTTCTCCTTTGCTATCGTTATTAATTCACTATTTCTCATTTTAACATAATTTAAAAGCACATAGTCCATCAGATCCATTTTATTTATAATATTGTAATGAGTTATTTTATCAAAATAATGTTTCCATAATACTACTAATCAAAATAATATTTACACAATAACAACTAATCAAAATAATATTTAACAATAACTAACTATCAAAATAATATTTACACAATATCTAACTAATCAAAATAATATTTACAAAATAACTAACAAATCAAAATAATATTACACAATAACTAACTAATCTAAATCAAAATAATATTACACAATAACTAACAAACAATAAACACTAACTAATCAAAATAATATTTACACAATAACTAACTAATCAAAATAATATTTACACAATAACTAACTACTCAAAATAATATTTACACAATAACTAACTCTCAATAATATTTACACAATAACTAACTAATCAAAATAATATTACACAAAACTAACTAATCAAATAATATTTACCACAATAACTAACAAATCAAAATAATATTTACCAATATCTAACTAATTAAAAATATTTAACAATAACTAACTAATCAAACAATATTTACACAATAACTAACTAACAAAATATGTTTATAACTTAATATTTACCCAAAACTAACTAAACACAATAACTAACTAATTAACATAAAAACAATCAAAACAATATTTACACAATAACTAACTAACCAAAATAATGTTTACACAATAACTAACAATCAAAATAATATTTACACAAAACTAACTAATCAAAATAATATTTACACAATAAACTAACTAATCAAAATAGTATTTACACAATAACAAACAAATCAAAATAATATTTACACAATAACTAACTAATCAAAATAATATTACACAAAACTAACTAATCAAAAACAATATTTACACAGTAACTAACCTATCAAAAAATATTTACACAATAACTAACTAATAAAATAATATTTAACAATAACTAACTAACAACACACTAACTAATTAATATTTACACAACTAACTAAATAATATTTACACAAATAACTAACTCAAAACTAATATTTACACAATATTAACTAATCAAATATTTACACAATAACTAACTAATCAAAACAATATTTACACAATAACTAACTAACCAAAATAATATTTACACAATAACTAACTAATCAAAATAATATTTACACAATAACTAACAAATCAAAACAATATTTACACAATAACTAACTAACCAAAATAATATTTACACAATAACTAACTAATCAAAATAAATTTACCCAAACTAATAATCAAAATAATTTACACAATATTAACTAATCAAATAATATTTACACATAACTAACTAATCAAAATAATACACAATAACTAACTAATCAAAATAATATTTTACACAATACTAATAATCAAAATAATATATTACACAATAACTAACTAATCAAAATATATTTACACAATAACTAACCAACTCAAAATAATATTTACACAATAACTAACTACAAATAATTTACACAATAACTAACTAATCAAAATAATATTTACACAAAACTAACTAATCAAAATAACACAATAACTAACAAATCAAAATAATATTTACACAATATCTAACTAATTAAAATAATATTTAAACAATAACTAACTAATCAAAACATATTTACACAAAACTAACTAACAAAATAATGTTTACACAATAACTAACAAACCAAAATAATATTTACCCAAAACTAACTAATCAAAATAATATTTACACAATAACTAACCTAACTAACTAACTAAAATATTTATTTACCACATAAACTACTAACAAACAAAATAATATTACACAATAACTAATAATCAAATAATATTACACAATAACTAACTAATCAAATACACAATAATAACAAAACACAATAACTAATCACAATAATAAAATTTATTTACAAATATCTAACTAATCAAAATAATATTTACACAAAAACTAACTAATCAAAACAATATTATATAACTAATCAAAAAATATTTACACAATAACTAACTAATCAAAACACAATAACTAAACACATAATAACTAATCAAAATAATATTTACACACTAATAATCAAAATAATATTTACACAATAATTAACAAATCAATAATATACAAACTAACTAATCCAAATAATATTTACACAATAACTAACTAATCAAAATATTTACCAAAACTAATAATCAAAAAAATATTTTACACAAATAACTAACTAAAAAATAATATTTACACAATAACTAAAAAAAATCAAACAATATTTACACAATAACTAACTAACCAAAATAATATTTACACAATAACGAACTAATCAAAAAATATTTTATAACTAATCAAATAATATTTACACAATATCTAACTAATCAAAATAATATTTACACAATAACTAACTAATCAAAATAATATTTACACAATAACTAACTAATCAAAACAATATTAACACAATAACTAACTAATCAAAATAATATTTACACAATAACTAACTAATCAAAATAATATTTACACAATAACTAACTATCAAAATAATATTTACACAATAACTAACTACTCAAAATAATATTTACACAATAACTAACTAATCAAAATAATATTTACACAAACTAACTAATCAAAATAATATTTACACAATAACTAACAAATCAAAATAATATTTACACAATATCTAACTAATTAAAATAATATTTAAACAATAACTAACTAATCAAACAATTTTACACAATAACTAATAACCAAAATAACACAATAACTAACAAACCAAAATATATTTACCCAAAACTAACTAATCAAAATAATATTACACAATAACTAACTATTAAAATAATATTTACACAATAACTAACTAATCAAAACAATATTTACACAATAACTAACTAACCAAAATAATGTTTACACAATAACTAACAAACCAAAATATATTTACACAATAACTAACTAATCAAAATAATATTTACACAATAACTAACTAATTAAAATAATATTTACACAATAACTAACTAATCAAAATAATATTTTACACAATAACTAACTAATCAAATAGTATTTACACATAACAACAAATCAAAATAATATTTACACAATATCTAACTAATCAAAATTATTTACAACAAAACTAAACTAATCAAAACAATATTTACACATAACTAACTAATCAAACAATATTTACACAATAACTAACTAATCAAAATAATATTTACACAATAACTAACAATCAAATAATATTACACCAATAACTATAACAAAATAATATTTACAACAGAACTAACTATCAAAATATATTACACAATACTAACAAATCAAAATAATATTTACACAATATCTAACTAATCAAAATAATATTTACACAATAACTAACTAATCAAAACAATATTTACACAGTAACTAACTAATCAAAAATAATATTTACACAATAATAACTAATCAAAATAATATTTACACAATAACTAACAAATCAAATCATATTTACACAATAACTAACTAACCAAAATAATATTTACACAATAACTAACAAATAAACAAAAACTAACAATCATATATATTAACAACAAAATAATAACACAATAACCAAAATAATATTTACAACAATAACTGTCACCAACTTCGGATTCGCTACGCTCAACTTCAGAATAAACAATCTAAGCAATCTAACAAGCAATCTAAAGTCTCGTGTGTTAGACTTCGAACTCGCTTCGCTCGTCTTCAAAATGATGACTCAGCAAAATAGGTCTACACCGTTCAAACAGTATTTTTCGTGCAGCACAACTGGTCCTTAAGTTTGATTTTTGTGCAAAGTTTTAACACTTTAGCGTAAACGCAGTGACACGAACTCACACACAAACAGACAGCATAATGAAAACCAATTATAATATCGTAAAACAGTTTGAAACTGGTAATTGTATTAATATCTCTGTTTTATTTTTAGAGTGAACACAATGCTTAACTCATATACCCACAGTAGTAGGTAGATCTGTGGAAAGTAAGAAATAAATAATCCTGAAGAAAAAATAATAAGTAAGTTATAATACAATTCACTCACTAATGACTGATACACTAATCTAATAAATTGCAACATCTTAATTTAGAATTAAATAGCAAAGCATACAAGATATTTTAACAAATAAAATATTCCATAATCAATATAAAAAGCTACCAAAACCAAATTTAGTTTTATAACAACTGTACAATAACAATATTAACAATAATTTTAATACTAAAATTATTAACAATAACAAAATGGAAGGTAATCTTATTTATCTTATTAATACAAAAAGTTTATTTACGTAATATCTCATCAAAGCGTTATCTTCATTTTACTGACACTTCACTCAACAAATGATTACTTCCTGTATCTTGTACAATATTATGATGAATTTTATTATATTTTACATCTGGTAAAATATTAGGAAGGAGAAGAGGTACCATAAAATTATGGCCATCATCAGGGGTGCTTCTTTAAAAACAGAGGCCTTAGGCCTCTGTTCTCTTCATGACAGCAACCTCATAAGCTCATTTTTTTAAATGCTCTAAATATTTCAAGTATGTAAATAAACATAAAATGAAATTATATGAAAAAAATTCTGGCGTGGTGGTCCGCATGTCGGGCGAATTTCCTTTGGATGCGTGTTTCCGTGCTTTTTACATTATATAAGTTTACAACTACTAAATAAATAATTCCGGCGCGGTGGTCCGCTGTCGGGCGAATTTCATTTAGAATGCGTGTTTCCGTGCTAAACAACATATTTCTTGCTTATGTATTTACGACCGTAATTTTGGTTTTCTATAATTTTTGTGGTTTTTTCGACTTTTTGATAACTTAAAGTAGTCGTATCGATTTTGGACCGGTTTCATTCGATTCAACGCCCAAAATTACATGGAAAACGACACCCTACTCGAAATTTATTTTTTATCGACCTAAATTTTGGTTTTCGGTAATTTACAATGGTTTTTTCGATTTTTAGGTCACTTAGAGTGGTCGTATCGACTTCGGATCGGTTTCATTCGATTCAGCGTCTCAAAAAACATAAATATTGATCTTTTTCACGGCAAAAAATATTAACCCTGAAATTTGCCGATTTTTTGAAAATTTCGCTGACTTAGCAAACCGGGTTAATGACGTCACTAAAACCTGGTTTTAAATAGGGTTCGTGTCCTCCCCAAGGTTGATTTTTGTACCAAGTTTGGTTAAAAAATATTAATCCGTTCGAAAGATAGAGTGTTTACAAGTCTCGCGAAACTTATTTTTTCGTCATTAGAGACCTCTGAAACGGATTTGTGTCGTGGTCCGAGGTTCGAATTCCGCCATGACGCCTATCCCATTAGGCGAATTTTTTCCAAAGAAAATTCGCCTAAAAGGAATGATTTTAAGTTCAAAACTGCATTCATCTAAACATTTATTAAAGAAACAAAAAATTTAAATGATGATTAAAACTCGACATTAAGCAAGCAAACGCAAACAAGTTTAGATAACGAGACCAGCCCCAATTTATTCTTTTTAACGATTCATTCAGACGTTTCGAGAAATAACAACTTTGGAAACGACAGACAAGTGTTTTATGAAAGAAGACATCTTTACATCTTTGATAACATTTATAAAAATAACATTTATACATCTATTTCTTTATACTTCTATATATATACACACAGAACGTATAAATAAAAAAAAAAAAAAAAAAAATAATTTATATATATATATATATATATATATATATATATATATATATATATATATATATATATATATATATATATATATATATATATATATATGTGTGTGTGTGTGTGTGTGTGTGTGAGTGTTTACGTAAAAATATATTTTGTTATATTAAAGTTGAAGGGAAAGCATGATGATTTTAATAATAAATATACTACAAAAGAACTCAGGTGTTTCTTGTTTATAAAATAAGAGGCGGAAAAAGAAAAATAGAAGATGCTCCTCAAAACATGAAGAACTATGAAAGAGGAGAAAAGTTTTTCAGGAAGAAAATTCTCCTTTTTTACTTGAAAGCAACTGTATCGATCTACAGGTGGGAGATAAGAGGGAAAAAAAGGACAAAAAGCATCATGAAGCATATCATGATTAACATTAATGAGAAAGAATGGAAAACTTACCCTAAAAAGAGAAATAACATTTAGCAGGCAAGGGAGTTCGAACCGAGCGAAAATAGTAGATAATTTTGTACAAGGAAAACTAAAGGACACATGGAAATTTTTCGTTTTAGTGTTTATCAAATATAAACAGTGGACATATCACGATTAACATTAATGAGAAAGAATGGAAAACTTACCCTAAAAAGAGAAATAACATTTAGCAGGCAAGGGAGTTCAAACCGAGCGAATATAGTAGATAATTATGTACAAGGAAAGCTAAAGGACACATGGAAATTTTTCGTTTTAGTGTTTATCAAATACAAAAAGTGGGCATATCATGATTAACATTAATGAGAAAAAATGGAAAACTTACCCTAAAAAGGAAAATAACATTTAGCAGGCAAGGGAATTCAAACCGAGCGAAAATAGTAGATAATTTTGTACAAGGAAAGCTAAAGGACACATGGAAATTTTTCGTTTTAGTGTTTATCAAATACAAAAAGTGGGCATATCATGATTAAAATTAATGAGAAAGAATGGAAAACTTACCCTAAAAAGGGAAATAACATTTAGCAGGCAAGGGAGTTCAAACCGAGCGAAAATAGTAGATCATTTTGTACAAGGGAAGCTAAAGGACACATGGATTTTTTTTTGTCATTGGTTGACTGGAACCATACAGCCATGTTTAACATGGAAATTATTGGTTTTAGTGTTTATCAAATTCGAAAAGTGGCCTTAGCCTCACACCTATTACACGGCGTGAGCGATGGGGCCGCCTAGCGCCCAAATGGTTGTTGCCATAAATCAATTAGTCATGCAACTAGTTCATATTGGTGACATTCTGTCACGATATATAGTCTTATCACATTATTTCAGTATTTACAAAGGAAATTCGTTAAAACCTTTAGAGAAAAACAATAACTGAGCTTTAAACTACATTGCAAATAATGCTGTGGCAAATAAATACTGTGGCATATAAATTTAATTAAAAATATTGTAAAAAAAAGATATAGCGAAATGTAAAGTAACAAAACTGAAAGTTTTTAAATTGAGTAAATAAATAAATAAATTTAATTTTATAATAAGAAAATAACACACTAATAATACTGCATGCTGCATGCTCTACTAACAAGCATGAGATTAGATGTTAAGCTTTAGTTATTAAGTAAATGCCACACAGCGCAGGGTTTTTTAACTCTTTAGTGTGGCATTAGATCCTTTAATATTATGTATTATAATTAATTTGTTATTTATTTTATAATAAAGGAATTTATATTAAAAAAAATAAAAATAACTCGGGCAGACAACCTTTTTGAAAACCAATCAGGAGGTCTTGAAAAACCTCAATCAGATAATTCTGGTGAAATCTCGGTTTCAGCATATTAGTACAAACTACAATTTTCCTAGGATAAATAGGAAAACTCCCTCAGTATAAATGAAGGACAGTAAAAAATCCCATATTTCTAATAATATGAAGTATATGTATGCATGCATATGTATGAAGTATATGTAGAATAAAAGCATAGTTAAGTTAGTAGTGGTTTAAAAAATATGAAGTATATGTCATTTAGTCAAATACTTTTATAATTTATTAATATTTACGATTATAATATATATAGTCCTACATGCCTTGAAAGCTTAGTGGTTCTAAAATAAAATTGGAAAATAACTCCCGACAGACTAAATAAGTGAAAATAATTTATCAGTGAATTATTGGAAATTTTCTAAGTGACGATTTTTCCAATAACAGAAAAAAAGCGGCAAAAGTTTAGTTTTCCCGATTATTTTTAACGAAATTCGTTTTTCAATTTTATTTAGTAATAAGAAAAGCTAGTACCGAAAATACGTTTTTTATCGTCTTTCAATCTTTTTCCCATTTGTTCGAAATAAGTGTAGGAAAAAAAGAATAAAATTTTATCATATTACAGAAGGTAATACATTTTCCTCAAAAACATCAATAGTCAAAGAAGTTTTCTAGATTTCTTTCCCCCTCTTCTCTTTATTTTCAAAGGTTTTCGTCTAGTATTCTATCATGTGTAAGAAATATTTCTTTTCATAGAAATACTATTTGCAGCAAAGCATTTTATTTCCTCTTTCTCAAGAATGCAATTATCTTATTTATTTTTTGTTTTTATTAAATTTTAGTCCACAAACCAAGCAAATTATTATCATACACGACTACATGCCCGCCAAATCTCAATCCGATCGCATAATTTTCCCGCGTTTTACGGTTTTCCAAAATTTTTGCAGTCATTATTCCGGATTAATGACGTCATGAAATAATTATTTTTCGAATAACTCAACTACAGTGATAGACTGACTGATAAATATATTTATATATTTAATATATAAATAATTAAATGAAAAGTCTCTCCACAAAATAAAAAACTTAATTGGCAAAGCGCTTTCAACCTAGCTAGAGGCCATCATCAGTGCAAAACCTAACAAACAAGTAACTATAGAATAAATAAAAGATATGACAAAAAAATAAAAAAGTAAAATAATAAGGTAACAAAATAAAATAAGGTAACAGATGGGCTAAAAATTAGATTAAAAGAAAAAGGTACAATAAAATACATATAGTCAAAAGATAAAATAAAACATATATACCGTTGAAGAAATAAAAGGAAGACGAGTGAGTCTATGATTTAGCTTTAGATATTAGATTCAGACTAATAGAAGGAGGCGGCGGTGCAAGCAACATGGCTCGCAGTAGAGGGGATGACTCAACTTTCTCGTTGATGTTCAGCTCGCCAACCCGTTGTTGACTTTCTATTTCTGACTTGTCCAAGAAATCCATTTTCCGGCCTTTATTAACAAAATGGAGGCAACCAACCTTATGAGGACCGTCAAAGTGATTTTCTAAGATAAGATGCTGATAAAACTTGCTATTAATCCTCGACTTATGTTCCCGAGCCCTAGTAAGTATGCTCCTTCCAGTTTGGCCAAGGTACTCTGCTTGGCATATACCACATTGTACCATGTAGATCCCGCTTCGATGTAATGGTGGCACTGGGTCCTTGACGCTGCTTAGAAGATTTCTTAAAGTCTTGTGGCTGGAGAAACTTACTTTATAATTATTTCTCTTAAGCACAGAAGCGATGCGTTGGGAAATATTGCCTAAATAAGGGATGGAACACCATTGAGTGTCGCCGTTGATTTCCTTCGCTTCCCATAGCCTTAAGGGCTAGTTTACGATCTTTATTCTTAATAAGGTTATTTATCATTTCAATTTTATAACCTTTAGCCAAAGCTATGTTATATATTGTATCAAGTTCCTTAGAATATGCGTGATCGTCCAAAGGGAAGGTAAGGAGTCTATGGAGTAAGGCGTTGAAAGCCGCCATTTTGTGGATCCAAGGGTGTTGAGAGCCGGCGGGAATGACATTGTCTGTAGCTGTCGGTTTTCGGAAAATTTCAAACCTTAAACCATCATCTTTTCTAAAAATTGAAATATCCAGATAGTTAAGTTGGTTAGTTGTTGATTTTATACAAAGTTATAACTCTCTAGCATAAATACATTAGGACCTACGGTGATAACAGACACATACTGACAGACAACTTTGTGAGAAGCACTCAGGAGGTCTTAAAACACCTAAAACGTATAATTCCGGTGACATCTAGAAATGTTTGTATTTTTGTAAACACAATACTTTTAGCGAATTTCATTTGGGAATAAAATTCGCTAATGGGATATTTATATCTACCTACACTATAATTGAGGAAAAGTAAAAATTTCAAACATATAAATTAAAGAGAAAGCAGAAAAAAGTTTATAATAAACACCTAAATGAAAATATCATATTACAATAGAGGAAATGAAATAATAATCTAGATGGCAGGATATTCTACTTCAGTATCTCAGGTCACAATTACATTTTAGGCATAAAAAGGTCAATAGGTTAAAAGAAAGGAAATAGAATAGGCTCGAGAATTTCCTTGCAGAGGTCAATGTTTGTAAAAAGGGGTTTTAAGTCAGGGATAGTGAGTATAAGTTGGTGATAATTTGAATAAACACGTGATTAAGAATAATGTTACAAGCAAAGGATTTTGTGCGGTAAAGAAAAACAAAAAAGATATCTTGAATAGATTAAGTTTATACCAAGATTAAATTGCATAATACTCTATGATAAAATAGATTAAAGTAAGTTTTGTTGGCTTAAGTTAAATTTTCTTATCTGTCTAACAAAATAATTAGAGCTTAAAAAGATAAAGAAGAAAATAAAGTGTGAAAGATAACACAAGTCAAGGTTAGACAGGAAATACAAAAACCTTACAGTTTGATGACTAAAAAACTTCAAGCTTTCAATAATACAACACTGAGATACAAATAACCACAATAAAAAATTATTTACTAAAATATAGCTAAGAACAAGTTGGTCTGAACAACTAAAATAGTATTTATACCTTAAATCTTCATTATCCACCAGATATTTGGTGCACCAGTACCAGCTAAGTTACAACAGCCAAATTTTTCGAGAACTAGAGCAGATA
>JACMZG010000002.1:43399984-43414984 GCA_018340805.1 Microvelia longipes
CAATTTCTTACATGCACGAATTAGATTTTTCTCCAGGTTGGGAGCATAGGATTTATAAACGATGACAAGGTTCTTTAAAATTACGTAATGTTCTGATAAAGACTCATATCTTCACACTGTTCTCCTACATGCAATAGTCCTAATACTTTGTAAAAATTATATTTCCTATAAATTAATGTTAAGTGATTCGTAAAACTTGAAAAATTAAAAATAAAAGTTAATCAAAGTGATAATATGATCTTTTAACAAATTAAAACACATTGCTAAAATAATCAATACGAAAAAGCCTCTCCACAAAGTTAATTAAATAAAATTCAAAACCGGCTTTCAACCTAAACGGTCATCATCAGTGCCGGAGAGAAGAATATATATGACTATATATATGATATATATAACTGAGACTGAGTCTCAGTCATGATATCATAGACTCACCTACATCTATATATTCTTCTCTCCGGCACTGATGATGACCGTTTTGGTTGAAAGTCGGTTTTGAATTTTATTTAATTAACTTTGTGGAGAGGCTTTTTCGTATTGATTTTATAATACACTCCACCTGCGCTTCACCCTAATAACTTAACATTGCTAAAATATTCGAATAAAAAAAAAAGCCACTAATTTATATAGATGTAAGCTTCCATATTTTTAATTATAAAAACGCAAAAAAATGCCATGGCGCATCTCGCTCGTGTGCTGCAAACTATTACTCCCACTCTCAAGCAAAATAGTTTTCTGGCAAGTTGCTCAGTAGACCTATTGAATACATATTTCGGCTGAACTTCGGTATATGGTGCACCCTGTTTCGATATATCGATATATTTTTAGTTTAGAGATGTGACGTAGGAATAATCGATATAAGCCTTTTCTTTTACGTTTATGAACATATTTTATTATTTTTTTAAATGTTTTTTTGTTGTTTGTGTTTTTTTTATTTGTTGTAAAATGGTTTATAACTATTTTCATATTTTTTTTGTGTTGATAATGTTTTAACTATGTTTTCATAAGAATGATCGATGATACACCACATCTAATTTTATGTTACGCGTATTTTTTATGTATTTTTGTGTTTGTTATTTTCAGGTTTTTTATTATATTTTTGTTGTTAATGTTTTCATATATTTGTTGTATGTTTTTTTTAATGTTTTAATTATAATTAATATTTAACGACGCTGCTTACCTTTTAAGTGCTCAGTTCTCGTTTACGTGTCGCGTAACTAAAAATATATCGATATATAGTATTGATAACAGGGTGCACCGTATACCGAAGATTTACCCATATTTCTTTTTCTTCTATACTTTCTTTCTAATGCTTTTCATTCTAATAGAAAATTAGAACACAATAAATAAGAAGTTGGTTAAACCTAAAAAATCTATAAAGTGCTAATTATATTAATATAGGCAGCCAAAGTACTTCCTTTTTAAAGAGCTCTTGTGATATTGATTTCACTCTAAAAAAATGACTTTGATGTAAATGAAGTAGATATTATACTTAATAATACGACACGAATCTATTTAGTTATAGCTCACTAAGCAAATACATGCTCTATATTTTTCAACGTGGTTAGAAAAGTTTAAAAGTTAATAAGTTGATAGTTAAATTCTATTAACAATTTATTTATGGAAAAATGTATTCCGAGTTAAAATTTCATTCTTTTAAGTACTAAATACTCGGGTAAGGACGATTTGATGAGAAAGTTAGTTTTCGACACCAAATTAAAGATATTTGCACTGGCACTTAACAATTTATTTTTTATGATATAATTTTATATTTTAAACCTGTGTTGTTGTAAAAAAAAAAAATAAACCTTTATTAATTTATTTAATTATAATAGTATAATAATTCTTTATATTTGTCGAATATAATAATCAACCTCTCATCAGCAATTTATTTAATTATAATAGTATAATAATTCTTTATATTTATCGAATATAATCAACCTCTCATCAGCATTTTTTAAATTATAATAGTATAATAATTCTTTATATTTATCGAATATAATAATCAACCTCTCATCAGCAATTTATTTAATTATAATAGTATAATAATTCTTTATATTTATCGAATATAATAATCAACCTCTCATCAGCTCTCCACTGGAACATTTGCAACTTCAACTTCCTCAACTCTCATTTCCACAGAAAAGACATTTAATGCATTAAATTTCACAAGGCTGATTAATCATGGATAGAAAGCATGCGCCGAGACTAATCAGCATCCAATCAAATATTAATGGGTTCATTCCAGCTAGAATCGTAGTGACGTTGCAAATAGTTTTTAGCTTACACTATACGATTTCTACTGATGGTTTAAGATAAATAACTCATTAGCCGCTATGCATCAGCCTCCACATTTTAAGGCCTGACTGCCTCCCGACCACTTAGTTGTTGTTTTCCATAATTGTACTCACATGGCCGTTGGCCTTAAGTGTATTTCAAGGTAAAATACGCCTCGCGCCAAGGGCCGCCAGATTTTGGTGCGAAATAAATAGATTGATTCGTCGAAAATTGACACTAAAGATTACTAAATGTAGCAAGATTACTAAATGTTGCAAGCAGTTGATTTAATGCAAGCAGTTGATTTAAAATAGCCACTTGAATCACATTTGAAAATCAGAACAAAAATTCAATGAGGAGGAAACACAAAAGACCAAATTAATTTAATTACAAAGCTGTAAGATTTATATAAACGGGCAATTCTAAGTTAATATTATTACTTCCATTTGATTCAAAGCCTAATATAAGTAAAGGAGAAAAACAAGTAACGAAACTTCATGAAAATAAAAAACTTTGTTCGCACTTACATCAGTAAAATTCCTTTCACAATTTCAAAGTAGATTTAAAAATTCTATTTTAATATCAAGAGCTTTATGAAAAAGATTTAAGAAAAAGTTTATAAAGAGGTAAAAGTCATGATATGAGAAAACTAATCTCGCTCCGTGCTGCCGTAGCAAACCAACTCACTCTCCCTCCTAATATTATTGACTTTAAGAGAAAAACTTTAAAGCCAGAATAAACTTAACTTGAAATTTAAAGGTAAAGGGTTAAAAAATCTAATTTAACTTTTCAAAATGTATTACGGGTAAAACACATTACTCAAGAGCATGTATATACCGTTTATATATTGGAGAACTAAGGGTCAATCAAATAAAGAAACTCTAGCAACAAATTATATCAAGTCAAAGAAATGTTCAAAGCTGTAGTTGTTCATTTAAATTAGTTAAAAAGAATGGAGGCAAATTGAGGTAATTTTTAGTGAACTACAATAGAAAATGACGTTTTTAGCGTAATTCGCTAAATGATGTTGCTTTTATCTTTTAGACAATACTTAAAACCCATGACAATGACATGTCATTTTTAAGAACTGAAGAAGCTCAGGATCCCTGGGCGAAAGGTCTTCATCAATTTATTTCTCAATAAATTTCAATAAAAAATTACTGAAGTTTTCATTAATTCAATTGACAATACTTAAACCCCTTTCTAAGATAACAAAGTAATTTTCTCAGGCTGATCAATATTGAAATAAAATACGGGCCTTCGGCCCGTAGCCGCTACGCGGCCTCGGCGCTTCGCGCCTCGTCCGCTCCGCAGCGTCGGCCCGCCGGGCCGCTTCGCGGCCCGGGGGCCTCCCTGTGGCCGCTTCGCGGCCACATTGTTGTTGTTTTGTATGATGTGTTGTTCATTATTGTTCTTGTTACATGGCATTTGCCATGTACCTAGCGAATTTTCACAGCCTCTCCACACAGGCCCGCTTCGCGGGCCTGAGAGGCTTTCTCACAAATTTGATTTTACTAATTAAGATTTTATTAATACTTTATTATTAATAGTATGCTATAATATTAAAACTAACAAGCATTATAAACAAAAATATATTCATGATTTTTGTTTTTAAATAAAATACCGTTTCCGTCACTTAGGATCATAGATAAACAATATTAACATAGATGGCTCACTCAAAGATTTTTAAAAAATAGTTGATGGGATGCAGGAGGCTCAAGTAGTACAGTCTAGTGGTGACAGCGTGAAACTGTCACATATTTTTATACTTAGATCTTTGTTTACTTTTATTTTATTTTACTAAACGATTGGCAATTGTTTGTTTAAAAAAAAACTAACAGCACAATCTAGTAGAGAATAGAGCAAAATATATTTTTACTACTAGCGCTAATCAAGACTCTAGTGATGAGACCCCCAACTTAAATCATAAACACAAACTGGTCAATTGAGTGTTCCTACTACACTCGGGAGTGAACCATCTATCTTAGGATTGTCTGATTGAGCTGAAACCGGTCGCAATCGTTTTAGAATGACTTCGACCATATAAAGACTACTTTGAGGTTCTTCCGCTTTACGGGCCTGCTTTGTTCGGCGTGGTTTAGTGGAAGCCATTTTTGTCCTGTCTCTCTGGGACAGCAGGCTTACCAGGATGGAGCAAGAGGTAGAGGTCCATCTTTTATACTATATCCCCACCCTCTAGCACTACTAAACCCAACAGATATCGTACAAGTCTTTGACCTGGACGTATACATATATACAAGATTATATATATATGTATACCGATTGCGCCATTTGTGATGGTTCGATTGAGCTGAAATTGGTCTTAATCGATTCAACTAGCCGTCTACCTAAACACGAAATACCTTGTTTTAAAGCCATTTTAAGTTTCAAAAAAAAATTTTTCATGACGTCATAACTTTGATTGATGACGTCACAATTTTTTTATAAACAATAGGCCTCGTAACCTCCTCAACATCTCGCGATTTGCAAAGTTTCGTTTCAATGGCGGGAGTCAAACCTCGGATCATGACACAAATCCGTTTCAAAGGTCCCTGATGACGAAAAAATACGTTTTGTGACACACACACGCTCATATATATATATATATATTATATATATATATATATATATATATATATATATATATATATATATATATATATATATTATATATATATGTCCGTGACATGCATACCCCTACCACGCCAGAATTTTTTAACTATAAACACGTCCCAGCTTTATACAGTGATAAATTTAAGAACAATTTTTCACATTCTAAAATTTAAATTTTTATAACAAATTGATAACATTAATTTTTCTTTTCAAAATAAGTCGTATATTAAAATGAACATACAAACTTCAGAAGTAGCGAAGAGAAAACCGTACCAAGGCAAGTAGAGAGAATTTATTATTTCAGATATAACCTTCTAGAATCTAAAAGCTAATTCCAAAAAAGAGATATGAAGTAATTTGATAACGACACTACAATACAAAAAAAACAGAAATTATACTTGATTTCAAAAACTTGTGCAATAGAAATGCATTAAGATAGAAAATTTAATATTAATACGGGTCTAGACAGTGCCAAATTAAAACCATAGAATTCTTGAAGTAAAATTTGGGATCACTTCCAAAAAAGTCTTCTAGGATACGCTTTTAACAACTCCCATTTGTTCCTGATGTTAAAATTTTGCGGTCTTTCTCAGCCCATTTTCTTTTTAAAAATTTTGGACAATATAAAATGCTATAGCTACTATAAGAGCTTCCATAATATATTTTTTTAGTTTATTTTTCTCCTATTTTTTTTTATTAAGGAAGTGAAAATACAAAATACCCAATGTAGTTTTATCTTAAAGAAGAAATCTAGAAAATACCCGAGCATGAAATTTGAAAAAGAAAATATCTTTATTCTCAACAAATGTATCCTTGAATAAAATTAGAATAAAATTATGTTTTTTTCTTGAAAAATCGAAGCATAGATATTTTTAAAAGAAGTGTGACATCATTTTATCATTCTCTTTTCTTTATAAATGATAATTTTTCTTGAAACACAGAAATTACAGATAGAAAAATAATTTTAGATTTTATAGCCAGAATCAGTCATAACGACAGAGATGACTGATATGTTTCAGTTACACGTTCTTGCAATATTCTTTCAAATGAAAAGATGTCATACAAAAAAATTAAAAACCTTTCGAAAAGCTACCTTAAAAATTTTTTTTAAAAGTAGTGAAATTTTAAATCGACCCCACACGATATTTTGGATAAGTGACTAGTTTATAAGTGGTAAAAAGTATAATGCTGAGTTTTTAAAGGCCTCCTGAGTGGTTTTTACAAAGTTATCTGTCTGTATGTGTGTGTGCGTCTGTTATCATCGTAGCTCCTAGTGTATTCATGCTAAAGAATACACACAATCGAATCATCGAAAATGATTCAATTGTGTGGGTTTTTTAGCATGAATACACACAACTTTCACTCATCGAAAATGATTCGATTGTGGTGGGTTCTTTAGCATGAATAACACAACACTTTCACATCATCGAAAATGATTCGATTGTGTGGGTTCTTTAGCATGAATACACACAACATTTTCACATCATCGAAAATGATTCGATTGTGTGTGTTCTTTAGCATGAATACACACAACATTTTCACATCATCGAAATGATTCGATTGTGTGTGTTTCTTTAGCATGAATACACACAACACTTTCACATCATCGAAAATGATTCGATTGTGTGGGTTCTTTAGCATGAATACACACAACATTTTCACATCATCGAAAATGATTCGATTGTGTGTGTTCTTTAGCATGAATACACACAACATTTTCACATCATCGAAAATGATTCGATTGTGTGTGTTCTTTAGCATGAATACACAAACATTTTCACATCATCGAAAATGATTCGATTTGTGTGTTCTTTAGCATGAATACACACAACATTTTCACATCATCGAAATGATTCGATTGTGTGTTCTTTAGCATGAATACACACAACATTTTCACATCATCGAAAATGATTCGATTGTGTGTGTTCTTTAGCATGAATACACACAACACTTTCACATCATCGAAAATGATTCGATTGTGTGGGTTCTTTAGCATGAATACACACAACATTTTCACATCATCGAAAATGATTCGATTGTGTGTGTTCTTTAGCATGAATACACACAACATTTTCACATCATCGAAAATGATTCGATTGTGTGTGTTCTTTAGCATGAATAACACAACTTTTCACATCATCGAAAATGATTCGATTGTGTGTGTTCTTTAGCATGAATATACACAACATTTTCACATAATCGAAAATGATCCGATTGTGTGTATTCTTTAGCATGAATACACACAACACTTTCACATCATCGAAAATGATTCGATTGTGTGTGTTCTTTAGCATGAATACACACGACATTTTCACATCATCGAAAATGATTCGATTGTGTGTATTCTTTAGCATGAATACACACAACATTTTCACATCATCGAAAATGATGCGATTGTGTGTGTGTTCTTTAGCATGAATACACACAACATTTTTACATCATCGAAAATGATTCGATTGTGTGTGTTCTTTAGCATGAATACACACAACATTTTCACATCATCGAAAATGATTCGATTGTGTGTATTCTTTAGCATGAATACACACAACATTTTCACATCATCGAAAATGATTGATTGTGTGTGTTCTTTAGCATGAATACACACAACATTTTCACATCATCGACGATTGTGTGTGTTCTTTAGCATGAATACACACAACATTTTCACATCATCGAAAATGATTCGATTGTGTGTGTTCTTTTAGCATGAATACACACAAACATTTCACATCAATCGAAAATGATTCGATTGTGTGTGTTCTTTAGCATGAATACACACAACACTTTCACATCATCGAAAATGATTCGATTGTGTGTGTTCTTTAGCATGAATACACAACACTTTCACATCATCGAAATGATTGATTGTGTGTGTTCTTTAGCATGAATACACAACATTTCACATCATCGACGATTAGCACACACAACATTTTCACATCATCGAAAATGATTCGATTGTGTGTGTTTTTAGCATGAATACACACAACATTTTCACATCATCGAAAATGATTCGATTGTGTGTGTTCTTTAGCATGAATACACACAACATTTTCACATCATCGAAAATGATTCGATTGTGTGTGTTCTTTAGCATGAATACACACAACACTTTCACATCATCGAAAATGATTCGATTGTGTGTTTCTTTAGCATGAATACACACAACCTTTTACATCATCGAAAATGATTCGATTGTGTGTGTTCTTCAGCATGAATACACACAACATTTTCACATCATCGAAAATGATTCGATTGAGTTTAAATTTGCTACAAATGTAAACCTTTACTTCATAAATAAGTTCACATAGTCCACACAAAACAAGAGACCTAAGGCCTTTTGTTTTGTTGTAAGACTTATTAATTTGTAGTTTTCAATTCTTCGTACCCAAGCAATCCGTAAAACAAATTTAATTACGATAAGTCATGTCTTGTTTCATAATTGTTTAGATTAAAAATTATTTTCCAAATAGAAACAATTTTCGTACCTTTAATGATTCAGAAACAATATGGAAAATTCAATACCCCACACACCCCAAGGTTTAGGCTCTAACTACACGCATATATTACATTTTCTCCTCAAAAAAACACGTCTTAACATAATATTTACTACTTTCCTTTCTTACACATAAGACTTTTTAGGCAGAATGTTAAGAAAAAAAGTATATAAACTTACATACCAGATAGCGTGACTGTCGCTAATAAATACTTTTTTATAGAGCATGCCCTTATTGTTTGAAAATTCGGAAATGGATCTAGAGATATGCTTTAAGAAAAGTTTTCAACATTAAATAGCTATTTTTAAGCTTTTAACACTTGTTAAGAATGAGAGATAATAATTTGAAGAGGATTAGGGTGATGATTATCTAAACACGTTTTGGCTAATCAGGAAAGGGCAATCAGATGTTAAGTAAGATTAATTTAAGTAACAACAAGTAAGTGAATGAATAAATAGTAAAATAAATAAGGTACAGGGTACCTCGGAACTAATGCAATATATAAAACAAGTAGGGAAACAAATGCCATTTCTGTCAGACCTGGCATGTAGTTCACATTTTTTCCACCAGGGAGTATGATACGGGGGCATTTAGTATCTGAAGACGAGCGAAGCGAGTCCGAAGCAGGGAGGATGAGTGAAGCGAATCCGATGTAATGAGGAAAAGTTCAGATGTACCCCCTACCCGATTTATTATTTTTGAGCCAGTTATTAGCTGATGACGTATGTCTGAATTTTTTTACATAGCTTAGTATAGGAGTTTCCCTACTTGGTTACATTACATACATTATGTATGTTACATTATACATTACTATACTTGGAACTTTATCTCGCCGTTTGGTTTTGCTTTACTTGTCCTTAGAAGACAGTAGTTTGTATTCAAAAACAAAACAGGGGCTCGCGGTCATTTGTTGCTAAGTGTCATTTTTCGTCCACACTGCATATGATAAATATTAGTAATAAAGAAAATCTAATTCGTCATTTGACTAATCTCACTAATTTCACAGATGCGTCATAATTCAACAAAATAAATTTAATAATTACATAGGTGTTACCTTGTCTGACCGCATTGAGTCCGTCCAACGTCGTTTTGTTCGTATTGTTTATATTCGTTATTAGTATCGTCGTTGTTATTATTCTTATGAATCTATGTGTAGAAGATTAGGATTAGATTTGCTGAGCAGTAGAAGATCGGCTTATGAAGCAGTTTTTCCCCTCTTGTCCGTCTTGTTAGTGTTGTCAATTCTCTACCAATCTCTCGTGATAATTTGTTTACTTTCAGTACTTTATCCTCTGTTCTGAATCTATTGGCTTGATTTTTATTTTTAAGTTTTAAGTTACATAATTTTAATTTACGCTGTCTAGTCAATTAGGTTAAGTTTAATTTTATTCTTAATTTTTAAATTTTTGATTATTATAATCTGTGTTCTTATATGCAGAGTTCCCTACTTGTGGTTTATCTGTTTAGGGGCTCTTCAAAATATAAATAAATAAATAAAATTACACAAGTTCTTAAACAAATATATATCAAAGCCATTAACATAAATAATAAATAAATAAACTTTAAAAATTAAAACCTAAGATAACAATTATTGAACTAACGACATAAATATATTTTTTTCTGGCGACTGTAAAAGTAGACACTTAACATCCTCAAAAAGTAGATGAAATGCGCTTTATACCGTCTGCGAAAGGTTTGTAGTTTTTACTGTCGGCGACAGTAAAAGAGTTTATTACTCGCTGGTGAAGTTCCTCAAATGTCCACCAGGTGGGCACTAGTAGTTTACTAGAATGTTATACTATTTATTTAATATAATGTTATTCCTTTATAGTTTGTTTGTGTATTTATAATTAATCAAACGTTTTTGTTAACGAAATTTTGTTATTTTTGGTTCTGCTTTATTAATTAATTATTATCAAGGGTTTAATAATCAGGGATAATGATTCAGACATTGAAAATACGCTACCAGAATAGAAGTTTTTGGCTAACAAACGATCGAAAGAAGTTTGCCGGCAAAGTTTTATACATTATACTGTTTTTCTTCTAAATAGTTTGTTTACTATTACTTACTAAGTGCGAAAAATAGCATATCCTACACGACTGGGGTAGCTTTTTTTTATCTCGGCTCCATTTACTGTCTCGCTTCGCTTGACAGTAAATATAGTCGTCACGGTAAAAAAAGGGCCTTTTTCACAATCTTTTATAACATAATATACTATTAATTAAACCCGAGCCATAACCAGTTGAAACAATGGTTTATTCAGAATTTCAGTTTTATCGGTAAAACGAACTGTGTATATTTTTTAAATAAAAGTTTCGAAATAGCTAATTTGTTTCGTTAATATTTGACCTATCTATCAGCTGTTATTAAAATGTATCATGTAATAACCATTGTAGGCACAAATTAGATTCAACTTAAGACATTTTAAATTAAAACCTTCTATATTGTGATACATATTTAGAAGATACTTAAAAAAACATGTCTCACAAAGCAGAGCTTTTTCCGCCGTTTCAATATGACAGACAGTTGAAAATGAAGAAAAAGTAGGGGACCCAAAATTTACAATTGGCATGTTATAAGTTAATCAAGAAGAGATAATTAAATGATCAATGGCAAAACGATAGAAATGATTATATTAAACAAAGTTGAGAGTTTTATCTCAAATTCCAGGAGAAAAGTTTCCATTAACTTTTCAAATTAACTTCTCGCTTTCAAATAATGACAAGTTTTTATTTTAATTAAAAGATAATAATAACTTTTTCACCAAAAAACTTTAGGTGTCACGCAAAATATGATCTAAAAAGCATTTCACGCTATATAAATAAAAATATAATTTAACACGAATACACTATAAGTAAAAGCGTATATTTTAGGTCATTTACTCCAAGTTATTAACAAATAAAAATAAATTGGAAATTTATATCCCACAATAAAACTTCAAATAAATACAAATTTATAAACAACGTAAAGATATCATTTTCGGTATTTAACAAACCTGAACCGCCCACCTGGTTTTAGTAGACCCACTAAAGTGATTTATAACTACGTTCATTTGCCATAAAACAAAGTGATCCCACTGAAGATACAAAATAGAGAAGAATCCATCAAAAAACGTATGTGAAAAACACATGCAAGGTACGAACTGCGCTTGGTTACGATTTTTACATTGAATTTAGAAGTAAACTTATCTCCTGATGACTTCTTATTGAGAAGGTTATAAACAAATAGTAAAAAGTAATGTATTTTTTAAGTAGTACGTAATTGAGCACTTTATTGGACCGTTTTCAGGATGAGAAGCCAATCATTATAGTTATAGGAGGTTATTTAGTACTTTTCACCTCTGAGGACAATAATGAATGTAAAAAAAACTCCTAGGACGTAAAAGTAATTCATATATAGCCGCCATTACTGTAATGTAGCGGTTCAAAAAAACAATCTGTGTAAAACCTTCATGAGGTTTCTTCTAATTTTTTTTCGTTTTTAAAAGGTGTTCAATTAAGTACATAGCGCAGTTTATTTAATGAGTGCTACCTCAAAAAAAATAGTGTACGCTGAGAATATCTTTAATTTTTCCCGACTCGCTTCGCTCGTCGTAAATCTAATTGCCATGACATAAAGACACATTTCTCAGCCTTATGGCATAAATAACTATTCTCTTTTCATTTTAATTGACTTCACAAGCACCAAACAGGGACTTTGCTGCTCTACGTCTTGGCGCTTTGCGCCTCGGCAGCTACGCAGCGTCAGCGCTAGGGGCCGCTTCGCAGCAACATTGTTGTTGTACTTTCTCAGTTCGCCATGTCAATTAATAAAATAATGTTTTAAGAATTAAGTTTAATGGACTGTGAGAAATCTTAATTAGGAAAAAGATAATGAAGACATCAGTTCGAGTTTTATTAGATTAATTTAATTAATCAGAGCTTTCGCACAAGCTATGCTTGGCATCCTCAGTAAACCTAATAACAAGTAAACAAAACCATTAACCAATTACAAAATCAAAAATCAATGTTTTGTTGCCTTATGAACGCTATAGATTAAAATGCTCTTTACCAGGTAATAATACAGCAAATTTTTCATTTCCATTTAAGTCTGCGTGTGCAAGTCTACCTTATAACCTTATTTTTATAAAAATATAATCCTAACTGTTTTATTAATAAATTTGATTTCCCGTTTTCTAAATGGAAATTTTGTTACCACTATTAGAAACCTAAAAAAGTTAAATTAAAGTATATACTGCAATACTATACCTATTTTGGAAATTGCATTAAAACCGAGGAAATATTATACTTATATCTTTACAGTCCGGTAATTTTTTTATCAAGCTATTGTTCGACATACGTCATAGATTGTTGTTGAAAATATTGATTTCTTGTGGTTCATGATATATGTCAAACAATAGATCAATGAGAACTTACCGGAATTATAGTGATATTAGTGTCATACTTCTTATAGGATTTTATGTAGTATTATAAAATAGATAATATTATGGACTACTCTTTTTTACCTTCATTAAGTAACCAAAAATGGTAACAGAATTATATTTGGGTTATATTATATTGGTAAGTTACCATATAATATTTATTTGGTATAATATTGGTAAGTTACCATATAATATTTATTTGGTATAATATTGGTAAGTTACCAAAATAATTATGATAAAATAAAAACGTGCTAGAGTAAATTTTCTGGAAGTAGAGACAATTTTTGTAAATCTTGGACCAGGATTTCCCTTATTTTTAGGAATTTAATGTTGGTGCATGTGAAACGTTCCACCCGGTATGTTGAAATGAAAAGTAATATTAAAAGATTTCGACGATAGATAAATTTAGGTTTAGGCAAAATGTAGGGCTAACTAGCTCTTATTACTAGAGCAAAATGTTTTATGATCGGGGCTCATGATTTTTCTGTTGACGCCCTGATAAGTTACACCAAATGAAACGTAACATTAACATTAAGTCGATCTGTCCCGAACAAGGATGTTGAATAAAGGGGATGACGCACTAAGTCGAATTGCCATTCAACAAAGTGACCCCATCGAAAATCAAAACATAGAGAAGAATGCAACACGAAACACACGTCAAAAACCAACTGCACATGCTTGGTACGAACTGCGCATGCTTATGATCTTATAACAGCGCAGGTCTTAAATTTAGAGGCAAACTTAACTCTCAATGGGTTTCCCATTGTTTTGCTTGCAAAGGTTATAAACAAATGGAAAAAAGTTCCTACTTTTTAACTGTTTTTTGTCAATATTGCTTAAAATTAATAACATTAAAGAAAATTAAGAACATTACAACCAAAATTGAATCATGAAAACTAGTAAAACATTTCACTAGGCTAAAAAAAGACAAAATATTAACACATTTAACTTACTCTCTACGAAAGTAAACGGTATAAAGGTTAATTATTTTTACTAAAGTGGCTACCTAGAGTCCAAAATGTAAATATAAGCACAAATGACTTGATAAGCACAAATGTAACAATAACGAAGCACTGAAGAAAGTTGAGAAGCAAACTCGACAACCAAGAATTGTATAACAACTTAGCTACTTAGCTATAACCTGCGTTTGGCGCCTTTTTTAACCTAAGGGAAGGTAAGTTTGCTCCTATTTCTCTATCTCATACAACTTCCATGGGGTCAGAAATGTTCCTTAATGTGTCATCCCCTTTATTCAACATCCTTGGTCCCGAACGAAGAAGGTTACTGAACGGAATAGTTCCCAAATTAAACTCTATATTTGATTTCTAGGTTGTTTCTTGTACAATTAATGATATATTAACTATCGAAAACAACATTATATTTGAGTGATAAAAAATAACTCCTTTAGAATTTCGCTAAAAGACTGTTTTTGATAAGATTAGGCAAAGCAGTGTCCTGTAATGATCAGTTATAACTAATAAAAACATTCACAAACGTTTAATTTCTTGGCACAGAAAAGTGTTCTAAATTGAAAAGTTATCTAAAACTATTTATAAGTAATTTTTGATAACTACTAAATCCAATTTATAAGTAGTTTTCTAAAACTACCTGTAACTATCTAAAATTGTTTATAAGTAGTTTTATAGATGTGTTTTTATTAATTTATTGATTGAAAGGATAATATTAAAAATGTAATTTAATATATTGGATGGGTAATTTAATCCAAGTGGGAGAGAAAATTTCTACTTATATTGACTGTAACAAAATTCTTAAGAAAACCCCCTAAAAATACAACCTAATAAATAGAAAAGCATTGACAAAAATGTCTACGTCTTTTCTGAATTCAACCATCTTTATCCGTTTTCTCATCGGTCTGTATGAGAATTTCATTTTAACTCTCCCCAAGCTCTACGACATTCAATAACTAAATTTCGCTAAGAGAATTGATTGATAGAACAACTTTAACAAACGGAAAAAGAAGTGACGTAAAAAGACTCACAGCTTATACGGGTATGGAAAAGTCAAAATGGAAATATTTAATAAAATCTCTCCATCACACGGATGCATAAAATTCAATACTAACTGGGTGGAATGTTTTTTTTCTTAGCAAGTTTGATTTGATTTTAAGAGTAAGGCAATTTTCAAGTCGTAACTCTGTTAAGAAATAAAATATTCCACAACAAATATTCAGATATTAT
>JACMZG010000002.1:43419984-43464360 GCA_018340805.1 Microvelia longipes
ATATAAGGGAAATGTTTCTTATTTGCAGATACATAAGGAAACTTTTTCTTATTTGCAAAAACTTTAAAAACAAAGACGAATTGTATAACCACATTAAAATGGGACATTTTTCCACTGTTATAACAAAAGAATAAATTTTCTGAATTTTCATCTCTATAACATCAATTTGCTCAAAGTTGATGGGGAAAAGTTAGGTATAATTGCGTTTTAATAAGCTACTGAGTTTGTTCTTACAAAGAATATCACATCTTTAAAGTATGAGTGTGTTGCAACTTTTAAAGGTTGACTATGAACAATAAATCTTAATTAAAACAAGTCGTCGGCCTATTGGCCGCTCCGTGGAGTCGGCGCTGAGGGCCGCTTTGTGGCCCCGTACCTTCCTGAGGCAGCTTCGTGGCCACGTGATTGATGTCAAATCAGTTCGTCATATTAGTAGGTTATAAAAGTTCAAAATTATCTCCACAGAAGTTTTTTCTCATTGTTTAACTAACACTAGTTTAGTCATCCTAAACAGGTTCATTTGGTTTTATCAATCCTTACATTAATGAAAGTATTTTCTCATTCATAATTAACAATTTATATAACTGTTGAGATAAGGTAATTGAACAAAAAAAAAGTACCTAAACAGTTGACCCCAGCTTTCTGATGTCCAGTTAACACTTCTTGTTAATATCGACTTTTAAAACATAAATTAATGGTTATTAAATAAATAAATAATTATTAAACATTAACAATAAACTATTAACAAATAAACAATTAAGTTAAATTTAAACTATTGAATTTAGCAGGAGAAGTTTAAACACTTATTAAAATCATAAAATCCATGATTATATAAAAAAAATCAGTGTGACCAACTTATAACGAAACATTTTACTAAAATATTTTTATTGCATTCTAAAGAAAGACCTACAATTGTGTCTTTATTCCTTTTCGTAGTTTAATAGGAAAGTACTACGTTAGAAAAGGTAAAGGTTCTAGGAATTTTCACTTTAGATAATAGAGTAATTATATTGCAGTATTTTGGCTCATAACAGACTTAAAATCTTGTTGGTTGAACCAGTTTTGTTATTGCCCAGTTTTTATGATGCAATACAACCGTAACGTATTAAAGTAAAGTATTACTTTAATACTTAGAATTAAATAAATATTAAATAAGTATCTAATAATTACATTTAGTAAGATGTAACAGAGTGTTGCTTGTGCTATTTATGTTTTATATTCTATGTGTTTGACAACCGAGGCACAACAGAGGGATATAATTCGTATCAAATTTAAAATCTAAGAATTTTTATAAAATTTAAAAAGAATTAATTAAAACGTTTAAAGACGTAGGTAAGAGGGAGGAAAGAGTCGTGCATACTCGTATAAACAGCTTCTTCGTCTAAATTTTAATATAAATGCGCTTTTAATGCTTATAAAATTCTTTAACAGGCTATACTCACATATTTGGTAATTTTTAACAACTTTAAACTTGTTGTGTGGAGATGTGCTGCTTCTAGTTCATTATTATTGTTACGGGGATAAAATTATTTAATTTAATCAAGGACTACTATAATTTATAATACCTACAGGATTAGTTTCTAGAAGTTAAAATATAAAAGTTATTCTTAAAGAGCTATTTTAAGTATTATTGCGGTTCTGTATTTAATTGAAAATTTCAGTTTCGAAAACCTTTATGCCCCTTAGGATTATAAAATTACATTACCTAGGATTAGTTAATCTTAACTGAACAATTGATGAGCAAATCAGCTGGCCAAGGCCCACACTAGGGTCATATTCCTTTAGCGCAGAATCGGTAGATCCGCGACAGTTTTTCATTTGTCCCGCCAATTTTCTATTATTTAAACTAATATTGTGTGCAAACAGTAGCAGTAATACGCAAATCGCATAGAGATATATACTAGAGGGGGCATAGCCTATCTCAATACATTGGAAGGCCTGAAATATCGTATTGGGGCTCATAGGGGCTTTGTGTAACCTCATTGCAAACTCCTTTAAGAGTAAGTTAAGGTTATATGAATCAATTGTTTTCGGCTTCCGCGCACATAGTTAGTGTTTTTATTTGTATTTTTAAAATTCTTCCTACATAAGTAACAGTAATTTTGTAATGATTATTTGATTACATTTTTAGCAAGGTGGTCAGGATACTTTTTCGATGTTTCAAAAGTCAACCAATAGTAATAATATGGCCCCTCTAGTAATAATATCTCTATGGCAAATAGTAAAAGCATAAACGCAAATAGTAATACCCGCAGAAATTAATTACAATCCAATTATTTATTTAAAAAGGGGCATAAAGGTTTTCGAAACTGAAATTTTCAATTAAATACAGAACCGCAATAATACTTAAAATAGCTCTTTAAGAATAACTTTTATATTTTAACTTCTAGATACGAAGATAGCAATTCTCTAATAGGAAGAGCAAAGGGCCAAACCAAGCATCTTGAAGGGCAGCTTTTTACTTACTTTTGCCAAAAAAATCTCCCTCCACATTTCCACTATCTTTTAACTCTATAATAAACTTTTATAACATAGAGCAAAAATAAGAACAACTTTTTGTAAAGTCGATTTTAACAATTTTCTTTCTCTCAAATTTTAACCCTTTCCAAGAGTTTTCTCCGGAAAAAATTAAAGTTTTTAATCGTGTTAAATTAATCCTTTAGAAATAAGAGTAAAAAAGGCTTATAGAAGTGAAGGGTCAGCGAAAATTTAACATACAATGGGGTGCTTATTTTGAAGAGGCGAAAGAGAGATGGGGCTAACAACAAACGGGGCTAGTAACTATTCAACAAAACTTAGAACAGAATACTTTGGGGACCTTAATTTTCTCATTTTCAGTTGTTTATAGAGCTACATCTTTTAGCTTTCCTTTTAAAAGAAGCAGTTAAATTGCCAAGATAAAATCTATATTTAAAGAAGATTAAAAAAAATTAAGAAGGCGCAACTCAAGATAGCAGATGTTTAAATATATGAATTTAATTTAACTTAACTGTGCAAACTTTTGGTTTAATAAGTGTAAACGAATTACCAGACCTTTTTCTCAGAAATACATTTTGTAACAAAAACTAATTTAAAACCTCAAATCTTTGAATTATAAGTTTAATAAACGATTTTTAAAGGTATCTAAAAAAATTAGGACCGATTATGCATTTTTCTGGTGTATGAGAATGTATTAATGTATAGCCTGTCCTCAATATACCTGGGCCCTTAAAATAGTCCAAGAGCCAGGCCTATAAAATGTGACTCATTTTGTACTACTTCAAATCAAATTTTTCTTAAAATATACCTTAAATTATGAAGGAAAAACATAGTCTGCCTATCCAGAGTGGAGCCCTTCATATGAATGCGCTCTCTCAAAATATTCGAAAATCGCAAAAATTCTAGTTTTCTTTCCATAAGTGGTTCCATGTAGGTCGTGTACAAAATATGAATAATACTTTTTTAAAGCTGATAAAATTTCCTATAAACCGAGTGTTTTTTCGTCAAAATCAGATAAATACAACTAAAGTTATGACATTTGTTAAATGACCAAAAAATGTACAAAAAGCCAATCTTTTTCCAAAGAAATTCGCTTTGGATAAATTAACTATTTTTTAGTGTTTTTGAAAGAGCCATAACTTTGGTTGCAGTTATCCAATTTTGATGATTAAACACTCGTTTTATAGAACATTTTATCACACCTTTAAAAAAGGTCCTCTACATGTTTTGCACCCGACCCACAGGGAACCATTTATTTCAAGAAAACTAAAATGTGTGCGATTTTATAAAATTTTTAGCATACGCTATCATAAGAAGGACTCCACTCTGGATAGCCAGACTATGTTTTTTCTTCATAATTTAAGGTATATTTTCAGAAATATTTGGTTCGAAGTAGTAAAAAATGAGTCACAATTTTTTAGGTCCGTCTCTTGAACTATAAGTATAAACATTGTTGCGTTTCATAATAATTAGTTAATGTCAGTATTTTGAGATTTCGAATATCTACGTCACGTAAAACTTTACTTAGAATCATTCATTCATCATTCGACAATCGTCATACTTGATGGCTCGACATAATGTCATGTCCCACTCTGTTTCGTTACGTCTGACTCATCAGGGCGCCGACAGAGCCTGAACTCACTCTGACCTTCAATTAATTCCGAAGAATATAATGTGAAGTACTTACCAGAGACGACATTATATTCTTCGGAATTAATTGAAGGTCAGAGTGAGTTCAGGCTCTGTCGGCGCCCTGATGAGTCAGACGTAACGAAACAGAGTGGGACATGACATTATGTCGAGCCATCAAGTATGACGATTGTCGAATGATGGAACAGTTCCCAAATGTAGCATAGCATTTTGCTTGTTACATTCCCTTGGTGTCTCTCGCACAATTATATTGTGGCAAAGTTTTCTGTCTGTATGTGTGTGTGTGTGCAGTTATTATCGTAGCTCCCAGTTTATCAATGCTATAGAGTTAAAAGTTTGTATAAAAATTAGTCTACAGCTGTAGTTGTGCTATTAAGAAAATAATTGTTTTTTTTTTTTTACAATGAAACATACAATATTATAATTTACAGATATTCACTACAAAAAATAATTTGACTGGTTCACATTTGTCAAATGCATGGGAATAAGAGCCTTCAAGAAGAAACCCTTGAAACAGGAAGCTGTTCGTCACTGATTTTAGGTTTATTGCTATTTTTTATTGTTTACTTCAGAATATTTATAACAAAAAAATTAATAAAATAATGATAACATTAATAATACTAATAATAAAAAAATAAAAGACTAATGCTAAGGAAAATAAAACAAGAAAGAAAAAAAAACAAAATAAAATTAATCATGTATTATTTCTAATTTGCTTTGGTAGCGAGTTATATAATTTAGGTCCAGCAACACTGGCATGTCTAGAAAGTAAGTTAGTGTTGCATGCGATGTGGGCAACTTTTTTATTTGTTGGGCAACTTTTTAAGTACAAGCAAATTTTATGACGGCATTATTCTGCAATAATGACTCAGTAAAAATTTCTAATTATCATAAAATGCGGAAAAATGATGCGATCAATCATCTCATTTTGAGCATTAGTTCGATTTTTATCGAATGACTTGTAAAAGTGGTTTTAAAAAAATGTAAAAAAAAATCAAAAAAAATATTCTAATTAAGTTGAAATTTGTTTCAAGTGTATACCATTACGTAATAAATAAGTTTACAATGTTTCGTTCCAATTTGTCAAGCAAATCTATGATCATGATTTTGGTGGATCATGAAATTCAAGCAGCATCGAGCCTGGAATAGTCAGTGCCTGGAATGAAACGGATGTACTTACAATCCGTAAGTACCAGCGAGTCCGAAGTAGTGTTAGAGTATAAATTTAACGACTAATACACTCTGAGGACGAGCGAAGCGAAGTCCGAAGTAGGGAAGATGAGCGTAGCAAATCTGATGTGATGAGAGAAAGTTCCAAGGAACCCCATACAAAAAAAAAGTTAAATATTGTACCAATATTAAACTAAAGAATAAATTGAAATATCTAGGCCAAAAAAGATGTTCTAGGTTATAAGGTAACAAAATAGACCCATAAAAGAAAACCATTTAAAAATGGGCAGCTTCTTAAAAAAACGTAAAACAGCCAATTTCAAAGAAATACATAAAACCTGAAATTCTTTTAGCCTTGTTATTCTGAACATATCGGAGGGCAAATGTCATGTCTTGTAGGCAAACGGACTACCCTTATCACTTATACAAGAGATCTGAAAATACTCTAACAAATTTCTTGCCTCTCCTAAGAGAAATGAGGGCATGAACCATTACAACATAGAAAACAACATGATTCATCAATATTAATAAGGTCTTGCCGAGGAATCGGAAAATAGGGTCAAATGCATTAATTTACGTCATTGTTTTGTAGATATTTATATGACATGTTAATACTAAAATTTAACTAAAGTTGGATAGATACGTTTTAAAAATTCTGGCGGATTTCTTTTGGAAGCGTGTTTCCGTGCATAACAACCAATTTCTCGCCTTAAGTTCCACTTTATTCTTTATAATTTGAATAGTTACTCAATTGTCAAGCACTACTCGAACTCATTCTTTCAGTATTCATCAATAAGTAGCACAAATCATTATTTGCACTTGTTTAAAGCTCGATTAGTGTTTAACTTTAAAGGTAAACACTAATTGACATTTAAACATTTTCCATAAAACACTACATAGTGTTTAACATTAATGTTTTTCATTTAAACACTAATTGTGTTTAAATGTAAAAAATACGGTTTAGACGTATTTCCTTTGAAAAATAGAGAAATAATGAGTAGCGAGTAGTGCTTGATAATTGAGTTACTGCTCAAGTTATAAAGCATAAACCGGAACATTAAGCAAAAAATGCATTTTTATGCACGGAAGCAGGAATTTCAAAGGAAATTTGTCCGGTATGCGGACAACGGAGCCAGAATATTTTCTTAATGGTAAACTTATATATTGTATTTGAATGAGATTGAGCACAAGTGGAGTTATTCATACTAGGAAATGAAGAAAAGAGTTTCTCCACAAAAACAATAGTTTATTGACAAAGCGCTTTCAACCTAACATGAGGTCATCATCAGTGCCTGTACAAATAACTTATTACAAATTAAAACAAAAAAATACATCAGAAAAACCACTTTTTTGTAATTTTGTGTTTCTTTGTTATTTCTCTTTATTTGACTTTTCTGGTGTAATTTGTTTTTATTCTGTTTTAATTTGTGATAACTTATTTGTGCAGGCACTGATGATGACCTGTTAGGTTGAAAGCGCTTTGCCAATAAACTATTGTTTTTCTGGAGAGACTCTATTCATCATTCCTATTATATATTGTAAACAAAACGAAACATGCACGATAAATCTTCTTTTTTTTCGATTTATATATCTTGAAATGTTAAATATTAATTTAGTTTTGTACTAATAACTTTAAATATTAATTTTATGTAAATTAAAAGAGATTAATTACACAAAAGTCCTATATTTTTTTAATATATAATAATAACTAAGCTTTCAACTAAAAATTAGTCATCATCAGAGTTTAACAAATATAAAATAAAAATACAATTTTACAAACTACTTCATATTGCACCTTGGTATGGTTTGGTAAGCTATGTTTTTTTTAAACATAGCTTACCAAATAAATATGTTTTTATTTATATTTTTTTATAAGTCCACAAAAAGAAACTTTTCAATTAATTTAATGTTTTGTTCTTCTTAAGATACTTCTAACAGCTGAAATATAGCTGCAGCGGATACGGCTGTGTATTGTATGAAAATTAGTTGCTGATAAACAATGCTGTTTATCATGCAAGGGTGAGCATAGTTTTGATCTAACTATGGTATAAAATGCGCATTGTCTTTGAAAAGTGCATACCAATGGTAAAAGGAGCCACCGTTCCGACATTAATTTATATACGGAAAACCTATGCATGAACTTGATGAGGAATGCACGCATTCCAAAGGAAAATCCGACCGGTTGGAAAAACACCGCGCAACAATTTTTTTATTAATTAGACATAGAGTAAAGATTAGCACGATAAAAATGCAATAAACTACTAGAGATGAAAAAGTGTTCGGATAGGAAGAGAGAGTTACAACAGAACAAGTTATAAGCGTAATATTATCACATAACTACCCATACTTCTATAATTTTACATCTAAAATGAAAAAAAAGTTTTAAAATATTTAAAGGAAAAACGAATAACAGAAGAAAATCAATCAAAAATGTACTAATTTTTTCACTGAAAATAATACGCAGATAAAAAGTGACCAGATAAAAAATGCTTACAAAAGAAAAGAAAAACTCATTTTCCAAGTTTCCAGGCGTTAAAAGCAGGTTTGGAGAAGCACAAGATAAATATTGATAGTATTAAAAACTGTTTTTACTGCGAAAAAATCATTATTATTTTGCAAAAATTTCTGTTTTTATCATCAGAAATAATGGAAAAGTTTCCAGATTAAAAAGAATTGCTTTTTGGATAAAAGACTAGTCTAGAGTAGTAGTTTATTGTCTTTAGATTTCATTCAGTTTTCTGGTTATTGTTATTTTTTAACTTTTCATTTTCATTTAAGAGATAAGCAGGGAAATCCCGTTTAAATGCTAGACTAATCAATTTAGGATGGAAATAGAACTATTATGGAATGGAAATTTTTAACAAAGCAAAATAAAAAAAAAAACTTGCATCACCTAATTAAGTTCAAAAGACATTAATTCAGTTTCAACCAAAAGTTTAAAATTGGTTTGTTTTATTTATTCAAAGTATGAAATCAGACTTGTGCTTATTTTACAACAACTATTTGGCCACTAAGCGGCCACAGGGAGGCGCGGCACTAACGCCGCGAAGGGACCAAGAGGACGAAGGCCTTCCTTCGAGAGGCCTTTGGACGAAGGGAACGAGTGTTCCGAGATGAACACTCGTTGATAAACTATATGTAGAAACGTGTAATGCTGTTGGGATACTTTGAGTAATTTTCTTAACAAATTCACTAATAACTAATAATAATTAAATAAAACTTACATTACGTTGACAATAACTAAATAAAATTTTACCTGTAACAGAAAATCAAATATTAATAAATTAATTTATTAATTTTATTTTACCCCCAGCATAAAAAGTATAGTGTTTAACAAACTAGGACGGAAAATATTAAAAACATCCAGGAAAAACTGCACTATATTTATATTTGTAAGGAAACCAGAATATCATAAAGAACAAATGTATAAATTTATAAACAAATGGTCATTTAAGAAAATAATTAATTTACTTTTAAATTTATTTACTGAACTCAGTTGCTATAAGTTGACAAAATATAATTGTGCGAGAGATGTTGACACATTATACTAGAGTCAACTATACACGTTTTGCAAAACTGGGTAGTATCAAATGATATTTGCTATAAGTTCTTGAAATGGAATATGTAAATAGCAACCGTATAATCAAATCAAATATTAATAAAATAATAATTAATTTATTTTAACCCCAGCATAAAAAGTGGAATGATTAACCAACTGGGACGGATTAGCCACATAAAGGTCGGAACATAACTGTGTTAGAATCAGAAATTATTTAGTTATGTAATAGTAATAGTATAACCAACCAACTAATATTTATTAGTTGGTTGGTTATACTATTACTTATTGGAACTAATAAGTTGAAAAACAGCATTCTTTAGTGTATATCGAGCATTATATATAACATTTTCTATTACCTAAATCGATTCGAAGTAAAAGAAGCTAGAAGCCATAATCATAAACTATATTTTAGCATTAAGTATGTAATACCATGATAAATTCGGTACTAAGGAGTTTTATAGACTTCTTAACTCTGCAAGCTCTAAGTAGTAAAATAAATAAGTGATTGCTATCACATACATTCATTTCTCCGAAAAGTAACACTGCTAGGCGATAAGCCGTATAAGTAGTTATACACACAGCGTACTTCCATAATATCAACAAATTTATAAATGTATTCGTTCAAAACAGTAATTTGTTTACATAAAATCTATGTATATATATATATATATATATATATATATATATATAATATATATATATATATATATATATATATATATATAAAAATCGGGTACGGGTACCACGGAACTTTTCCGCATCACATTGTATTCTCTGCGCTCATCCTCCCTACTTCGGACACGCTTGGTTCTCGGAATATACAATTCGTCAAATTTATACACCAAACCTCTTCGGACTCATTTCGCTCGTCCTCAGGTAGTAAATGTGTTCAATTCATTCCTAGCAGTCACCCATCCAGGCAATGACCACCAAATGATCACCAATGGTCAACCAAAATCATAGATTACTTCTCATATTAAAACGAAACTTATTTATTATAAATGTATTTATAATATATAAATGTATCTATGTATAAAACGATTGAATCAAAACTAAAGCGGATAATTTAATTTTAATTTTTCCATGTGCTAACCTTACACATTTAGTTAGTATACGTATATTGAAATTGAAGAACTAAGGTGAGCGTTAATGGAGTTCATCTTAATAAAAGAGAAAGAAGTCTCTCCACAAAAATATATTCTTAATAGCAAAGCGCTTTCAACCTAACAAGAGGTCATCATTAGTGCTAGCCGTTGAATAAAGAAGAGAGTAATAGATGAGTCTTATAGATCAGATATCAAAGATAGACTCATCTATTACTCTCTTCTTTATTCAACGGCTAGCACTGATGATGACCTCTTGTTTAGGTTGAAAGCGCTTTGCTATTTAAGAATATATTTTTGTGGAGAGACTTCTTTCTCTTTTATTTTTATTATATTGAAATTTGTACATCGATACGTTTTTTTCACGAGGTGAATTTTTTATGAGTCATTAACGAAGGTTAATGATGTCATACATATTTTATAAACAATAGGGTTCGAGACATTTATGAGATCAATTATCTTACAAAGTTTTATTCCAATCCGTAAAAGTAAGTTATTAGAAACAAATTCATGTACGTACTACAAAAATACATGTGCAGTATGTATAAACATACACACATAAAAGTAAATAAATCTTTGTGTGCGTGTATGTAGGGGTATGTGTGTGTAATCTTTTGTGACATATGTATATATAGATATTCTTGATCAAATAGTCTCTCACTTTAAATAAACTATCCTTCTCACTTACCCTAACTTTAAATTAGCTCATTTTTCCTTAGTAAATTCGCTGAAAAAATTACAAGTACTAAATATCCTTTTAGCGAATTTTCATTATGAAAATGACGCTTATGAGGTTGTTCGGATGGCGGAAGTTGAGGGTGGGAGTGAGCGGAATCGGTTCCTATTGGCTTCCTGATAACAAAAATATATGTCCCAAAAAGTTTATATATATATGTATATATATATATATATGTATATATATATATATGTATGTAAGAGTTTCTACCCTTTCGTATGGCGAACGATAACTCTTGAAGGCGTTCTCAAATTGAAACGAAACTTTGCAAATCGCGAGATGTTAAGGAGGTTACGAGGCCTATTGTTTATAAAAACATTATGACGTCATCAATCAAAGTTATGACGTCATGAAAAAAATTTTTTTTTGAAACTTGAAATGGCTTTAAAACAAGGTATTTCGTATTTAGGTAGACGGCTAGCTGAATCGATTAAGACCAATTTCAGCTCAATCGAACCATCACAAATGGCGCAAACGGTATACATATATATATAATCTTGTATATATGTATACGTCTAGGTCAAAGACTCGTACGATATCTGTTGGGTTCAGTAGTGTTAGAGGGTGGGGATGTAGTATATTAGAAGAGCCTCTACCTCTTGCTCCATCCTGGTAAGCCTACTGTCCCAGAGAGACAGGACAAAAATGGCTTCCACTAATCCACGCCGAGCTAAGCAGGCCTGTAAAGAGGAAGAACCTCGAAGTAGTCTTTATATGGTCGAAGTCATTCTAAAACTATTGCGACCGGTTTCAGCTCAATCGGACAATCCTAAGTGACGAAAACGGTATTTTTATTTTAAAAAATCATGGATATATTTTTTTCAACCTAAAGGTTATACTCAAAAAACAATTTGTTTACAAAAAAAATTTGACATTTTTCTTTAAATTGTATAAACAATCATAAATGTGTGTAAGAGTTAATGCCTTTTTGTATGGTGGACGATAACTAAAACTGATGAAAGATGAAACTATAATCTTTTCTTACTCTTTATACAAGGTTACTCCAACAGTTGCAACGTGTGGATTTATTTCTTGTATTCTTTATACCTCTATAAAAATGTTAGTTTATGTATTTAAATATACTTATTATTTTTATATTGCTTGTTAACTGTAATATTATTGCTTACTATTAATAATAGAGGATTAATAAAATCAAATATGTGAGAAAGCCTCAGGCCCGCGAAGCGGGCCTGTGAAACGAGGCTATGAAAATTCGCTAAATACGTGGCAAAATGCCATGTAACAAGAAACGATAATGAAACCATACATAATACAAAACAACAACAATGTGGCCGCAAAGCGGCCACTGGGAGGCCCCCGGGCCGCGAAGCGGCCCGGTGGGCCGACGCCGCGGAGCGGGCGAGGCGCGAAGCGCCGAGACCGCGTAGCGGCTACGGGCCGAAGGCCCGTATTGTTAATAACATATTGTATTATTAATTGTTGTATTATTAAAAATAGTTATTTATGCCATAAGGCTGAGAAGTGTGTCTTTATGTCACGGCAATTAGATTTACCGACGAGCGAAGCGAGTCGGGAAAAATTGCCAAGACATAAAGACATTCTCAGCCGGATGGCATACACTATTTTTAGCGAATTTTCATAATGAAAATGACGCTTATGAGGTTGTTCGGATGACGGAAGTTGAGGGTGGGAGTGAGTGGAATCGGTTCCTATTGGCTTCCTGATAACAAAAATATATGTCCGAAAAAAGTTTATATATATATGTATATTATATATATTATAATATATATATATATATATATATATATATATATATTATATATATATATAATATATATATATATATATATATATTATATATATATATATATGTATGTAAGAGTTTCTACCTTTCGTATGGCGAACGATAACTCTCAAAGGCGTTCTCAAATTGAAACGAAACTTTGCAAATCCCGAGATGTTGAGGAGGTTACGAGGCCTATTGTTTATAAAAACATTATGACGTCATCAACCAAAGTTATGACGTCATGAAAAAAAAAATTTTTTGAAACTTAAAATGGCTTTAAAACAAGGTATCTAGTATTTAGGTAGACGGCTAGCTGAATCGATTAAGACCAATTTCAGCTCAATCGAACCATCACAAATGGCGCAATTTGTATGTATACATATATATATAATCTTGTATATATGTATACGTCTAGGTCAAAGACTCGTACGATATCTGTTGGGTTCAGTAGTGTTAGAGGGTGGGGATATAGTATAAAAGAGAGACCTCTACCTCTTGCTCAATCATGGTAAGCCTACTGTCCCAGAGAGACAGGCTAAAATGGCTTCCACTGAACCACGCCGAGCTAAGCAGACCCGTAAAGAGGAAGAAAATCGAAGTAGTCTTTATATGGTCGAAGTTATTCTAAAACGAATGCGACCAGTTTCAGCTCAATCGGACAATCCTAAGTGACGCAAAACGGTATTTTTATTTTAAATAATCATGAATATTTTTTTCAACCCTTAAGATTTTACTCAAATAAACAATTTGTTTACAAAAAAAATTTGACATTTTTCTTTAAATTTTATAAACAATCATAAATGTAAGTAAGAGTTGAAGTTGTCTTTATATGGTCGAAGTCATTCTAAAACCATTGCGACCGGTTTCAGCTCTATCAGACAATCTTTAGTGACGGAAACGGTATTTTTATTTAAAAACAAAAATCATGAATAATATATTTTTGTTTATAATGTTTCTTAATTTTAATATTATAGCATACTATTAATAATAGAGTATTAAAAAATCTCAATTAGTAAAATCAAGTTTGTGAGAAAGCCACTCAGGCCCGCGAAGCGGGCCTGTGTGGAGAGGCTGTGAAAATTCGCTAGATACATGGCAAAATGCCATGGGGGCCACAGGGAGGCCCCCGGTGGGCCGACGCCGCGGAGCGGACGAGGCGCGAAGCGCCGAGGCCGCGTAGCGGCTACGGGCCGAAGGTCCGTATTTTTGAGGTAGCACTCATTAAATAAAGCACTCATTAAAAAAAAATAAAAAAATAGCACTCATTAAACTGCGCTATATACATTATTGAAAAAAAAAACAAACTTCCAATTAACTCCATATTATCGTCGTCATTGAATTCATCCATAACTTCACACTTTTACTCAAAAATGTAAAAGGTTTACAAATAAACACACAAAAATTGTCAATTAGAACACCTTTTAAAAACAAAAAAAAATTAGTCTACGAACAAAAACTGAAACAAAATGAACGTTTTTAAAGAAAACTCGCATGAAGGTTTTACACAGATTGTTTTTTGAACACGCTGCATTACAGTAATGGCGGCAATATATGAATTACTTTTACGTCCTAGGAGTTTTTTTTACATTCATTATTGTCCTCGGAGGTGAAAAGTACTAAATAACCTCCTATAACAATAATGATTGGCTTCTCATCCTAAAAACGGTCCAATAAAGTGCTCAATTACGTACTACCTCAAAAAAACAATTTATTTTGAAGGAAACGTCAATATTTCTAAAGATACTCTTAAATTAAGTCCTTAAGTTGGATAAAAACTACTATTCTTTCTTAAAGACTCTGATCTGGTTATTTAATGCCCTCTTTTGAAATACGCTGAGTAATTTCAAAATACAATTTTTAATGCACCTTGATGTAACTTTCTTGATCTATATGTATTTTTAATGTATCTTGATATCTATGTATGTATCATGATCTATTTGAATTGTATAATATATTAATGTTTGTGTTTTTGTCTATTTGTATTTTTTAATGTATCTATGTATGTATCTTGATCTATATGAATTTTTATTGTATCTTGATGTATCTAGGTATGTTTTGGTCTATATGTATTTTTTAAATGAATCTTGATTGAGTCTATGTATGTATATCTTGATCTAAATGTATTTTTAGTCTATCTTGATAAGTCTATGTATGTATCTTGATCTATCTTTTTTAATGTATCTCATACTTTAAGCCTCGAGCTATTATTCAAATCTGACGAACTAGTTTCGAGCAGAAAAAATGAATAACGGTTCAAACCAAGTCCTCGAAAATAAAATAAAACCCATTTAAAAAATAATAGAAAATATCTTATTCTACACAAAAGTAGAAGAAAGATAAACCATGATATATAAATATAATATTTCATAGAGTAAAAACTCTCAAGAAAAATCCTTGATGAAAAATTACAAAAACTGATTCACAGAAGATATTTCTAAATAGATTAAGATAATAAAGTCAAAAGAGAATCTATATCTGTTTATAAATTGAAATCGTAAAGTGATACATATGTCTATAGAACATCATTAAGTTCTCTATAATTTCAGTACCTCTATGGCATAATTAATTAGATGATAAAACGAAATAGTTGTAACAATCATTAGTTTTGAACTTTTCAAGCTAATAATAGGAATATATGTAATTTAGGATTTGAACTTAGTAATTGAACTGTAAGGCCAGAGGTCATGTCAGTTGTCAGTCACTATTCATTCTAGCCTCATCTATTCTTAAAAGGGGATCGATTTCACAAAAAAAAAACTCAACTCTATTTTACTTTTAACTCTATATCATAGGGAGGAATTCAGAGAGTAGAAATCAGAGATAGAGAGGAATTCCTGGGAATGATACCCCCTGGAAAGAGCTAAAAGCCAATAATTTATTTCTTTTACCTGAGAAATAGATAACCGTAAAATGAATGACATTGATAGACTTAACCTTATGTGTGAATTTAACAGAAATTTATTTCTAATATTAATTTTTTGTTTAGAAACAAATTAAAAACTTTAGCCCAAAAATTTCAAAATGATTTTAATAATTATTACTTTTTCCCAATTATACCGTAGGTATATAGGAAAAGTATTGTGTTTGTAAAAAAATCCGTCACCAGGATTATCCGTTTCAGGTGTTAATAAGACCTCTTAAGATGTTTTCACAAAGTTACCTATGTTGTATGTTTGTTTGTGTATGTGTGTTTGTTATCATTGTATCTCTCAGTGTATATAAGGAAGAGAGTTTACACTTGTACCAAATTTCAATTCAATTGGATTTTTCCTATTTATTGCAATTTAAAAAAAAACCTATACCAGTAATTTGATAAAAATTTTATTAATGCTGATAATGATACTTAACTCGGCAGTAACTTAACAGTTGAACTTATATATGACTATATGCGTGTTAAATCTCAAACTGATTTACATTGTTTTTCGCGTTTTATGACTTTTCGAATGAAGATTAATGACGTGATAACAATATTATTTTTCGGATGACACAACAAGACCTAAATATTGATTTTTGAACAACGTTTCAACTATCTAGCATAAATAAACTGGGAGATATGGTGACAGACACAGAGATACAAACAAATTTGTAAAAATCACTCATGAGGTCTTAAAACCCCCTGAAATGGATAATTCCGGTGACATCTTGATTTCGGATTCTTTTCCAAACACAATTACCTTTATCTACTCCTTGTATTGTAAGTTCTACTTACAGTCTTGTTATCTCACACTGTAAATGTACTTTTACTCCCTAGGGAGGTAAAATGAAAGTGTTGCCAACTTGACAGAATTTTTTAGTACAATTTTTAGGAATTTTAGGAAATTTTTAGGATTTTTTTCGGTGTTATGTTGGTACTACCCGTAGTACCAACATAACCTAGGGAGTAAAAGTACAATATACAATATACACACGCTAATGTTTAAATTAAAAATATAGTATTACACATTATTCTATTGACAGCTTACAATAAAATAATGTGAAGATAGTGGCTTTATTCTCTCTTCATCAGAGTAATTGACATGGTAAGAATAAACTAAACTAACACAATAACAATTAAGGAGCTGAAGAATATATTAATAGTTGTTAGTATTAGTTCTCTAGTCGTAGATAAAATTTAATATGCAACAAGGGATGAAAGTTTTCAGCTCTCGTATTATCTCCCTCGTCAAGCCTCGGGAGCTAACTAGTTTATCTCCCTCGGCCTACCGGCCTCGTGAGCTAATGAAGTTTCCTCCTTCGGCGCTGCCTTAGGACGAAACTTTAACTTGAGCTGTGAAACTTACTTTCATCCCTTGTTGTATAAATAACTATTTTATATCACAATACCTCATTTATACCTACGGTATAAATGAGGAAAATTAAACAAGCATTCTAAATTGGTTACTGGTTAAACTAAAGCATATAAAACGGTTTTAGTTAAATACGCTTAAAGTTTTTATATAATGCCTAATGCGGGATGATAAATTTCACCTTAAATGAAGAAGACTACACTGTATTTAATTTTAAAAAACCACTCTGACACCTATGTATGGCGTTGTTTAGCTTTACGAAGAATTGCTTCAAAATGTACTAAGAATATGATTGAAGTTATATAGATTGCAAACTTATCATTATTTTATTCGTTTTTATATTACTTCGTATTTTAACTTGGCTAAGAAACAGCTGTCATAATTTCTCCTACAGAAAATTAACCTTAATGTAGTCAGAGACACCGCCGTCTTTTATACTTAACTCATAATTACTACTTCAGAAGAATATTTTCCTCCCATTTCCTTTTTAGAGGAAATTCAGTCGTTCTTTTGTTTATTATACAAAAATAAAGTCGTTCTCTTTTCTCTTAGATAAAATAAACAAAGATTAGCCAAACTGTTTATAAATATTTTCCGCATGAGCCATTTTCTGTATTAAGATTTCACAGGACGGAGAGGTAAGCCTGTCTAATATTGTCTTTTTAGGGCATCAAGATTAATAAATGTTTTTAATTTATACCTAAAAGCTATGAGGTTATAATCATCCTTAAATAACAAATTTATTAGTCTCTTTAAAATATAAAGGAAATACTATATTCAAAGCCAAAATATTACTTTTAAAAGACGAATTTTTAAAATTTACTGCTTCGTCAGTTTGAATTTAGAGGTAAGAAATTTATGACAAAGCCAACACAATCATATGATTATTGATGGTGAAAAAGGCAAGACTATAAATATTACTTTGTCAAGAAGAAATAAAACTAAACAAGTTTTCGTCTCTCCACTCATTATAATTACTAATAACAAAGCCGACTTTCAACCGTTAACGGTCATCATCAGTGCCGGTGATTATTAAAAAAGTAGATCAGTAGTCTACCAGTGAGTCTAATGGTACAAACTTGACTTTTTTATTTGAGTCAAGTTTGTACCATTAGACTCACTGGTAGACTACTAATCTACGTTTTTAATAATCACCGGCACTGATGATGACCGTTAACGGTTGAAAGTCGGCTTTGTTATTAGTAATTATAATGAGTGGAGAGACGAAAACTTGTTTAGTTTTATTTCTTCTTATCATAGCACTCCACAGCTCAATCCATCATATATCATATTACTTTGTCTTTTGAGACAGTAAAATCAGATTAATAAATAAGATATTATTGACAACATATATCATTTGATACTAATAAAACTACTTTAGCAAAACTATACCAAGTTTTGCTAAAAACTTGGTGTCAAAATGAATAGTTGACATAGTATAATTGTGCGAGATACACCTAGGAAATGTAACAAGAAAAATGCAATGGTACATCTGGGAACTGTTCTATCATTCGACATTCGTCATCATTGATGGCTCGACATAATGTCATGTTCCACTCTGTTTCGTAACGTCTAACTCATCAGGGCGCCGACAGAGCCTGAACTCAGTCTAACCTTCATTTAAAATTATGAATAATATGTAAAGTGTTTACCAGAGACTAGCAGTGTTCTATTACCGCCATCACATAGTACTTCAAATACTTCACGTAATATTCTTCAGAATTTTAAATCAAGGTCAGAGTGAGTTCAGGCTCTGTCGGTGCCCTGATTAGTTAGACGTAACAAAACAGAGTGGAACATGACATTATGTGAGTAATTAATGATGACGAATGCCTTAATTTAGAAACATTAAGTACCGTTTTCCCAGAGAATAGATAGAACAAAATAAATGGAAAGCAAAATATGGAAAATTCGTAAGTAAAAAAAGGTTTCTTAAAAAGTGTCAACACGGTTGAAATATGGCTGGGAATGGCAAAGGATTATACCTTAAAAGCCTTTAGTTCAACAAAACATCAGTTTTCCTTCATTAGAATCAATCAAATGGGATTTAAAAAGGCTTCAGACCAGTACAATATTTGCTAAAAAAGTGTCTAAAAAATCTCAGACTTCTATGTTGGTGAAAATTAGGTCATTCGTTGACGACTGCGTCTTTTTTCAGTGGCATTATAAATTCATGTCAAAACTGTGTAATTAGTGGAAGCTGTAATTATTTGTTCTAATGCCATCGAAATCTTAAATTAAGGTCATTTTAATTATTGCCTATCATGCAATAATAGGCCAGCAAAATAAATGACAAAGGAATCGGAAGAAGTTGAATAATTAAAAACCGATAATTTTAAAATGGTGGCCGATATTACAATAAAATCTAGCGGCTTTATTTGTCACTTACAGAGGTACATTTGCAATAAATTTAAACTTAACTCGGTAAATTTTAGAATGTTTGCATTTAAAAAAATAGTAGGCTCACAGAGACGGCATTGTGAATAATACTCAAAACGTCAGAAAAGGTGATTCCGATGACAGTTCTGTTTTGGATTTTTAAGGTTAACATAATACTTTTTCTATTTCTTTACCTACGGTAGAAGGAGAGGAAAAGTAAAAATAAGAAAAGATATGGACAGGAATAATTTCGAATTTACGGATAGATTTGTTTTACCCGAGATTTGTTGTACATTTTTCTGTAGATTTAGTTATTTACAATACTGTTTGCTATGTACAGATATTTTGTGTGGGTAATAAGTTTTCTTAACGACTTGTAAAATTTCAAAAAGCCTGTAATTTACAACGCCACATTTTGTGGAATGAATGTGGAACGATTTGACAAATGAAAAATATATAATATAAAAATACCGTAGAAAGGACATTTTATTTAAAAATCTGAGCTTAAGGTATCTACGATAACTTAATTTCATTTTAACCTTTCTCCCTAATATTTTAAACAATTTATATAATAGGTATACAAAAAAATACAGTACGAAATATTGTCGAGGGAAAAGAAAAAATAAATAAAACCACAAAGTGGCACATACAAAAAATTGAGGCTAAAAACTCAACTTACACGAAATGGACGAGGGAAACAACTGGGGCAACACGGTCATTAATCATTGAAGTCGTACCTTTAGGACAAAAGACAGTTGTATTCGCACTCAGGATTATTTCAACAAGAGTAAATAATACCACATTTTTGTACCAAGAACATCATATTTAAACCATAAGAGTTTTCAAAAGGCAGTCAAATACTTTAGACTTAGAGCCGTATTTAAATAGATTCCCTATAACTAAACCTAACATATTTCTTTTAAAAGTCTTAAGGCTTCTTTAAAGAATTCTAAAGAGATTCTTTGTAAAGATGTTTCCTATACATCTTGCGTTAATTTAAGAAACACTGAAAGAAGACTTTAGGGTTTCCTAAACATTTTAAGCTAATTCTAGGGAACCCTGAGGAAAACCCTGAGGTTTAATATAAAGTGTATGCTAATTTTAGAAACCCTTAGGGTAGCCTAAAGGTTTTTTTTAATATATCCTATACATTTTAAGCTAATTTTAGGAATCCTAAAAGAAGCCTTAAGGTTTCCTATATATTCCAAGCTAATTGTAGGAAACCTGAGGGAAACCTTAAGGTTTCTTTTACAATCTAAGATAATTTTAGGAACCCTAAAGAAAGCCTTAAGTTTTATTATAAATATTTCTTAGTAATTTTAAGCTAATTTTGGGAACCCTTAAGGAAGCTTTAAGGTTTCCTATACATTGTAAGGTAATTTTAGAAACCCCAAGAAAGCCTTAAGTTTTATTATAAATATTTCTTAGTAATTTTAAGCTAATTTTAGGAAACCTAAAGGAAGCCTTAAGGTTTCCTATACATTGTAAGCTAATTTTAGGAAACCTAGAGGAAGCCTTAAGGTTTCCTATACATAGTAAGCTAATTTTAGGAAACCTAAAGGAAGCCTTAAGCTTTCCTATACATTGTAAGCTAATTTTAGGAAACCTAAAGGAAGCCTTAAGGTTTCCTATACATTGTAAGCTAATTTTAGGAAACCTGAGGGAAACCTTAAGGTTTCCTATACATTGTAAGCTAATTTTAGGAAAACCTGAGGGAAGCCTTAAGGTTTCCTATACATTGTAAGCTAATTTTAGGAACCTAAAGGAAGCCTTAAGGTTTCCTATACATAGTAAGCTAATTTTAGGAAACCTAAAGGAAGCCTTAAGGTTTCCTATACATAGAAAGTTAATTTTAGGAACCTAAAGGAAGCCTTAAGGTTTCCTATACATTATAAGCTAATTTTAGGAACCTAAAGGAAGCCTTAAGGTTTCTATACATAGTAAGCTAATTTTAGGAAACCTAAAGGAAGCCTAAGGTTTCTATACATTGGGAACCTAAAGGAAGCCTTAAGTTTCCTATACATTTTAAGCTAATTTTAGGAACCCTAAAGGAAGCCTTAAGGTTTCCTATACATTGTAAACTAATTTTAGAAAACCTAAAGGAAGCCTTAATGTTCTTAGCTTTGTTAAATTAAAATAACTTTGATAATTTGCACTCGATAAATGGGTTTTAGCAAAGTTTATAAAATTGGCAGGCAATATTGAAGAAGAGGTAAGAACCACTCGTTTCATCGATCACACTCTTATCGATGATCACACTCTTAAGAGTTTGTCATAATACTGCCAGTGGTCTGAAACCAGATAATCTAACGATATGTTTTCTATGGTAGGGATACGCAAACATTAGAGCCCCGCGGACCCCCATAGTAGATGAAAGGTGCTTAGCGGACCCCTGTCCACCCCCCCCCCTCCAACTAATAAATTCAATAGCTTGCACTCATCGCTCAAATATCAATTTTTAACGTTATAAATCCATGCTCTCGATGCAGCTCTATAATTTGCTATACGAAACTCCATTAACATTTTACAAACAGATCCCTACAATAAACTGGATTATTTACAGTTTATTATAAAAGTAATTAAGTCTATTCATTTTTGTAATTCCTGATAAATTGCGATCACTTGCGCAAAAACCAATTTCTTTTATAACCTATATAATATCTGATTTCATAAAATGAAGGGAAAACATCCTGAAATTGTAAATCCAACAAATAGAATTTCTGTAATTAATATTTAGACACCTACTCTTATGGTCTTCTAACTTACAACAGGAAATAGATGTCCAATAAAAACTTTTTTAATTCATTTTTTAATTTTTTCATACAGACTTATCTAGCTCATTTTTCATTCGAAAATTTACTAAAAGGATATTAGTTAATAAATTAATGTTGACATATTTGTTATAATATTTGTCCATGAGCACTCAGACCCCTTAAAATCTTTCCACGGACTCCCAGTAGATCGCGGAATACACTTTGCGAAAACCCTGTCCAAAGGTATAACTGACTGACTTCTTATTATATGTTATTTTAACAAAAGAAAATAAGAATGTCTGTATTGCAGAGGAATATACGGAATACATCACAAACGCAATTTTCAATTAAACCAATTGATCAAGACGTTGAGCTGTATCCCTTTTAACTTATTGTTAATGTTGACAGTCCAAGAACGGGATAATAAAAAAAAATTATTGTGGCGACGTTTCGGCCAAGCTGGCCATAATCATGCCTAAAAACGAAAAAGCAAAATCCTCCCTGTTGCTAATATAGGGTTTTATAAAAAAAATAATTAAAAATTAAATAAGGCATCTTAAAAAACTAGCAAACAAGTAGTTACTTCTTGTTAGCTAGTTTTTTAATATGCCTTATTTAATTTTTAATTATTTTTTAATAAAACCCTATATTTACAACAGGGTGGATTTTGCTTTTTCTTTTTAAGGCATGATTATGGCCAGCTTGGCTGAAACGTCGCCACATTAATTCATTTTTTTATTATCCCGTTCTTGGACTATCAACATTAAAAATAAATTAAACCAATTGCTTGAAATTAACACTGAAATTATTATCGGTAGAACGTTAATACTTAAACCTAAAAAAATCAGGACGTGATCTTAATTCTTAATTAAACCCAACTTAATTAAACTCAACTTAAAAGCATAAATAAAAACAAATAAGATGGAAAGAAAATAGCATACCTGATGCATAAACAGGGTCTTCGTCATCGGACGGTGATAAATTATGAACTGTACACTGATGATGATGGACTATAGCTGCCGAATGATGCAAATAACAATCATGTCTAGTAAGAGTTAAAACAGCAGGGGGAGGAGCCGCCCGCGGTGGAGGCGGTGGCGGACAAACAACCCCTGGAACAACGCCAGGTCCAGTGAATTCGATATCAACTAAGGACGGCCTCCGTGATAACTGAACGACCGTTTCTTCTTCGTCTTCTTCCAACTCTTGCGGATTTGTTCGTCTAGGAGAACGACTATTTCGTTCACTCACAACTGTTTGAGCATTCCAATAACCCCACGCCATATTTCAATTTAAAAAACTCAAATAAATTTAATTTACACGACGTAATGAAATTTAATACATTTAAAGTCTATTTAATTATTTATTCAAATTAAAAAGAACATAGTCTGCAAATAAAATAAGATAAAATTAATAAATCTCTCACTTAAATTATGTATAAAATTAACATAAACTAGAAATAAAGAAAATAATTGAATCAGATAAAACCACTGCTTTTGGTTATTTTATAAATAAGTTTTATGAGTATAATACTTTCTCAAGAGAAATGTGCTGGAAAAGAATACTACAAAGCTAAAAAAATAACTATCCGAAAAAAAAAAAAAAAACATATTTAATTAAAAATACTCCCCTTTGCATGAACACAGAGAGAAGAAGGAAAAACAGGAATCAATATTGAATTCATATTTTATTTTATACTTTATCCACTTGTTTGTTAAAAATAACCAACAATTTTGTTTTAAAGGCTTTAATTAGAAGATTTAAAATTGCCTTTAAGGATTTAAAAGACTTGGCGCACTTCTTGATAAATGGTAGCAGAAAGCTATAAATAAGATTATTAAAACCAATAGTCATGATTAAATGATTAAAACTAACAATGATTAAAACCAAGCCCAATGTTTTCTGCGACCGCAAGACGAAAACAATCACGTAATCACAGACAAGGCCTTCAGCTTGTTAGGGCTGGGAGCCGCTTCGCGGCAATATGGATATAGTTTTATATCTCTATCTTATATACCAACTACTCAGGTTATATAAGATATTAGATCCCTAAGTTATGCAAACATTTTATTTGATATTATTCTTTATATTAGTAAACTACGGATGAAGTTACACCAACTTAACTTCTAAACTCAATGCAAACCCCAATGTATTCCTAAGCCAAAGGTTTAAACATGTATTGCCTTTTTACACTATGACAGTGTTTTGACACCAATTTAACTATTCAACTTACTTTATTCCAATCCCAAACTATTCCTAAAACAGAATTTTAAAAATTCAACTATTACCTGTTTAAATCTTGAAGAAGGAAAATACTATAAAATTTTTATCCCAATAAGAACTATAAAGTTTTCTTTTTCTTTTATACTAGATCTATTTCGAAGGTCCTTCTACCGTTTTTACGATTATTGTTGGAAAGATCCTTTCGTCAGGACATCTCTAAGAAATGTAAAAATAATGACCTTAAAAAAAGTAATATAATTTTTTGCCGTCTTTTTATTTTAGTTTTATGCCGTTGTAAAACTTTTCCTATGGATATGGACTGATAATTTTATTCTCTTTTCTCATTTTTCCGAATTAACAATATACTTTTATAGTCTGAATTTGTTTTATGAAGCAAAGTAATTCAGTTTCGTTAAGTTCTTTTTAATACTTAGTCAATAATTTCAATAAAAATTAATAATAAAATAACTTTATAATAAAATTTAAGAGGTGATATTTATCACGAGTTTAAGGCGGAATCCAAGAATCAGCTACGGTCGATAATTGCTGTTGGATATCACGTCGTCATCAGAGAGATCGTCGTGCTCATTGACCCCAGAAGTTACTCACTGATACAACTCAATTTTAAATCAGTTAAAATCTCCGCTTGCTGATGATAGTAATTACGCCGAAACCGTTCCAGGAATATTCATATCCAACAGCAAGTATCGACGCTAATAACTTTATTAGCGTCCCCCCACAAAGAACCTAACTTATTTATTTAAAGCATTCAATCCAAATTAGAGTTTTATTATCGACCTCTATTAGTACAAAATAACCATTTTGCAGCTCAAGTTTAAAGTAAACTAAATCAATATAAATGAAGTCCATCAATTCGAAATTACGTACCAAGTTATTCCGAACGCTTTAAACGTGATGTGAATATGAAAGTATGGTAATACTTCGACGAACAAGTTAGCAAAAGGGATAATTAACAATCAACTTAAATTGAAAGTATCGATAAGAGAGAAACTTTAAACCTTCAATCAAAACTGTTAGGATAACAGTCAAATTTATCCTCAAAAGACCTTTTTCACGACTAAACAAAGCTTGAGTTATGCCTCTTTATACAATTTTGCTGACTAAGCAAAAAGAGTTATTAACGTCACAACCTGGTTTTTAATACGGTTCTTGTCTTTCCTAAGTATGATTTTTTCGTACCAAGTATAAATATACAAATATTAAAGCTAATTTTTATAAACTTTTCTACAAAGAAATTACTATTTTATGTAATATTAAAACATGCTGCTATTAGCAAATTTTCTTTTGAAAAAAATCGCTAATGAAGTAACATATATGGCAGGAGTTGGACCCAGTGCAAAAAAATCGTTACAGAAGTCCCAAATCACGAATAAAAAATAGGTTTTAAAAAACTTTATATACATATTTAAATTATAAGCGCTAGTGAATTTTATACCATAAGGATGTAAAAAAAGTCTATCCACAATACATTTTAAGCAATCTAATGATGACAAAACTGGCTTTCAACCTAATACAGGTCATCCTTAGTGCCGGCGAGAAGAAGCTAATTATTCCTCTTGGTTCTTGTTACAAGATTTTCCAATCTTGTAACAAGACTCAAGAGGAAAAATTAGCTTCTTCTCACCGGCACTGAGGATGACCTGTATTAACTTAAAAGCCAGTTTTGTCATCATTACATTGGTTGAAATTTATTTGTGGATAGACTTATATTTACATCCTTTATATACATACATACCAGCAACCAGCGTGGTCAAGGTCATCAAAGCGTCAATATTTACCAGGGTTGTTACCGCATAGGTTATCACAGGAGGGACGCATGGCTCTCTCTCTCTCTCTATATATTTATATATATATATATATATATATATATATATATATATATTATTATATATATATATATATAATATATATATATATATATATATATATATATATATATATATATATATATATATATATATATATATATATATATATATATATATATATATATATATATATATATATATATAATATATATATATATATATATATATATATATATATATATATATATATATATACACATATCTATGCGGCTCTCCTGTGATTTGTGTGTGAGTGTGTTATAAGACTAAGTTTACTCAGCCTTAGTAAACATTTTTCATGATATGAAGAAAACCCGGGAAAAATAAACAATTACATAAAGTGGAATGATTTTTTCAGATAATGAATAAAAATGATAATACTTTTATTAAAAGGTAAGACTTATAACAGATTTCTAGAACTTAATCATTTATTCTTGAAATTTTAATAAAAAGGCAATTTTTTAGAATAATGCTCGCATCCTAATTATACCGTAACCCATTAATTTTTCCACCAATACTCTCTAATTCAATATTTTTTACTACGCTGTGGAATGCTTTTTAATAAAAGTCATCAACTCCGTCTTTTCCACAAGATTTTTATTTATTAAGGCAGAACCGGCTTTCAGCTTACGCCATCATCAGTGCCTAACATAGCAATACAAACATATTATAACAACATACATCCAATAAATAAAATAAAAAAGTTAATCACAAACGTAAAAAAGTTAAAACCTAAACCTAATGAAAATAATAAATATAAATCCAATTATAATAAAAAAATACGTTTAAAACACAAAAAAGCATACCGGAAAGATATCGAGCCGTCAACTGTCCAGGACCTCTGTTAAGAGTATGGAGACGACTGACCTTTTATTGACCTTGTCTATCAAGGGATACAAGATAGCTGAGTCCCCGCCTTCATTTTCTTGTTAAGCGAATTTTCAGGTTCTTTATATTGGAGTCTACGTATTTCAAGATTTTCCAGCGAGTTCAACTTTCCTCCTTTAGGGGCAAAATGTAGAAATAAAACTTCGTGGGGTTCATCTTTATGATTTTTATCTGTAATATGCTGATAAAAACTTGACGAAGTTTTCTTTATATGTTCGCCTAAACGGGACTTGAATTCTCTACCAGTTTGCCCGCAATACGCTTTAGCACATCCTGCTGCTCACATCGGATAGCATACACACCACTCTTATTTTCTGGGGTATAGGATCTTTAACCCGAGAAAGTTGTTGTCTTAAGGAGTTAGTAGCACGGAATGCACTAAGTCTTCCAAAAGACCTGAAGGTATTGGCGATTTGGACTGAAACAGTACCAATGTATGGAATAGAGTAGCGCGTCCTATCCGACTCCACAGGTGAAGCTGGTGACTGGTATATTTGAGCCAGAGTCCGTTTTTTAAGTTTTTTGTTTATTATGGCATCTATTATGTTACTGGCGTATCCGTTTTTCACGGCGATATGCTTTAAGATCGCCTTTTCTTTATTAAAACTATCATTACTGAGTGGAATGTTTAAAAGCCTATGGACATAACTATTGAAGGCAGCCAGTTTATGTGACCATGGATGCCGTGAAGTAGCGTGTAGAACAGTATCGGTAGAAGTGGGTTTTCTGTAGATCGAGTAGGTTATTTTATTTTCTGACTTAGTTAAGGTGAGATCAAGGTAATTGATCGAACCTGCCTCTGATTCGACCTCCATCGTAAATGTTATGTTTTCACAACATTGGTTCAGGTACTGGAGAAATCTGTTTAATTGAGAACGGCTACCGGTCCAAATGCAGAAAGTATCGTCGACGTAACGGACCCAATGAAGAATGTATGTATGGGGACTCAGCTATCTTGTATCCCTTGATAGACAAGGTCAATAAAAGGTCAGTCGTCTCCATACTCTTAACAGAGGTCCTGGACAGTTGACGGCTCGATATCTTTCCGGTATGCTTTTTTGTGTTTTAAACGTATTTATTTTTATTATAATTGGATTTATATTTATTATTTTCATTAGGTTTAGGTTTTAACTTTTTTACGTTTGTGATTAACTTTTTTATTTTATTTTGGATGTATGTTGTTATAATATGTTTGTATTGCTATGTTAGGCACTGATGATGGCGTAAGCTGAAAGCCGGTTCTGCCTTAATAAATAAAAATCTTGTGGAAAAGACGGAGTTGATGACTTTTATTAATACTCTCTAATATCTATTGTAGAAGAAATTTCGGTTCGTTTGCTAAATTTTTGTTAAAAATCAATTTTATAGAGTGAATTAATTTTCCAAGTTTTCAGAGTCATTTCCCCATAAAAATGGATTTTAAGCCCTCTTATTTCAAAAATACGAAAAAGAGGGATTTTATAAAAGCTATAGAGATAGTTTAAACGGTTTGTTATTTCCACTAATGACAAGACCAATTTTCAAAGCCCTTCGTTTCTCTCCTATTTATTATGCATGTTTAAACTTTTCAAAAATTGTTTAAAAATTAAGAATGATAATGGAATAACCACTAATGCATACACTTAAAAATTTACAGCGTTTGAACTTTGAATTATTTTTGAACATAAATTTTAACTTTAAAATTATAAATAACTAGAAATATTTTACAACATACGTATTTTTATTAGGTAGACACTTTTCCTGAATCAATCCATCTAAATTTAAATAGAATTAATAATGTTTCTGACGCGAACACCACGCATTATAGATTACAATCACACTCAAAAGGCAACAGTATTTAACTATCACTTAAACCCGGATAATTTTAGCATACATTATACAATAATTATTTTCAAATTAAAAAAAATACGCGTAAATTTCTCTTTGGAAATGTCCTAAACGGATATATATATATATATATATATATATATATATATATATATATATTATATATATATATATATATATATATATTTATCCACAGCACACACACCACACATTTCTGAAAACTTGTTTGTGTACAAAAATGTTACATGCTATGCCAAATACATATCCAACTGCCGTACGTGCAATGATGATACATTTAATACCACAATAGTTTCAACAAAAGACTGCAAAGTTTCAAGTATTATGCACAATAGACTTATTTATCTGTGGAAAGAGAATAAGTAAAAAAATGAATGTATCTAACGGATGTCAATAGAAAGATAGTGGCAATGAAAGAGACAAAAACGATAGCATGTTCGCAAAACAATTTGTCTGTTGTGAGCATTGAACCAGAACACCTCGACAAAACTTAACAATCTATCAGACAAAATCTTTTTCATAAAATGGATTAAAAATAGAAGGGAATTACCAAAATTGTTAAAATCGAGTCTGTAAAACACACGGAGGGAAAGTAAAAGCTATAGTTTGCAATTTATTATAAACAAATTAAAGAATCCACAGCACAATGTTTAAAGGGTGTGGCATAACGGAATTGTGCAACGGCGATGTGACAAAAAATCTAGTGGCAATTTACACTGGAACCAACATGTGCAGCAAATACCAAAATATATTTGCAAGACAACATTCCATCCATGTTTTCGGCCTTGGAAACTTACTGATGCCGAGATGCCAAAACTGTATTTTGGAATCCTATGACTTACCAAACGGTATTTAAATTAAAACGTCAATGAAATAAAGATCACATTAATAAAACTAACAAAATAACAGCAATAAAGTATTCAAACATCAAGATAAAAAACAATATTTTTGTGCATGAATCGCAAAATCAGAATAAGCGCGCACGAAAGTTGACTATTGTTTCATTCCGTTGGATTCAAAAGTCGTACCAACATCTTTAAAAACTTTCCTTACTATTTCCTTACTTATTATATTTCCTTAGTGTCTAAATATAATATGTTCTGGACTTATGAAGTCGGACAGACAAATGAACGACACGAAGTAATAAGTTCCGAAAATATCTTCAAAATACTAACAATACAAAGTAAATATTTTAAGACAACAAAAGTATTCGATAAGTCGCACGATTCGTGGATAACCAGACTAAACCTAACTCTCCATTTTTCTCTCTAAAGTATAAAAATATATACTAATAGGTAGTAACCTTTAGTATAAAAAATAGTTACCATGAAGAAAAAAGAGTAGATATTACTGTCGTTTTTAACAAGATAAGACGAAAGGCGGGAGCGAAGCATTGCCGATGACATGACAAGAGGGGTTGTTTCTGAAAGGTTAGTATCATGATATTAATATGGTATAGAAATTGATACATCATTCCCTTTTAAATATATATTTAGTGTCTAGCAGGTTCAATCTATTTTAAGCATACTCATCAAATAAGAAAACAAAGAGGCGTTCAGCCTCATTGCTGCCCCGCGACGACAGCTCTAGGGGCCGCTTCGCGGTCTCATGATTGTTGTGCATTATCAGTTCGCTATATTACTGCGAATTTTTAAATGTTTAAGTGAGAAAACGAAATTTGTTTACATTACGTCAATTAATGACATAATGTTTTGTTTGAAATATATATGTCAATCAATAAAAACGGAACTAATACTGATAATAAAATGGAACATCGTATTTTTATAAACCACACAAAAAAGTCCAATCTAAACTCTATAAGAAAATTTGTGATCTTTTGAAACGTTTGAGGGGTCATTATTGTGGGTTAATGACGTCCCACATATATCATAAACAGTAGTGTACGGGACATTACCAAGGTTGATTTTTGTACCAAGTTTTATTACTATCCGAGAAAGCGTGTCCTATACAAACGTCTAGGACAAACATCTCGTACATACATACATATATATGTATGTATGTTATATATATAAACCTCAACAACAATACACACACACACATTATATATATATATATATATATATATATATATATATATATATATATATCTAGATCAGTGTAAACGAATTAGTATATATATATATATATATATATATATATATATATATAATATATATTCTAGATCAGTGTAAACGAATTAGTATATATATATATATATATATATATATATATATATATATATATATATATATTCTTGATCAATATTATGTATATGAAACTTTAGAAAAAACTTTTAAAACAATTTAAGAATCAAGTTGTTTCCAATTGTTTAAAAAATGAATTATTAGCATAACTTCAGTGTGCGCCGTGGAATGGTCTACAAAATTAACAACACCAACTTCGTCTTTCCACCAATAATTAAGCATTATTAGCACTTGTCGAATTTAATAACAATCTAAGAGCGTTCCTATTTAAAAAATCTAAAATAAATAATATTTATCTGCCATTTATAATATATATTTTACCATGACGTTTAATACAATAACACACTAGAATTAAAAACAATTAATATATTGTCAACCACAATAGTATAAAAAAATTATAACAGTTTCGAATTTACGTCGTCATCAGAGCTGTTTACAGACTTAGTGTTTTGCAGTCGATTTTTTACAGTTTGCAGTCTGTAAACAGCTCTGATGATGACGTAAAGTCGAAACCGGTCTGTTATAATTTGTTTATACTATTGTGGTTGACAATATAATGATTGTTTTTAATTTTAGTGTTTTTTTTTTTTAATTTTAACTCACCATTAAACATCATAGTGAGTTTATACTACAAAATCTTCGTCAAAACAACTAATGATATATATTTTATATAAATTTACAGCAGTTTATATAAAGAACCTACAACCACCTGTCAGGAGAATCTTAATTTGTTCACTTTGTAAGAAGTCTTTCTTATTATAAACGATATTCTTAAAACCCTATAACAGTGTATTTTTTATATTATCAACCACAAATATTTATTTAATTTTTATTAATTAAGCACATTATTCCCTTTTAAAATATAAAAATAATACATAAAATAACCAAAATATAATGAAATAATTCAAAGGTAACCTTAAATATAACCTGCCTTGCAGAAGTCGATTAAAAAATAAGTTTAATAGAATATATTAAGTGAAAACAAATTAACTTCTAAAACACTTAATTAAGTGAGAGATCGTGATAATTAATCCATTAAAATTTTAACGAATACAATCAGATGTTTTTCGGTAGAAACTGAAAAGAAAAATAATAATAAAACTGAAAACAAGGAGAAAGAGAACGGACTGTAGTTGGACTATATGGGGCGGGGCGCCCTACTGCACCAAACGGTTTTAGGATAAATTCAGTGCGCTTGCTTACAAACCTTATTTTCTGCCCCCTACCATACCCCCACATTGCCCCTAAGGATGCTGTAACAAGGTTAGTGTATTAATAGGTCATGTGATGAAAAACAAAGGTGCACTGAACATGCAAAGAAAATTCTTTACACATCCAGTGCGAAAGATTAAACCTTGGAGGCTGGACAGTCATGATTTTTGCGTCTGACTCTTAGGCCCGTATTCAAAGACGTTTTCCTAACATTTTCCTAACATTCTCCTAACATTTTCCCAACATTCTCCTAACACCTAACTTTTCCTAACATTTTCCTAACATTCTCCTAACATTTTCCTAAACATCTCCTAACATTTCCTAAAACCTAACATTCTCCAAACATTTTCCTAACACCTAACATTCTCCTAACACTCACCTTAGTTTAGGTAAGGGAAATGTTTTTTAAGCCACGAAATTTAAATGATCGTTCCGTGTTTTAAAGTCATTCAGAGGCTTCGCATGATTTTTTTTAGTAAGAACCTAAGGTAGTTAAGTCAAAAAGTGATACCATTGTAAATAACGTAATATATAACAAAGTATCAATGTTATTAACTTATTACCTGGATTTACGACACAATTTGTCGTATTAATAACTATCTACATAAATTTACATAATATAAGTTACTATTAATCCACTTACCTTACTATTAGGAGTTTACCCTGAAATTCTTTTAACACAATCAGATTTTTTATTTTCTATGGTCTGTTTGTGGCGGGCTATCGATTCAAAGAGGAAATTCAGTTGGTCCGGTGTGAATAATTCAGCCATTATTATACCAAAAAAATTTTACACAAACAAAAATGAATTTGATGACAAAATACGAAAAACAAATTGTGTAAATGATTTAAGCAAAATGAAAACAGTGTTGCACTGATTAACAGGTCTTCATTTAGACACCTTTGGATTTCGTACAACCTGGTCACGTTCAAACTTGAAATGTAGATACTGCTTTATTTTATGAAAGCTGTTACAAAATTGAACATTGTATTGTATTAACTCTACTGTTACTGAAAACATATGTTAATTAAAGTTTCTAATATATTAACATTCGCCAAAGCAAGGCGCATTGTTGTGTATGAAGTTTATGAAAGTGTGTCGTAAATCCAGGTAATAAGTTAATAACATTGATATTTTGCGATATATTACGTTACTTACAATGGTATCACTTTTTGACTTAACTACCTTAGGTTTTACTAAATAAAATCATGCGAGCCTCTAAAAGACTTTTTAAAAACACGATAGGAGAATGTTAGAAAATGTTAGGAAAAAGTTAGGAAAATGTTAGAAAAGTTAGGAAAATGTTAGGAAAATGTTAGGAAACGTCTTTGAATACGGGCCTTAGACTCAACCCATGGACTGATTACTTAACTTTCCCAATATACCTACAGTATAAATGAAAAAAAGGATAAAGTCGTTTCATTTTATCTAATAATAAAATAATTTAAGCTTATAATTAATCTAATAATTTTATTTTTTCATATCTTATAAAATTGAACAAAAATGTAAATAAAATGTGATTGCGAATCCTCCAATTGATAATTATAAAAGTATAAGAAAAGTACCCAAAATATATCTCTTTCAAAATAAAAATAAATATTGAGATTAGGCACGCATCATCTTATTATCTGCATTAGTTTTTTTTTTTTTATTATTATTGGCATTGGTTTTTGGTACACCATACAGCCATTTGTTGACTTAAAATTATTAAGAACTACAACTAAAATAATCTTCTTAATTACTTGTTTTGATTGATTGTGAAATTTTAGATGCTTTACATTTTTTTTTTAATTTTGATTTATATTAATTTATCATTGTTTATATCATCTTATGTATTTTGTTTTTACTATCATAGTTATTTTATTTTCTTAAATATTTTTGTTTATATTCTATATACATTTTTAATTATTGTGTTTCAGCCTTTATAGTTTAAGTCATTCATGTTTTATTTATAAAATTAAATAATAGTCTTGTATACTGTCATGTTTATTTAACAAGGACAGCATACATATAGCAGAATATATTTTGCTTGTTTTTTTTTTTTTGTTTTGTGTGTGTTTTTGTTAGTTTTTTTTTTTTTTAATTAATACTATATACATAATACGAATTATTACAAATTCAACTTTATGTCCAATTTCGTTGAGGAAATCATAGATTTCCTTATATATACCCATTCCAAGCGAGATTCCAATAAGGAAATATAATTAAAAAGGTTAGCATGACAGCCCCAAGTGATCAGCATTAGTTCAATTTTTATCAAATGACTTGTGTACGTTTTATAAAGTATTGGAAAACAATCTATTTGAGTTGAAATTTGGTACAACTATACACCTTAACGTAATAAATATGTTTTCATTACATACTGGTTGTTTCGTTTTAATACGACTAGTATACATCCATGATTTTTTAGGATCATAGAAGTTAAGCAGCATGGGTGACCGCTCAGAATTAAACGGATGCATTTTCTATCTGAGAACGAGCGATGTAGTTCAAATACATGCTGCAGTATAAACGTAAAGCATTTTATAATCTTAGGACGAGCAAAGCGAGTCCGAACCAGGGAGGATGAGCGTAGCAAATTCGATGAGAAAAAGTTACGAGATACCCCGTACCCGATTTTTTTAAATTAATATTTTTTTCATAATCTTTTTTAGAAAGAGTTATTAGATTTTTCCACGTAACACCTAAAAGCCTTTCGTGTACCACCAGTGGTGTGCGTATCACATTTTAAGAGTTTTATATTCTTATTTTCATATTTCTGTTGTATTTTATTTTAATTTTTCTGGTTTAAACCCCCTTATAAATTTAGGGGATACCACCAAAATAAAAACAAATTATTGCTCCTAACTTCTTTTGGCCGGAAAAGGATTTTGAGTCATTAAAAAATTTTCATTTGATCGGGTCCCCTATGAATGTTGGGGTGCTACCTCCAGGAAAGTGTTATTATACTGTCCCTCTTAATGATTTAAGGGATACCATTTATAAAACACAGGTATTTATGTCAATCAACACTTGGTAACCTATAGGATAAATAAAGAATACCGGTCGGTGACAGTAACAACACTAATGTGGTGATTATATATACTATTATATATAAATAAATATATTATATATAATATATATTATATATATATATATATATATATAGTGTGTGTGTGTGTGTTGTATGTAGTACGACATTTTTGTGTCCTAAAGGTTTTTATGGGACACGATAACTTTCGAAAGCTTACTTGCTTTCTAACCCACAAAAATGACCCCACAAACATTTCAAAAAATCACATATCTTCATATGGTTTAGGCTGAAATAGTTCACAAACATAATACTATATATGATTCACAAACCTACAAAGTATCATTGTATGTTCCGGTTTTATTGATTGACATATATATGTAAGCAAAACATTTTTTTTTTACATAATGTCAAATGATGTCATTATTTGACATAATGTAACAAAAGGCAGTATTAGCAAAACACTTACAGATGCTCTCTATGCAACTTAAATGTAATAGAGGACAACTTCCACTTAGTTGCAGTCTGCCCAATCCTTAAAGAGTTTAGGTTTGACCTCTCTTAGGAAAGCTATACTCACAAAAGATGATTATTTAGGAAGCTAAACCAGCTCAGTGGAGGAGTGCTCTCAGTTTGCATCTTTCTGAGAGCTATATGCAGGTACAGGGCAATTCTTACTAGAGAATTCATTATGAATGAAATTTTTCTTAAAAAAAAAGAGAATAGATCATTACTTTGCTTTATTATTTTGATTTTATAAATAAACTCAAGAGCTCATGTTATACTGAATTAACTTAAAAGCTTATTTCTAGTTAAAATAAAATTAAAAAATACCTTCATTGCTTTTAAGAACATTCTTATATTTTTCTAAAAACCTAAAAGTTTGTACCCTGTGTCGAATAGGTTTGAGCTGTGGTCAAAGGGTAAATAATAAAAACTACGTTCTTAGTGGAGACGTTTCGACTACTGGTAATCATTCATCTTGTTAATATATTAAAATTGTATTCTTATTTATTACTTTTTTCTATCAATTGTATTTGTTAATTTTTAATATATACAGATGAATGATTATGACCAGTAGGGTCGAAACGTCTCCACTAAGAACGTAGTTTTATTTATTTACCCTTTGGATTCTCAACTTATATTTTATAGATTATATGTTAATAGTAATTAGCGTAAACCCCCTCCTGACGCTTTTTTGAAGCCCTGGAGTAGAGGATTGGCCCGCAGAAACGAACAATCAATGTCTTATTATACAGAATAAACGCCATTTTTATTAACTTATTTATTATTTATTTATTTATTTCTAAACACTTTTATAATATCATAGTTATTTTTATTTCTTAAATATTTGTTTATATCTATAAGCATTTTAATTATTGGTGTTTCACCTTTATAGTTTTAAGTCATTCATGTTTTATTATAAAATTAATAATAGTCTGTGTATAGACGTCATGTTTATTTAAAAGGAGAGCATACATATAGCAGAATTATTTTGCTTGTTTTTTTTTTTTTTGGTTTTGTTTTTTGTTTTTGTTATTGTTTTTTTTTTTTTGGGTTTTTTTTTTGTTTTTTTTTTTTTTTTTTTGTTTTTTGTGTTAATTAATTAATACTATATACATAATAACGAATTATTACAAAATCAAAAGCCATTTTTATTAATTATTTATTTATTTATTTATTTTCTAAACACTTTTATAATATCCAAATTTCCCTTTGAAGATGTAATGTGAAGAACACTGAGTCACGAGATGACGTCATTATATTAAGGAATACAGGAATGTCAGCTACCTTCTCCTCTACATGCTTAGCTCTGCCTCCTTTATTCTACCTTCGTTTATTATCTTTCTTTGTGTATTAAAAAAATGTGAGTTTTTAAAGCAATATACATGGTCGTTACTTATCGCATTACGTTTTAAAGACACATATAAGTATCCTTGATAAATCCCTATAATCGTTTTTTAGGAAAATTGAACAGGAAAAACATCGGAGGCGAGTTCTAAAGAAAGATACAACATCAATTTTAAATTAGACATTGCCCTTAAAACTGACATCATCAGTTGAAAATGTTTTTAGAAAATACGTTGAAAACGTTCAAGTATTTATTAAAATCGAATATGGGGGGAACTCGGAACTTAAACTTCACCATATCCAATCCGCTACGCTTACACTCACTAACTTCAGACTTGCGTTCGCTCGTCCTCAGAATATAAAAAAAACACCAAAGTCATATTGAATACGTTTTGACTTTCGCTTCGCTTTCTTTCGACAGTAATTGGCATTCGATGTATACCGCTCTTTACCTATTCAGGACACTGACCTCGCCCAATGCTAGGATTATATATCCAGCATTGGATATCCAATCTGAACTTAATTGGAATCTTTTCTGATAATCCTGTAACATTTATTACAAAACGTATACAAGCCATTCGATATCATTGAACTAATGTTGATAACTAGATCTCAAATCGAACAAACCATTTTTCCGCGTTTTATGAATTTTCGAAAATATTTGCCGAGTCATTATATTAGGTTAATGACGTCATACAAAAATTAGTAATGGAGTTAACTCATAAAGCCATAAAAAACACCAAAATCTCTCCACGAAACGTTTATTCTTTACATAAACAGAGCCGGCTTTCGATCGCTCGATCATCATCTGTGCTGGTGAGATGCTATGTAGACGCTTCAATCAGACCTTCTGGACAGAGTCATGTAGCGGACTAACGTGACTAGTGAGTGGTTTTTACAAAGTTGTCTGGTCTGTTATCATTGTAGCTCCCATGTATTTATACTAGAGAGTTGAAACTTTTTACAAAAAACAATCTATATGTGTGGTTGAGATATCCGGAAAATATTTTTTTATAACGCCATTAACCTGAAAATATTTATAAAAAGCATAAAACGCGGAAAAAATGAATTATTTTGAGATTTGGCACGCATGTAGTCATGTATAAGACTAATATATTTACTAATTTTCATCTCATTATCTGTTTTAGGCCCGTATTCAAAGAGATCTTTCTAACATTCTTCTTAAGGAACAAGGAGAATGTTAGTAAAATGTCTTTGAATACGGGCCTTAGTTCATTTTTAAGTGTATTTCTATATATGTAATAAATTAGTACACTAAGTGTCATTTCAATTCGACAAGTATATCTATGATTTTTGTTGGATCATAAAAGTTAAGCTGCATCGAGCGTGGACAGGATGGGGACCGCTGGGGTTTAACGACAATTGTATATTCTGATATACGAACGAAGCGAGTCTAAAGTAGGGAAATGTGCGTAGCGAATCCGATGTGGAGAGGAAAAGTTCCGAGGTACCCAGCACCCAATTTTTTTAATAATAATTACTAAAATAATGTGGTAAATTTTAAATTGCAAGAGTTAATTCACTGGGGGTAAATAGCATTTTGGAAAGTGTAGAAGCATGTTTTATCTATACTTTTAAGGATTGAATATCTGAAAAGTTCCATCCGAATTTTCACAACAACACATTTTACAGAAACCAACCAAAACATAAGCGATGGGAAGCGACAATCAACACACACACAAATCAGCTTTAAAAATAGTTATAAAAATTAAAAATAGTTACAGAAAAAGTTTATTAACTTCATACTTGGCACTAAAACCACTTAAAACCTCCGGAAGACAAATGAGAATAACAAAGAGTAAAAAAACAGGTATGAATAGAGAGAGGAGAATATGCAAATGAAATGGTTTTAGCTTTAGACTGCACATCTAGAGTATAGTATACCTAGAGCTATCTCTAATGCAGAGATGTCAAGTCCTCTCTATAAACCGTTCTCCATGACCAAAACTTTCCACACAACACTGCATATAGTGTATTTAATATTTTTATAACTTGCTAAACAAACAGAGATAATACTTATCCTTGGCTTGGATGAGAAAAAGTAAACACAAAGGACCGTGGTCAGAGGAGACAAAAGAGGGAATGACACCCTTCTGCATTAAGTACATACCGTTGTATTTACTAGAAATTAGTATCATTAACTAGAAAATCTTAGCGTTCAATAATGTAAAGATTGTTTTGTCAGCAATATGTTAAATATTTTAACATATTGGTAAAAATATTTTTACCATGGCCATCAAGTAAACACACTTAAACTAACATTACCTCAAATTCTATACTCAAAAAGAAAGATACGTTTTTGTTGGGTTAACCGAGATCACAGAAAATGTATTTCACAGATAAGAAAAAAATACTATTTAACTAATAGTAAACTAATCACATCAATAAACTAAACTTAGAATTTAAAAACACAGCTATCACAAATAAACCACAGATTGTAAACAAATAGCTTCGAGAGAATAAAAAATACTTAAATAATAACTTAAATCAGGACAAAGTACTGCGGAACTTTGACCCAATACTTTGTACAGTACGCAGTGCTACCACAAGTTTGGAGTCGTTCTGCTCGTCCTCAGAACAATATGGCGGCCAAAGCCTTAAGTCATATACGGAGCAACAAAAAAAATCATGCATAAAATTCATATAATAATATATATTCAAGTACTTTGTGCTACCAAAGTTCTAATATTTTAAAAAAAAAGAACAATAGCTTTGGAATATCATATTACAGTAATTTTGCGGGCTTCGATAAATCAATTTCAAGATTCTTACAGTCTAAATTAATAACAAAACAGTAATGGTGGTTTACACTAGATGTTTGGACAACAACTAGAGTAACAGAACAAATAATACCGTTAAAAACAAAAAAGGTAACAATGTTATTTTAGTTAAATAAGTTCTAAACAAAGATCTACAGTTAAATTCCTATGTTGGGGCAAGACCCTTTAAATAAATAAATCTTTACAGCCAATGTTATTGATTATGATTGCAATAATATAATATATATATATATATATATATATATATATATATATATATAATATAATATATATATATATATATAATATATAATGTACGATAATATGGTTATCTTACTAAATAATATATAATTTTAAAACATTAATGCACTAATTATTTTTAAATGGAGGTAACAATTTTATATATAAGCACTAAGGTTTGAGATATCAGACTTTTTATTACAACAGTCTCATATCTCAAACCTTAGTGCTAAGTATATAAAAATTTGTTTACCTCCATTTAAAAATAATTAGTGCAATGATATTTTAAATTATATATTATTAGTAGATAACCATATTATTCGTACATTTTATACATATTATTGCAATCATAATCATAACATTGGCTGTAAAGATTTATTTATTTAAGAGGGTTGAGCCGCAACATAGAATTTAAACTGTAGATCTTTGTTTAGAACTTAATTTAACTAAATAACATTGTTACCTTTTTTGTTTTTAACGGTATTATTTGTCTGTTACTCTAGTTGTTGTCCAAACATTAGTGTAAACCACATGTAACTGTTATTATTTAATATGTATTTTATTCTTTAATATGTAAGCCTTGAAAAAGATTTAAATATATCGAAAGAGTCGGCAAATTAGTTTTTTTTGTATTAATTAGGACTATTCCTCCTCAAAAGCTTGAATATTTAAAATAGAGGTGCCTATAAATTTTTTTGTCTTATAAAATAATACTATACTTTTTTTAAATAATTCTTTTAATTAATTTAATTCTTAATTAATTAATTTAATAATTAAAATCGAGAGAAACGTAAAAATATGATTGTTTTTCCATAAAACTAAAAAGCTTCATGCTTTATAATACAGAACAAAGGTGTACAAAATTTTTAAATACAGGACCATCAATATAACAGTTTAGTAAAGTTAGGAAAACTTAGGATAGCGTCAGTAAGATCCAGAGAAAATATGTTTCTTAAGGTAAAAAACTGATTTAGAATTCAGTTGAAGTTTGTTATATAAAGATAATCCCCCGACGTTAACCTGCTTTCTTTAGTCTGTGCCCATTTTTTTGCAATACTAAGAAAAGACTAGTGTACTGAAAGATGTTTCTCTGCGACTTTATAACCACATGACAGAGCGGGAGGTAATAGAGTTATTTTTATTTACACACCAAGAGAATTAACTTGGCCACATTAAGGCCCGTTCTACAATCTTAGTTAAGTTAGGAAGAATTGAAAGAATTTTTCACAATTCTCTTTTCTCTTTTGTATTTATATATAAATAAACGATTTATTTATTATTTATTTTCTTAAATAATTCTTTTTTCCCGCCTTTTGAACTTAAGAAAACCCATAAAATGGTTTTTATAAGTTATTAAAGAAGAATTACTACGTTTATCTGTTTTTTGAAATGATTACAATATTTTGTAAACGATGTGTATGTTATTGTTTTGATTGTTGTTCTTTGAATATGTGATTATTTGAATAGTGATGTTTGTTGTTTAAATATTTTAATATAAATATATATATTTTTCGTTCTCTTTTTATTTTTGGAATTATATATTTTTGAAATGGATGAGTCCTACTCTGTAGACATACTAGAATAAGCGAAAAATAACGCTCCAACAATTACCGTCATCCATTTTGATTTTTTTATTAAGTTAAAATAAATAGAAACACGGTCGATTTTTAGAGTAAAGTAAAAAAATATTTGCAAAAATCCTTTAAAAAATGGAAGGAAAGATCATTGAAAAAGCAATGTTTATTGAAAATTGGTATTGCTCTGCTCGTTTGTTCCATAAAATAAATAATAAAATGTGTTGTTGACGGTAGAAAGTAAAAGTAGTTATTATTTAGTTTATTAGTAGTTTATTTATTTAAATCGTATTAAAATTGTTATTGAGCTCTGCTCGTTGTTACCATAAATAAATAAATAAAATGTGTGTAGACGGTAGGAAGAAAAGAAGTCTAAATACAGCTATATGTGTAATTGTAACTTTAAAACTTGACAACAACTCAGAGGTTGTAGAGTGGTTTACGGATTTTTTCCAGTCAAAGAGCGGGAATTTCAAAATAGTTTGTTCTAAGGAGAAATTCCTTCACTTCTCGATCTTCCTGAGGAATTCTTCACTGCTTCGATTTCTTCCTAACTTAACTTAAGATTGTAGAGCGGGCCTTTATTTGAGAATAGAAGTTGTTCTCATAGAATTGAATTGTCCAAAAAACCGTCACATTATCTTCAATAGAAAAACCCAATGAGGAAGACGCATACATTTTACCTATGGTTTTTTGTTTTGTTAGGTTAATCGAGTTAAGAAAATATGTATTTCGAAGAAAAAAAATGAAAATATTAATTGTACAAATTTTTAAAACCTAAGTCCTAAGTCCAAAGATTCTTAAAGTTTAAAAAAAAACTTTTTTTATAAAAAAACGCGTGAAAGAAGGTAATGTTAGGTTATGTTAAGAGTCATCAGCTAGCTATAAAGCAGCTAGGAGTCTCAAAATAAATGGTACGTTAAACAACAAATAATAACCACGAACAATTTCTAAATAAATCCGTTTTATTTTTTTTATTAGTTGTTCATTTATGCAACTCAACTGTCAAGAATTATTTTACTCCTGTAGTAACTTTACATCCATGTTGCATATACACAAATTCTCGAGCATAGTATATCGAACACTTCGCAAGTAATGTGAAGAAAATATTTTTGTCATGTGCCTTGTTGACTCTAAACAAAAACAACCAAGCTCTGCTCAAAAATTGAAATATTTTGTATTGGATTTGTATATTTGTTTTTAGCGAATTTTCAAAGAGAAACGAGCTTATGAGATTTGGGGTCATAGAGGAGGGGAGTGGATGGAAATGAAGTTACTGTGAGGGGGAATTATTGATCATGACTAAATAAATAATATTCTATACACAACACACACACAAACACAGCCACCACACAACACACAGCAATATATATATATACTATTATATATAATATACTATATATATGTCATATATATATTATATTATATTATATATACTTATAATATAATATATAAATATATATACTATACTAATAATACTATATATATATATATATAACTATATACTATATATATATATATGTCATATAATAATATATATATATATATATATAATATATATATATATATATATACATATATATATATATATATATATATATATATATATATATATAATAATATATATACGAGTTGTGTCAAAAAGTATCGCGAATTTTGAATTTTCGCGGGGTGACGTATTCGAATTAGATCTTTGTGGCTTTATGTTAGTACTCATGTCTCTCACTTATGCCGACAAACTTGGCCATTTTGAATGCTCACTTAATTGTTGACAGCTGCTTTGCTTGCACGTGTTTTAGATCGTCTTCGATTTTTACCTTTTTAAAAAAGTGGATCAAAGAATCCTGTATCAAATTTTGTGTGAAAACGAAATTAAGTGCACGAATGGACTCTGAATCAATTTAATTTCTAAAAACGAAATTAAATTGGGTCGTTTGGACGGAGTCCAAAGACCCAAATTTACTCCAGAGGGTCATAACTGGCGACGAATCGTGGGTTTATGGTTATGACGTGGAAACCAAAGCTCAGTCATCTCAATGAAAGCTGCCACACGAACCAAGACCAAAAAAGCGCACCAAATTCAGTCGAATGTGAAAAATTTACTGACAGTTCTCTTCGATTGCAGGGTCGTGATGCATCATGAGTTGTTGCCACAGGGTAGAACGGTCAATAAGGAATATTACTGTCAAGTTATGAGCAATTTGCGCAAATCAATCCGCCAGAAACGCCCCGATTTGTGGAAGAACAAAAATCGGCTTTTGCACCACGATAATGCCCCTCCTCATCATTGCTTGTGCGCGACTTTTTGGCCAAAAACGACACAATAATGATGCCGCAGCCACCGCCTTCCCTAGATATGGCCCCCTGTGACTTTTTCTTGTTCCCTAAACTGAAGAGACCCATGAAAGGACGACGTTACGCTGCGCTTGACGAGATAAAGACGGCATCAAAGGAGGAGCTGAACAAGATAAAAAAAAAGGTTATTTTATTTGCTTCGAAGATGTTAAAACCGTTCAAGTGTATAATATCTCAAGATTACTTTGAAAGGGACAAAATAGGTATTCATGAATACATAAATATTTTTTGGAAAAACACAAAATTCGCGATATTTTTGAACACACCTCGTAAATATATACTTTAGCTGAAGTAGTTTTGAACATAATATTTCCACACCTATAAGAATAAGTTAAATATTTAATGAAAGAGAAGAAGTTAAATTGCTTAACTTAACGCATCACTAATGAATAGATCTAGCAAGCCCAAAGTTATATATTTAGCTAATTTTTATTCTATCATTTTTAATTGTACTTTATGATACA